>CM070023.1:33843370-34443370 GCA_036247105.1 Cirrhinus mrigala
TACGAAGACAGGTGACAATAACACAGGCAATAACTCAGAGTTTTAAGATCATCTTATCTCATCATCACTTTATGAATAATCATAAAGTTGTATTATTGGTGAGAATTGTCCAGGTGCACAGAATTGGTGAGCTTTGTTGTGTATTTAACATTTAATGACTTCTTTAACTCAGAGTTCAGAGTAATGTGGTTAAAGGGAGCCCACCTGTAGTCCACTATGCCTGTTCGGTCTCGATCCAGTCTCTGAATCAACTCCTCAATCTGGAATTTCTCCAATGGGATGCTGGATTGCTGGTGTGATCAGATATAAAATGTCAAAAATAATATGTTGCTTGATGCTCAGGCCTAGTTTTACACTATCAGACATTTGGATTCATCTGCTTGTTATTATAGTCTGGGAATAATGTAATGATCAAAACATGCAAAGCATGTTGAGCTTGTTTTTTGTCTAGATTGCAGCTCTGCTCGCTCTGGACATTCATCAGTTCATTTCATGGATTTGACATTTGGTACTTTCTCAGCCCCAGGTCAATACCTGAACGGCTTTCCTGAAGTCTACGACAGGAACGCGCATTGTCCCATCCTTGTCGATGTTACGGAAGAAGTCCCACAGGCGAAGCTTGCGTTGATCAAGGTAATCCTTCGAAAAGACAGTTCAGCAAATGCAGTGAGAGACGCTCAGACTTGAGAAACACAAAAATCCATATTTCAGCCATTTTAATTCTCATGAGTGTAGACTATCTACCTGAATGACTTTCATGGGGTCGATGCGTTTGCGAGGCTTTTTGGCGATAAAGCCTCCGACGCCTCCATACTGCACCTCTAGACTGGGATGTTCCTGACAGATCAGCTCCAAGAGCTGCACAAAGTTCTCATTGACCAGCACGTTCTACAACACACCAACACAGATGAAAGAAAACACATTTTACGCCTATTCTGCAAGCTGGAGCTAAACTCTGCAGGACATCGGCCCTCCAGGACTGAGTTTGGAGACCCCTGCCTTAGTTAGAACAAAACACTTCCTGTAAGGTTTCCGACGATGCCAAAGATCATATATCCAGTTAACCTCTACGATTTTTTCGTTTCTTGCAGAGTCAGCCCTAATCAAGCACACCTGAACAAGCTAATCATCTTCAGGATTACTGGAAAGTTACTGGCAGGTGAGTTTGAGCTCAAGGGCCAGAGTTGAGAACCCCTGACTTATATGATCATATGAATATGATCTTTTATCATTTTATACCAGTCTTATGCACTGCGTTGTGTTTTTTCCTTTTAATGTATTTCCTTTATGCCTTCAAGATGTGATTTGACTTCACTTCAAGTATTGCATGTATCAGGGATACATACAATACTTTGACATGTTTGTTTCCACTTATTTCTCTATATTTAAATGTACTGTACGTTGTTATACTGCAGCTTCCAAAAGATCAAAAAATATATTTTTACATATGATAATTAAGTTCCGTGATGATTGTAGGTACAAAAACGTAACAAAAATTCTACTTAATGTGGCCACAATTTACTTACATGAGGGAACGAATTCTTAATTCATGGCCAAGATTTACATACAATGAGGTAACAAATTCCTAAAACAAAGGAATGTATTTCTAATTTGTGGCCACCATAAATATATTTTTGTCTGCATGTCATGTGCGAGGCTGTGTAAATCCATCCAAACTTCCATCAAATATTCCTTTTTAGCTTGTGAAAATGACTTTTGCCGTGTCTGTATCTAGTCTCAGGTGCAGCACATTTCTTTGAAGGACTACAGGAGGAGGGTTTGAAGGCATTGCTACAGTGAATGTTTAAATAATAAAGCTATAAATAATAGCTCTGTTGACTATAAAACTGTATGTTTGTAGTGTGTGTTGTGTGCCACCCAAGATTCCCCCTCAGAAAAACTAGGAGCCTGACGCTCGTGCACTCACGCATATGTTGATCTCCTCGATGGCAGTCTTGGGTGTGTTCTTAACCACATTGATCAAAGTAAGAGCTCCCTCCACTGTCAGTGAGTTATACGCCATCTGTGAGAAAACAATATCACACGTGATGCTTTCAAAATCTCTGTAAAATAAGTGGATTCTGCCCTAAAATACTAAAATTTACTATTTAGCCTGTGATGCCTGAGATGCCATAGAGGTCATTATATGCACATAAGTTATTGCACATGATCATATTGCGTTGTACTTGTGCAATGTTTAAAATTTGTATTCTAATCTGATGTAGTATTATAGGGTCTAAAGGGCCGTGTGACGCACCTGCAGCACTCTGAGCGTGTCGTTGGCCTCCAGTCCCTTACACAGCAGGCTCGCTCCCTCATCGGTGATGCGGTTGTTGTTGAGGTCCAGGTGCATCAGCGTGTTGTTGAACTTGAGCGCTTCACCCAAAGCCAAAGCACCCTCGTTTCCAAATCCATTAAATGAGAGGTCTAAGTGTTTCAAAGTCGTGTTGACCTGACAACAGGAAAAGAGGCATCTTGACTGATTTGCGTGATTTGCACAGTGTGACACTGCAAAGTATGTGAGCTGTGTGTTTGTGTGTGGGTACCTTCAGTCCAGCACAGAAAGCTACAGCTCCCTTCATTCGCAGATGATTCCAGCTCAGGTCAAGAACTTCTAAACCGTCATTATTTGCTACACGAGGAATACGTTTCATTATTGCATGTACTTTCTTTGAGTAGTGAAGTTTAATTCACACACATTATTCACCTATCATCTGACCCAGATGTTCACCGCCTCTGCCGCAGAACTGATTGTGACTCAAATCCAGCTCCTTCACTCTGTAGTTGCTCTGAAAAGATACAAATGAGATGTTTATGTTCTCAGGAACTAGAGTTTTTTTTTTCTTCACACAATTTCTTGCAATTCAGTTTGTGTGTTTATGCATCACTTCTTAAAGGTGCAGTGTGTAATTTCTGCAGCACCAGAATTACGATTCCTCTTGCGATCCTCAGTGCTGTGTTTTGTGTGTGATGCTTTGTTCTAGATCATCATGAGAGTCTTTTAAACCACTTTGCACTATGCTAAGTTAAACTATATTCATGCATTTGACAGACACTTTTATCTAAAGTCACTTGCACTGTATTAGAATGTACACATTTGATCAGATCTTGCTTTCGCTGGGAATTAAACCAATCACCTTGGTGTTATTAATGCCAGTGCTCTATTGTTTGACTAGCTAACATACATAAATAGCTAACAATATAAAGGCAAAGTTCGTCTAAATTAATCCTGTAATTATTTATATTTTGTTGCAAAAGCTTTGTCTGACCAATGAAACTCTCTGTTGTGTGTACATTCCTTTTCTTGAAATTTGATTTTAATTTGACCATTTTAGCTTTGGTAATATAATGTAAAGTTTGCTATAATTATTATATATATATTTTTATAAAGTTATTTTATATCTTTTCATTGAATATAACTATAGAAGCCAGTTTCTGCCATAGATTAAACAAATAAATAAATAAATAAATAATAATAATAATAATAATAATAATAATAATAATAATAATAATAATAATAAATTTGACTTTGTATCTTTCAATTCTGATTTTTTTTTTTCTCTGAATTTCAAGGTTAAGTTTTAGAATTCCAGCTTTCTATTTCATAATTCTCAGAACATTTCACAATTTATTATTATTATTATTATTATTATTATTATTATTATTATTATTATTATTGCCACAGAATTAAAAATAAAAATTGATAAATGTGACTCACAATTCTGACTTTTTTTTCTTGCAGTTGTGAGATATAAATGCAGAATTGCAAGAAAAAAACATCTGAGTTGTGAGATAAGTCAATAACCTAATTGGCTTAAACAAACTTCCACATATAATAGAATAGAATAGAATAGAATAGAATAGAATAGAATAAAATAGTAAGATAAAACAATTTAAGATTTTTTTGGACCATAACTTGATTAGTTTTGTTTTATATGAAGTACAAAGAAAACACCTGCACAAACTTTTTAAGTGTGTCTGTTATTGAGAATCAGCGACACCTAGTGGATGTTTTTGTCACTTCACCCATTTAGATGAATGAGTAACTATAGTGTATCTAAGAAATAACATTCTGTCTTTATTCACTCTGCTTCATGTTGTTCCAAATCCAAATACTTTCTTATTTCGGTGAAACACAAAAGAAGATATTTTGAGAAATGTTCAGCTTTTAGTCTTTTTTAGTTTTTTTAGTTTTTAGTTTTTTAGTTTTGTGTGTGTGTGTGTGTGTGTGTGTGTGTGTGTATTGCAGATGAAATGCAGTCATTTCGATTTGGAAAGAGATGAGTTTGAGTGAACAATGACAGAATTTTCATTTTTGGGTGAACGATCCCCTTAACCACATTCATGTTGCATAAACCGACTGCGGTGCTTGAACTTACCGCAAACGCATCTGCAAACCATTTGGCATCATCTTCAACAAATTTATTCCCTGTGAACACAAACATTGCAGTCTGTGTCACTGTGAATCAGGTTTACCATCTGATCATGCTGTATGTGTGCTGTACACATGAAATACCTGACAGTTTTAAGGATTTAATGGAAATGTTTTCCAGGAGCACCTTAGCGACGCACTCGGCTCCTGCAGACTGAAGGTGATTGTCAGAGAGATCCTGGAAGACACCAGAAGTTAATGTTTTGCTTCCCTCTAGTGGACAAATTCATCACAACAGGTAGATGAAGATAGCAAGAGAGACTTACAAGATTCTGGATGGTGAAATTGGCCCTCAGCATCTCTGTGAGATATCTGGCCCCTTCGGCTGACAGGAAGTTGTCTGCCAGCTCCAGTGTTGTGGTGTGCATGTCTGTCTACACACACACAGAGCGTCTGAAATCAGCATCAGAGCATCAGCTTTAGATCATCACAAATAGTCAGTCTTACCACAAGAGCGATGGCCAGCGCTTTTGCTCCCAGAGGACCGAGTCCATGATGGTTGAGGTTAATGGTGGCAGAGCCCAGGTTTCTGAGGAAGTATCTGACAGGAACGACACCCACCAGCTTACAGGCCTGCAGGTAGAGTTCTTCAGTGGACAGATCCTTCCTGATGAGCTTCACCTCTGATACTGGAGAAAAACACCAGAGCATTTCAGCATGACATTATGCTGCTGAAGGAGCAATGCATACAGGGCAAAAATTTTATATAGTTATAATTTATTATTTTCTATATTATTTTTACGTTTTATATATAATAACATACAATTTTATTCTGCACATTTAAATTTATATATTTAAATATATATAGTAGTTACTTGTTTTGTTTAATGCTTCAGCATTATTGTATGTAAATAGAATCATGCACATAAAGCACTTTAAATTGAACTGAAATTGAATTATCTTCCTTTTAGTGTGAGTTTGGAATGAGAAGAAGAGGAATTTACACACAACAGATGTTCATTAGTCTGACACAGGTTTTATGACAAGACATTAATAATTACATTACTCATTTAGACTAATTATGCCTCTTTATTTACTGATATGTTGAATGTATTGTTCCCTACTGGTAAAACTGCAATCAATAATTTCAAAACAGATTTTAACTACAAGTGTCCTTCTGACTTGGTCCAATGAAAATGTATTTAATACATGTGATTAAATAATACAAATTAAATACAGATCAGTATTTGAAAGATTTAAAAACTAATGCAATACTAGAAATATGATGAAATGAATGTTTATGGGTAAATGAAATGAATTATAAACACGCAACATTTGAATTGACCTTAAATTGCAGTTCTGAATCTGCTTCCTGTTTCAAGCCTTATTTTAAATTCTCAGCTCAAATCCCGGGCCCTGTTGAGTCAGATCTAGAGTAAATCCAGTTCTTACCATGAGCGTCCGGCTCTGTGTCGCCTTCATCCTCCAGAATCACGTCGTGTGGATTCTCGTAGTCGGTGAAGCTGAGGGAATCCAGAGAGAGACTGTGAACACTCATGCCTTCATCAGCCCTCATCGTCTACATACAGTTTAATAGTGTCATCTGGAGGTCTGGTGTTTGTCTAGTATGAAGCTGGTTCATGTGTCTTAGCAACAGGTGTATACGTGACACCCGCGGCACTGCTGGAATCCACCTGTGCATGTGAAGAGAAAGTCATTAAAAATGCATTTCAGACACAGACAGACACTCACATTCCTGCAGTCTGTTCAAACACAACCACTCTAACTACAGCAAAACTAGTGTCATCATTCTGAACAGTTGATTCGGTAGAGTAAACTGGAATTGCCATGGTAGTGCATGAACTGCATGAATGAAACACATTTCTAGTTGTTACGGACAGAAGATACTCTCTGCCTTGAATTATCACCAAAAACTCATAAAAACAATGAAATGATGAAATGAAACTCACATATGTTCATGCTCAGATCAAAACATGTTTTATTAATCAAACATTTGTTTGTTCATGCATCTGGCATAAAGAATCCAGGGAATGCAAGAAATGATCAAATGTATAGCTTGAATGCATCTGAATGCAGTCTGCCAAAAAAGAGGCACAAATGTTTTGGTCTGAGCATGAGATTTACTGTGTTACATCTGAACAATTTTGAGGATGTTTTTGTCTTCTGTAGGAGGCCACCTCTTTATGTTTGTCCTATAACAAATGATCAGCGGCTAACAACTAACTTAGCAATTGTTTCCACTTATTTCTTCTAATAATAATATGTCAGATGCTGCATTTTAATTCTGTGCATGCTGAAACTCATCACTGAATACTGTATGTTGCCGTTTCATTTTAACATTAACACGTCTAAATTTATCTTATTTTTATTATGCACTAAAATAATATTTACAGTCATGAAGACAACATAGTAAGAGGGTTACTGTACATGAAATTATATTATTAGCTTATATTTTTTTAAACTATAGAAAGCTGTCATAGGCAAGTTTTTAGAACTCCTTTTAAAATATCCTTAGAATTTCTCAAATATATACATCGATATCTTTCTTGGAAATAATAATAATAAAAAAAGGTGTTTTCTTTTTAAATTTACATTTACATTCAAGGGATAAATAATTATATACATTTTGAAAAATCCATCCAAATACTTTGCAATAAACAACTACAAAATAAGTGAAATGATTGTTTCTTCAAAATGATGACAAAATGAACAAGTTCATAGTTTACTAGGTAACAATTATAAATGATTTAAAAAGAGATTTAGATCGGCTAAATTACACAGAAAGGTAAAGAAATCTGTGTATTATAATATATATATATATATATATATATATATATATATATATATATATATATATATATATATATATATATATATATACATACAATTGTATATATTAAGAGATTTAACAATAAGAAAAATCTCTGCGTTAAATGTAACGTTAGGTAACATATTAAGAAATTTGGTTTTGCGAATAAAACATTTACAATGCAAAACAAAAAAAAAAAATAACAAGATCGATAGCATGATCACTGCCAGAAAAATACAGAATAATCAGATGACAGTTGGGCGTGACGTCATCCCGCTGCGTGTGTCGTCATGCTGTTAACGCCCCCTCTCGTTTAAGTGTTGTGAATAAAGTTGTTTCGCAGTCTGCCGGTAATCATGATCGTGACTGTGATGTTTTACGCGCTGTATCCGCTCTCGAGGCTCATCGGCAGAGTTTCAGGTAAGAAGTTCACGGTGTTTCGCTGCATTTGTCGGCTGTTGATGTCGCGGTGCAGCTCGAGCACGTGTGTGTCTGACTCTGAGCCCAAATAAAGCGCAGCAGCAGCTGCTGTCAGACTCGCTGACGCACCGCACGCCGGAGTTTGCGCTCAATCTGCTGTTATTCTGGTGAAGTGTGGCCGATTACGTGGAGTAAGATGTGTTGTAATCGTCACCGGTCAGTTCTGCAGGCCTCTCATTCATGCATCCATTAATGCTGATAAACCAGACAATAAATTAATTTCCCTTTTATCCCATCTGGTGCAGTGATGGTGTTAGATGGGAATACCGTGGTACTTTGGTGTATTGATAGACCGGGGCTAGTTGTCACAGTTTATTTTCGAATTTTCTTTATTGACAAAAACCATATTATCTTCTTGACAACAGCAAAAACACCACCGCCACCACCGCCAACAAAAACTCATTAAATGTTCCCAATGGTACATTTAAAAAACAACAAAACTAAACTAAACTAAAGCAACAAAACTGCTTTATTTTACATTTAAATTTAACATATAGCTAGTGGTTTTACACAATATAACCGGAACCTGCCATTCAACGCCATATTAAGCTGTATAACAGGCTGTCCAGCAAAATTCAAGCAGTGAAAAAATCGAGAAAGAGCAAAAGGTGTTAAAGAAAACATACAAATGTGTCAAATCATTGTTGCTTTAACTTGTATCTGAGAACAAAACATGCACTAACCATCTTCACAAACGTTTCATGACAGGTGCTTTAAGGGCTGCCTGTGGTTTACTCTCAAAATAAAAGTTACAAAAAATTCAAATTATGTTTATAAATTAAATTCCAGGAGAGAATTTTTAAACAATTATAATGATCAGATGACAGTTGAGGGTACCCCAAGTTATTGTACCCCAAATTGCACAACCCTAAACTGATTTATGACTGTTTTGAAAATCAAAGTGTTTGAATCCAACCTACAAATCACTGCTAGAGAAAAACATTTGTGCAATATGGCTTTTGATTCAAAACCTTTGACGATGACAACTTCCCCATGTGACAACTAGCCCCTCACACTGTGATATTGTCACATCTTTTAGAGCAACTCGCATATGCTCTCATCACATTTCAGAAACATGAAAATTGCATGCATACATATGTATTTTGTTTGTGATCTGTGTCATGTTTTTTTAACATGCCCCTGGCACCTGTAATTTTTCAGTACCAGTAACTTCAGAAAATGTTTAGATTTCCAAATAGAATTGCTACTTTTATATCTTCTCTCTCCACAGAATTGTGGCGCAAGGCGCCGTCTGTGTACGTTAATGGCAAAGAGGTCTGGGATGGTGGCGGTGCTCTTTCTGAACAGAAGACGGGCCTGTTACTGCAGTGGAACAGCACGGGAAACACAGCCGCCGCTCCCGATCCAGATCACACGGACACTGAGAGTCCTCAAGGAGTACCGGTAGATCTACTGGACGTCTGCGAGCTGGAAAAGAGATCAGAGGAGCTGAACAAGGATGAGATGCATGAATACGTACACAAATCACTGCGTTGTGTCAATCAGATGGAAGCTCCTGCAGCATCTTTATCTGTCCTCCCTAACTGCCGACACAGTCTCAGTGACGTAAACCTCTCAGAATCAGCGCTCAAGTGTTTAGAAGTAACAAACGATAGAGATCCTGTGATGAATGAGTTTGCGTTTCCCACCACTGAGTTTCAGAGTCACTCAGACACTGATAACATGCGCTCTGCATTCAACCAGCTTAATGCATGTGCAGAAGCTGTTGTGTATGATGACCATGAGAGAGCTTCATCAGCATCAGATGTACTCGCTCATCCCAGAGCTGACATCTTCCTGGGGTTTGATTCTGACGCTGGGAATGAAGCCCTCGGCAGTCCGGTGTTTGATTTGGCGGCTTTGCTTGCAGACTCTCAGCAGGTTCAGACACCGGCGGAGCCTGGCGTTGGCTGGCATTTCCCCGTAGGCCTCGGGCTGTCGCAGATGTGTTATTGCCCGTATGTGCAGTTTCCTGACGTCAGCTACTATCCTGCGCTTCAGGACAATGACAACATTGAAGGTGGGAATACTGGATTTACCTTGCAAAAATATACACTGCACAAACGCCAGACAAAAGTTTGGACCTTTTGATCTAAAGGTTTTTGCTTCCGTTACTGAAATTAGCTTTGTAAATATAAATTGTCTTTATTTAAAGGTGCAATATGTAATATTTAGAAGGATCTGTTGACAACCAAAATACACATTTACATGTTTATTTTATTGGATTTTGTCTATTTGTGTCTGTAGATGTCAATTCCAGTTGACGTCTACATCTTTTTCGTTCATTTCAAGAAGCACTTACATATATCAAAACTTTAGTGTTTTACTTTGATCGGTTTTATAGAGGGGTTTTGTAGAAAAAAACATAATGATTGTTGATAGGTTTTTTTCTTTTTCTGATTTACGGAGTGATAAAAAGAGGAATCCAAAATCGCCTCTCAAAAAACTTTAACTTTAACATCAGATGCAAAATTCACTTTTACATGTCGTTTGAACATAAATGTGTGTTGGCATTGTGTATACACAACCACCCTATAATGATAAAAATCCACCTGCTGCTTTTTTTTTTTTTTTTTTTAAAAAAAACAAAACAAAACAAAAAAAAAAACAGGTTACAGAAACAGAGGTTACAATAGTAATCAGTACAGTTCCTTTCTGTTGCTCACTTCAACATTGTATTGAATAGGAGATGCTAGGAGTCCCTACACTTAATGTCGTAACTAGCTGAACTGTAAAACAAGCCATTTCCTGTTGCCAGCAGGTGCTGCTATGATTATAACGGAATATTCTGATGTGTTCAGGCCAGGACTCTTATCAAACATGTGAAGTTTGGGGCGAAACATCAAAGTTTGTCAGGCCGCCATGGACACGCCCTTCAACGAAAACTCAAGATCTTCGCAATTCAATGTTACAAAAGGCTTTAGATTACACTGACCAAATTTGTTTTTAATCTGTTTAAATCTTTAGGAGGAGTTTGTTTAAATACAACGCCTGAAATGGCAAAAACGGCACAAAACTTGCCTGATAAAATTCAATGTAACAGACTTCCTGTTGGGTTTCGGACTTCGTACCATACTTTTTGAATGAAAATGAAAGACCGGGGAGAGATCCCAAGAGGGGATGTGGCACAGTTTCGGAGGATTCAACCTGCAAGCACCTCACAGGAACGTAATGATAAGGTTTCTGGAGAACTACCACCCACAGTGTTGTGGTTTGGTGCTTGTGGATACCAGACTGTGCCCTGCCCCTGAGATAAAGGACCCTTTGCCAGGTAGGGGCTGACATCATCAGCGTGCGCTTCAAGCACCAACAAGTCACGTTAATCCAATATGGTGCAATGATTAGAGTTTGTTCTTCCTCCCTGATCTTGCACAGTGTGAGATGAGGCTTCCTAGGGTAAATGTCTCTGGGTCCAGCTGAGGGCCAGTGCATCCATGCTGAGGGGGGGCGTCGGTCAGGGAATTCCACAGTGGAAGGATTCCTGGAAAGCAAACTGGTCTACCTGTGCTTCTCTAAATCAAATCCAGATTAGCTGGACCACCTGTGGATGGAGTCTCCATTTTTCACATAGAGTAACCTGTCGTAAAATAGTGATTAAGTTTCCTGGGATGTGATTGGCTTGAAGTGACTCAAGTCTCCGCTGACTCCATAGCATGGCGGGTGACTTGTGGAAATGTGACGAGCAGACACTGCTTTGGCAATTTATATATGCCACTGTCGCTGTGTTGTCAATCAGGATCCACCCGTGCTTGCCCTGGATCATTGGCTGTAACCTCCTCCAGGCTAGCAGTACAGCCAACAACTAAAGTCAATTGTTGTGCCAGTGCAGTCAGGGCCCTGTCCAAGGCAACAAATCAATCTTAATTGTCATGCGATGTGTGTCAGAGCGCCATGCCCATCTCATGATCTTCTGAAAGACGTGCTTTTGTGGTTACAGAGTCCTACTTCGCACCAAGAAAAGAGATGCTTTGCATAGGGGAGGGCTTGCTGTTTTCCTGGTTGACTCAAAGTACTAGTCAGACTAGATGCTGAAGAACCAGGTCCCTGTGAATGCACAATGACTCTCAAGAGTGAGAGGATTAGCCAGTTGTCGTGGTAGTTAAGGATGCGAATGCCCATTTTCAGTAGCAGTGCAAGGGTAGTTACTGTGACTTTAGTAAAGATGTGAGGGGACGGGGACAACCCGGAAGATAGGTGGAGTAAGACTTGCCTTGAAGACAGTGATTGTGGAATTGAGGGAGAGAGAATTAAACCACATACAGAAGGACAGAATGGCTTCTTTAAAAAGATGCGATCCACTGTGCAGCTGCTTCTTCTTCTTCGTCGTCTTCTTCTTCTTTCCTGGCGGGTGTCCCGTGTTTCAAACAGGGTCAGCTACTTGGCTTCATCTTCTCCACTTAGCTTAGTTTATGACATCCTCCGGGGTTAGGTTCACTGCCCACATGTCCTCCTTGACGCTGTCCATCCACTCTTTCCTTGATCTTCCCTGCGGTCGATGGCCTCTTGGGTTGAGGAGGAAAGCTGTTCTTGCCACAGAGTCCTTATCACTACGAATGACATAGCCATACCACCTGAGACAAGCTTGTCTCAACTTCTCTGTGATTGGACCTACTCAGTCTTTGCCTGATATCATTGTTCATTATGTGGTCATGGAGAGTTATCGCATATCCCCAGTGACCTGTCTCCACTTCATTCACACTGTGTAAATTCTTGCTCGGACATCAAAGATGGTGTCTCCGTCCAAAGTGACCAAGGACCTGAGGCATTTAAAATGGGCAGTCTCAATTCTTGACCACTTATACGTATAGTACCATCGGTTTGAGGGCCACATTCAAGGTACTGTCTTTGCAATATTGATTTTGATCCTGTTTTCACTTAGCCAGTCATACCATTTCTTCACCTGATCCTCAAGATCCTTTCCACTTGAATCTGTTAGAGCAACATCATCAGCATAGAGGAGTGTCCAGGGATGTGGTCTTTGGATATTGGCCATCACCGTATCCATGCAGAGGATGAACAGAAGAGGTGGAAGAGCTGACCCTTATTCTACGCCGACAGTGACGTCAAAGGGTGGTAAAATTCCGGCTGGGCATTGGACCACACTTGTGGTGTTGCGATATAATAATTGAACCCAGTTTACATACTATTCTACATTGTGTGGCACAGTAATCGTATTGGCCGGTAGTTTGCGCACTCACTGACATCCCGCTTGCCTTTCCAAATAGGTACAGTTGTACAAGTTGTCCAGACGTGGGCAGGCTTGTTCTTAGCCACGATGCGGTCCAAAAAAAACGGCAAGGAATGATGCTCCATGATCACCAAGGATCTTCCAGACCTCAGCCGGTATGTCGTCAGGGCCGGTCTTCTTATTGCTTTTCGTTTTCCCCATGGCTAGTCTCACCTCTGCGGTTGTAATTTGGGGTGTAGGGCTAAGGATGTGTGGGTAGCTTGGTATTGGCGGATGTTGAAGTTCCTCATTACAAATGCTGGAAAAATACTCTGAAAAATACATGTGTCTTTCTGCAAACGAACAAAGCTGAATGCGTTGAGCATTCCAGAATTCCACTCGCCAACTTTCATTGCCCTTTTCTGAATACATCAGAGGTGTTTGAGGCTCCCAAGGGCGACCCTCTATTGTCTGTCATTCTGCACAACATTGAAGTGAGCAGAAAGGCAACAGTTATTTTAAACTGTATTAAAGGGGTCATCGGATGCCCATTTTCCACAAGTTGATATGATTCTTTAGGGTCTTAATGAAAAGTCTCTAATATACTTTTATTAAAAATTCTCAGTGGTTTTGTAAAACAACACCCTTTATACCTTGTCAAAATCAGCTCTGCAAAAATCATCTCATTCTAAGGGGTTGTTCCTTTAAATGCAAATGAGCTCCGCTCAAGCCGCCCCTCTCTTCTCTCTGTGGAAAGACGATCGTTTACATTAGCCGCATTTAGCCGCGTTTAGCCGCTAAACTTCCTAACTACCACCTTATAAGGAAAGGCGATCGCAAAGATTCATAAAAAAAATGCTTATACTCACTTCTGCTGTAAGTGAAGCTGGATCACGAATGATTCGCGCGAACATAGAAGGATATATGTAGATCGGGAGGCGCATTCCCTTCATAAACAAACGTAATCCACTGCATCTTCAGCGGCTCAGATGTGGGGAGTAAATGACGACCACTATGTTCATTATTACATCCAGCAACACAACACCTCAATCGCTCAATCGGAGATATTCTTGTCTAACTTACATCTCTGCTCCGGCATCAAAACATGGAAAGTTACTGGACTGTGACAGCTGGTCTGAGGTAAGAGCTCATGTCAATCAACTATCGTGGGAGTGGCCTCTGTCTGTGTGACGGCACACCGACAGGCATCTGAGAACGGCTCGATTTGAAAAAGGGGATATTATTTTTACAGATGAATTAAAAACCACTGCATGGATTTTTATCATTATAGGGTAGATTTGTACATACACTGCCAACACACATTAATGTTCAAACAGCTTGTAAAAGTGAACTTAGCATCCGATGACCCCTTTAACATTCTATAAAATTAGTGTTTCTACTGTATTCAAAGATGAGATGTTTGCAAATGTCTGACTGGAAGTGTAAGTTACACAAAGACATCATTGTTTTGATGGCCCAGTCTTCCATTAAAGTCATTTTTTTTCTATGTCAAAGTGATGTGGCGGGTGTGGGAGGACCTTAGTGAAACCCACACTGGCCCCTGTGCAGACACAGCTGCTGTGTTTGACTTCACCATCATGTCTTACAACATCTTGGCTCAGGATCTGCTAGAAGCGAATCCACAGCTGTACACACACTGTCCGGAGGAAGTGTTAGTGTGGGACCAGCGGCTCCAGACCATCCTGAAGGAACTGCAGATCTGGAAACCTGATGTAAGGCGACACACAACCCAAAGCCTAGAATTATAACTACTGTTGATTCTAATATCATTTTTTTTTTTTCTTTTGTTCAGATTATTTGTCTACAGGAAGTTCAAGAAAATCACTTCCTAGAGCAGATCTATCCTGTCCTGGCTGATATGGGTGAGGAACCTAACATAAAAACAGCTGCCTGAATTATATAATTTCCAAATGCAGTATGAAATGGGTCCAACAGTTCAGACATCATCTTAATTTTGTTTGAAGAGCCAGTTTGCCAGAATATCGTCATATACAATAAGACTGAGTCATTTGCAAAATTAAGTCATCAAATCCAAATGCAAGTTTTTATGTGCATGACTGGAAATGAGATTTGAGAGCTTCGTTTATATGTTGAAATCAGTCAGACTCGTGGCAAGTTGTGAAATTGCATGTGTTCAGATGTTGTTTCCTGTTTGAAACAATGAAACTTTTTTTAATCAGGTTACACCTGCATCTACAAACGCCGCACCGGCACCAAAACAGACGGCTGTGCAGTGTGTTATCACAGCAACCGCTTTACCCAGCTTTCCGTCAACCTGCTGGAGTTTCGCCGATCGGACTGTGAGCTGCTGGATCGTGACAATGTGGGCGTTGTGCTGCTCCTCCAGCCGACGGCAGGGCAGAATGAAGCGTTCAGCCCCATATGTGTAGCCAACACACACCTGCTGTTCAACCCCAGGAGAGGAGATGTGAAGCTCGCCCAGCTGGCCATCGTGTTCGCCGAGATCGACGTCATGATCAAGAAATGCAGGAGTGAAGGAAGACGCTGTGAGGTGGTTTTATGTGGGGACTTTAACGCTTTACCCAACAGCCCTCTGTGGAATTTCAT
Organism: Cirrhinus mrigala; assembly: GCA_036247105.1. Classification (NCBI taxonomy): domain Eukaryota; kingdom Metazoa; phylum Chordata; class Actinopteri; order Cypriniformes; family Cyprinidae; genus Cirrhinus; species Cirrhinus mrigala. Next base: position 33,858,809 of record CM070023.1, read on the forward strand.
CACCACCGGTCAGCTCTACTACCACGGGTTACCTGCCTGGATGGTGAGTGACCCGTCTTATCTGACAGCAGGACGCCGGTCCCACATTTTGGTTTGTCTTGGTGTTGTATTTGGATTGTGTGCTCTTGCAGGTTTCAGGTCAGGAGGATTTGTCGTATAAAGTGCATCACACAAGGCTTTTCTCCCCATTGTGGCCCAGCAGCCTCGCCATCAGTGACGGCTGTCAGTACAGGACCTACACACAGATCGCAGCTTCAGGTCAGCGCCAGCTCAACATTTCCTTCATCGCTTTGGATTCCCAGCATGCATGTTTCATTTTGCTCATAACTGTATGTGTGCAGCAGACAGTCGGCAGTACAGCGCTGAGTTTCTGTGTCAGCTGCGATACTGTCCGGCGGCGCTTGTGCGGCCCGCTGATCTGGAGCTCATACCAGGAGTCACTGACAAAACACCAGGTGATAAATTTACTCTCCTCATGTCTTGTGCACCAGCTGTGCATGACTTTTGATGCTAAACCTAGTTTTGTTTTAAATTTACAGTTTACACACTATTTGAGTATTGCTCGATTAACCTTAGTTGAAACCTAATCTGTGTATGCTGTGTTTTCCAAAAAAATAATTGTTGTCACTTAACGGGTCACACTGGTGGCTGGCTACATAAATGCTGAGATTAGTCTCACAAGTTAAGGTCATTGCACGCTGAGTCTGTAATTTTTGTATGCGTTTTTTAAGTTTTTTTTGTTCGTATTCGTCATCCTTTTGTAACAAAATGCTTGCTACGGATGCAAAAATGCAGAAAATCGAACCTGATCCGAAGTTTTTTTTTATATGACGGACGAAAGTTTTGGAGGCAGCATGTAAATGTGATTGACTAAACTTGAGGTCGTATTTATTTTTTAACGTGCAAAAATTCCTGAGAGGAATTTCAGATTCAGTGTGCAAAGACCTTTAGTCATCTAATTTTTTTCTGTAAGACTGGTCATAACTTTTTAAGTTGGTTATATAAAAATCTAGATTAGCCTAATTTAATTTAGAAAAATAAGACTCAATCCTTGGTTAACTGTTAGTTGGTTAGACTAGTTCTTAAGTCACAGTCTTAACATGGAGGCTTATTTGGCTTATTTTGCAACTGGCAGGTCAAAATGACATTGCTGAGAGAAAACAAAACAAACAAAAAACAAACAAACAGATGAGTCGTATCAGTGTATGTCACATTTTATTACTACATTGAGAAATCATACCAGTAAATAAAACAGAACATTTACAAACATTATGAACACCATAAACATGTGAATGAAAAATATAAAGCAAACATAAATTATAGTGGTATTCACTGTAAACCAGATTTATTAGAAACACCAAACCTAAACAAATGTATTTGAAGTGAAAGTGCTGTAATGTGTGAAATGCGCTTTACAAAAAAACTTGTGCTCATGTATCTCTCTTATTAAGCACAAATCCAAATGCGTGTACTTTGCATATGTTTTAAATGCTTGACTGTAATTGCATCATACAAGTCACATTGGAATATAAGTTGCAACACAATGCAGATGATAAAAAAAAACATGACTTACATAATCGAAATTATAGTAAATTAGATATAATCTGAGCAGGAGTAATGGTTGAAATAAACCAGCAGGTTGATTGAGTTACATCAGCTTGTGTTTTACCTGACAGACTTATGTTTTTGAGACAGATATGATGATATTCACTCACAAATTCAAACACCTCTGTGTGCATTATGAAATGAAATCAATCATAATAAATAAAAGTCATTGCTTATGTATGTATTTATAGCTCCTAATTTCAAATAGCTTTTTTAAAATATTATTTACATGTAAAATCCCTAGGGCCAGATTTACTAAACTGGGCAAATTAGCATTAGAGTGCAACTGAATAAAAGTGCAGATGAGAGGAGAAAAATCTGCATGTGGTTTACTGACGGTGCACACATTAAAGAACACGGATGCAACATCTCATTTCCATAATGACAGCACAGTCTACCAAGAGCAGCGCAAATTACTACCTGCTTTAAGACGTGCTTTTTTTTGGGCGTTTAATAATGGCACAAATACCTGTAATTTGACTAGCACTTTTGCATCTAAAAAGGAAACTCCTACAAATGCATATTCACAAAGGTCAGGCGCAAAAATAACTGTGTCCATGCCATTTCAGTGCTAAACTGACAATGCTATTTTAATACCAAAAGACGGTTTGTGCTGGTGCAAACTGTTAGTAAATCTGGCCCCTAGTATGTTATTTCATGATTAAATAATGTATTCAAATAGGTGCAGTCTGTTTAAGAGAAAATAGTGGAACAAGTACTGAGTTAGCAACAAACTAACTGTTAGTTGCTAAGCCTTTAGTGTGGATTTTATTTTACAAATGGAGAATCAGCAAATGGCTGAATCTGACACAGACCTCTGCATGTGTCACATGTGCTTCCTGAAATATATTAAGAAGCATACTCTCTTTTTCACAGATCCAGAAGACATGGAAATGTTCAGTGCAAGGTGAGTTATGGTTAGCTGGTGTTCAGGTTTAACATACACAAAAAGTTGCTAGTCATTGAAGAACTATACTTACCATAATCCTGGACCATTAGAGCACTGCCTTTTCCTTTGAAGCACAATGAATGTTGTGATAAAGTTGATTTGTGTTTATATTTGAATATTTTGCAATTATAATCTGTATTAATTTTTATACATCTAATCCATAGTCTCTAGAATGGAAATTTATTTTGTACTATCATTTTTGAATCAGTTACTCATTTACATTTGAAGTGAATGGTTTTATAGCTTTGTTTTTATTATTTTAAAGGGGTCATCAGATGCTAAGTTCACATGTTGTTTGAGCATTAATGTGTGTTGTCAGTGTATGCACACATCTACCCTATAATGATAAAAATCCATGCAGTGGTTTTTAATTAATCTGTAAAAATAATATCCCCATTTTCAAATCGAGCCGTTCTCAGATGTCTGTCGTTGTGGCGTCACACCAGCAGAGGCCGCTCCCACGATAGTTGATTGACATGAGCATCTTACCTCAGACCAGCCTTAAATCAGCTGTAACAGTCCAATCGCCATTGTTTTGATGCCGGAGCAGGGATGTAAGTTAGACAAGAATATCTCCGATTGAGCGATTGAGGTGTTGTGTTGCTGGATGTAATAATGAACATAGTGGTCGTCATTTACTCCTGACATCTGAGCCGCTAAAGATGCAGTGGATTACGTTTGTTTGTGAAGGGAATGCAGCTCCCGATCTACATATATCCATCTATGTTCGTGCAAATCATTCATGATCCAGCTTCACCTAGAGCAGAAGTGAGTATAAGGGTTTTTTTATGAATCTTTGCGATTGCCTTTCCTAATAACGTGCTAGTTAGCAAGTTTAGCGGCTAAATGCGGCTGAAGTAAACAAGCTCGTCACTCCACAGAGAGAAGAGAGGGGCGGGGTGAGCAGAGCTCATTTGGATTTAAAGGAACAACCCCTTAGAATGAGATGATTTTTGCAGAGCTGATTTTGGCAAGGTAAAAAGGGTGTTGTTTTACAAAACCATTGAGAATTTTTAATCAAAGTATATTATAGACTTTTCATTAAGACCCTAAAGAATCATATCAACTTGTGGAAAATGGGCATCCGATGACCCCTTTAAATATTTCAAGTAGTTTCTATATCTGGTTGAATTGCGTCAAGGCTCAGAAATCCTCAGTGTGATAAATGTTTGTGGAGAAACTGAAGAGACTGCTGTGTGATTGAGTGTCCTGCAGCAGCGGTTCTGAAGAGTCAGTCACATGTGGTTTCTTATGTCAGGTTTGCTGGTGTTTGGCAGGTTTGGACACACGTTACGTCACACGCTGAACCTGACATCAGCGTACAGTCCCATCCAGCCCGACACGCACACGGCTGTGGTCAGCACTCTGAACTCAGAGGGGGGAGCGATGGTCGACCACATCTTCTACTCCACCCGCAGGACCGGCTCTGCTGCGGCTGAAGGTGAGGCTGAGCTGCCTGTGTATCTAGATAAGCTGTTCTCTCACATCAGATTAAATGCAGCGAATATCTGCAGTGCGCCTTAAAGATTTTGGTCTGTCTCATCTTGGCTCAGTGGTTTACCAATAAAAATGCCAAAACATCATGCCGACCCCTGTGCTATACTGTTATAAAGATCTCATTGTTTTACATTAGAAGAATGAGAATTTCATCATATAAATATCAGCATCGACACCAAATGGCATATTTAGCTCCGTTTGAGACTCTGAATAAAACTGGTCTGTTTTTTCCTCCATATTCCTCTATAAAAGCCTGATGGATCAGATATGATACTCAGTAAGTATATATTTAGTCTGAAGGTTCAGTCATATCCTGCTGTGTTGTGTCGACAGGGAGCGCTGGCGGTTTGAAGCTGCTGGGTCGTTTGTCTCTGCTGTCGGAGGCTGATCTGTGGTCTCTGCGAGGACTTCCTAACGAAACGTTTCCCTCTGATCATCTCAGTCTGATCGTCAAGCTTCGGCTTCCTCCTGTCTGACCCTAACATTTGACTAATGTAAGGATTGGTTGACTTTATCATTTTCATGGCCTTATAATTAGATTGTAAAAGAAAAAAATGTATATATATGGTCATATGAGTATTTAGTTTTCTATTCTGTAACAGAAGGGGTGTTTGCTTGTGATATATTCTCCAGCTTGATGTTTGATGCGAGGAAATATGATGGCAGCGTTTACGGTTGACGTGTTCCTGATCACTTAATCAGAATGCAATTGCATGCATTTATGATTATTTACTATAGTTTTCTATTTCTTTTCTTTTGGTTTTGAGTTTATAATTTGAACAGAGCTAAATAAATAACTACATGCGCTGCTGTTGTTTTTGCTAATTGACACACAAAAAGAAGAAAAGCAGAAGGAAATGAAGGTGGCAGCCAGTGTCTCCATAATCACATGATGCTGTTATTGAATTTCACAATCAGATAAACGCACTCGTGATCTAAGGACAACCATTCATACTGAAGAGTCTGAACATGTTCTGTTGAAAATAGATGAGGGGTTTGTACATTCACATCATGTGTGCTTTGTATTTTGTGGTCATTCTATTGAAAAACTTTACAGTACATTATGAGAATAAAGAAAACTATTGCTTTTTCTTCAGTCTCAGTGAAATGAGGATTAGAGAAGGTCAGAGTAATTTACAGCACAGTCCATGTTCATCCTCACTGCTAGTAAAGCACGGCTGGAGCAAAAACACAAAATTCAAAATATGGGGGGAAAATATTATAATAAAATTCAAGAACTTAATTATTGGTGAAACTTTACGATAAGCTTCTATTTGTTAACATTAGTTAACTACATTACAACTAATCTTTGATATGTTTTAAAGTATTTTAAATATATTAGAATCAAAAGTTGTATCTTTTAATATTACTTAATGAATCTGAACTGACATGAACTAAGAACGAACAGCTATATTTTTAAAGGGGTCATCGGATGCCCATTTTCCACAAGTTGATATGATTCTTTAGCGTCTGTAATATATTTTGGTTAAAAAGTCTCAATGGTCGTGTAAAACAACACCCTTTTTACCTTGCCAAAATCAGCTCTGCAAAAATCAGCCCATTCTGATGGATTGTTCCTTTAAATGCAAATGAGCTCTGCTTGCCCCGCCCCTCTCTTCTCTCTGTGGAGTGACGAGCCCATTTACTTTGGCTGCATTTAACGCGTTCAGCCGCAAAACTTGCTAAGTAGCACATTATTAGGAAAGGTGATTGCAGAGATTCATAGACGGATATAGGTAGATCGGGAGGCGCATTCCCTTCACAAACAAAAGTCATCCACGGGAGTAAATGACGACCACTATGTTCATTATTACATCCAGCAACACAACACCTCAATCGCTCAATCGGAGATATTCTTGTCTAACTTACATCCCTGCTCCTGCACTGAAACAATGGAGGTGGGACTGTTACAGCTGATTTGAGGCGGGTCTGAGGTAAGACGCTCATGTCAATCAACTATTGTGGGAGTGGCCTCTGTTGGCATCTGAGAATGGCTCATTTTGAAAAAGGGGATATTATTTTTACAGATGAGTTAAAAACGACTGCATGGATTTTTATCATTATAGGGTAGATGTGTGCATGCACTGTCAACACACATTAATGTTCAAACAACATGTAAAAGTGAACTTAGCATCCGATGACCCCTTTAATAACTAATGTTACCAAAGATTAATACATACTTCAACAAATATATGGCACATTCTTAATATCAATGCATTTATTAATGGAACCTTATTGTAAAGTGTTCATATTTTTTTCTGATTGAATGTATTCATTACATTTAAACGTCGATGCATGTTTAATACAGTTACAAAAGAAAGGCTTTATAATTGAGAGGTAAAAAAGGCTAAAAAATGCAAATGAAAACCATTTTGGTGGAGCAGATACCACTGCTTAATGAGAAAGTGAATACTGCCACAAGTAAACTGATGTTTAATGTGATTGGATGTAGTTTTGATGGGTTTTGAGGACAAAGGTGTCGCACAATCTGTCTTGTCTTGTCGCACAATCAATCTTGATCTGTCTGCTTTGACATCAGCAACTAAACACATAAGATGTTCTTTTTATTAGTTTTGCTACTGTAATTATTTGTCATTTACTTTTTTTGTGACTATACAGTATATAATATTTTGTATGTTGGAGTATCATGAGTAAAACAACACACAACAGCAACATTCTTGACAAAAAAAATTATAGGCAATTTATTGTACATTTGAGTTTCAAGTGTCACAAAAGAGCTAGTGAATGAATGACATTCAGTGCTGTGATGTCAAAGTGAAAAATTAACAAAACAACATCTGTTGATCACATACAGAGTTGGTTGATCAAGTGGCAGGACGCAGTTCTGATGAAGAACATTTAACAGCACCAGCATCAGTGTCTCCTGCACACATCTGAAGCACACTACTACACTTTGTGTTGCACAACAAGCACGTTTGGCTTTAGTGTGTTTGTGTGTGTGTGTGTGCATTTTAGTGTTCAGTGTCTACTGTAAGAAGACATCATCTAATGAAACAGACTGTCGGCCAAACAGCACGTCTACATCACGCTACTCCTCAAGTCAACATGAAATGATGCTCACAACACCTTATGACGTGTTCAATACACAAAATCAGTGGATGATCAATAAAAGGGACTGATGGAAAAGGAGCAGCAGGCTATATTTTGATGAAAAATTATGAAAACAAACATTTATTTCTGTAGCATGTTGTGCGCTGATAAATCATTCCTGGTAAGAGCAGGAACATGAATTAAGAAAGTGAACAGTCAATTTCATGTTGACTTTAAAAAGCATGTGTAATTCAGCATCCAGTCTTTCAAGAGTTCAAAAATACTATCTAAAAACTAAAAACCCAACAGGAGCAAAGGCTGCATTCATAAATACTGAACCCTGTATACTGATCTACAACATCATTCATTTACATACGCTAGTAAGTCATTTCAATATCATGATGAGTACTGAACCATCAGGAACACCAGACACATTCACCAGAGAGTCAAACACAAGCACTTTTGCTCTTTCAAAGCCAAATATTTGCTCTATTGGAGTTCATATTCAAATCACTGGTCAAACCCGACGACTGAAGAAAAGTTCAATACTGTAAGTGTCGCTAAGTGCAAAGAGTGTGTCGGGGAGGATGAACTGCTCGTATTATCATTGACTTTACTACAACACTGCAAAAAAATAGTTTTAGTATTTTCGTCTTGTTTTCCAGTGCAAATGTCTAAACATTCATATATCAAGATACAAACACTCTAGAGGCTGAATGACATTCTCATTTTCTAAAAAAATGCATCAAAATGTTTATGCATAAAACAAGAACAAATATTTACCAGTAAGCTCAGAAAAAACTTTTTATCTTACTTTCTTACTTTTTTTTTGTTTGTTTTCCATTAAAATGATATAAATATCCTTCAATCAAAATGAAGATACAGAGGCTCGATGTCTGAGAAATGTATTAAAATGAAGCACGTTTTTACTAAAACAAGGAAAATAAACATCATTCAATGGGAACACACTGGCCCCATTGACAGATCTTTTTTCTTGTTTCGAGCAAAAATTACTTCATTTTGATATATTTTTCAGAAAATAAGACTCAAAATGTTGTTTTGCTTCTAAAGACAAAAGTATCTTGATTTGGACATATATAGATTGTACTGGAAAACGAGGCAAAAATACTGAGCTACAAAATCATTTCTGATCAAAGGCACGATAAATGGACTACAGACTATGCTCTACATCAGTGACTAGCACAGTTAAAGGTTAACTTGCACTGTATTTACAGATTAAATATGAAAAATTGCCCACAGCACAATGAACAGCTGAGGCATAATTGAAATGAATATAAATATGATGCAGTGTTTATGAAGTGGCTATTCTACTAAATGAGTGATTTGAGGAGGAGTTCATGTCTACCCTTATAAGTGAGCACATTCCCTGTGTAGCACAATACTGTACGTTTCCAAGTGAACACACAGCTGTGTTTCAGTCTTTGTCTCCTGAATCTGTCACACCCTGATCTGGTATCCGTTCACGTCAGCCGCGGATCCCGCCGACCCGGACCGCTTCTCCACTGACGACCTGTGAAAACAGCACCACCTTTTGGTTACATGTTGTGCTGTAATTTTATCAGTGTCGTAAATGATCTGTGAGTACCGTCTGTCGCTTTGGCTGTTCTTGCGCATCGGGCTGCCTGGGTTCCGCAAAGGAGATCCCATATCCTTCTTTCTGTCTTTAGATGGTGATGGAGGAGCAGCTTTACCAATCTGAAACACAGAGCTCAGTCAACCACTACACACAATGCATGTGGTGTGATTATGAACATATGGCATATGAAATAATCTATTTATTTGAACAAACAATTGTAACAATTTATTGGAAAAAAAAAAAAAAAAAAAAACACACACAAATGCGTCTTGTTGAGTAACAAACAAACATGATTTGGAGTCTTGTGAAGATCATTCCTTCACTGAGGAACAGTGGAAGTAAAGCTTCTGGAAACAAACGATCCTCACAAGATCCTGATAAGCAGATTTGAGACTAAAAAAATGATTGATGGAGAATCAAGTAAAGCCAAGCTGCTTCAGTCCAGTAAGTGTTCGTCTGGAAATATGACTACAGTTATTCGGATGTTTACTTGATAAAAATCAGTCAAGATTAGACAGCAAAAAGACACATGAAGCAGCAGCTGAAGGTGGACGTTTGTACAATTACATTTAAAGACCTTTGACTTTAAAAACTCTAAACTATCAGTGCTATCAGAAAAGGACATAAAAATGTGGGTACAAGCAAAATGGCACTGGGATGTTTTGTTTGGAAGGAGGTGGATTAGTGCCAGAATAACTATTAGTGTAAAATACCGACTACCTGTAGCACTAAAATGAGCATTTTATTTTCATCTGTCGTCTAGTACTATGTGAATTCGATTTGATTTAATGCTGCCTTTGGCACCAAAGATCATGCCATTCTCATGGACAGATCAAAATTACATTAGCATTTGTGGACAAGCATTAAGAAGTCTGTCTGATTCCCTTTGACTTTGTTTAGAATAGAAACGGTCAAATGCAACACAAACTGAGTATGGAGTGCCACAAGGCTCTGTATTAGGTCCATTTTGTATTTACTCAACATTTATTTTAAACGTAAAAGCTGGAAAGAAAACAGCACAGTATCATTTCACAAGCATCAGAATTGTCCTTCTCAGGTAATGCTGGTCAGGTCTTTAGTTTTTTAGGTATAAACTGGCAAGACAGCCTTGAGAAGGGTGATTTGGGAAACCTGTTTGGAAATAATCATTTTTGCAATTCCATTTGGTTCAGAAATGACATGCTTCAGCTTTCCATTAGCTAAAAGCATGTTGTTTCTGCACAAAATTTCTCTGGTACCAGTCAGGCAGATTTTCTGTGAGCTATTCCTTAAGAAAAGTCGCTGAAAGCACATCAGTTTCTGAGCAGTGAAGAACACATTTTGATATTGTCAGCAGTGGTGTGATTTAACCGTAGGCGTATTATCCGTACCTTCAACCTCATGTCCCGGGTGTGTCTCTCCAACTCTTTCCTCAGCTCTTCTTTGGATAGTTTGTCCACGTCCAGCACCGAATGCTTCCACTCGATCTGCTCCACGCTGTGAGGGTCGTGCGACACGTAATGGCCAATCTTGACCTTGCACAGCGTGTGCCAGTATCTGCGATAGGCTAACTGGAACTCCTGCAGGAGGTCGGTGAGCGTTTTGTACTCCAGCGGTTTGAACATGAGGTCCTCGCGGCGGCTGATGCCCAGAGCACCGAAGCGGCCGCCGCTGTGGACGCCTAGCACAATGTGACGGAAATGACTCCCTGAGAACTGTGTTTTAAAGCTGAGTGGAAACCGCTCGACGGTCGGCATGCTGTTGGTGAGGTAACTGACAGGTCAGCTGTGTTAAGGGAGTCAGCGGTAATATATTCAACAGACAGCTGTGTACATGTATGTTATAGATGTTAATGTGACAATTTTATCAAAAAAAAAAAATAATAATAATAATTCATGACCTCCTAACTTTTAATCAAAATGTCATAACTGCAAGCTTGGATTGAGCTTTGCAAGCTTTGTTTCCATTTTTGAGTGCCACATTCACATCTCAATAACCAATCGACAACTGATGCAACAAAAAAGAAAGGCTTGTCTTGATATGGAAGAAAACTCTGTTGCTATAGTCATTGAAACATCATGACTTTAATAACTTTCTTAATATGTGTTCCTGGTCTTATTTTGAACGATTCACTAGTACATGTTATTTTAAAGTAACACTTCAATTAAAATGTAATAATTTGCTCTATCTTGGAAGCAAATTCCGTTTTCGGCTGATGTCTTTCCAACAACAGTCTTATTCTGCCAGTTTCTTTCAAGCCTGTCTGACAGAGCACTTTTCTGGACCCAGCAGTCAATAATCTGTACAAATCTGTCTAAGCCCTTAATTCTGGACATCTCCAGGACACCCAAGAAATCCTCTTGTTGTCTACATCCCTCTTTCTGTCACTAAAATGTTTAGAAGATTACTGAAAGACTAAACTGGATTCTGAATTTGTTTTAAGCATTCAGTAACACACGTTAATTATAGACCTATTTCAAACCCTCCATCAATGCCAGAAATTTTGAGTTTAGATCAGATTTTATATTATCTACATTAGCATTTGTGGACATGATGTTTGTTGAATGTGCATTTGTGGAGTAAGATGTTTGTCTGATTGCTACCACTTTGTGTGAAAGATGAACTCAAATCTAGCACAAATGAAGTATGGAGTGCCACAAGGCTCTGTATTAGGTCCTCTGTTGTTTTCATTGTACATGCTGCCTGTAGGAGACTTTATTGGGAAACAACACATTTGTTTCCATTGTTAAGATGATGACAGCTTTATATTTACTATATACTCTGTATATAATTTAGTGAAGTGTATTTTGTATGATAAAACATATAAACGTTATTGTCCAACATTCTGTAAGTCTAGATAATTGCAGTGCCTTGCTTGCTGGATGTCCTGCAGTAATAAACAAGATCAGCTGGTTCAAAATGCTACAGCTAGAAATCCTACCAAATCCAAAAAAAATAATTTTATCATTTCTGTCTGATCTGAATAGTTTAATACAATGTTTATTAAACTTTTATTTTATTACACTTTTCAGTCCAGATTGTTTTTAAATGGCACAATCTGAAGCAGCTGTTCAAAACCGGGTTGACTATCACTAACACAACTCATGCGTGAGTGCAACTGTTAAATTTTTCACATGCACAAAGGTCGTTAAAAGAAATAAATCTGTTCATATTTTCAGTCTAGTTTTCAGTAAAGTTCAGAGTGAAGGATACATTCCGAGGATAACGGCTTCCAAACATTTGATTGGTAGAGATTCTCTTGTCATTTCCTTGGCAATGTCCATCAATCTGAGGAACAAATTGTAGGTAACAATGCAATAAGTGTCTATGCAATTAAGCCAGAAAAAAAACAAAAAAAACAAAACATCAAATGCATAGAAACTTGGAACGCAAGTTTCTATCGATGGCATTTAAAATGTTGATTATTAATATATTGATGTTTCTGGAAATCACCATTCCATTGCATTTCTGATTCTTTTCAAATTCAAATGACAATTCTGCATTCTGTTACTGCTGAAATTCAAATCTGGAAGAGATTGTAATTTACAAGGCTTTCTCAATGCAACGCTGCAGGCTAGCAGCACGACTCTGCTTTTAATTCAAAGATAAAGCTTTAAGAGAGGAGACAGATGTGTGGATGGGTCTTACGCTGTGAGCGGCCTGCTCTTCTTGATCTCAAAAAACTGTGTTCCAGTGTGATTGTATCTGACAGACAAAAGTTAAGCACAACACTGTCAGGAGACAAACAATGCACTATATAAAGTCAACCACTACATCAAAGTTTACGGACAAGAACGGGTATTATGAATACTTTTAGAATAGAGAAACTCTTATGTTACAAAATATTATGTAACAAATAGTTGTGACATACATTGGGCCAAACCAACAACACACACAATGTTTCATTGTTCCTGACATCATCATCATCATCATCATCATCATCAGTGTAAAAAGAACTGAACTCTTGTGGGGTAAATTCCATCTGCCTACAACATAACAATGAGCTGAAAACACTGGTGAAATGTAATGGAAACAATTGCCAATCCCAAAGTCATTATTTACTGACAACCACATATCTTTTTGCTATCAAATCTTGACTGATCTTTATCAAGTAATTGTCAGAGTAATTTCCATAAATCCAACTATCCACCATAAATCATTTTGTATAAAAATCAACCTCAAGAGAGTCTCAAATCTGATCATCAGGATATTTTGAGGAACGTTTGTTTCCAAAAGCTTTACTTTCACTGTTCCTCAGTGGAGGAATGATCTTCACAAGCCTCCAAAACATCTCACATCTTTTGAGGAGCCTTTATTTGTTCATCTCTCAATCATCACTGGTTATATTTTATGCTTTTTAGCACTATGATTTTTTTGTTCTTTTGCTATTTGGTAGCATAAACCACCATCCACTTTTAAGTACATGATATTTGGGGTGAACTATTTCTTTAAATTAATTTATCTTCAGCATGAGCTCATGCTGACTGATTTCTGACCAGTGTAATACTGCAGCAGTGAACTCCTCACTGACATGTAATAAAGTTCATATCAGCATGCAGTTAGTACATGATAATGGCTGATTGAAGGACATTGAGTGACTGTAAACCGTGACATTTTGCATGTGAAGCAACTTCCGTCCCTCCTGAAAGAAGAGTGTGAAAGGATACTGCAAGTCCCTGATGTATTTCTGTATGGCTTCCAGGCGCTGGGGAATACTGCTGTTGGGCTGGAATGTAGGCACACTTGGTACTGGAATCTACAGGTTTAAAGAAGAGTTAACAGCTGGACAATGACAACGCGTTCATTTTGATTAATGACTGACCACGATATATGGACCTGAGCTGCCCTCTCAGATTTAGTGTTAATGGATAGTAATAAAAATATAAGATAGTGATGCCATAGAATAACTATTTTACTTCCCCAAAGATCCAGTGATCAGTTCTTAAAATAATAATTTTTTCTTAGTGAGAAGAACATTTTTTAAAAATCTAAAGAATGGTTTGTGCAATGGAAAGGGTCTTCATGTAACCATGAAAGCCAATAAAAGTTTTTAGAGTGTGTATATATATATATATGCCACTGAATCCCAAATCAGCTGAGAAGTGATGGTGACAGTGTGGTCTGGATGTGGGCTCAGCTGAACTCACAGGATGCATCTGATTCGATCAGTCCACTAGGGATGAATTAAAGAAATAAAGCCAGCAAGACAGATGGAAAGCCGTTGAGATACCGCTAATAGAGCGCTGCAGGGATGATGTATTTTCATAGTCCAAAACCCGGAAATTAGTTCCAATTTTAGCACTTCTGGTTCCATCATTCATTAGTCGATGAGTTTTTTTTAATGGGTTTTTAGTTAAATGCCTAATATAAAGTCTGTGGTGAACAGAAGCTCAAGATGTCTACATGCTTTTTACTATAAAGCTTGAAAATATGCAGTTGTGAACAAGAGTGGGACTACAAGTTGTCTGGACATTACTTTTACTCGTTTTAGGCTTCAGAATTCATAGAGGTTGTGTTTATCATGACAAATAAAACATGCGAGAATCATGAACGTCTGTTGTCCACAGAGCTTATATTCGGCAGTAACTCAAAAGCCCAGTTGTGAACCTACAGGATTGCATACAAAAACACATCAACACTGCAGTGCTGTATATTATAAACACAGTCTGAGACCACTTGTGAAAATGCTTCGGTTTGTTTCAATCATCATAAGCACTGGAGCTTCACAAGCAAAACCTGATTCCATCCTTTGTCTGAAATATATCAAAAATGTTCTCCATGTTTTTCAATGTGGTCTCAAACTTTTGGGGCTTAAAATGGCCATTAGAAAGACATCTTAAAGTCGCGGTTGAACGCAGTGACCTACAGATCTATTGTCTTGATTTAAAAGGTCCAGCAGAAGAACATTCACCAGGTGTTCTGATTGTGAAAGCTCTACCTTGGGGAGGTCGCTGGTTCCCCGTATCCGTTTGGCCACCGCTTCTCCATCCGGGTGGATGCGGGCGACGTGCCTCCACATCTGCTCCCAGGTCTCCTCGTTTACGGGCAGACCACCCCTGTTAATAATGAACGGGATCCCTCCATCCCGCTGATCTTCCCCTTCGTCCTCCTGCTCCTCGTCCCGCTCCTCGACTCCTTCCAAACTGAAAGCAGCCCGCAGCATTTTCAGCCCGACGGAAGAGCACGGCTGACTCAGACAAGTCCTGATTCCCGGCTTCTTGTGGATGATTCTCCTCGGAGAGGAGCTGTGATGGACCGTCCCGCAGCAGGACACCGGCATGGACGCCACAGCGGCTCACAATCCGGCCGTGGCTAGGACCTTCTTAAAAGCACAGTTTAGAAATTGCCGTGGGCCCCTGGAAACCTTCTCGCCTCTGGGTCCAGAGCGACGGCCCTCAGCGGGATGGCTGGGGTGTCCGAACACAATCTGACCCCCAGCCAAAACTCTGTCAACATATATCAACCAGCATACTAGTTCAGATAGTATGTGATTCAAATACAAATATGAAACCTTTCGTTGTTCAGAGCAAGAATCCCATTAAAAAGTCAGAGGTTAAGAAGACTCTGATCACAGCTGATGCTTACAGTAACA
Organism: Cirrhinus mrigala; assembly: GCA_036247105.1. NCBI lineage: Eukaryota > Metazoa > Chordata > Actinopteri > Cypriniformes > Cyprinidae > Cirrhinus > Cirrhinus mrigala. The sequence goes on from CM070023.1 coordinate 33,874,079, forward strand.
CCGGACTCCCTCCCATCTGTTTTACACAGAAACCAGCGTGTTAGATGAGAAACAAATAGCATTTAATCTTAGATCAAAGATTTAAATGTAGCAAGCGACCGCGGAGAACACAGAAGTCACGTGGGCGCGTTTAAACACAGGTATATGTGATGAAAATGAGCAGCATTACAGACAATGCGAGGACAGCCGCTCCTCTGACGTCACCACACCGCCGTCCGTCCGCGCTCGCTTTCTGTCACCGAACTAAACGCGGCACGATGCAGTACAGTCGTTTTCCGTGTTCTGCTTCGTTTTGTTTCGGTGTACGGTCCGAGCCATCGCCCTGCCGGTTCGCAGATCCCGTTACACGACGCTGATTGCGATGCCCGATTCGTCAACGACTCGTTCTTATGATCAGAATCCTTTGAAGGATTCGGGCGAACCGATTCGCGAAGCGTTTATTCATCTCCGAGCCGCAAGATTTTGCATTAGTCTGGGTAAAACTGAGGTTGGAACAATATTATTACATTTTAAAGTACCAGAGTTAAGACATACTATTATTGAAATCGGTTATTAATTGATTAATGGATGATTAAAGTTGTTATTAATAATAATAACATAGGATGACACAACATTTGGCTCTCTACAACCTAATAATGAACAGTGTTAATCAACAATCTTATGATAAAACAAAAGTAGATTTCACTCGGAAACCTTTAGGAAATGCTTTTTGAGCTCATAATGTATAATAATAATAATAATTGTTTGATAACATTTGAGGCAGCTGTATAACCTAACAATTAACAAATGGTGTTAAACAACAGTTTATGACCAAAATCAAAGTAAAATTTCAGCTGAAACCCTTTTGAGCGATGACTCGGTTGTGAATCAGTTCATTGAAACGAACCGTCCGAACGAACCGACTGGCTAAAAAGATTCGGATTCTCCAGCGCTGAAGACGTGGTTGACTCTCCCAAATCACTGGCTTGATGCGCATGCGCGCAATGATAAGATTAGTGCTTGGCAAAGACATCTTCAATTAAAGTTAGTAAAGAAAAACAAAATCAGTTGTTCTTACTGGCTTCTTACAGAAAATGAATGCATTAAAATATTTAAACCAGTATTTAACAAGCTAAATCCAGTATTATAAGTATTTTAATTACAAACATCCTAATGATGGATTCATTACTTTTAATAACAAAATGCTGAAAACAGCATCACAGATTTTGAGAAAAAAGACTGCAATCTAAATCATTTAAATCTTGGCCAGACTAGCGGCCTTTTAGCGAAAAAATAAATATAGTAAACAGAAGATTTTTAAAAAGACAAAACAAAACCGAATCCAAAAAGTCTGGCCAACACTGCAATTAAAGAATTGTACAAAATTGCAACATTAAAAATGACCCAACATCAGTGTGACATTTAGCCTCACCGTTTTTTAATTCAAAATGTGCATCAGTCAGTGTCTGATATGGGTGTATGAAGCATAAGAACACCTCAAAAGCAAGTCACAATTATATGACACAGTTTCAGAGTATAGAAAAAGGAGAAAAACAAAGGAAAATATAAAACAAACTGTAAATAAAACAAACACAAACAACAAAAACATTTGGTTGCACTTGCTTTAAAAACATGCAAATGCAAATGCAATACAGAGGCAGAATGCAGTGACTGCAGCAACACTGGAGCTGATCTCTGAAAACACTGGTTTTCTCTGATCCGAAGCGTCTGTCGCAAGACAGCTCATGGTCTCAAAGTCCCACTTTCAGTCAGAACTCAATGTGTAAGTACTGCGTTTTACCTTCGCTCCACAGATTTGCATAAACTTGGTGTCGTTGCCCAATAAATGACAATATAAGAGGCAAGGATGCTAAAGAAATGAAAATACAAGAAATTCAGTAGTTTTGACACATCATGTGTACGCACAACAAACATACTCTGATATAAATGTGAAATTTCTGCAAAGCTGTCACTCAACACGTGGACTTTAGTTGCACATCTCAGCAGACGACGTACAGAAGAGTAGAGCAGAGAACAGTAACGTCTCAGTCCCGTCCCGTGACGCAAATAAACCGTGTTTTGGCTTCACATTCATACATGAAGTAGCTTTATAAGAATCTTTGATTGAAACACACCAGTTGCATTAAAGCTGCTTGCATAGGAAAGATAAAACCTGTGAGAATAAAAGATAGCCATTGCAAAACACTGTACAAATGACATTAACACTGATACACTAGGGAAACACGAATATAGAGGCACTTTCAGCTTAACAATCTCATCTCATTATAAAACAGCATGTGAAGACAATATCGTGTTGAAAGTTAAATATGAAAGCATTAAACCCATGTGGAGGGAAGCAAACTGTTTATGACACTTTTCTTACATTCATGGTGGAGGGATTGTCTCATGATTTAACCGCTAATATGTTGTTCCCAGATAAAACACTCGCTCGGTGCCGCTCACGCAATCACACGGCACTAAAAGACACGGAGCGCTTTGGCTTGACATTAGCAGCATGAAAGAACTCGTACAGTCTTTGGTTACGAAAAGGCACTAAGGATTTTGGCGAAACCAATCAATCTGGCTGGATTTAGCTCTGAACACACTCACCATAAGCACTAACAACTCAAGCGTCCTTTTAAGGTTTGTCTAACTGATCTCTCACTCCTCCTGATGGGCTGAATTGTGGTTTTGACTGATGTCTTGAAGTCCGGCATCTGCTCTGAGGCTCTGAATGGCTCTCCACAGTCTCTCGTTCTCCTTCAGCTGATCGTCGAACTGACAAACAAACATTGACATTTTCTCAAACCCCATCATGTTTAGTTAGCCTGGAATAACACATTCAGTTAAACACAAGAACTGTGGAATATGAAACTACTAATGACATTCATATCAACGTAACATTTAGTTATCTAATCAACCCTTAAAGGAATAGATCAGGCAAAAATGAAAATGTGCTCACTCTCAGGCCATCAAGTTTGTTCATCAGATTGGTAGAAATGTGTCATTCCATTAATTGCTCACCAATGGATCCTCTGCAGTGAATGGGTGCCATCAGAATGAGAGACCAAACATCTGATAAAAAACATCACAATAATCCACAAGTAATCCACACACAATGACATTTTTCATTTTTAACTAAAATACGAGTCCATAATCCAGTGAAAAATCTGCTGTTGTCTCTCACATCAAAATCCAGCCACATATTTGTTTAAAGCGGTTTCGCTTGTAAAAGGTGCTTGATCCGTGCAGATTTCTCTCCTGATTCAGACCAGACCGCTTTTTCACTGGAGGAAGTATTATTATGGATTATGGACTCAATGCATTTTAGTTAAAAACTTCTTAATGATGGATTTGTTTCAGCTTTTGTCTTCTCAAGATGTTAACCGATGGACTGGATTGGTGTGGATTACTTGTGGATTATTGTCATGATTGTATTAGCTGTTTGGACTCTCATTCTGACTGCACCCATTCACTCAAGCTTAATTTTTGATTGCAGAGGATCCATTGGTGAGCAACTCATTTACATCTTTGGAAGGACTTCTGCCTGAACTACTGCTGTTGCAATGAGAGCTGATAATGGTGAGCACCCTCTTAATGCATTTAAAATGAGATTTTGGCAATATTGCAATTAAACTTTACCTCATGTAAATGCAAAACTTCGATCTAAATAATGCGATTACAATCATAATCGCAGCAAGCATAATCGTATTAACATAGGTGGTGTACGCTGATTTTAATCAAAATATAAAGGCATGTAAACACCTTAATCGCATTATTGCTGCTCTGACCAAAGTGCGCATGTGCTCGTGATGTACGTGCACGACGTGACATGCACCTGCAGTAATACGCAGATTAGAAACAATGGCGGGGAAGAAAGCATCACATTTCTGGGGAGCCGAGGAAACAGAGTTCATGCTGTTGACGTTGCGTGACATGAACATCCTGCACTACACCGATGGGCAATAACACAGGAACGGGTACATTTCTAGGTGCATCACAACAAATTGCCATCATATTTCGATGGCGCCGAAAAAGCATGGAATACAACCATAGAAAAGTGTTTTGCATTAGATATAAAAAAAAAAAAAAAAAATCAAAACAAACAAGTTACTGTGCCCCTTTTCCATCCTCTCCCCTCTTGGCTGAATGTGATCAATTTCGAAAGTGAAAGTGAAACCGAAAAAACAACGCGCATGCAAAAGCGACTGCACGCTCTCGCAAACTTCAGCAACTGCAAGCGATCACATGTCGCGTGATTTCGACCCGAACCCCCCAGTCATCATGATTTGTAAGTTTCGGAGTCCATAATTGGCAGTGGGGTATGTGAATAATGGCAGTAAAAAAAAAAAAATTAATTCTTAGAGAGCAATACGAATAATGGAAATTGCATGTAAACGGGAGTGAAGAGCTTTGCTCTTGACATGTAAACATCATAATGCGATTAAGAAGATTATTGGAAATAATCTCATTATTTAGTGCACATGTAAACGTAGTCAGTGATGTCATGAACATGTCTCACAGCTGCCTGTCAGTGTTTTCAGTTCAGGTGTCACTCTAACAGTGCTCAGACAGATTTAACTTACCTGTTTCTGTAACAGCTGAATTTGGGCTTCCTGTCGGTTCACGGTTTCTCTAAGCTGTAAAACAGAACACAACTTCATTGTATTCAAACACGTAAAGCATTCTATTTAGTATTATTATATTTCTTGACATTCACGTATGTAAATGTAAATACCCACTGCTACGAATAAATAATGTATTTGCATTCTAAGTGATCAATGTATCCTCTGAAGTTCCTTGAAATTTATCAAAGAAAATCTTCAGTGTTTAAGATGTCTGTCTGTGAATATCCTAAAAAGGATGAAAAGTTGTTTTATGTAATTTTATGTGTAAACAGATTTCAGTTATGGTTTTAGGTAACTATAATAACCCTGTTGTGCATCATATACCATGTGATTTGTGACATCTGTCAACTCTGACCAAAATCTGCAGACTGTCTCTGATTTCAAACCTGTGCAAAAGCGATGTAGTGTATTTTAGCTGTGTGTTGGACATGAGGGCGTGTAGACGTGTGAAGCGTACGTGTGCCAGCTCGTCGCTCGCGCCACAGCAGCTCTGCTCGGAGCGTCCTGTCTCCACGCCGTTCATCCGCTCGTAATCCACACATGCAGTCGGCTGCAAAACAAACACAGCACACTGATTTCAGGGAGGCCCCGCCCACTCATGAGGAAAACACACTGCATTACCATAGTTACTCATTCATTTGTGACCGCTGACAGTCCCACAGTGAGCGTTGTGTGACATACAGTCTGCATATGAGCACGTGTTCAGTCTGACACACCACACTTACCATAAGACTCTTTTCCGTGGCGGTGGTGGCGGTGGTGGCGGTGGTGGCAGCGGCGGCGGCTTTGAGGTTGTCCAGCTCCTCGTACGGCAGCGTGGCGCTCTCGGTGTAGGACGTCGTCAGCGGGTCCATGGAGTCTTGGGAATCTTCGGGCATAGGGATGAACTCGGCATCCAGCAGCTCCTGCAGGCACACAGAAAGAGTGCTGGAAAACAAGCTAAACGTTTGGCTGTAGGGTTTTATTAGGACCTTCTAAGACCAAGTGCAGACAATTTAACCCTTCAGGCTTCTTTGGTCACTTTTAACTGAAACAAGTGACATTTTGAAATTATAAAATGTTTTGCTTCATTGGAATGATTGACACTTGGTGAACACACACACACACACACACACACACAAAAAAAATAACGCTTTGTAACACTGCAGTCAAAAATGACTGACACGCAAAATGAAAAGGAAACATGTTCTTCTTCAGTATGTTTGTCTTGTTTTCTGGTACAAATATCTAAAAATTCTTAGATCAGGATACATTTACCAGAGATACAAAGTGACATCGATGAGCCGGATTTACTAACAGCTTGTGCAGCGCAAAGCTTCTTTTGATGTTAAAAAACTACTGTAAGGTTTACTAAAGACTTGCAGTGAAAACATTAGCGCTGAAAAGGCATGGACACAGTTATTTTTGCGGCTGATCTTATTGCATATGCATTTGTAGGCGTTTCCCTTTCAGACGCAAGATTCATGGAAGGAGAGTATTTATATGAATCACACAACATGATTTACTAAGGTTTGCTGTAGTCAATTCAGTGGTATTTGCACCATTATTCAACGGTCAAAAAAGCATGTCTTAACCCAATTTGTGCTTGACCTTACTGCGGTAGTTGCTAATTTGCGCTGCTGGATTGTGTTGGTCATTATGGAAATGATCTGGCTGTGCCTGTCTTCTTTTATTTGCTCATTTCCACTCCCAGCAGTGCTTTTATGGGATTGTGGTTTAACACTAATTTGCCCTGTTTAGTAAGTCTTGTTTTCACTTAATGTATTGAAATTAAAGGAGTTTTTGCTTGAAAGAAGAGCAGATATCTGACAATTTAATTCAAAGGAAAGTTTATTTTCTGACCCTATTAGCAGATATTTTTTTCTTGTTTTAAGCAAAAGCTCAATTTTAATGTTGACTTCATATGTAATTTAGTTTTAAGTAAATGTATAACAGATTTAGGAATGTTTAGATATGTATGCTGCAAAACAGGACAAAAATACTGAGAAAGTTGCAGACTTCTCTAGATGTAAATGTCTAGGCACACAATGAGTTGTATTTGCAACACTTGAAAGTTTACAAATACATCTTCCTACAGATCTCTATTACTTTTTAATTAATTTTACAAGAAAGATACAGCTTATGCACAAACAAAAAAATGACATGACAATCAAAAAAATCAAACAAATGTTTTTTTTAGCAGAGTATTTGAGTCATGAGTTGTAAACGCACAGCTCTATTCTGGAAAAGGGGGCAGGGAGCAGCATCTCATTTGAGAGACATGCACACATTTTCGAAAATTACATATTAAATGATCTGTAGAGTATTTTGAGCTGAAACTTTACAGACACATTATGGGGACACCTGGGACTTTTATTACTTCTTGTTAAAAGGGGCATAATAGGTGTCCTTTAAAACAAGAACAAATATCTGCGTAGAGGCTCAGAAAAATCAACTTTATTCAAATGGAAAACAAGTTAAAATAACTTAATTTTGTTCAGTTTCTCAGAAAACAAGACTATCTTCATTTTGCATCTTTAGTAAATTAATGGTGATATAAGGATGTTTAGATATTTGTACTGGAAAACAAGACAAAAATAGTGTGTGCATCAACTAATGCCACGACTTTCTGAAATGTAAGACTTCAGAAGGATGATGGGTGTTAAATTTGCGTTCACCTTGCGCAGCCATGAGGGGCAGGAGCTCTCATTGGTCTTGCTGTCCATGGAGAAGATGGGCGTCTCCAGACCTCTGTCGTCCATATCGGCCTCTACGGTTCCTCCCAGCATCCCCTCACGCATCTCAGAGTCTGTGGCTGAGTCCGTCTCCAGATCCATGGAGGACGTCGAGCACTGACCTGCACACGCCATTAACACACCATTACACACACACACACACACACACATTAATGGTGCAATTCAACAACTTTGTGGGAAAACGAAGATTCACATTCCCAGGGTGATTTAGTAACTTTTGAGGAAGAACTAGAAACTTTCATTATTTGATATAAAATAAACTTTAACTTAAACATACATATTGCACAGCATAAATGAGTACACCCCCTCTGAATAAATACAAAATATGTATTTTCTTAACGATCACTGATATAGTTCATGGGAAGATGGCAAAATTGAAATGTATGAAACATATACTTAATAAAAGCAACAAAATATATGCCAATATTTTCTGTAAAATAAGTGAATTAACTAATTTTGTGTAAACGAAGGGTTACAGAAATGTGTACACCCTAGATTTAATTCAGCAAATGTATAATATTCTAGTATTTAGTATGTCCTCCAGAACTTTTAGTACACTGCTCTGACTCTGACTTTTTTGCATCACATCACACAGTGGTGTGTGAATTCTTCATCACTTATAAATCCCTATAGAAGAGCTTTACTACCACTGAACGTCACTGTGGGTACCAGGCACTTCTCATTGTACTCCTTGTTAGATCGCTGTCTCCATGCCTAGACAATTAAGATCCAGCCCCGGACGCCAGATCCCGTCAGAAAATATCAGTTTGTCCAGAAACAGAACAACTCATCAGCAGAGTAATCCAATACCCAAACCCTGTTAACAGGAGGTCTTATCTGGTACCCAAAAATACCCAAAACACTATTAACTATTAACTTCTGTCAGCCAAGAAGTTAACTGAGGAAAAAGCCAGTGAAAGTGAAGAGCAGAAGCAGGAGACGAAGTAAGGATGGTAAAAAGGAGCAGAGTTTATTGAATAGTCTTAGTTGCGTATGTCTCAATGCTCAGACTTCGTCTGAAGAACACAAGCCCAACAAGTATTGTTATAACAAACTGATTCACAACAACATCCCATAAACCTTGAGTTTCCATAAACATTCCCTTGTATCTCTTATTCATGACAGCCCTTGAAACCACACAGTCATAAGACTAAACAACAATGGAAAGAACAAAAAAAAAAAAAAAAAAACTATAATATAATATAATATAATATAATATAATATAATTGACTAATCAATTAATGAATCAATAAAATAAATATATATAAATGACTATAATGATTATTATAAATGATTATAAGATTAAATGGAATAACAAAATGATTAAATGATTATAAATGAATAAATGAATGAAGAATAAATTATGAATGTATAAAAAGAAAGCAAAACACAACAGAAATGTATGGTTGCTCTCAAGGCAAAACACACACAGTTTGCATCTGAGGATCATCCGATCCTTCATGGATCTGAAATGATTGACTTGGTCTCTTGAGATCAGAGTATGGATTCCCAGAAGTCTGTATTTTGTAAATATGGGCCTTGGAAGAGATTAAATGAGTTTATTGTGGTTTGGCTACAGCAGGAAATTCTAGCGGTGACAATAACCATGCATGTCACTTCTGCAGGCTGCGTTGTTGTAAGATAAAGTGTCACTCTTTTCATAGCTTTTGCTGGCTCTGAGACACATGCATGGTATTTCTCCTGCTCTTTTACTAGCAAACATTCACTCATCACTAAATGAAAACTTGAAGTGAAGACCTGATTATTTCAGGAGCCTTGTCACAAGTCCATTGTTTTTGAATGTCGGTGCTACTTTTGCTGTATTTTCACACTTAAAACAGTAATTTGGTATTTCTCTTGTACCACTGTCCTCTTTTATGCTAAGAAATAAGTCACCTGGCAGTTCTCACCCAAGTGGTTCCATTGCTGCCAGCTTTAGGCTCAGCTGACAATACAACACTTTTAATTGTCAAGAAATGACTTGTCTTTAAAAGTTTTGGTTAAATATACTTAGCTGTTGATCAAAAATAGTCTTAAACCTACACTTCATTTTTTTTTTTAGTTTTATTTAGTAATGTTCAGGAGGGTGTACTCATTTTTGCAACACAACATTTTATCACTTTGATAAGAAAATCTTATTTTGCTGAATAATTTTGACATTCTTCTTCTGTAATTGATCAAGCAGGCTTGTTGGAACAAGCTTGTTTCTCCAAAGAACCCTAACATGTCTTCCAAGTAAAGAGTAATTGCTAAAAACTCCTACACATATTTTATTTCAGCGAGTTTCCAATGCATTTTCATTCTGTTTATTGTGATGTACTAATATAATTAAAAACTGAAATAAGAATTAATTACAACGATAAAGACAAAAAAAACAAAAAAAACAAAAAAAAAACACGTTTAACATCATAAAAACTATAGTAGTATAAATGAGTGACAACAAAAAATATTGGATCTTACCACTACCAATAGACAGTCCGCTGCTGTTTGAACGGATCGTTTTGGAGTTTAGGACTTTTTCTGTGAATAAACATTAACAGGAATTAAAAAAATACAAACATTTATATGTTCATTTAAATAGTCAATTAACTGCTGGCAAAATGGACTTCAATAAAATTTGTCTGTCTAAGCAGCAGAAATGAGCTACAGGACAAGACAAAACAGAAAGCAATGGCAGTGAAGTTTCCTTTTGCCCAAAAGGAACTTCAGCACCCATAATGCACTGGGCTCAATCCACCTGTGCACAGGGATACAAAAATGCTTGATCTGTAGTTTTAACAAAAGCCCTGGATCTGTCAAAAGTCCACTGGATGACACAAAATGGCGCATTTTGCAAAATCTGGCAGACAATTTCATTCTGAGTGCAGGCATCCCATAGAAAGTTCACATTCTTTATTTACATATGCTACCGAAATAACAACACAAAGCTGGGTGAAAATGAGCACCCCTGTGTTTTCATTCATCTTTGATTGATTGGTGTGCTACTGACCCATGATGAGGATGGTGTGCCAGCCTCTGCAGGACAGATCAGGCACGTGGTGCAAGGAACCGAAGATGGGCCGAGGAAGAGCCGGACAGACCTCAGAGCCGAAACCTTTATCAGCAGGCATTCCCAGACGCCCATTACCCGCGTTCCCCCACGCGAAGATCTGATTATCTGAAGAAAACACATCACACCGGCCATTACAGACATCCATTCATATTCATTATTTAGATATCTGAGTGATGAAAACAGTGAAATCACACAAGCGTAAGTCTGGGAATAAACACTTTCATATCTGAGCTGCTTCTTTGTCTAGATTACAGCTTTGCTCCAGGGTTATTATTGTTTACTACAACTATTAAAAATATAGTTTTAACTAAAATAATAGCTCAAATAATATAAATATTAGATGGAAAAATAAATGAAACAAAATAAGAAATGTTCCTTTGGCAACTAACTGAAAAGAGTTTAAGTTACTAAATGGAAATAAATAAACCTATAAGCAAATAAAAAACAAACTAAACAAAACAAACCTAGAAAGTAATATTTAAAACAAACAAACAAACAAACAATAAATATCACTAAAATAACACTAAAAATATTACTAAAACAACACTCTGGACATTCATCAAAACACACACACACACACACACGTTTTATGGGGACATTCCATAGGCGTAATGGTTTTTATACTGTACAAACTGTATTTTCTATCGCCCAACACCTAAACCTAGCCCTCACAGGAGACTGTGCACACTTTTACTTTATCAAAAAAACTCATTCTGCATGATTTATAAGCCTGTTTCCTCATGGGGACCAAAAAAATGTGGACATTTGGTCCCCATAACATGATAAATACCAGGTACACACACACACAAAAACTCCTAAAAAAATAAATAAATAAATGAAAAATAACAGATACTATACCAAACGTATTGCTCATTGTTAGTTATTGTTAGTTAATGCTTTAAGTGTTACCAACTCATCAAAGCTTCATGTAAAAATGATAAAAGCCTGAGTAAAATGCAGTTGAAAATAGTTTTTAGACAGAGTTTAGTGTGTCATACTTAGGGCTGGGCGATATATCGAATATTAGTGATAATATCACAATAATTTTGACGACGATGTAAAATTTGAAAATATCATGAACATCGAATATTTCAAATTCAAGCATATTTTCCCAAAAGAACACAGCGAACGTCCAATATTACATCTCCTTACGTAAGAGACGCGAGGTGGGGGTGCCCTACACGCCTCCACTATGCGAGCTTTCAGGAGTGCGGTTGCCAGATGTCAAGAGTTCAAATCCTGTCGGCGCCAATAGCCTTGTGGGCAGCGCGCCGACATACAGCGCCGTTGCGCTCCGGGCGTCCCATGTTCGAATCCTGACTCAAGGACCTTTCCTGATCCCGCCCCCATCTCTCTCTCCCACTTCACTTCCTGTCACTTCTAATCTGTCCTGTCATAATAAAGGCAAAATTCTAAAAAATAAATCTTTAGAGAAAAAGGTTCAAAACCCCGAATCAGAGCTTCGCTATTACAAGGATACATTTTCTACCTCGTGTTTTGCTTATTTTAAGCAATTTGGCAACCATGCGCACGAGCTCGCTCTTCATTGCGGAAGCGCCGACGATGATCTGAAAACACCGACAAACAAGCTGGAGTTTAGCGATCAACCAAGTCTGTGCTCTGTCATGAGATCTCGACTGTATCACTGAATAAAAGCACTTAACCGCTCTCGTTTGAATAGAGAAACATTGCTATTGCAATTTGGGATTACTATTAGGAATTTCACTGTTCTAGTATTTTTCATTTGTACTTCAGTTACATATACATGTGTCCATTTAATAAAAAGCAGTAAGTGATCACTAGATTTTTTTTAACAGCCTGAATTTGCACTAAACATTTTCAATTTACTTTGTAACAAAAGATAGATAGAACAATAGATCTATCTAAATAGTTTTTGTTGTTGTTTTTTTTATAGGGGAAAAAGAAAATTATGTTTTTTTTCTATTATTTAAAAGCAACTGCAAACATATCGAGATATATATCGATTATCGAAAAAATTGACAATATTTTTATATCTCACCAAAATGACACTAAAATTGAAAAAATTGAAAATTAAATTGAAAATGGAAAATATATAAATGGACCCTTATGCAAAATATTAATAAAAACTATAATAGTACTGACATAATACTCAAAAACACTCACGAGTTGAGCCCCGGGATGCTTTTGAACACTAGCGAAGAAGAACATGTTATGATGTTTCTCTTTCACTAATTGCTATGACTTATTCATTTAGAACAATTGAACTGATTAAATAGGAATAGATTTGTAAAGAAATTCATGTGTAAGGATAATTTAGATTTGCCTGCAAAACTGATTTCAACAGAAGCCTTGAAATCAAGAGGTTTTTAATCTCCTGAGAAACTAGTGCACAAGCGTGTTTCTGAGTTCTTGCACTCACCCTCAGTGGCGGCGATAGTGAAACCGTCTCCACAAGACACCTTGGTGACGACCTTCCCTCCGAAGGGCCCCACGAGGATCTGAACACCCTGGTGCTTCTTGAAGTCCTTCACTCCCAGCTGCCCGAATTTATTACAGCCGAAGGTCATCAGACGGCCGCGCTCTGCACAATCATTTACACACCATGAGCCACAATCATCAGATCATCAACAGTAAAAGCAGCGGCGTGAGACGAGATGAAACGCACCGTCTATAGTGGCGGTGTGCGTCTTTCCCGGAGCGATGAACTGGATCTTAAAGCGTGACAGCAGCTTGACCAGCGTGAGGGTGGTGGTGTACGGGATCCCCTGATAACCCTGCACAACATCACTCAATGTTACGACAGCAGGACTCTGATATGAGCCTAAAATTAAAGTTACGCAGCAAAATTGACCCTCTTTTACTTCTACATCATATGATACAGCAATATCACACCAGCAAGATTACTGTTTTTTCCTTAACATCTACACCATGCTAATAATATTATGTTTAATTTATACAACAGTCAATAAACAAGAAGTTCATGTTGTTCCATTTTACACTCAACATCATCTGTTTTGTTCAATTTCACAAATGAAAAATTGTTCCTATCAAAGCCACAGCAGAACTGTTGTGCATCTCTGAGCAACACACAGCGGTGATTCATGCATCTATGGTTTTGAACGAATCGAGTGAGTCAATGTTTCAGTGACTCATTTATAGAGACTGTCACTTGCTTTATTTCTGAATGAATCAGTTGAGTGAAAGATTCAATGACTCCCTGAGACGGTGACTTGCTGCCACCTACTAGCTTTTAGTTTCACTTTTAGTATAATTTTATATATAAAAAATAAATAAATCCTAAATTCATTAAAAAAAATGAATACCCATTTAATGGGTGAATCAAAATATTTCTTTCTAAAGCTGCTTTTTTGTAATGTCTATTCAACGTCTTTCTCATCCAACACAATGATTTAAATGATCTTTTGGAGGAAAGTTCTCAGCCAAAATTAGATTGATCAATGTAACTGTGCACTCATGTAATGCATTAGATTAAACAATGTTTGACAGCCCTAACTGACAGTTCAATCTTACTAGATTACTAGGGTTTGGCCTGGAGCAGCTGAATACTGCGGTGCATGAATGTGCTGTTTGTTGCAGTACATACTTCCCCCGGGTGATTTTTGATTCCAGTGATGCCTTGATTCAGACCCAGTTTGTTGAGCTCATTATTCCCGCAGGCTAAGACCTTTCCAGACTCAGTGAGGAAGAAGGTGCCGTCGCTCCCGCAGTATACAGCATCAATGACGGCACCCTTCGGAACCTCCACCTGCAGACCAGAATGAGACATTACACACACACACACACACACACACACACACACACACCACACACACTACACACACTGTTGTGTTTCCATGTTTTATGGGGACATTCCATAGGCGTAATGGTTTTTACGCTGTACAAACAGTATTTTCTATTGCCCTACACCTAAACCTAGCCCTCACAGGAGACTGTGCACACTTTTACTTTCTCAAAAAAACTCATTCTGCATGATTTATAAACGTGTTTCCTCATGGGGACCTCACAAATGTCCCCATAACGTGATAAATACCAGGTACACACACACACACACACACACACACACACTACTGCCTAACTGATCTGTGCTGTCCAGGAGGTACTGGCAAAATCTATTATATGACTCTTTAGAATACTGGATTCTGAGGGCAAATATTTGAGTATATAACTGCATAATAGATCATAGAGTCACAAAAGTGCACCTGCATCTACAACTCTAATTCCAGAAAAGCTGACCAACCTTAACCAAATTTTGATATTCATGGCTGCAACACACTCCAAAAAAGTTGGGACAGAGGCAAAATAAAAGTGAAAAAGTTACAGAACATCCCAATTAAACGGTTTTGAAACAGTAAGCAGGTAAGATGGAAATAGGTGAGGATATCATGTTTGGGTATAAAAGGAGCATTTCAGTCTTCGCAAGTGGAGCTGGATCATGTCTCATCACTTTCTGCCAAATTTCATGGCAAAAGTGTCAAACAAATTAAAAATTACATTTATTAAAAGAAAATCACAAAGATTCTTTCACCAGTAAAAACACTGGCCAACTTTGTGTTTGAGTCAGTTTAATAAAGCCTAAAGAGAATGAACAGATAACATATTCTTGATTTTATGGCACTTCACGAAATGTCCCAACTTCTCTGGAATTGAGGTTGTAGATTTCAGTCAAAAATCATAATTCACTAAAAAAAAAAAAAACTATGTATATCAACAAGAACACAATGGTATTTAAATTAAAAGTAGTTTTAGATGGAGTTGTGTCACACTGCAAACAACAAAACAAAATGACAAAAAATGTACCAAAATGAAAATAAAAACTGAAAGCATAAACATACAAGCTAACTTTCCTAAGTTATTTAATTTACTAGGAGGACATGTTGAAAATACAAGTATGAACAATAAAGCGTTTCTCACTTGCATTGGAGAGGAGAAATCGTCCTCACAGTCCAGCCCAAGTCGACCTGTGGAGGGAAAGCGCGGTCAGTGTCATCAGCACAACTCGGAGCCGTCACAGGAAGTGTCTGCGGTCATGTGACGGCGCTCACCGTGTTCTCCGCAGCCCCAGGAGTAGATGTCCCCGCTGCGGGTCAGCGCCACCACGTGATTGTCCCCGCAGGACACCTGTCGGACCGGGCGCTCCTGGAAGAACTCCAGCAGAACCGGCTCCAGCACCTCCATGCCCAGCGTGTTCTCCACACCCACGCAGCCGTAGTAATCAGAGCCGAACATGTACATCTGATCCTCATCTGAGAGAAAACACACACATAAACACACAGTTCCTCCCAGAGACTCAGATCATTTCATCTCAGAGACTCCACAAATCAGTTCATTTTACTTGATCATATTTAGATATTAATACACTACCTCTTAAAAGTTTGAGGTGGGTACAGTTTTGAAATATTTTCAGTATCAATCAGTCTAAATATATGTTAAATGGAATATATTAAGAATACAAATTTAATTAAATACTTACATTAACATAAATACCCTAAATAAATAAATAAATATATGGCTCATACACCCACCAAGGCTGCATTTATTTAATAAAAAAAAATAAAAACAGGAATATAACAGTAACAGTAATATTTTTTTATATTAAGTTTTATTTTTAGATTTAAGTTTTATATTACGTTTTGCTGATTTGGTGCTCAGTTATTATTGACGAGCGTCAATAATAACTGAGCACCAAATCAGCAAAACTTTTATTAATAATAATAATTATTAATAAAAAGTTAAAAAAAAAGTAAAACATTTGTGGTGCCCAATATTTTTGTGGAAACCCTCATACATTGTATTTTTCAGGATTCACTGATGAATAGAAAGCTCAAAAGAACAGCATTTATTTGGAATAGTAATCTTTTGTAACATTATAAATGTCTTTACTGTCACTTTTAATTGATTTAATGTGTCTTTGATAAATAAAAGTAATTTTCTTCATGACTAAGAGTTATTTTTGTAACTTGTGAATGCTAGTGTAAGTTCTGAGACAGTCTATGGCTATAGAGAGAGCGTGTTTGACGTCTGGTCCGCTCACCGGTGATGCAGGCGGTGAAGTCGCCACCGCAGGCCACCTGTCTGATGGCTTTGCCCTGCAGACGCTCCACTCTCCGCGGCTGTCGGTACGAGGCCTGGTCGCCGTGACCCAGCTGACCCACCATCTTGGCTCCTCCCTGAACGCTCTGCACAAACAAACACCAGCATCTCCCTGCAAACTGTGTCCTCTATTGACATGGGTTCTTGGTTTTTCATGTAATTTTTAGATTTTTTGTTTTAATTTCATTTAAAAATGATTTTGTTGTTGTATATATATATATATATTAAAATGATTAATTTATTAATAATTAAATACATAGAATTCATATAAACAATACCGTTTAAAAAGAAAGAAAGAAATGAATATAAGAAATTTTATATTGTATTTTGTTTCATTTTTAGTTATATTAGTACATTAAGTTAAACTAAATGAAAATGAGATGGGAAAAAAAAAATAAGTTTTTTTTTTTTTAAATATATATATATATATATATATATTTTATTTCAACTAATGACCTTTTAAAATAGTCTTAATTTTAGATAACTATAATAACCCTGATTTAAAGCTATTTTTATTTTATTAGTTTTACTTACCAATAAGCAGTTTAGTATAAAATAAATAAATACATAAATAAAAACATTATACTACAGTTAAACATTTACTATAGTTAAACCATGATAACCACAAATTAACCATGGTATTTAAAAAAAAAAAGTTTTACTAAAAATACTATTTTTAGTAAAACTGTGGTTACACAAAAACATGGTTACTACACTGTAGTAAAACCACAGTTAATTTTCTTTAAGGATTTGTGTATACTTTGTGTATACAAATTTGTGATGTGCATACTTTATTCTTTTTTCTTTGTTTTGCTTTTATAACAGCCATAATGATTTGATGTTTTCTACTGTTTAATAAAAAAAAAAAAAAAAAGTCCTAAAAAAGATTTGCAAACCCACTCCGAAGTTCCCATATGAACCAAATGATTCGCAACCCATGATCCGATTGGAGCGCTTTAAAATAGTGAGTCGTTTTGTGATGCAATGGTTTAACTGTTTCAGAGTTTCGAAAAGCTCTGTTTCACCCATCACTATTCAAAAATGAATGGCTCTTTTGATCTGGTTTTTGCTAGTGAATCAATGATTGAAGTCGTGAGTTTGAATCAATCTGAGCGGTTCAAGTGTAAATGACTCACTCAATTGAATGGGTTCATCTGTTCCCCTTTTTGCGTCTTCTGCCATGTTTACACGACACTGTCAGAAGTACTACTGGCTTAGCTCACTAGTTTTATGACATTAATGTAAATAAGTGGAAAAATATGATGTTTTTTGAATTGTTGCATTTTGTGTGAAAGGATATGTGCTTATTTATAAAAAAAAATGAAACACTTATTTCATAGATACATTGTGTTTCAATAATTCAAGCACTTTTCAAGTACCTCTTCAGAGTTTTTAAATTTTAAAAAAGTCAAATTCAAACACTTTAAGCACCTTGTACGAACCCTTTCTAGACTCATACTGGACTGGATTCAATTAATTTTCAGTAGTCATGCTCTATTTCTGATCTTTCCGCAGTATTACTACAGATGTGAGTGTGGAATCGGTGAATTTGAATGTGATATATAGCGTGCTTACGGCCCAGGTGTACAGCTCCTTCTCGACGGTCACCACAGCGAAGTGTGTTTCTCCAGCGCAGACGTGCTGAGCGCTGCTGCCGCCCTTAAACATGTCCAGCTTCTGAGGAGTGAACTTCCCTCCGCCCCAGAAATACACCTCCCGCGAGCGCGTCGTCACCACCGCCACCGGTGTCTCTGTCACCGTACTCAACCTCACAAGACCAAACCACAACGTTAACAACAACTCCAGAAACACCGCTGGAGACGGACTGCTGGAAACCACAGGACACCTACTTGGGTTTCTTGATGGCCGAATTAAGCGTTGCCACCCTCTCCTCCAGCTCTCTAAACACACACATGACCCTCATTCATTACAATGTCATCATCATCACTGTGGCAAAACTCAACCCATTTTCATTAAAATTAAATAAATATTAAAAAAAAAAAAAAATATTATAATAACAAATAAAAATATATATGTTAATAAAAATGTATATAATAATTAAAAAAATATATATATAAATAAAATTAAAATAAACAAATGAATACAATTAAAAAATAGAAAGAAAACTTAAATGCATAAAAGAAAACCAAACAAATTAAATTAAATACATTAAAATAATTATAACAAATAAATACTGATAATAATATAAACAAAATGATTAAAAACATTAAATTAAAATAAATTAATTTAAAAAGAAATAAAAAAATTAAATACACAAATATAATTAAAATAAGGAAGTAAAAAACATTAAAACAGAAATAAAGAAACAATAAAGAATGTAATTAAAGAAAAACTAAACTAAAATAAGATATACATAATCTGAATGGTCCTAAAAACATGAATTAAAGAACATTTTTGTCTTTGATTTGAGGGTTCACTCACGCTCTCACACGAGAGATGACGGGCTGCTCTAGAATCTGCTCCGCCGTCGGTCTTTTCTCAGGGTCCTTGATCATCGACACACACGAGCGTCATTATGACACGAATACAGAAATAATCGACGGGCACATTGAGCTGTAACACAGCTTTACCTGATCTAAACACTCGTACACCAGCTTGATGAGGGCCGACGTGTAAATTTCCGAGTTGATCTCCATGGTCCAGTTGCCCTGGACGATCTTCACACACAAGTTCAGAGGATTCTGGGAAACACATTATCATCATCATCACCATCCATCACTCAGTAGATCTCAGTCTAATGAATGAGTATTTGGTGAATGTTTGAGATAAAGGGACACTTACGGTGGCATCAAAGGTCCTGGTGAGGGTCAGCAGCTCAAATAAGACACAGCCCATGGCCCAGATGTCCGATTTGAAGTTGTACTTCACTCCTTGACACAGTTCAGGAGACATGTAGTACGGAGTACCGACACACTAGTGTACAAAACGCATCAAATGACAAATGAGTGACAATCAAAGTCAAGGGAGGGAGATGTTATATATGTGACTGTGATGTTATAAATGTAACAAACCAACAAAATACATCCCAAGATGAGCATCCAATCAATAAATAAATAAATAAATACAATTAAAGAATAATAAATATACACGTAATGTAGGGGTGGGCGATATGGCAAAAATATCATAACACGATTTTTTTCAGAAACAATCACGATTCACAATTTTATCACAATTGTTTGTCAAGTTGGTTTTACTATTTTGCAAATTGTCTGAGCAGTACAGCCAAACTAATGTCCCTATTTTAAAAACAAAGACTTTCAAGGTAACAAAGTATTAAATAAAAAAAGAATAGCAGATATTTAGGCCAACGTGATCGAAGATAAAAATCTTTGCCATTATTTTATCTTTGTTATTAAAAGATAAAAACAAAGAATACAAGCAGTGCTTTATTTTTCAGGTATTTAGCAGCAGCATTCAAGAAATTGAATTAACAAATATAAAAGTGAAATACTATATATACACATCAATTGTACACTGATTCTTATTAAAGCAACTGTATTAAAGTTTTTCAGTGAAGAGCAGTGAGTGATATTTCTCTTTCTGTTTTGTTTTAATAACAATTAAAAGAATAGTTCACCCAAAAATAAAAATTCTGTCATCTGTCTGTCAATTCTGTCATAGTGTTTTATTTTAATACCATCATTTACTCACTCTCAGGTTGTTTTAACCCTGAATGGGTTTCCTTTTTTGTTGTCTATTTGATCATTTCTATTATTAAAATCAATGGGGACCAGCTACTGTTTGGTTATCCACATTCTTCAAAATATCTTATTTTGAGTTTAGCACAAGAAAGAAAGTAATACAGGTTTGGGACAACATGTAAGTGAGTAAATAATGACAGAATTATAATTTTTGGGTGAACTATCACTTTGATGACAAGCGGCAGCATGTTTAGTACTGCCCCTTTAAGAGCTGCACATCTAATATATTCAATAGTTTACTTTCACTTTAGACATACGCTTCTATAAACTGTTTTTATATGTAAACCTTGCGTGTTTTGACAATAGTAGCGTAATCAGACGTGATACATAACTTAGTTCAGTATTTAGGTGCTATTTAACAGTATTTTAATGTGCGCGCGTTTCAGGTGTACGCGCAGTGGAAAAGCGCATGTCGGAACAGCACGCGAATGAAATGTTTAACCAGCAAGACTTTAAAGCAAATAATGTACTTTTGTGATTGTGAATAAGTGCAGTGTCCCGTGAGTGTAACTACCGCTGAGTTAACACTGAAGTGAATGTATGTTGTGTTGTACAGTATATTGAGACGGAGGCGCCAGAACTGCAGCTGAGAGAACAGCACGATACTACCATATTTCTCAAAAAGCAGATCGTTTCCACGATCAAAAATCGTCATATCGCACACCCCTAACCTAATGTAACTTTCTATTACTTGTAACTTTATTACTACTATGACATCTGTTTAACACTTAATTGATCAGTGGTGTCATTCTGTGGTCTAATATTATTATATTATTACTAATATTAATCTCTAATCCAGCAAAGTTTTTTTTGTCAGCCAAACCCCTTCTGAGCAAATTTTACATTTACTTTATAAAGTAAAAATTAATAATAAATAATAACAATTTAACAAGTGCAATTTTTTCAGTAAGTGTTTTATACTAAAATCATTGATTTAATTTCATTTTAAATTGTATGACTTAACTGATCTTCAGCCGCCAGTTTGGGAAGCCCAAACAAATAAACAAACAAACATATATTTTACTTATTTTCATTCTTACATTTTTAATATTTTTATGACTTTATTAACTTTTAGCTTTTTGGGTTGACATGCATACATGAATGAATGAACAAACAAATAAATAAATAGCATTTTAAAACCAATTAAATATAAATATATCACAAATATGAATTCTAAATATATAAATGAACTATCACTTAATTTTAAATAAAACTATTATGACTTTATTTATTTTTAGAGTTTTAATCCCAGTTTGTGAAGCCCTAATAATTAAATTCATTACAATAAATAAAATTGAACTAAATAAAGATTTTATTTTTATATGTCATTATTTTTAGCTGTTTAACCCCAGTTTGGGAAACCTGTCCATTGTATTATTTATTTGGTAAGTAAATGCAATAAACAGGTTGCTGTTTACACAAATGGTCATTATGATAAAATAAGACCTGTTCAGGGTGATGAAGAGTCCACGCTTCATCCTGGGTTTATTTTACTGAGCTATAATAATGTTATTCTTCACACAAAATTCATCCTCAAACCTCACGATATGAGCGCAGAGATGCTTTTCCCATGCATAAAGATGCTAAACAAGCTCACAATAAATAATCAAGGAATAAACCTGCATTACTGTGCCAGATGCAGCGCTGACTTACGGTTTCAGCCATTGAATACTCCGAGTCCAGCTTCTTGGCCAAGCCATAGTCCCCCAGCTTGATCAGGTTGGTTTTGGTGAGGAAGATGTTCAGCGTTTTGATGTCCCTTCAAACCAAATCAAACACACACCATTCACCGTGTGCTGCTTTATTCATGAACTAACTGATCAGAATGCAGAGTTACCGTGATCTTCTCTTTACCTGTGCAGGACGCCGGCTTTATGGATGTGAGCGACAGCAGCCGCGATCTGATACAAGTACCACACCACCACCTGTGAACGACAGAGAGAGAGAGAGAGAGAGAGAGAGAGAGAGTGTGAGTGCTGCAGCTGTGAGACGCCGAGAGACGCTGTGAACTGAGCTGATGCGATCCTAGTGAACTCACCTCCTCCTTGAAGAGCACTCCCTTCTGCTGGTTGATCTTGTCATAGAGGTTTCCACCTGCACACACACAAAACACATTCAGACACGTCACATCACCACACTGATGTCTGCTCTAGTGTTATTGTGTGAGTCGTACCGTTGCAGTACTCCAGCTCGATCAGCAGCGTGTTTTTGTCCATGAAGTGGTTGAAGTAGGCGATGATGTTGTTGTGCTGCAGGATGGACAGGATGCTGATCTCGTTCATCACATCTCTGCGCTTCTTATCTGACAGGCAGTTCAGGTCGATCTCCTTCCAAACCACCAGAGAGTTATCCTGCACACAATCCACCACAAACAACTCCATCAGCCATTCAATCAGCACAGTCTGTGCATGCATGTGTATGTGTGGACTTGGAGTGTTTGAGATGTTCATTTGTGATAAACTGGCAAATGACATTTTGACATCACATAAAACAGTTAAGGAAAAAAAGAATGAACCAAAGCTGTTGAGAAAAAGTATAATAAATGTATTTTTTTTCTTTTGTGGCACACCTTAAAATACATTTATAAAATATGGAGTATTTAATATCGTGTTCTAATACGGCATTTGCGTTCTATGGAAGTTGTTTTTTTTTTTTTACCATGGAATAAAAACAACAACAAAAAAAGGTAACTGCAACTTTTTATAAAACAATTAAATTTTTTACCTATGCAAATCTATAAAAAATATTAGTAATAATAAAAATAAATCAAAAAGTAATTTTATGTATTATTATTTTGTGGCTGAAACAAGCTACACTTTTTTCTTGCCACTGCATGTTTCTTACAATTCCAACTCTTCTTCACAGAACTGTCAGAATCTGAATTGTGTGAAATAAACTGAGAATTATGAAAAAAGGTGAATTGTGAAAAAAGCCACAATTACCATTTTAAATGTATTGTTACAAAAATGAAAGTTGCAACTTTTTACCTGACAATTCTAAAATAATAATAATAATAATAATAATAATAATAATAATAATATTAATAATAATACAAGTAATTTTATTTGTTATTATTATTTTTGTGGTTGAAACAAGCTTCACCTTTTTTTTTCTTGCAACTGCATGTTTAAATCTTACAATTTCAACTTTTCTTCTCTGAATTGTCAGAAAATATCTGAATTGTGTGAAATAAACTGAGAATGAAAAAAAAAAGAAAAAAGAAAGGTGAATTGTGATATAAAAAGCCACAATTACCAGTTTTAGTCTTTTGTTCCATGGTTGAAGCTTGCCTTTTTCCTCACAATTTTATATCTTAAAATACAGACTTTTTTTCCTCTGAATTGCAATAAAGAGTGTGATTTTTTTATTTATTACTCTACTTTTTCTTGCAATTGCGAGTTAACATTTTCCAATTCCAATTTTTTTCCTGTAATTGCAAGAAATCTGAACTGTGAGATAAATATAAACAGATAAATATAAACTCTGAATTGTTCTTTTTATTTTGTGGCTGAAATAATCTTCCGTAATACCGAGCTGAGAACACATCATTTTGGATAAGACACTTGGAATGCTTATGTTTACATGAGAAACATCAGGATATGTATGTCTGTGGTTTCGTTTAATTTCATTCAATCACCGTCCCTGCCCCATCCTTAATGAAGATGAACAGCTGGACTGCTCCCATTTAAGCCCCTCATTATCAGTGGGCGTGGCTCGAGCACCCAATCCACCAATCAGAGCAGAGTCCCCATCCTCTGACAGCGGACAGTGACGTGTGTTGTTAATTGCTGCTGCTGATATGGATATAAAATGACATTGAGCGCTGTACGTGCTGCTGCTCACCTCAGTGCGTCTGTACAGAGTCGCTTCTCCGAAAGAGCCCTTTCCCAGCACTCGAATGGGAATGTAATGCAGTTTCTCCTCTTCTCCGCCGAAAGTTCCCGATGTCGATGATCTTCCACTGACTGATTCACATCCCGACTCTGAGTTTAGAGAGCCGTAATGCCGCTCGTACTCCTCCAGAGACATCTTACTCACACTCGACACCACACACAGTAACGCCTGTAAAGTTTGTGCTGGATCTGGGCCTGCTTCAGTGTAGGCTGAGCATTGATTTGACTCCTGCGCCTGCAGATCGCCTCAAAGATCGACTCAGATCGCACACATCTGCGCTGCAAGAGCGCCAAACTATCCCGCGAACACACTTTTAGCCTTTTAATCGGATTAAGCTACTTTCTTATTGCCCCGTTTCTTCTTTTCCAAACTGAACTACACAAGACGAAGTTGCTGTTGGGAGTCATTTCCGACAGGGAATCGATTCATTCGTGCGTTTGTTTTGAACAGGCGCGCGTCCATTCAAATCATCGAGCGAATCGAATGAATCTTTGAGAGTCGACACCGCTCTATTCGGACACAAACAACAAGCGACGCAGGAACCGGAAGTGACTCGAGTTCACACTGCTCACGGGCTTTTATTTCAAAATAATGTCCAGCAAAAAAAAAAAAAAAAATCGATCTATTTTTTTTTTTAATTATAAAGCCGTGGTATTATACGACAGCTGGGAATCAGATGGAGAGAGATTTATAAAACATAGCTGATGACGAAAAAGAAGACGTATTACATAGTTATTACGTATTACATACAGTACAAAAAACAGTCTACTATTATATTGTATTATATGGTAACACTTTACAATAGTGTCATTTGTTAACTTTAATGTATTAACTAACGTGAACGAACAATGATCAATACATTTATTACAGCATTTATTAATCTTTGTTAATGTTAGCTCTTAAAAAATAGTTGTTAATTGTTTGTTCATGTTAGTTCACAGTGCATTAACTAATGTTAGCAAACACAACTTTTTAATAATGCATTAATAAATGCTTACATTAACTAAGATTAATAAATGCTGTAGTATTTATTACTGTTCATGTTAAATTTGAACTAATGTTAATTAATCAACCTTATTGTAGTGTTTCATAATATATTATATATTATATTATATTATATATTATATTATTACCACATAAAGTATTTGAATACTGTTGTACACTTAGATCTCCCTTTTTTGTGCAAAATATCAAACCAAATGGCACATGAAGACATGTTTATTGTTTCATATTTTAAATCCTATTGTGAAATTTAGCAATTCAAAATGGTGCTTGTTTTTTTTTTTGTTTTTTGTTTTTTTAATGAAAGCCAAATATTTTTGTATTTTATGCAAATACAGTTATACAAACAGTTATACAATTGTAGTATTTATTTAAGTGTAAAAATACTTTCTGAGGTCAATGCATTGTTTTGTTAATATAAATATAAAAAAGTAGTTTTTTTTAAGCCTTTGGGAAAAAAAAAAAAAAAAAAAAAATCAGTCATTGTTAGCGTGGCAAATTCCTGTCAAGAAAATAGTTTCAATGTTTTCTACTTGAGTTTTCTACTTCTACTTCAAATTAATGAAAATTAAAACTCACACTCATCATGTTATGAATGCTTTATTATATTTTTTATTTTATATTTTTGTGGCGCTACTAGTAATTAATGAATTGTCTTTGACTTTACGTTATCAAACATTATGCAATTTTTAGATGATGACTGACATTCATTTTTGTCCATACTGCATCATTGTCTGAAAACAACAATTCATTCCACTGTTTAACAGATCAATTAAAAATAATAATAATAAAATAAAATAAAATAAAATAAAGAAATAAATGCTGGTCTGACTATCTGTAGTACATGGTCCCAACAAAGTAGTTTTCATGTACTTCTGATGTAGAGAGAATTTTTTAAGTCCTGAACCTCCTGATTCAGTAAAGTGTGTTTGTGATTTAATGTCTGCTGTCATTAGAGCAGCTGTCATGTTGATCTGTATATATCAGCTCATGCTTCAAACTGTCCGTTTATATTACAGCACAACTCATTTATGCGTGACAACATCTGACGAGTTTCTCTAGTTCCATTAACAATCACATATTACACCGGCGAAATGAGCTGACAGAATATAATCTGATGATTTCAGGAGACAAAGACACGAGCAGCACATTCTGACAGAGACAATTAAGAAAAACTGCTCAGTTTTTCTCTGTACCAGATCCATATGTCATTTTACACATATTACAAACAGGTGCAAGTGAATATATATGATACTTACTGAACATAGACTCTTCAAGCTTGTGTTATTTCCACTGAGCGGCCACTAGAGGGCGACACACTCCACTTAATACAGACTACAGTGACCACACACACACACACACGCACGCACGCACAACAAACCACAGAGACAATGCTTCTCTCACAGTAACATCACAACACTGAAATCACAGTCACCCTCATGTGATGAAGATCAGTTAAACGAACAGACAGACACATTTATATGCTACGTCTGGGTCAAATGGATAAACATAAATCAAATCAGGTTCCAGGATGATCCAAACACGGAGAAATGAGGGTGTGTCGCTCCCATGAGGCCGCAGCTGCTGTCTGTCTGTCTGCGCAGCTATTCTGAGTATGTGAGACAGCTGCGCGGACAGACACCATCCACAAACACATCACTGTATATAACATGTGGAAAAGATGCGTCATACCTCAACACACACATTCCTGTGTATTCCTATCATTATGGGTTCATTCTATTGGTGCAATGTTTTTTTTTTACTGTACAAACTGTATTTTCTATCCGCTTACCCTCAACCTTCACATACCCCTCACCCAAAACTACAGGCATTTTTACATTCTCAAGACTCTTTATTCTGTGATTTATAAGCTTGTTTCTTCATGGGGACCAAAAATGTCAAAACTTACTGGCATTACTGACTTTGCAGGGACATTTGGTCCTCATAATGTAGGGAATACCAGCATCTGCATGATTTATAAACGTGTTTCCTCATGGGGACCTCACAAATGTCCCCACAAGATCAATAATTACCGGTATTACTATTCTTGTGGGGACATTTGGTCCCCATAACATGATAAATACCAGGTACACACACACACACACACAAGTAATGCTGTGTGTAGATCAGAACAGAGTCTCTCAGGATCAATTAAGATTCATTAATGTCTGCAGATGACCATTACACAACAACAACACACTCTGTGCTTCTCACCACAGCTCCATTCACACACACTAAGCAATCATCTGAAAATAACACTATCTGTTATATTGTCAAACTTTAAAGAAAAGACATAAAACAACACTGAAATATCATGCAGTCTATCTGAATTATCAATCGTGGCCCTGGACAACAAAACTTAAGTAGCACAGGTATATTTGTAGCAATAGCCAAAAATACATTGTATGGGTCAAAATTATCGATTTTTCTTTCATGCCAAAAAATCATTAGGATATTAAGTAAAGATCATGTTCCATGAAGATATTTTGCAAATTTACTACTTTAAATATATCAAAAGTTAATTTCTGATTAGTAATATGCATTGCTAAGAACTTCATTTAGACAAATTTAAAGGCCAGATTTTCAGATAACTGTATCTCAGCCAAATATTGTCCTATCATGAACTATACATTAATGGAAAGCTTATTTATTCAGCTTTCAGGTGATGAAAAATTGACCTTTATGACTGGTTTTGTGGTCAAGTGTCACAATTATATTCTAAAGTCATGTGGTATGTTTGAGGAAATGATCTTTTAGGTTTTTCACTCATAATCTTCCTTTCAGCCAAGCTATGAAATCTCATTTGAATGTTCAAACTTTTGTATTAATTTT
The DNA here is from genome assembly GCA_036247105.1 of Cirrhinus mrigala. Classification (NCBI taxonomy): domain Eukaryota; kingdom Metazoa; phylum Chordata; class Actinopteri; order Cypriniformes; family Cyprinidae; genus Cirrhinus; species Cirrhinus mrigala. The sequence continues at coordinate 33,902,016 of CM070023.1, forward strand.
GTATGTTTCATAACGGATTGAAATCAGCCTTTAAATATGTGTGCATGGAAATACAGACTGCAGGTTTTCAGTTTGGTCTGAAGCACACAAGTCATATATTCTAGTTTTGCCCTGAAACTAATATTAAAAAAAATAAACAAACAAACTTTATTGAATAATCAATTATGTAAATTTATTTCAAGCTGTGAGCTGTGTACATTTAAATTTGTACACAACAGTTTGATAGAAAATATTTAAATTAAGTAACTGTTTCTACACCAATTAGTTGTTGAAATAAAAACTTGACTTCATGACAGATTTATTCAAACATGCATTAAATAAAACATCCCTAACAGGTTCAGTAAAAAAAAAATAAAAAAAAATCAAGAATACGTAATACAGTACATTTATCAAAATTCTCCTCTCTAAAGATATTTTTTATGGACACTGAATGTCTTTCCTCAGGAAAAATGTGATGTGACATACTGTTTACAAGCAGTTTCACTGACATTTCCAAAAGTGCTTCAGCAGGAGGTAAAAAAAAACAAAACAAAAAACAAAATAACACTTTTTTTGTGTGTTTTTCTAATCAAATATGTTTGGTTGCTAAAATGTTGGTTCATTACTGCCTGCACTTTCGCTGAAGGGAAAAGAGAAGCATGTACAATCTGTGTTTGTGTTCAAGAACGAAAGTCAAACAGGTCTGAAATGACATGAAGGACCGTAAATGATGACAGAGCCATCATTTGGGTGAATTAACCCTTTAACAAACGCACAAATATGCATAAAATACAAAGAGAGCATCAGGTGTTTACAGGATTACAGGTGTCATGGACTCAATCTGAGTTTGACATCAGTTACAACAGAACTCTAAAAACGGTTTTAGCACTATATCCTGCTCGACAGCTGCAGTGAAGATCCGCTACACACTGAGCCAGCAGGAGAAGCGGAGCACACACCGGTCCGGCAGATCTTCAACAGGAACCAGCGCCACAGCGGGGCTCAAACGCCGCTCCAACCCTACAGACACAAGAACACAGAGGTCACGCTTCACACACATCCTCACAGTCAGCCCTGCCCGTCCGCAATTAAAGAGCACACATTTCAGCATTCCTCAGTTATTGACCCGCTCAGACCCTCGACAGCTTGAGGGTCTGAGTGCAGACATATGGTGAAAGCAGAGGCGTGCGTTTCTAAACGCGCGTGTGTGTATACACAGAGGACGAGAAAATCTTTAGTTAGCCATTTGCAACAGATTAACAGCTTGTAGAATCTGCAGAAGAATTGATCGCGAAGGTCTGTAAGCGCTGGAGGGAATTCAGACGCTCCTCTGATGTCCACTGCAGTCAACAAATGAACAGCCGTCACCCGATACGCCTTTACGGCGACAGCAACGCTGACCTGCGCTGTGATTTTAAAGAACCAACGTTAACGCGCTGCTATATTACTATTAGAGCTGGTTGATATTTTTCAAAACGTTTGACCAGTTTAATTTTTTAACATTTAGTGATAGTTCAACCAAAAATGAAATTTCTGACATTTTCCATAATCTTGGTTAATTTTCCAAGATATAAATGAATATATATTTTTTGAAAATAAATATATTCACGTATGAAAGTACATCTAAACAGCACAACAGCTCAATTCATATGGATTAATTTCCTCATGCATTCATAGTCTTTTAGGTTTCCTGGACAGAAGGAGAGACAGAAAGCTCTCATTTATCTTACATCATGTTTCAACAATTAACCAAGAACAACATGAAGGTGAGCAAATGACTTTTGTTTCTCTAACCCTTTAACTGCAATTAGCGTGAATGCACTGCAGCGATGGGACGCTGAGGTCAGTGAGTAGTTTGTGTGAACTACAAAAGCGAACAAGATCATCAGACAAACGAAGGGAAGCTGGGACGGAAAGGTGAAATCTCTTTTGATAATCATCAGGCTCTTTCATTAGGAACACACACGCAGCACGTCACAGATCGCACGGCAAGTAATTAAGCGGCGTGAATGAAAAGCAGCTCTCCTCTGTGCTTTACGGAGGCCTGCGGTTCTCTCCTGGACGATGGACTTTCAACAGGAGATCAACGGCGCTATCTGAAGAGATCACATTATATCAGAGACACAGTCACCTTCATCGCCATCAAACGCTCCATTCATGTCAGCCTTTCATGAGACGACGCTGCTGCTGCTGCTGCTTTAAAGGCCACGGTTTGTGTTTGTAAGGATGGAAAATACTATCAGTTAACACTTTTTTCAGTCAACAGGAAAGTGTTAATTATTAAAGCAGAAACTAACTCCATGACCAGATGAGATTGGCAAACCATTTTAGGCTAGTTAAAGCATTTTCAAACTGAAAATAAACTTTAATAACAGCATCCTGCATCATGTTTGCTGAAAAAATCCAACATTTGTTTCTTACTCATTTCGGGGTGCTGTCTGTTTTACTACAGCATATCACACTTTCTTACTAAATATGTGTATTTCATAGCAGTTTTGACTTGCAACAAGCATTTGTGTGATGAAGAAGTCCTATATTTTCCATTAATTTGCAGAAAAGCTGCCACAGACACGATTCCTGTCTCATTTGAGACAGATTACAATTATTTGACCAATTCTCAGTCCATTTTCATGTGCGTGAGACATTATCTTATGCCTGATTTTAGGTTTAGAATTTTGGCCAGTAATGGAAGAAGATGCAAACACGATCCAGATGTTTTCTGGTTTTACTGAATCCAAACAGCTACAGAAAAATCACAGATTCTGTGGGGGGAAAAAGCTTATTTATTTATTATGAATGTGTGTTTATTTAAAGTTCTTTGACATTAAATTGAGTATTTGAACAGATTTTCTACTTTGCAGATTGTAAGTTAAATTATATTTAATTTCTCTAAGTTCTCTTTGTTATTTTGACTGCACCGCAGCCTGATACATACATACAATTACAAAATAATTACATTTTTAAAATGTATTTAAAAACCAAAACATTCTAATAAAACAGTTTTATATAAACATTCAAACTGCAGTTTTATTTTATAAGCTTATTTATTTATTATAAACTTGTGTTTATTCAAAGTTCTTTGACATTAAATTGAGTATTTGAACATTTTCCACTTTGCAGATTGTAAGTTAAATTATTTTTAATTTCTCTAAGTTCTCTGTTATTTTGACTGCACTGCAGCTGATACATACATATTTACAAAATAACAGTCACATTTTTTTAAAAAATATCTAATAACTAAAACACTAATAGTTGTATATAAATATTCAAACTGCAGTTTTCTATGATTTTTTTTTTTTAATGACAACTATTTCTACTCCAATTCCTTGCTGAAATATGAACACTTAAATGGTAGCTATAGTAAAAAAACGAACAACAAAAAAAAACAACTTGCTTTCATGACATTTATTTAAACATTTAATAATGAAGACAAAAAGTAAAAAGACTTAGAGTCAAGAAGTATAGCATCAGCAAAGCCTGCAGGTCAGTTACATTAACCGTTAAACCACTGTGTAATTGGTGCCTTCAGCTCATGAATTTCAGACCTTGAGCGCATTTACATGCACATTTATAAACCAATTATGCTTAATAAGCCGACAACACATTTGGTCATGTAAACGCGTTAACCTGTTTTCTTATGCCTAAACTGATTTCACCCATTACCCCGATTTCACCCGGAATATAAACCTGCATTCTGTCTGTGGACTTATTCCTATAAAGCTACTCTATCGTATTTGCTACACAAACAAGGCCTCTAAATGATCAAAATGATCAAACTGTGCTGTTAAACTCGTTTCATACTCAATCTACTTCATGCCTTCTGTCATCTGATAGTTTAGAGTTTTTTTTTTTTTTAATCAAGTCAAAGGTCTTTAAATGTAATTGTACAAATGTGCACCTTCAGCTGGTGCTTCACGTGTCTTTTTGCTGTCAAATCTTGAATGATTTTTATCAAGTAAACATCAGAAAAACTGTAGTCATATTTCCAGACGAACACTTACTGGACTGAAGCAGCTTGGCTTTACTTGATTCTCCATCAATCATTTTTTAGTGTCCAATTTTGATCATCAGGATCTTCTGAGGAACGTTTGTTTCCGGAAGCTTTACTTTCACTGTTCCTCAGTGGAGGAATGATCTTCACAAGCCTCCAAAATCTCACATCTTATGAGGGACGTTTATTTGTTCATCTCTCCATCGTCACTGGATTGCGTTGCATTATATGTTTGGATCATTTCAATCTCATCTTACTAAGACATATTATTGGAGATATAGAGTGACCGCTGATATTTAGATTATATTATGTCAGTATCTGCTGCACTGTTATAAAGATCTCATCGATTTACATTACAAGCAGCAGAATTTCATCATATAAATATCAGTATCTGCACCAAATTGCTTTTGCTCAGTTTGGGACTCTGAATAAAACTGAGCGATTGATTTTGAGTGATTTTCCTGACTATTATTTCATATGTTAGGTTTGATGTTAATAATAATAACATCATAAATGGATTACTCAGAGTGGAATATACAGGAACGGGAAATAATTCTGTCTAGTAAACACTGTTTTCTTGCGTTTCCATGTCATTGATTTGCAGGTAAACTGTTCAAACAGGTTATTCCAACAAACTGATTTCTGGTAGCTGTCAGTGTATTGATGTGCATGTAAACGTGCTCACTTCTGCTGAGGAACATTAGCTTGATTTCTAAAGCGCGTCAGACACCTACTGCAGTCGCTTTCTGAGATGTTTCCAAATGTCCAGAAGCCAAACGCTCATCTGTCAGGAGATACGAGAGGAGATTCAGGCTTGCATGAAGCCAACACGTCTATGTTTTCATGCTCAAGTGTCCCGTCCAAGCAGAAGGGTTGGAGGGCAAAAGTCTTCATCTCTCCTCTGATATTGTTGAGCTGTGACCCGTGAAGCGGCTCTCGGCGCTCTCCGAGGCCATCGGGACGACTGACAGCTCCGTAAACGCGTCTGAACATATGCTACGGCATCCGTTCCTGCGCTCATGTGACGATGATGAACGAACGCTTCAGAAACAGAAACTTCTACAACAGATCATGAAGAATTTGTTGTTTTGGGTCTCACACAGATGAATGTGTGCTTGTGAATTCATGAATCATAACTCATGTAGTTCAGAAGTCTTCAAACATTTAAATGCTTTCAGTTTCACTCCTGTAGCATCATCTATAATGGTAAAGCATTTAGACGCCTGCATCATAAAACAATGTTTTCCTCTTTCATTTGAACTCAGGAGCTTTAATCAGATCACCCTGAACAGATAAATGATCAGTCCACAGCAGTGTTATGTTAGTATTATTGACAAGTATTAGTGTTTACAATTAGAGTCATTAATTATTATTTTTTTTTTCATATTTTATTTCTAGATTTTAATTCATTTTAACACATTTTTAATGCAATTTATTTTTATTTTAAAGTTCAATAATTGTGTTTTTGTATTTTTTGCAACAAATGTAAAAAAAAAAAAAGGTTTTGTTTTAATTAGCTAGTAATTGCAATTAGTTTCTATTTTTCTGTTTTTAAATTTTAGTTTTTTTTTTTGTTTGTTTATTATTAGTAGTACTTTAAAAAAAAAAAAAAGAAAAAGAAAAAAGAAAAAAAAAGGGCTATATAGCTTTTATGAACTTTGAGTTTTCATTTGAGCTATTTTAGTGCATCAAGTTAAATGGAAATGAGAAATGTTCCTTGCCTGAAATAAAATAATATATACAAACCTTTTTATTTTTGTTAACATTAATATCTATAAGATAAGTGGTTTCTATTTTCTGTGACGTTGTGGCTGAAACAAATTAAAGCAAACATGTACTTTCAAACTGTGAACTCAGTACAAACAAGTGTATTCTGTAACACAGACAGTATTAGTCACTCAGACTGCTTTGTGAGTAATCTTCCTGATTTATCTCAATGCTTCTCCATCTTCTTCTGGATGCTTCTCCATATGTATATAACAAAATAACAAAAATATATTTGGCCTATATTTCATTACTCTCTTACATTACAATTGGCCTTTACACTAACAGTCAAAAGTTTTTGAACAGCCTGCATTTATATATACAGCAAAACAGTACAATTTTGAAATATTTTGACTATTTAAAAAAAAAAAAAATGTTTTCTATTTGAATATTGACAAGAATATTGACAGCTTTGAATTCCTGTGAATTCAAAGCTGAATTTTTAGCATCATTACTCTAGTCACATGATGCTTCAGAAATCATTCCAATATTCTGATTTGCTGCTCAAAAACATTTATTATTATTATTATTATTATTATTATTATTATTATTATTATTATTATTATTATGTTAAAAACAGCTGAGTAGAATTTTTTCAGGTTTCTTTGATAAAATAGAAAGTTCAGAAGAACAGCATTTATTTGAAATAGAAATCTTTTGTAACATTATAAATGTCTTTATTGTTACTCTTGATCCATTTAAAGCATCCTTGTTAAATAAAAGCATTCATTTCTATAATTTCTTTACCAAAAAACTCCAAGCTTTTGAATAGTATGTATAATGTTACAGAAGCTTTTTATTTCAGATAAATACTGATCTTTGGATCTCTCTGTTCATCAAAGAATCTCGAAAAAATGTACTCAACTGTTTTAAATAATGATAATAATAATAATAAAAAAAAACATGTTTGTTGAGCAGCAAATCAGCATATTAGAATGATTTCTGAAGGATCATGTGACACTGAAGACTGGAGTAATGATGCTGAGAATTCAGCTGCGCATCACAGAAATAAATTACATATTAAAATATATACAAATAGAAAGCAGTTATTTTAAATAGTAAAAATATTACACAATATTAATGCTTTTGTTGCATTTTGGGTCAAATAATGCAGGCTTGGTGAGCAGAAGAGGGAAAAAAAAAATCTGACTGTTCAAAATTGTTGACTGGTTGTGTATATGTCCACATTAATAATAATCGGTATGAATATTCTATATCTCTGCCACAATACCACAGTTACTGTTACTACAGTAAATCCACTGTAAATGTAGGTGATTTGTGGATTGAAAAGAATTCTGTATTCCACGTCAGTGTTGTCGCAGCGCTGTTTCTTCTGCCTTTAAACTAGTTTAAATCACCGCGACATCTGTGGTTTGTATCGGAGACCTCTGCTTCAAACTCGAACGCTTGTCACGGAATCTCTCAGCCGTGTTTAGTGGTCGCGTAATCGAGATCAGTCAAAGAGAAAATGCATTTTTCTGAGCATTTGCTCACGCTGCGCTGTCTTTTTTTTTTTTTTTTACAGAGCTAATAATGGTCCGTGTGGCGCGGTTCATAAGTTGCGCGGTAAAGAAATGGCAGCGCATATGTTTTCAAATTGTTATCGCTGCGTTTTACTGCTACATCTGGTCAAAAATCAGGTGCTGTCACCTTGTGTTGACATTGTGAAACTGCAATTTTTTAATATGTTTGGCGGGCCACATATAATACATTTCAGTAGACAAGCTGCGGGCCGTTTGAAATTCATCCATGGGCCGCATTTGGCCGACTTTGGACACCCTGAGCTAAACCAACATCATGTATGCTAGACCCTATTCCATCTAGGGTACTAAACAGGTGCTTCCAGAAATCATAGACCTTCTTCTGAATATCATTAATTTGTCATTGTCATTAGGATATGTCCCCAAAACTTTCAAACTGGCTGCTATTAAGGATCTTACTAAAAACACACAACTTGACCCCAAAGAACTCGTTAATTACAGACCGATCTCAAATCCCCTCTTTCTGTCAAAAATAGACAATTATGTTCCTTCTTAGAAAAAATGGTATCTGTCAGGATTTCCAGTAAGGATTTAGACCGTATCATAGTACTGAGACTGCTCTCATTAGAGTTACAAATGACCTGCTCCTATCATCTGATCACGGCTATATCTCTCTATTAGTGCTACTGGTAGCGCTGTGTTCAACACTATCAACCACAACATTCTTCTAAATAGACTAGAAAATGATGTTGGCACTAGTGGAAGTGCATTGGCATGGTTCAAATCGTACTTATCTGATCATCATCAATTCATGGCAGTGAATGAAGAGGTATCATATCGGTCACAAGTGCAGTATGGAGTGCCTCAAGGCTCAGTACTAGGACCATTATTTTTTACTCTTTACATGTTACCAGTACCAAAAACCTCTGCATATAATGACCTAGCACACTGTGTAACATTTAATGGCTGCTCTGTCAATTCTTCGTCATCAGTTAGGAACCTAGGTGTGCTATCTGATAGCAATCTTTCCTTCAAAAGCCACATTTTGAACGTTTGTAAAACCGCATTTTTCCATCTCAAAAATATATCTAAATTACAACCTATGCTCTCAATGTCAAATGCAGAATGACCAAGACCTCAAGGTTAGATTATTGTAATGCTTTATTGGGTGGTTGTTTCGCACGCTTGATAAACAAACTCCAGCTGGTCCAAAATGCAGCTGCTAGAGTTCTTACTAGAACTAGAAAGTATGATCATATTAGCCCGGTTCTGTCAACACTGCACTGGCTCCCTATTAAACATCATATAGATTTTGAAATCTTGCTAATTACTTACAAAGCCCTGAATAGTTTAGCACCTCAGTATTTGAGTGAGCTCTTATTGCATTATAGTCCTTCACGTCCACTGCGTTCTTACAACTCTGGCCATTTGATGATATCTAGAATATCAAAATCAACTTCGGGCAGCAGATCCTTTTCCTATTTAGTGCCCAAATTTTGGAACAATCTACCTAACATTGTTAGGTAGAAAAAAAAAAAAAAAAAAAAAAATCACTGACATTAATGTCTCATGACTGAGACAACAGATCTGATGTGAAGACCAACTTCAGGTAGAAGAAACCCAATGGAAACCCATCTGACATCAGACCAGATCTTCCTACCAAACGACTCAATCCTACTTCTGAGTCTGACATCAAACCAGGCCTAGAGTTTGAGATAATCCCGTCAGCAGACCTGATGTTCCTGTAAGAGCGACGGTGCATTCAAAATGGCTTCTCTACTGTCATCACATCATCTTCAAGACAAACAAACTGTCATACGGCAGACGCTCAGACGAGACGTCTCATTTCTATTCCGTGTCTCACACTATAATTTCATTTCCTGTAATAAGTAAACAGCGAGGTCTGCATTCAAAACATCACGAGTGTCAGGCTGACGAATGACTGGGACTATCCTGAAGAAACGTCCCGTAAATATAAAAGCACTCGGACTCTGACTGGACTGCAAAACACCAAACATTAGCAGCTACAGGGCTGATAATATAATCTTAATATGATTTTATCATTGGTGTTTTAAAAACAGTACTACAGAAGTATAGTTCAATTTCAGCCTGCTCCTCACACAAAACTAAACGTGACTTCAGAAGACTTGGAATATGGAGCACGAGTCATATGGACGACTGCTATGACTATTTTGTGTCATTTTGATAGCTCCAGTCACCATTCATTTTCATTTTATACAAAAGAGCAGCCAGGATATTCTTCAAAAATTTCCTATAGAACTAAGAAATATTACATCTTTGCTTCTTTTTTCTGAAACGATAAAAGGGTGGTTACTGAATAAACAGACAAACATCTTCATAATTTGAAGTAGTAGTTTCTTGTTTGCCTCTGGTGGGTCGGTGGGCGTGGCTAAACTGGCAGTGGTGTAGATTCTGTGGGCGGTGCTAAACAGGCAGTGATGTCTAGAATCGGTGGGCGGGACTAAACAGCCAGTGATGTAGAATCGGTGGGCGTGGCTAAACAGGCAGTTATGTAGATTCAGTGGGCAGGGCTGAACAGGCAGTGATGTAGAATGCTGTGGGCGGCGCTAAACTGGCAGTGGTGTCTAGATTCGGTGGGCGGGGCTAAACAGGCAGTGAGGTCTAGAATCGGTGGGCGTGGCTAAACAGACAGTAGTGTAGATTCTGTGGGCATGGCTAAACAGGCAGTGATGTAGAATCGGTGGGCGTGGCTGAACAGGCAGTGATGTAGATTCAGTGGGCGGAGCTAAACAGGCAGTGACGTAGAATTGGTGGGTGGAGCTAAACAGGCAGTGACGTAGATTCAGTGGGCGTGGCTAAACTGGCAGTTATGTAGGTTCAGTGGGCAGGGCTGAACAGGCAGTGATGTAGAATCGTTGGGCGTGGCTAAACTGGCAGTGGTGTAGATTCTGTGGGCGGTGCTAAACAGGCAGTGAGGTCTAGAATCGGTGGGCGGGGCTAAAGAGCCAGTGATGTAGAATCGGTGGGCGTGGCTAAACAGGCAGTAATGTAGATTCGGTGGGCGGAGCTGAACAGGCAGTGATGTAGATGCTGTGGGCGGCGCTAAACAGGCAGTGATGTCTAGAATTGGTGGGCGTGGCTAAACAGGCAGTGATGTAGATTCAGTGGGTGGAGCTAAACAGGCAGTGATGTAGAATCGGTGGGCGTGGCTAAACGGGCAGTGATGTAGATTCAGTGGGTGGAGCTGAACAGGCAGTGATGTGGAATTGGTGGGGCTAAATGGACAGTGATGTATATTCTGTGGGCGGGGCTAAACAGGCAGTGATGTCTAGAATTGGTGGGCATGGCTAAACAGGCAGTGATGTAGATTCAGTGGGCGGAGCTGAACAGGCAGTGATGTAAAATCGGTGGGGCTAAACTGGCAGTGATGTAGAATTGGTGAGCGTGGCTAAACTGGCAGTGATGTAGATTTAGTGGGCGGGGCTAAACAGGCAGTGATGTAGATGCTGTGGGTGGCGTTAAACAGGCAGTGATGTCTAGATTCTGTGGGCGGGGCTAAACAGGCAGTGATGTAGATGCTGTGGGCGGCGCTAAACAGGCAGTGATGTCTAGAATCGGTGGGCGGGGCTAAACAGGCAGTGATGTAGAAACGGTGGGCGTGGCTAAACAGACAGTAGTGTAGATTCTGTGGGCAGGGCTAAACAGGCAGTGATGTAGAATTGTTGGGTGTGGCTAAACTGGCAGTGATGTAGATTCTGTGGGCGGGGCTAAACAAGCAGTGGTGTAGAAGCAGGTGTTGATCATCTTCTGCAGAGGTGTTTAGCCATACTATTACAGTGACACATTCCACAACAGACTAACGAGAACGTTTTGAGTTCTGAAACTTACAGGATATTTTTATCATGTCAAAAGTTCATGACCCCTTTAAGAATTAACTGCATGATTGCAAATGTGATGTTGATTTTACACAACAGTTCAATAAACAAGAAGGTAATATCTCTACTTTTCTAGTTTGGCATTAAAAACTGAATAGAACTGTTAACAGAACTATTAAACTTATAAACTTAACAGGACTGTTGTGCATCTCGGAGCAACACTGAAGTGTTTTGTTCCTGAGTGACTAACTGTTTTTGAATGAATCACTTGACTTGAATGAATCTGTATGTGTGAACAGTGACGGGTGTGACGTGTAGTGAGGTCGATGAAGCGTTCAAAACATCACAATCACTAAACATGGCCATTGAATTAACGTCCTGCTACTGTATATAAGTCTAAGTTGTTTATGCCTTTTGGAGTACGTCATGGTCGAAATCCCACGCCTTCCCTTTGCTGCTATGGGCTACGGAGGTAAATGTTTTTTAGCTGTTTAGCACAGCTGTTTGCTTGTAGTATTATTCAGTGATTTATGTGATTTCACTTGTTTAGTGTGATGTCAGATTACTGAGACATACTGCGTGTGGTGTGCTGCTTACTCTCAGGTAATTTCAATGCTGTGTGCTTGAGGGAAGTTGGTTTAGTGGTATAACGTGAGATACAGTCTTGTGTTTCAGTGTGCTGTGCCTTTAATGTTCCCATCTGTGCAGCATTGCAGTTTTCATGCAATCCAGCTTGGAGCATCAGCTGTTGCTGTTACAGACTCTAAAGAAGTTACTGTATGAGTTGTGTATCTGTGTCATGAGTATTACATCATCTGATTACCGGGTAAGTAAACTGTTGTAAGAAATTTGCATGCTTTTTAAATTGAGATTGTAGTATTTGTTTGTTGTTATAATGTCTTGTGTGTTAGAGCAGGTTGAGTATGCTGTTTTGGAGCCTAGTCACATCATCCAAGTGGGCCTAAAGTTTTTCTGTTGGTTGTGTTGGTATTCCATCTATTTGTGTTTGTGAAGATTTGTTTTGTATTGCTGTCACTGCAGTGGTTTCCATCAACTGTATTTATTATTATTTTGTAGTAGTAGTGGTGTTGGTCATTGTGCAACCTTATGACTGGCAACTAGTTTTAAATTTGGTGTGACTTTATATCTGCAACAGTATAAATTCTTTTGTTGTTCATCTTAACATGCATGCTTATTTTTTTTTCATGGTACCTGATTTATTTAGTTTATTTTGAGTATATTGTAATTTGTTTGGGGTTTTTTGTGTTCTACTGGGTTGTTCCGAAAGTTGGTTTTGTTTTGTTTCCTCCAGTGAAAAAGTGGTCTGGTCTGAATGAGGAGAGAAATCTGCACAGCTCAAGCACCGTTTAAGAGCCAAAACAGTCAGAAACACAGAAGTATTTGGCTGGATTTTGATATGAGAGACAAAAGGAGATGGCCTTTTTCCCTGGAGGAAGTGCAGAGAATCCATTGGTGAGACAGTGATGGAATGACACATTTATACCCATCTGATGAACAAACAAAACCATCCTAATCTTGGATGGCCTGAGTGTGAGCACATTTACAGCACATTTTCATTTTTGTCTGAACTATTGCTTTTAGGAGTGACCAAAACAAGAGCAAGTTTCAGTAAACTAGTACTACTAGAAAATGGACATGAACCGTACCTGTGGCGATCTGTTTGACGAACGTGTCATGGCTCTTATAGAAAACTCTGGCACACAGTGCAGAAAGACTCTTGGTCTTGTGAAGAGCATTCTGGTATGAAGACATCAGCTGATCGGTGACGCTGTCGGCTGCGGTGTGAGAATCGCTCAAACACACGGTGAGAGACAGAGAGGCGTATCGAGCGCAGCTGGACTGCAGCAGACGGCATTCGACGCTGCCACCTGGGATCTCTGAGACGGTGTGATGAGATGATCTGTCTGTGGGACTGTCCTGCACAGCCATAACATGCAGCTCCACCTCTGCTCCTCTGGGCAAGGACGGAACGACCACAACGCTGCTCTCAACCTGCGTCGCACCATCACACTCCTCCTGAGGGGAGACAGAGAGACAAAAACAATCCCTACATGCACTGCAACAAGATTCACACAAAGCAAGAGAATTAAGGGTTGTAAATGGTCTTCATTCAGTGGGTGATCATATCCAAGAGGATTCAAAACAACAAAACACTGAAGCAGCGGATCTTCACTGACCGTCTTTGCTTTGAAACTAAACACAGTTGCTGAGTTCAAAAGATTTTAAGAGCTAAAAACATAAATTAAACTGCAATTTATCAGGAACACTGATTTCTCTTTAAAGAACCCTAGTAAACGTCAGTGTATAGGCCCTGTGATGACACCTTTCCTCAGTTAACACACACTTACAAATGTACACTTTCTGTTCTACTACTTTGTCAGGAAACTAGTTAACACTGCTGTGTGAGTGTTTTTATTACAACAGCTGAAGGAGTGACGGCAAACTTTCACCTTGCATTTTTCTGACCACTTTTAGGACGAAGTAGGGAAAATGGAAGGAATAAATGGAAGGGGACAAAAAAAAATTCATTAAAATGGAGTGAGCTTATGATTAAAAGAGACACAGAAAAATAGGGGTTTAAAATTGCTTGTCGCTGGAGCAGTACCCTTAAAAGGACAATTATGTACCTCTTTTACCCCTCATAGGTACATATTAGAACCTTAAGGGTATGTATTACTGCTCGGAGGTACTAATATGTACCTGTTAGGGGTACAAAAATGTCCTTTTAAGGGTACTGCTCCAGCGACAAGCTGTGGTACCCAAAAACGTACAATATTAAACCCCTCTTTTTCTGTGTGCAAGAACAAATGAACAAGAACAAACTAGCTGATATTTCTGACTCCACTGACAGATATTTGTTCTTGTTTTAAGCATAAATGCATTTCATTTAGCTGCATGTCTCAAAAAAAAAAAAAAAACACTTTAATGTTTAAATGTATCTTTAAGAATGTTTGATTTAATGACTTTAAGTATGATGCATACCAAAGGTATTCATAATGTATGTAAATGTAATGCATTTTATTTTGTTCATGAATAATTGTAACCAAAGTTAAAAAGCATTATAATATCTTAAGGTTTTTTTTTTTGTTTTTTTTGTCATGTGTTTTAATGCATTGTACTTTCCAAATGTGTAGCAATGAATAGCAAAGTGTCATAATTTATTATATCTGTGGTTACAATTATTCATAAAGATCATACAATGCATTTTAAGGTGCTTTAATTAATGCATTAGTGCCTTATTTTGTGGAAGGGTGAATTAAGACTTTTCAGGCCTGTATAAAGTGTTACCAAGTTCTTCAAGTTACCAAACAAGCAGCGAAGGCTCGTGGAGCCGATGCATGTTGACAAAACATCCAAGCTGGTTTCCACTTGAGCCCAGCTAAACCAGCTTAAACCAGCCAAGACCAGGAAAAGAGCAGATCAGCTGAGTAAAAAACCACCTGAACTTTCAAAACACGCGTGACCGAACCACAACAAAGACACGCGACGTGATTGATTCCAGACACGCACGGGTCATTTTACACCATTTCACCACATTGGAGAGCGGCAGTGATGGCTTTAAATGTCTTCATCATCATCATCCTCCTCCTCCTCCGCAGAGTTAAAATCTTTACTCTCGGCTGCCGTCTGCACGCGGGCCATTATCGCCTCTCAAGCATCTTTGTGCTCGCGCCCGGCACAATGCGGCCCTCAAATAACACCGTCTCATCTGCTAATGGGGGACAAATGAGTGTTTTATACAACAGCCGCTTTGTTGGGCCGTCGATAAGGGCAAAAACACTTAACCCCCTTTTCAATTGGCTGGATCAATTTTCATCCACTCACATCCCACTCCAGCACAGCAGAATAATGACGGGTTACATACACTTTATTTTGAAATTCACTCGAAAGCAGACGGCGAATAAATCAGAGGCGGCGCGGAGAGCCTTTTCTCCCAATTTCAGGCCGCGTCCCACTCGTGACCCGACGGGCGAACGCCGCACTTACATCCAGATTAAAGCAGCCGCCGCTGATTGCGGATCAACATCGAACCACTTTTCTGCGTGGCTGCGAGTAAACAATAGCGGCTTTAAGTAGCAGCGAGTGCGTGTGTAAAGTGTTCACTCAGACGCCTGTAACGAGCGCGCTTTAATACGCCGAAGATTAGCACTTAACGCCGGCGAGGTGCCGTAATGAACGGGAGGCTGTTAATAGCCCTCGGGGGCCGTAATAAGGCAGCGCTGTGATCCGGAGGGCCTCGTTTAGCGGCTTTAGAAGCCGACCTCACGGCCTGTGACATCCAGCTTGAAACACATCGGTGGACCACCGTCATGGGCCAAAACCACCTGAGAACTCTGAACTAGCTTGAGCACATGCGTGCCTCACATCACTTGACACTGTAATCCAAACGTGTGTGAAACTGCTGCATGAAACCACACTTCCAGTCCAAAGTTTGGAATAATTACGATTTTTCAATGTTTCTGAAAGAAGTCCCTTCTGCTCGCCAAGGCTGCATTTATTTGATCAAAAATGCTGTAAAAAAAAGTGAAATATTATTACAATTTAAAATAGCAGTTTTTTATTTGAATATCTGTTAAAATGTAATTTATTGCTGTGATGCGCAGCTGAATTTTCAGCATCATTACTCCAGTCTTCAGTGTCACATGATCCTTCAGAAATCATTCTGATATGCTGATTTGCTGCTCAACAAACATTTCTGATTACTAGCAATGTTGAAAACAGTTGTGCTGCACAGTATTTTTATTTTATTTTTCAGTATGCACAGATGAATAGAAAATAAAAAAAAAACAGCATTTATTTGAAATAGAAATCTTTTGTAACATTACAAATGTCTTTACTCTCTTTTTTTTTTTATCAATTTAATGCACAGTGTCACGGTTTCTGTTTTCATCCCTATATATTATATAATTTGTATATTAAATAATACCAGTACCGTGTATTAAAATAATAAAAAATCTAATAAAATTAAACAAATAATTAGCAATATTAAAATAATTGCATAAAATAAAAGTTTATAAATTCACATTTCATCATTCCAGAATTCAAGAAATAAAAAATATTACAGAGCTTGACATAACTATAAAACTGTATATTCATTATAGTAAAGTCTGTGAGCTTTTAAGATTTTATTTCCATAGAGGTCCAGAAATCACACTTTTAAAATTGCCTCACATATATCCAGGTTTCCCAAGAATCCTTGTTCTTAAATAAAAGTGACAGTTGTTGATGGAATAAATTAAAATAAGAAATGTGGTGTATCATCTTGATTTCAAGTTATTTTAGCTTATTTTCAGGTTTATTTGTTCTTATTAGGAGTGATTTGTTGTTTAGAAGTGATCTGTGTTTCTCTGCCGTCCTGCAGGTGAGCGGCGCTGTCAGGCTGACCCAGTTCTCGGGGCGTCTCTCGCCCGCAGGAGTCTGGGAGGAGGTGGAACAGTAAACACCATAATAAGGAAGTGGTGTAAAGTCAGCGCTCAGCGGGGTGCTGATGGGCTCGGGATGCTCAGGCGCTTCCTCTACATTTCCTGCCCAGCGGGAAGCCCTGCTGCAGCGGCTCTGTGCGGTGGGCCGACGCATGAGACGCGACCGGCTGAGATACAGCAGGACACGGACAGGCCAGCGCACCACCACTGAACGGAAATACTTCACGAGCTGTTCGAGAAACACCTACAGGCCCACGGATTCTCACAGCAAAGTTTCAGTGTGACAAGATGTTAAAATGAAACAATACATCATTATCAGCCCCTCGTCGAGTGTGAAACTCCTGCTTTATTTCAAGCAGTGATTTACACTTTCTGAAATTGCTCTTTGGGTCTCATTGTTTTATAATCTTTAGACCTAATCATATTTTCATTTACACTTTTTAAAATCACTTACTCTCACTCTGAACAAAATCAACTGACAGTTAAAAAAAAAAAAAAAAAAAAAAAAAAAAAAACACACCTGATTTCTTAATAGAACAAAACTAATACTTAAATTTCCAACCGGTACTGAAATGTATTAATACAATAAAACCAACAAAATTTAAATGACAATACAAAACAAAACTGATCAAAATCTTAATTCCTCAATAAAAAACTGGCTGATAATTAAATTTCTTAACAGAACACATATTTAAATTTCTCAATAGATCAAAACCAACCAATGTTTAAATGTATTACTTTATTATTATGTGAATTTATAAAAAAAAATACATCTTTTTTTTTTTTTTTACTTTGGTCTCTTTTTGCGTTGAACACCTGAATGTGCGCTTGAGTCACTGCGGCACTGAAATGTAGGGGCCTATGATTTCCATGATGCGGAAAACGCAGAATCCAGTCATAAAAACGGAATTTACTGAATAACTCGGAATGTCACAGAATTTGTCAAAGTTTGAATGAATTAATCAAAAGTAGGTCCTTACACTTAAATCAAACCACAATATGGACTAGTATCTGTAAATATTACACCGCAAAAATATCATTTAAATGTGAATCCTGCATGTTCTGCGTGTCTCTGTTTTAATGAATGGAGCAGACGAGCGCTTTTGTTTACTACACACACTGAAGCGCGCGTGACGCTCGCGGTGATTTCAGCGTCTGTTGTCTCACTAAATGAGGACATAAATACATGAACAATATCTGCTGAGAGTCACTTCATGAGCATTTGACCGTTCCATTTTAGGAAAACTAGCGTTATATCATATACAGGAGAAATGTAAAGGTAGACACGGCAACCCGTCAAAATTAAAGTCCAATTTAACTTGAAGACATTGTGCCAGATATATATTACTACTATTACTACTACTACTAAAATGAAACAAACAATATTTTTTAGGGTGTAATCACACAACATTTCTACCATGTTTTAATTTTAATAGTAAATTCCCCTTTGTTTGCCAAAAAAAAAGTTTGATTAATTTTCAATAATTAAAAGATAAATGAAATTAATGTTTTATGCCTTCATCTGATAACCAGAACATTTTAAATACACAACACAGAATTTCTGAGAGTAAAAAAAAAACCTTTCATAAGGCTATTTTATTAATAAATTTGAATAAATTGAGTATGAATTTAACTAATTAGACATGCTTAAACACAGAATTTGATAACAACAAAACATATGGTGAGAAAAAAATAAAACATTTCATAGGGCCCTAAACATGTCATTTTTGTTAAACCTTTAATAAATTGATGTAAAATTGTATAAGTTTCATGATTTTAATTAATTAGACATGCTCTTTAAGAAAAAAAAAAAAATCTTTTAAAATTTAATTTAACCATTAAAAAGGAGTTGAGAAAAATTAAAATGGGAAAAAACAGAATCCAGAAAAATTAAAACAAAAAAAAAAACTGAATCTGGAAAAAAATAAAACGGATTTCATAGGGCCCTAGAAATGTGTGCTAGACAACACATTAAATACAATAGAGCTAGATCTAAATGCTAAGGTCATGGGTTTGATTCCCAGGGAATGCATGATTGAATATATACAATTGAATGCAATAACAGCATCAATGTAAATGTAATAACAACAGTAGCTGAGCGAGAGAGTTCAAAAACTTCATGAAGTTTTGAGCGACGAGAGGTGCGAGCAGTTTGTTTTGATTGATCCGAAGTTAAACGCTCGCTACGACCGGAGCGTCACGCTCTCCACAAACAACACATCTGCTCAGACGCCAATTAACCCCGCAAACTCCATCACACACCCCATTACAGACATTATGAACGCTCCGGCACCGCAGCACCGGTCACGAGCACACGGCCGTGTTTCTGTCACGGCTTCTTCCGCCTCAGCGGCTCCATCTCCTTTAACTAGCGCTCTGATTGTTGGATGCGTGCTGAAGCCACTGGTAAACGTGACGACTGTTTTATCGTTAATCTAAAGAAAGCATTTCCATCATATCACTTGAATGCACAAATCCAGCAGCATGTCAACGATGTGAGCGCACACAGGAGAGATCACTGCTTATTACATATCACAGCTGACAGCCAGCGTCAACACACACACACACACACACACACACACACACACACACACACACACACACTTTAACACTATAGCATCATTCATGTCATTTATGCACTGCTCAAAAAATGTACAAACTTGTTCATCTCACTTATCTCAAAAGTTGACATAAAATATAAATTCATTTTCAGTTCTGAATGCATGTTATAGATTTACTGTGAATAAGTCATGCAAAACTTTTTTTTTTAAATGGCCTTTTAATGTTTAATTAAACATCATAACTGGATCTTCTCTCTGGTGACATATTTACATCTAATTAAATAGAATATTTAAACAGAATAAAACAACCAGCTTAAATCTTTTAATAACAAAACCAACCAATAATTAAACCTCTTAATAGAACAAAACAACAGATATTTAAATATCTAAACAGAACAAAACCATGCAATATTTAAATGTCTTAATAGAATAAAACTGACCAATATTTAAATCTTTTAACAACAAAACCAACTGATATTTGAATCTCTTAATGCAAGACACTGCAGGTTAAAAAGGCAAAAAAAATAAAATAAAATAAAATAATAATAATAATAATAATAATAATAATAATAATAACTAATAGCTATCACTTTACTTACCTAGTTGATTGATTACATAGATAATTGCAAGCATTTTCTGTATTACAGGTTTGCTAAAATATTAGGTTTAAATATGCAAATGAGGCATTATTTAAAGAAATATGCACTAATGCGAGTTTTTACAGAGGGAATTTTGGAATTTTTGAATCTCATTTTTGTCACTCCATAATTCAGAAAATCCTTTAGAAAACAATATAGTTTCACAATTTTGCGGGGAATAAAATGTTGTATATAATCAAGTAAATTATATATGAATAAATCCCTCTGTAAAAACATTCAGGATATAGACAGGAATAAAAATGTAAAGTTTGGTGTGTGTAAGTGCTGCTGAAGTGATTTATGGCTCAGTATAAGAGCAAAAACTCATTTTGAGAAAACTGCCTTTAAAAATATGTTTTGTAATTGAAATCTATTGACACAAATAGATAAAATGCTATAAAAAGAAACACTTAACAGTGTCTTTTGGATGTTTTCTTTCCACTAGTCTAATTTTTTTGTTATTAAAAACCAAAAAGCCCCACATCTCAAACTTGACAGGTGCATGAAAAAGAATTTTAACACTATATTGTCATTCATGCAGTTTATGCATTGTTCAAAAAAATATTCAAACCTGTTTGTCTCATTTGCTCTTGTCAAAATAACATTTAAAGTTAGCATACAATAAAAATTAACTGTTGTCTAAATGCATATTATAGATTTTACTGTGAACAATTCATGAATACAGTTTGATTTGTTTCTTTTTTTTGTATCATATGCAAGATCACTTCATGTTCCTAAACCCCGCCCCCTGCGAGTGTCACGCCCACGTCTCAACATCCAATCAACAAATGATGCACAGAACCAAGCCCTGCTCTACAGTTTTATTTGTCAATAATCCGTTTCACTTGAATGTATGTCATAATACGGAAGAAATGAACTGTCACTATACTCATCTTTCATTGTGGCTTTTAAGGGTATAAATGCAGAATTGCTTATAAATAATGAATATAACTAGCTGCTTCACATGACAATTCACACGGCAATGACCCAAGATGCTATATTCAATGCAGGAAAAGCGCAAAAACAACCTTACAGGCCAATGCAATCTTGCAAATCAATGCAAATTGTGTTAACTTTTTCTTAAGTGTCCTTGTTATACATACTATACTTACTATAGTAAATGACAGCAAAATGTGCATAATTATATTCAACTAACCCTAATCCTAAACTCGGTAGCACTTTGTTTTACAGTCCTATTCTTCATGTACATACTAGATCATAATTTACAATAAGTAAAAATAACTAGGTACTTACCTGGAACCTACCTCTAAATCTAACCTCAACCCTAACCTTATACTATCCAGGATTTTCTCAGGTAAGTGCACATACTATAAACTGAAGTGTAATCCTAAACCCTACAGTAAGTACAGGTTTCATTTTGCAGCAATTTTAAATCAGTTTTTATTTTTATATTTTCAGTTTTTTTGGTTTACTATTTTTATAATAGTAATAGTAACAAGGACACCTCTGACAAGTAAATACGTGATAAAAATCATAAAAATCACAGCAGCTACAAACAAAAGTGAAAATAAGTGATGAAGCAGCAACGACTGACAAATGAGTTGATTAATATTCGTGTCACACTATTGTCCTGTTATTTCACACTCCACAGCGCTACAGCATCAGGGCTGCGTTTGCATTAAAGCATGTGAACGACTGCAAGATGTTGTTCAGGTGTGCAAACTTTCACACACAAACATCACTTCTGACAGCGCGTCAGTCGTCTGTGCTTCTGCATCTGATTCTATTAGTTTTGTCACATATGATGAATACAAAACAGCTCTTTACATGTGGAACACTAAAACCCAGTGTCCTGCCAGTATTCAGATCATCAATATAACTGATGCTTAAACTTCAACATTTGCTCTCGCCGTCTTGAGTATTTGCTTGTAAGCTGGTCTGAATCATAAACTCTGTATCTTTTTTTGTTGCATGGATATATTCTCATGACATTCGTCTGAAATGAGCGCTGATCCCGTGCGAAATCCTCACCGCGGGGAGAAGCCCTTCCACGGTGAGCACGGGATCAAATAGAGCAGATTCGGCACAGATCGGATAATCTCACGCTCACGAGACAAACCGCACACACACCGACGCCAACATACAGACGGGACTCGCATCAATCACCTCTGCTTAACGGCTCCATCTGATGAGCTCACATTACAGCCCCCATTATGATTTTCCACATTGTGATGGTTTATCATATTTTCAGCACATGAAACCACCAAATTCTCATCACAGTTTAAAAGCAATGCATCACAAGACTGCATTACTCAATAAAAAGAACCAGCGGCATCCCTTAGTTTACGATTTACAATACTTTTTGTCACCTGTTTGTTTGTTTTTTATAACAATAAACCCTTCGATCACATCAATACATTTTAGCTATGTTAAACTGTAATAATATATTGTTTTTACTGTATTTTTGATCAAATAAACGCAACCTTGATGTACACGGTCACACTATAACAACACATCTGTACATTTAGTGCATGCATCTGAGCAGAAGTTGGTTTCTGATATCTGAACTCTCAGTAATCGTCATGATTGTGCGCAGATCAATAAGAGCGAGTGTGTCAGGCGTCTGGAGGAGGAGCAGATCTCACGAGGCACACGGAGCAGCAGATCAGAGGCGAGGGCCGCGTAAGCCGCTCCCAGGGTTCAGAGGAGTGAATTAGGGGCTCTGAGGAAGACATCTGCCCCGTATCATTAAAGACGCGCACCGTTCTCAAAACATCAAGTTTTCATGAGCGCTCAGCAGCTCCGGATCGGCTCACGTTTAACACAGAAACAGTTTAGAGCAGATTTCACCAGGGACAGCCCTCATTTGCATTTAAATGTCAGATTCATGAAGGGTCCGGAGGTCTCGGGGATTAATTGCTTTTCCCTAATCGAGGTCTCTTAAATAAACATAAAATAATGAAACAATACAGACAGCAAGTGGAAATAATTACAACTATCTCAAAGCAAACACGTTAATAAAAGGATTAAGATAATATTAGTCTCGGGCTCAGACGACACACTTCACACACCGTCTGACGGATCTGCTGAAAGCCGCCGTTTCCAGTCTGATCGTGGCTTTGCTCAGGTTTACATCAGTCTGATAGAAACCAGTCGCTGGATCTGATGAAGTGCGTGAGCTTCATCACATCAGATCTCGTTTGGCATCAGGCAGCACCACGGCTGAGTTTTCACAGTTTTGTAGAACGTACGTAACATAGTTGTTACTTACTATGAATGCAAGTAGAAAACACAACATGCACCGACCATCTTCACGCACGTGTAATAAAAATTGTTTATAAATCTGCAGGGAAATTAAAGGGCTGTCTGTGTTTTAGACTTAGGACCCCATTAAGACGAAGTAAACAAATTTTAAGGTAGACGTTAAGTTGCAGACACAATACGTAGATGAACAAATATCTGCCAATGGGATTAAAAAAGTCAACTTAATTTGAAAGGGAAAACAAGTTTTCATTCCCCATTGACATATATTTATTCTTGTTTTAATCATAAACACAGTTTTGTTAAATTTCTCAGAAAACAAGACTTCATATGCATCTCAAGTAAATGTATCTTGATTTAAGGATGTTTAGATAATTGTAGTGGAAAACAAGACAAAAATACTGATGAAGATATTCATGTTTTTGGCAGTGCATTGACTTTGAATTAAACTATGAATTTAAGACTTCCTGCTCTGATTTAAGACCCTTTTAGGCCTAAATTGTGGAAGATGGCAAATTAAAACTTTTTAAGACCTACAATTTTCACAGTTATACTATTTTTATGAAAAAATAATCACAATAAAAATAAGAATTCTTATTATTTTACGGTTATATTAAATTGGTTATATTGAATTGGTCAAGACAGTTTTTTTACTCTATACTTTATGGATTCTTATATATTGTGAACACAATCTCACCTGAGTGAGATCTGCAGTCCGAAGACTAACACAATCACAGTCATTCAGAAGATATTTTATGTGAAACGTACAGGTATGTGGAGCATGACGTTGGACCGATGAGATTTCACTGTGGGTGGGGCTCAGGGCCTTTACATAAATGTTTCAACACCAGCCATTTCTCTGTATTTTTATATTGAGTTTTTGGGCTCTGAAAGCAATGATTGACTCACCTGGATGTCCCGTAGTTTTGCGTTCCAGGTCTCTGTGACGACCGCAGCGTGTTCGCGGTGGGTGATGTAGATGTGCGCCTGCAGCACGTGAGTCAGCGTCAGTCTGGAGTTCATCGCACGCAGAACTTTCTCCATGTGACTGAAGCAGAGCCGAGCCTGGAGAGCCACCGGCCCATTCACCAGCTGCATGGAGCAGGGCACCAGAGCGATCTGTCCTGCGCAGAACACCGCGTCCCGCACCTGAGACACATGCACAATTTAAATGAGTTAAACTGCATGGCACACTCACAGGCATTACTGTTAGATCTGCACACACAACACCTCAAAGATGCGCTATTCCAACATTAAATTTTGGGTTTAAAGAAAAATAATAATAATAATAATTTACTGACATTGAAAAATACTAAGTAAATAAACATATATCCCCCACCCTCCACCTTAACATGGTGAAAGGGGTTTGAGTAACCCTGGGAGCTTATGCTCCTGGTAGGGTCTCCATAGTCAAATGGTCTGACATGAGATCCAGACAAAGAGTGATCCCCACACAGTCCTCTATGAGACTGTGGAGGAGTCAGGAAAGTGAGACCCGGCCAGGAAGAGGGATACCATGGCCTTCCTGTAGCCAGGCCTGGTAGAGGGGCCAAAGAAAACGACATGGGGCCATCTCCTTGTGGGCTCACCACCTGCAAGGAGAAATGTAGAGGACCGGTGTGATGTACAATAGCCGGCAGGCAAGGGGAGGCGGCAGGTTGTGCAGTCTGGACCCTGGCTGTGGAAACTGGCTTCTGGTGCATGGAATGTGACCTCTCTGGTGGTGAAGGAGCTGGATTAAGAGAGAGAAGTTGAGCATTACCAGCTAGATATAGCTGCCCTTCCTTCTACGCACAGCTCTGGCTCTAGAAAGAAACTCCTAGATAGGGGTCGAACTCTCTCCTTTTCTGGAGTCGCTCAGGGTGAGAGGTGCCAAGCATGGGTGGGAATACTCACAAGTCCCTGACTCGGCACCACTGTGTTTCGCCCAATAGAGAAAGTCACCTTACTGCAACTTAGTGGCATGGAGGGGAACACTCTGACTGTGTTCTGTGTTTAAGTGGCGAAGTTAGAGTTACAGTTCAGTATGCAGACTTCTTGGAGCTTATGGGTGGGGCTACGAGGAGCAGATCTGAACCCTAGAGGTGTTTTGTTATTGGACTTCTATGCTCAGCATGCATTGGCCATAACAAACACCATGTTTGAACTTAAGGTGGTTCTTAGGTGTACTTGGTAACAGACCATCTTAGGCCATGGGTCTTTGACTGACTTTGCAGTTGCAGCATCAAACCTGTGGCCATATGTTCTGGACTCTTAGGTAAAAAGAGGAGCAGAGCTGTAAGTTGATCATCATCTGGTGAGTTTGATAAAGCCCTTGACACACCAAGCCGACGATCGTCTGTCAGCCAATGTTGGGCCAGTTTGTTTGGTGTGTTCCATACGTCAGCTCTCGTCGGGCTCACGTCAGCAGGAGTTTGCCCGATTCAACATGTTGAATCGCCGTCACCACCGGGGAGAGTGAGAACTCTGATTGGATGTTCGGTTTGGCGAACGAGTCGGTGCCGGAGAATTAAAGCAAAAGTGATGAAAGCGAGTAAGTAAATGAAGGCGGCATAGAAGGCTGTTCTAATGTTATGTGATCTTACCCAAGCATTCCAATACATGAATATTTTCATAACAACATGAGACGATTAAAATTAAAAAAAGTTATCCACTTTCATACAAAATAGTAAGCAAGTGCTGCTTTGTTTACATTTTGTATATCTGCGTATATCTGGTATATCATCATTTCGGATTCTCCTTTTGAATGATAAGTATATACTATTAAAAGCTGCTGATACAGACAGCTAAATCTTCTAACACAGACGAGGAATGCACATGTTAGTTTGCAGTCGGCTGTAGTCTGAGCGGTGTGTTCAAGCGCAGTGTTTTGGTCCAGACGCAGACGACGCAAGGCGACAACACCGTCGGCTTTAGTCGCCACTAGTTCTTTGAGGTCGGCTTGGTGTGTCCTGTCCTTAAGATGGTGAAGAAGGCTGCCAGGCAGACCCGGGAAACCTGAATAGTGAGGGTCTACTGGGAATGTCTGGCTGAGGATCCTGTCCAGAAGATTTTCAACTCCCACCTCTGGAGAAGCTTTTCCTTACTTCCAGGGTAGGCTGAGGACATGGACTCTGAGTGGGGCCTGTTCAAAGCCTCTACTACAGAAGCTGCTGCTACAAGCCAAAGCCCCGTTCACACTACAAGCGACAGGCAGCGACAAAGCGACACAATCCCATTCATTTCAATGGAGAGCTGGCAATTTCCGGCGACAAGAGCGACAGCGACCGTTGGTGACTGAATGGGGCGTCCAGCGACGCAACAAAGTTCTGAAACCCTCAACTTTATGCAAACGATGAGCGACTTTCGGGAGCAACAGCCAATAGCAAAGAAGACGGTAGAGCTCATGTGATCTTTCTCCTCTCAGCCGTAGATAAACATACGCAATGGAAAAATATAGGCTCTGCTTCTCATTCGTTTTTGTTTGTATGTACAGATTTAATTTATACTTATATTATATTTAGTCTTTTGCCTCCAAAACATTTGAATTTAGTGTCAAGAAACCTGATTCGCTGTCAAGGCAACCAGCAGTGAGAACACCTACTAGCCCACACAGAAGTCGCTGCTAGTGTGAGCGCAGCTTAAGACTGGAAGGTTGTTGGTGTCTGTTGAGGCAGCAACCCATGAACATGTTTGTGGACAGTGGTGAGGGAGGCCATCAGACAGAAGAAGGTGGCCTTCAAGTTTGGTTGACTTGTGGGTCTTCCAATTCTGATGTCGGATAATGGCAGGTTAGAGTGGCTGCAGCCACAGTGGTCAGGGAAGCAAAAACTTGTGTGTGGGATGAGATTGGGGAAGACTCAAAGAAGTTCTGGCACACCATCAGATGCTGAGGAGGGTAAAGTATGGACTAATCCAGGCTGTTGTAAGACGAGATGGGGACTTGCTGACCTCACCTGCCGATGTAGTCTGGTGGTGGAAGGAGCACTCTGAGGATCTCCTGAACCTGGAGGACATGCCATCACAAGTTGAAGAAGGGTTGGATGACTTGGGGGAATTCTGACCCATTTCCCTGATGGAAGTCACATTCGCCCCGAGATGTTGAAGGCCCTGGATGAAGTTGGGCTCTCTTGGTTGACAATTTGTTCAACATCGCTAGGGAATCTGGGACAGTGCCTGGTGATTGGCAGACAGGTGTGGTAGTTCCCAATTGACCAGAGGGTGTGCTGTCTGGGAAAGCCTATGCCAGAGTACTGTAAAGAAGAATCCATCCAACTATCAAACCTCAAATGGAGGAGGGAACAATGCAGATTCTGTCCCGGATGTAGAACAGTGGACCAGCAGACCAGCCTTTTTTTTTTTGCCATTTTTTGCATTTTTATTATGACAGGATAGTGTAGAGCAGACAGGAAGCGAAGAGGGAGAGAGAAGGAGGGTAGGATCGAGAAAGGTCCTCGAGCTGGGATTCGAACTCAGGATGCCAGTAGGGCAATGGCGCACTTGCCCACGAGGCTATCGTGGCTGACGTGGACCAGTTTTTTTACCCTGGCAAGAATACTGGAGGGGGAATGGGAGTTTGCTTATCCAATCTACATGTGTTTTGTAGATTTGGAGAAGGCTTATGACCAAGGTCACTTGTGGAGAGCGCTGCACGAGTATGGGGTATTAGGTACACTAATGAATGCTATCCAGTCTCTTTACAATGGTGTGAAAGCTGTGTTTGCCTTCTTGCTAGGCTTGGAAACAGCTTGGGACCACCCAGGATGAGATGGAAGAAGTGGCCAGAGAAATGGAAGTATGGGTGTCCTTACTCAGCCTGCTGCCACCGTGAACCAGTCCCAGATAAGTGGTGGAATATGAATGTATGAAAAGAAATAAATAAGAATTGTCTAAATAAAATTATTATCCATGAGGAGTCACAGATCTACATGAGTGTGCTTTTAAAACAATCACTCCATCATCTGAAACACAATTATAGACCTGACCCACGCCAGCAGCGCTTCTGGCAAAGAGTCTAAACAACACTGATGAGTTCACTTTTCTTTAATAGAGAGAAAACATGACACCGAGACATCACTGGAAACAACCTATTCAAGATTCATCACACTTCCCACAGAAGTTAATCTAGACAAACTTTATGTTAGCTTGAGACTAAAGTCTAGTCAGAAAGTTTGAAAATCTCAAAGTTTGAAGGCCATGCAGTCTCTTAGGCTAATGATACATGGGGCAACTTTTTGAGCAATGTTGCCATCATTGAAGGGGAGACACAGGGCCCATGACTGATCTTAAGTATCCAGACAGAAATTTGTTACCCAGTCTGGATGGAAAGTGTCCAGCAAAACTGCTCAGAAATTTGCCCTGTGTATCATCAGCCTTAGACAGACACATAAACTGTTCTGTAGGGGGTTCTAGGTGGTTGTTAGTGTGTTGCTATGTAATGTGTGTTGTTAGCGTGATTTAATGTGTTCTGGGTGGCTGATCTTATATTTGTCTGTTATTGTTTGTTAGTTCATGAATGTTTGATTCTTGGATGACCAAAACACTGTATTAAATATACTGCATATTTCTGGGTAGTGTGCATATTTCATCTGCTCTGTTTATCATATACAGTGCACAGCGTAAATGAGTACACCCCGTTTAAAACCCAACAAATTCAGCAATTACTCTTTACTTGGAAGACATGTTAGGGTTCTTTGGAGAAACAAGCTTGTTCCAACAAGCCTGCTTGATCAATTACCAAAGAAGAATGACAAAATTATTCAGCAAAATAAGATTTTTCTATCAAAGTGACAAAATGTTGTGTTGCAAAATGAGTACACCCTCCTGAACATTACTAAATAAAACTAAAAAAGAAAATTTTAGTGTAGGTTTAGGGCAATTTTCGATCAATAGGTAAGTATACTGAATCAAAACTTTCCTGACAGTTGAAAGTGTTTTATAGCCTACTGAGTTATACTCAGCCTTAATGCTGTCAACAATGAAACCACTTGGATAAGAAATGCCAGGTGACTTATTTCTTGGAATAAAAGAAATCAGTGGTACAAGAGGAACACCAAATTATTCTTTTAAGTGTGAAAATACAGCAGAAGTAGCACCGACATTCAAAAACAATGGACTTGTGAAAAGGCTCCTGGAATAATCAGGTTTTCAAGTTTTCATTTGATGAGTGAATTTTTGCTAGAAAAAGAGCAGGAGAAATACCATGCATGTGTCTCAGAGCCAGCAAAAGCTATGAAAAGAGTGACACTTTATCTTACAGAGTACGACGCAGCCTGCAAAAGTGACATGCATGGTTATTGTCACCACTAGAATTTCCTGCTGTAGCCAAACCACAATAAACTCATTTAATCTCTTCCAAGGCCCATATTTACCAAATATAGGCTTCTGGGAATCCAAACTTTGGTCTCAAGAGACTAAGTCAATCTTTTCAGATCAAAAAGCATCCAAAATGTTGTGGTGTTGCTAGAGGAGGAGTACAGTAAGAGGTGTCTGGTTCCCACAGTGACGTTCAGTGGTAGTATATAAGGATGTATGAGTGCCGAAGGTGTGAGGGAGTTGTGTTTTATTAATGCTGTCATGAATTCACACACCACTGTGTGATGTGATACAAAAACTTGAAACAGAAGATGCTTCCCTCCCCTCATTCCCTGCACTGTTGGGCATTTTTTCAACATGACAATGAAGATAATCATTCTCTCAAGGTGAAAATCAGACATGTATTTCACTCAATCTTAACACTCTTGAGCAGCTGTGGGGGATTCTGTAGAGACGAGCTGAGCAAAACTCCCCATTAAAGTCCAGGGCATTTAAGGAGGTCGTCCTTCAGGAGTTAAACAGGACAAATGTGACAATTTGTTATGAACTTGTACACTAAGTGCCAAGAAGAGTCAGACCAGGGTACTTAAAGTTCTGGAGGACATACTAAGTACTAGAATATTATACATTTGCTGAATTAAATCTAGGGTGTACTCATTTCTGCAATCCTTTATTTAAACAAAATTGGCTAATTTACTTATTTTACAGAAAATATTGGCACATATTTTGTTGCTTTTATTAAGTATATGTTTAATACATTTCAATTTTGCCATCTTTCTATGAATTTATATTAGTGATCATTAAGAAAATGCATCTTTTATATTTATTCAGAGGGGGTGTACTCTGTATTTATGCTGCGCACTGTAGTTGTTCCCTTACATGCCTGCTTTTTTAGACGTGCAAGGTATTTACTTCTATTAATTGTCTGTATCTATTAATTAAAATTAATAATTGTGATAAAAATATTTGAAATGACTGTCAATTTATTGTAAATAAATAAAAACATAACATTGCCCATTTTCTTACATTTTGCATGCAACCCTTTTGCCACAAGATTTTTTCCCTGCAAAAAAAAATGTTTTGGATAATTTCTACAGCATGACTGCAAATCAACATTAACATTTGTTTTTGCATTAACATTAATTTGTTTACCAGACACTTTTATACAAAGCAACTTACTAATAAGAAACATCTAGCATCTTGTTCCATTTTCTCAGTTTTAATACAAATTGCACTATTCCAAAAAAATGTGTATATATATATATATATATATATATATATATATATATATATATAATAATGAATATTATGAATAATATATTCAAACTAAAATTTTCTGCATTTTATTGGAAATACAAGTTGACCAATAACTACAAACCAGACTAGCAAACTGATACTAAATGAAGGCTTCGTTTAGGATAAATCTGCAAGCCTGCAACCCATTCTACAGTTTTAGATTTTAATACATTTATTTAATATTTCAGCATATTGTTCACTACTAGAAAATAATAATGCAACATTTGCAAAAGCCATAAAAGATGAACAGAAACTAATAGCTTATATAATGTACAATTTTATGATAAATTATTTGTGGAATTAAAAATGACTTGATTTAGTTTGATTTCTGAGTCTGCTTTTATTAAAGGTTTAGCACCTGCAATCACTAACCATAGAGTGAAAAAGAAAGTTTCAAGCCCTTATTTGTAGCCTATCGGTGGAAACTGCCATAAATCATAAAACAGTGATCGTTTCACCCAAATGTCAGAGCCTTACATCAAAAAAGGTGCAATTCATTAACATTATTAAAGCATTTGTGTTTGAACAGCAGAGCATCAATTAACGCGCTACACCTTCATTGTTATTTTATCACCTCGAGTTCCCGTTTCACACCAGCGATGAAAGCGCACGCAAATGTGCAGCTCGTACGCATTCATAACAAGCTGATAATTAGCTGAGAATCCACAGACAAACTCTCTTCTGAAGACACATAATCCTACAGCTAAAAATACATGCCATCAGATATGCAGGAGCGCGGCGTGCCGGAGAGGTCAGGTCCTTCGGGTCGAGCGCGGGACTCCAGCGATCAGACGGGCCGTAGGTGATCAGGTGTTAATTGAAGCTCTGGTAAAGTGTTTAGCGTGAAGCGTGAGCGGCAGCACGGTGACCTCTGCTGCGATCACAGCCGACTCGATCAATCGGTACATACTGTGAAACGCAGCTCAGGAGCCAATTAGCATGCATGCGCGGATGCTGCATTTAACCAGATTACCAGAGCGACTCTAAAGCAAACAGCACACACGTCCAGTCTGCAGCGCATGGCCGCTTGTCCTCCACATGCACACTGCGTCACGGACGGGTGACTTCTTGTGATTGGTGGGCAGCAAGAAAGCTGCAAGTGACTTTAGAACAGAAAAACAAATGAAGGGGTTTGTTCCCAAAACTACTGTACAAACACATTAGTCTTCATTTTGTTTTCACTGCATATTCATATAAGCTTTTGTTGTGTTTTTGTCATTTTTATTATTTTTAAAGGTCCTTATGTTAAAGATGTTCCAAGATGTTCCTGTCTTTCTTTCTTCAGTCGTAAAGAAATTATGTTTCTTGAGGAAAAAATGTCAGAAATGATCTCCATTTAGTGGACTTCAATGGTGCCCCCAAATTTGAACTTCCAAAATGCAGTTTAAATGCGGCTTCAAAGGACTCGAAACGATTCCAGCCAAGGAAGAAGGGTCTTATCTAGCAAAATGATTGGTCATTTTCGAAACAAATTGACAATTTATGTACTTTTCAACCTCAAATGCTTGTCTTGTCTAAGTCTGCGTGAACTCTGTTTTTTCCAGTTCAATACCGGTCAATACAGTTAGGGTATGTCAAAAAACTCCCATCTCGTTTTCTCCTCCAACTCCAAAATCATCCCACATCGCTGCAGAAGTACCGACCCAGTGTTTACAAAGTGAACATGCAAAGATGATCACACACCCTTTACAAAAAAAAAAAAAAAAAAAAAAGGTAAAACGACGATGTAGGGCGATTTTGACGTTGAAGAAGAAAACGAGACGGGAGTTTTCCGACATACCCTAACTGTACTGACCCAGACCACGCATGCGCATCGCAGAAACGAGACAAGACGAGCATTTGAGGTTAAAAAGTATATAAATTGTTAAAATGACCGATTGTTTTGCTAGATAAGACCCTTCTTCCTCAGCTGGGATCATTTAGAGCCATTTGAAGCCGCATTTAAACTGCTTTTTAGAAGATCAAACTTGGGGGCACCATTGAAGTTGGAGAACGTTCCTGAAATGCTTTCCTCAAGAAACAATTTCTTATCGACTGAAAAAAAAGTCATGAACATCTTGGATGACAAGAGGGTGAGTAAATTATCTGTACATTTTTGTTCTAGAAGTGAACTTCTTTAAACTTACATTAAAATTACATTTTATTTTTTTATTTTCTGATTTCAAGGTTTTTTTTTTTCTTTTTCTTATTTTATTTTTTTTTTTTTGTTATTTCAGAACAACAAATTAAATACAAATATGAAATGAAATGCTGCCTTGGAAACTAGTTGAAATAAGTTTTTTTTTTTTTTTTTCAGGAAACATTTCAAGTAACATTTTTTATGGTTTTATTTAACTATAATAACTATGGTGCATTAATCACCATCATCAGTGTTGGTTTGATGTTCTATAGAGTTCAGTGCACTGGAGATCATCACCAAACCAAACTCCCATCACCTCCTGCTATTCTGTGTCGGAGACAAACTAGTCTGCATATATTGAGTACAAGCACATATGGCCAGATTGATTCTCATGCAGCAGAACTAAAGCGAGGATCAGAATCTTTCTTAGAAAGCGTGATGACGTCTGGAGATTCATCCGCTGCTCTTTCTTTCAAAATCATCATTTTACGAGATGAGCTTGGGAAACAGCAGATCAACAAACAGCGCTTTGCTGGAGGGAGGAAAGAGTCACATCCATTTCCATAATCAAACGGCTTTCTCATGATTCCCGGCTCCTGGCTTCACCTGTCAGCTTTGATGAATCTTCATCCGCGTCCCGGACCACCACAAATTACCGGGACGGGCTGAAGCTCGCGGCCTTCCAACGGCTGATCAATCAGCACATCATTTACCTGCGAGCGTTATTTGGGATCCGTCTGCACACGCATCAGCGACAGATCGGCATTGGCGTTCCAGTTATGAGCCATCAAGTGGCATCAGAGCCTCGGCGGCGGATCGGGCGGCGGACGGGACGTGTGGCGAGGATCTTCTAACAAAGCGGCCTTCGGAAGCCCTCTCGCCTCGGCCGGCCCACGACGGAGCCGTATCTGCGGATTTGAATATCAAAAGCCAGACCTCTCGGCTATTATAATATTTAAAAATAAAAAACAGGTGCGGCGCGATCAATTATTAAGAGGCTCGCTCAGGTTACTCGGGGCCGGCGTTCTGCCAGGAGGAGATCTGGGGAATACTATTTACATAAAATTAACAGTTCAAAAGAACGAGTTCACACACCAATCAAACTTGTTAATTGACTGTCAATGGTGTGTCCCTGAATATACAACACAACTACATTATTCATCCACGCCGCTGACAGGGAAGACAGGCCAATTTGCATGGGCATCCAAAATCTGATCAACAACTACAACGGGCCATGCATTTTTAATAGAGCCAAGGGAGGCGATTAATATTCATAGGGGTCAAACTACGGCGGCGTGTTTCGTTTAACTCTTTACGCCGTTTCGGGAAAGCGCAACTTTCAGACCTGCCGTGGTTTCTCCAAGCATTCTCAAGCTTTATTTCATGGCTTAAACACATAGTTTCTCACAAAACCGACGACGTGCCGAAAGGTCAGACGGCCTGAAGGAAACACGCATGTAAATGCTCCTCCTCGGGCGGCGGATGACGTCCCGCGACACACGGCCGGCATTTTAATGGTCTGCGAGCGAAATCTCGGAGGTCCCGGGATCTTGTTTGTTTGTTTTATGAGCGCTGGCAGCGGAGGTGACCTTAAAGATGAGAGCTCTGCCAGAAGACGGGCCGCGCTGGGGAAAGTGACCCGCTATTGACAAACAGTCAAACTCGGTGGCTCTGGTCAAGGACGCGTGGAGAAAAAGCACCATCAGGTATGCTAATGGACGCACATCCCAAGTGAATCTTCATGCATAATTGATCCCGCTGAGGAACGGCACACATAGAGGCACTCCAGCTCCACACAAACACATCGTAACGCTGGACCAATGCATCACAGTACACGCAACACTTGTGTGGTGATGCTGCTCAATTACAACTTTGTTGAACGATTTCTCTTTACAATTCCAAACAATTCCCGTTACAAATCAGTGAGCTGGTCCTAAAATAAAACAGCTGTTCAGGATCAAATAACTAAAAAAAAAAACGACAGTGTAAGAAGAAAGAGTGTGGAGTGATGTGAGTGAAGGAAGAAGTCATTAGCTGTGTTTCCATCTACTTATTTTTAAGGTGCATTTTGGAATATCGCATAAAAAAAAAACCTCTGAATGGAATGTGAAAATGCGCATTAAATTCTAAAAATGCATGATGTATACAAAACGCCCTACACGACTGTGTTCCCAAACAGCAGACCCGCCTCCGAAAGCAGTGATCGTATTTCTATATTTACTGCTTGCTACACCGCTTTCGTCACTTGCCCACCACGGCACCGGCCTCACCATGGTTTTGATTGTTTTATAGTAATAAAAATCATTTAGTTCAGATAGATAACGGACAGTTCAACTAAAAACTGAATGCGGCTGCTCAAAGTTCCACTTTGTGGAAGTTATTTAACAGTTGTTTTACATTAGGCATATGCCACGGTGTATTTTTATTCATTTTGTTAATAAATTAATCATTCTATGTTTATTGTAAGTGAGTTTGTCCTACTGTTTTGTTGTTGTCCATTTAATCAACTGCCGCCAAATTACCGCTAATTCACACACAGGCGTTTCCAAGCTATTAAAAATGAAGAAAAGCGTGGAAAAGAGGGAAAACTGTAACTAACTAGCCCCCAAGTCTCCCCCGCCCAGTGATACCGGTAATACCGGTGTTGTCACACATTGAGTAACCGATGGGAAAATTTCCTCACCGTCACATCCCTACTGCTCACCCTGAGGTGCATGAAATTTATTATATATATTAAAATTATTATTTTATATCAGGACGATTTTGTTCTCTTTGTCTCGCTAGATGGAAACGGCGCTTTATGCGCAAATGTTCCAGTTTTGCGCACAAGTTAAATTTGCATATTTGGATGGAAACATCCAAAGAGAGACTGTGATCAAAAGTGGTCAAGGGTGCATTTATTTGATCAAAAAAACAGTGATATTGTGAAATATTATTACAATTTAAAACAGCAATTTTCTATGTGAATATCTGTTAAACTGTAATTTATTTCTGTGATCAAATTTGAATTTTCAGCATCATTACTCCAGTCTTCAGTGTCACATGATCCTTCAGAAATCATTCTAATATGCTGATTTGCTGCTCAAGAAACATTTATGATTATTACCAATGTTGAAAACAGCCGTGCTGCACATTTTTCAAGATTCTTTTTAAAAAAAAAACAGCATTCTTTTGAAATACAAATCTTTTGAAACATTATAAATGTCATTAAAAAGTATTTAAAAGGGGTTTTTAATACTAAAAACATGAAATCAACCTTACTAAAAGTAATATTTTATTACGAGGTTAATATTTTAATACATTAAAATTAAATTAATATTAAATTAAAATTAACAATTTAATACAAAATTAAAATTAAATTAAAAAAAAAAAAAAAAAAAAAAAAGCCTGAATTTCTTTCAATTAAAATAAATAAATAAATTGACCAATCAGGATCAAGTATTCCAGAAAACTCAGATTATTACTGCAGGATGTGAGTGCAGACAGGATTTGGCTTGTTTTAGATTTGTGAAGAGCTCTTCCAGCTCCAGCTCATATTTTGACGATGAGAGACGCTCGTGGTGATTCTCCTACACCTTGTGCGCAAACACAAACACTCAGAAGAAGCTCCAGTCCTCGTCTCGTCTCGCTCTGCTGAAATACGCGTCACAGGAGATCAGCGTTACTCCGGCGGAGTATAAATAGCTCCACCAAATGCACAAAGGAAACTGGATTCAGAAACAAAAATATGAAATTCTATGTGCAAGTGGGAGAGATGAGCGGGTGTGTTTGTGAATGTGTCCGTCTGACCCAGCATGCCCACAGATGCTGTCACATCGACTCCTGTCAGCTTTATGCTGGTTATTCCTCTATCTATCGGCTGTTTGGAGTGCAAGCATGGTCACATTAGGGTTATTCTAGTTAAAACAAAAACTCAAATGTTATTGTTACTTCAAATTAAACAAATATTAAAAATACAATAAAATAAATACAACATATTAAAAAATGACTTTATTGTAGCTATTTTCCAAGGCTACATTTCTCTTTAATAAGATCTCCTAAATAAAAAAAACAAAAAAAAAACAAAAAAAAAAAAAAAACAAACATTTTAAATGTATTGATAAAATGTCTCTTTCTCATAAAATAAAATAAAATAAAAAACATGTTTTGAGCAAATTATTTATAAAAGATATTTACATATGGTATTACAGGTATTAATTATGCATGGTATCATGTTTTTTTTGTTTGTTTTTTTTTTGTTTGTTTTTTTTTTTTATTTAAAGTAAAAAAAAAATATTGCATTGCAAACATTTTACTGTATTACATTAACTAGAATCTAACAGCAATCTTTAACAGAAATAAAATAATTTACAAATAGTGATGAGGTTGTATGTTTGTTTGTTTTGCATTTTGGTTAATCTGCATAAAAATAATGTCACAATGATAAAAATGAGATCTAAATGTGGCACATTATTTTACATTGTGACATTTTCATGACAATTAAACACATTTTGCCCCCAAATCTCTCTAATGTAATGATAAAAAACAGTTTAACCTTATGTACTAAAATAAATAAAACTAAAATAAAAATTAAAAACTGTATAGCTATATTTAAAAACAACAAAAACTGATAAAATAAAACAAAAACAACAACAAAATTACTAAAACTTTTTACTAAAACATTAACATGTATGCAGAAAATATAAAAATGCAAACCCAAAAAAAGTATCTCAATGATACTGAAATAACACGGGGTCAGACTGGAGAATCACACAACACAACGCTCAAAGTGCTGTTTTTATATCATTTGTTTGAGATCAGCCACGTTCAGAAGCTGAAATATTCAGTCATTTGATCATATCCAAACACGAGACCGTCCAAATCATGACATTTGGCCGTCAGAGAGCGTTCTGTCACTGTGTGAGAGGCAAAGTCATCTCTCTCGACCTCTGCGTCTGTGACAAATTGGTTGTGAGGCTTTTTCGACTGATGCACATCCCGCAAAAACCCCGTGACCTGCCCGCGGGACATGCCAGGCCCCGCCACGCGTCGCTCTATCAAGCAGCATCTTTCCAGGACAATGCAAATTATGACAAATTCCATCATCCCGCATTATGCGCTTTCCCGCTAATCTGCCTAATGCGAGGGCGTTTGGGCCGAGGGGCGCGACGTCTGCCTGACTGCCGTCTCTCACCGGGATCTGAGGGGGTCTGGTCCGGTTTGCGAGGGTCTCCGTCTCTCGTCCGGACCCGCGGCTGATGTCAGGCCGTGTCACGTCACACGAGGGCGGCCTGCGAGGCGAGCGAACGCTGCAGTCACGGCCTCG
This sequence comes from Cirrhinus mrigala, assembly GCA_036247105.1. NCBI lineage: Eukaryota > Metazoa > Chordata > Actinopteri > Cypriniformes > Cyprinidae > Cirrhinus > Cirrhinus mrigala. The sequence continues at coordinate 33,939,967 of CM070023.1, forward strand.
CAGACCTGCAGAAACGCCGCACGTGCAGTTTGAGATCTGCTCAAGAGATGGCAGTATGACTTCATGAAACGCAGCCAAACGCTGCTCATTAACACCAGACAACCCATCCTGACTGTCAAATATGAAAGCGTTCACGGGCTTATACATCTGTGTTTTATTTGACGACACAGCTCAGATGAGACACCGTTTTATTTCCATATTTGAGGTTCTGGAGTGTTTTCTATAAAAACATCTTTTATTACCTTTTATTTGATTACTTTACAGTACACATTTCTGTGAAATGTTCTTTATACTGTTTTGTTGCATATGGACGGATGATCATAGTCACACAAAATCTGTCAAGTCACGCACATATATTCGAACAAAGAAATTAATTCAAAAACAATATCAAAAAAGAATGATGTATTATTGAGCAAATTATATTAATTTAGTGATTTAAATGTAAAAATAGTATTCTCACTTAAATAAAACAAAAAATAATGATACTGTATATTATTTAGATAGCAAATTATTAGGATATCATGGTATTACTTTATTCCGATTTCAATGTAAACAAACGAAAAAATACTACGAAAAATTACTGTATTATATTAGCAAGAATCTAATAGGAATCTTTACTAAAAATAATACAATTAAAAAAAAAAAAGGAATGAGGGTCTTTTTGCATTTCAGTTAATTGCCATTAAAATATTAATGATAAAACTGCAAAAAAATAAATGGAAAAAATAATGATAGAATGGGATCTAAATCTTAAGGGATCTAAAACAGGGTTCAGTTTCATTAAGTAAAATATAATATATTTTTCTTTTAAATTTATGAAGCGGGCATGTTTTTGAGAGATTCATGCAGAAGCTGAAATATGAATAAAGATGAATCTGCATAAAAGTGAGGATGCTGCAGCTCCAAACAGAGCTTTGTCTTTTATTCACCTACAACACGTTTATACGTGTGGATGGGGTGAAAATGACAAAGGCTAATGAAAAATGAACGAGCCAGGTTAAAAGGCACAACTCCGACGAGGCCCTCCATGAGAAATTAATGACGACGAGAGCGGCCGAAAGTAAATGGAACATAAACGTTAATATCGATGAGCCACTGACTTGAGCTCCAGCCATTAGACAGCAACATCTCCTTCATAAACGAAGAGGAAAGCACGACGCACGACTCGGACGGAGCCGTGACCCGCGGCGCTCCATCTCCCTCTCTAATTGTGCCGCGCGCTCTCGCCGTGTCGTCTGCGTGTCAATGTCTGTCCCGTCAAACGGCGGCGTACGGGAATAGACCCTCGTTACCATAGTAATGGGACGGTCACACGGCTCTGGACGTGATGAGACCGGACAGCGCTCACTGGTCTTCAAATACAGCATTTATTATTCAGTTTTTATATGTGCATCTTCTATCTGCAGAATGCAATTCACAATCGACCCGGCGTGCATAGAATTAGCTTTTCCACAGATACTGTGCTGTTTTCAGCGGTTTAGATTTTTTAAAACATGCCACACGCCTGCGATGAGCAATCAAACACACAGAACTGAAACAACGCCACACATTATCCTGTCAAACACTGAACACGCACACATACTACCCACAACATCATCAGGTATTGCTGAATGTATTCTGATTTAAATCTAAAAATATTACATATTCCAAAAATATTACTTTAAATTTACTACACTACAGAAAGTCTCATTCTACGCAAAAAACAATGACATATTATTAAGATGTCAAATTTTAATACATAATGGTAACTTATTCTGATTTAAATAAAAAAGCATTTTAGTGTAAAACAATGAGCAGTCGTCTTATTCTATGCAGAAAGTTACATTATTCATATAGAAAATTATATTAATTGAAGTAAAAACTGATTTAAATAAAAATGCAGCATACTACAAACATTTTACTGTAAAATTACTGCATTATATTAAGGAAAAAAGTCTCATTCATGATTTATGATTTAGGCAAATTATTTATATATCATGATATTATATAATTTATTCTAATTTATAGGTAAAAAGGTCACATACTACAAACAATTTACAGTAAAATTACTGCATTATATTAATGAGAATATAAAGAAATATTTAAATTACTTATTAATGTCAAGGTATTGTTTAATATATTCAGATTTAAATAAAAAAATCACTGCATATTATAAACATAAACCGTAAAATTATGGTTACATTAATTATACAAATTCTCATTCTATGCAGAAAATAATATATTATTTAGCAAATTATTAATATATCATGCTATTTATTATTTAAATAAAAATACTGCATATTACAAACATTTTACTGCAAAATTACTGTATTAATGAGATCAATGAGAATTTTACAGCATTGAAAATCTAATGAGAAACTTCAATGAAAATATATATAAAAAAAAAAAAGATTTTATTAAACAACATTTATTTAGTTAATAAGCATTTTGGTTTATTACCATGAAAATATAGTGAACGATAAAAGGGTTTCTAAATCCCAAATCTAAAGGGTCTGAAAACATGCTTCGCTTTGTTTAAGCGTAATATGATGTTTCTTGTAAATGTTGAGAGGACACGTGAATTGGACGTGTTTTCACTTGAATCTGCGTAAAAGTGAAGATGCTGCAGGCTTTCTTCGAAATCTAATTCGGAGACGGGGTGAAACCAAGGAAGCTACACATTAAATATAATAGTGCTGGAGTGTTTGTAGACAGACAGGTGACCCACAGCTCTTTCCTGCGGCTGACTGACATGAACACATGATGAGCCATTCAGAGGCCGTTCGGATCAGACCAGCACATTAAAGTCCACATGAAATCAAAAAGAAAGTTTTTTGACTTTTAGCACGAGAATGTTAGCCTTAAGGTTATCTATAAGCTAGTGTGCTCCAAAACAACAACAAAATTCGCGTTTACGAGCTGTAAGCGTTCAAATTTACAGTCTCTCACATCCGCCAATATGAATCAACGATTTTGATGACATCACGCTGCACTTCAGCTTCTCATCAAACTTTCTGTCCAATCAAATGCTCTCTAGATTCTGAAGCGTCCCGCCCCCTACACTATAAATAGACATTAAAGCTGCAGCTTAGATTGGTCACTTGTTCACAGTAAACGATTCAGACAGTGTAAATATGCTTTTGATTGGGGCAAATGAGCTCTGGTTTTACATTGTGTCACGTGAATCGCATCAGCGCGCACGGTCTAATCTGGACTTTGGCTCCGCTCCAGAGACGCAATCGTACACGTGAGTCGGCATATACTGAACAGTTTTAAAACTACACGGCCTCAGCGTGATTATGATCACTGTTTTCTTTTAGTAGGAGTTTTATATTGAATCTAGGGGCTAATCTGTTAGACTGTGGCTGTCAAAAGCTGCTTTACCAAGCTCAACGGTTCTGGCCCGAGCAGATATAAATGAAACGCTATTGGCTATTAAAAAGGGGGCGGGGCTGCTTGATTGGCCCCCCCCCGTCTTCCTGTTTCAGTTGAAATTACGTCACCACACTGAATAGCGCTGCGTGTTTCAAGGCACTTCAGTGGAAATTTAATGAAGGAGTGTGTGGAAAAGCACGATTTGCTTGGACAGATCCACTGCTTACACTGGCGTCAACAACGCCTCACCACTACCCATGATCCTCAGCTGCAGAACTGATTCATCTGTGTGTGCATCAGTGCACCGGCTGAGGACAAGCGCTTCATCTTCTCTCTTTCTACATGGCCTGACTGTGAGCCGGTGATCAGTGACTCAGACCGAGAGCTCAAACCCACGGTCGGGTGACACACATACACACACACACACACACACACACACACACACACACACACACACACACACACACACACACACACACACGCCACCATCAGCCGGAGCCATGCGTACACGGGTGAGTTAGCGGCACTGGTCAACAGGTCACCACTGTAGTGTAGGTCAGTCAGGGCTTCCTCTGAACTGCCTTATATATTTGCAACATAACTACGATTTTGAATACTGTTGTAATATTAACACATTCATTATTGGCACATTCAGCTTCCTGTGTCAAATGCTTTTTGTCAAATATATTACAAAGAATAATAAAAGATATCAAGTTTGATTCATTTCTGCAGATTAATTCTTTTAGTATGGCCACTGAAAGCCTGTGCATTTTATGTGAATTAAAATGGTTTTGTTTCAAATATATTCCTAATTTCACATTTTTACCATATTTATATATAGATACATTTAAATATGTATTCAATATATGTCCAGTCTTTTTGCTCGCGTATTTTCACGACTCTCAAAACTGCACACAGTGTTTGATTCATTTACACAATCAGTTCTTTTGAACTGATCCATTTTAATGAAGTGATTCAGAACTCTTGATTCATCTGAATCATCACTGCAAATGTAATGTCCATTCATGATGTTTTCTATGGATTAAAATATGTAGGTTTGCAAATGCGGCTTGCAAATACTCTGATTATGTTCAGTAACCTGGGATCCAGTTACTAGTTTCCTGACTAGTTTTAACCACTAATTACAAACAATTCAGTTCAGCTCAGGTTATATGAAGGTCAGTACTGCTGTTTTTATTAGCTGTTCTTATATGGGTGTGCCTAACTATCAAATGTATAATGTAAAACAGTAATATCAAAATATTAGCAATATGAAATAATTCATTAACAATGTTAAATAATTAAACATCATTCTTCCATGTAATAATTTAGTGTTGAAAACATGCATTGATTATTTGTAGCTAGATATTTAGTATTTTACTAGCATTTCATTTTTGTATTAAACATTTTTTGGTTACTTTTGTTCATGCAATTTCCATTTTATTTACAGATGACAACAATAAATATATTCAATTTTGTTTAAAAAGTTTTTTTTTTAGATACTGTTACATTGGTGCACATAACATTAAATATACTAAATGTTAAAAAGAGCAAAAATTAAGCAATAATAATATTAATAAATTAGTAAAAATCATTCTTCCATGCATTAGTGTTGAAAACATGACTTGATTGTTTATAGCTAGTTTTATAGTATTATTTACTAGCATTAAACTTATTGTGTTTGCAGCAATCTTTGGTTTCAGAGAATATTGTTAAAATATTAGATATCATTTGTTTTTCCAGGTACTGTTCCACTGGTGCATGCAATTATTATATGACAGATGTACAATAAAGCAATTAAATCAATATATTAGTAATATGAAATAATTACAATATGAAATGACAAAAAATTATCCTTCCATGTGATCGTTTAGCATTGAAAACATGCCCTGATTATTTGTAGCTCGATTTATATCATTTTTCAAGCTTTAAATGTCTTGTGTTGGTAATCATTTCTGATTTCAGATGCATTTTGTTTCATGTAGTTTCCATGTTATTTACAGAAAATATTAATATACAGATTGAATGTGATGAACAATATCAGGGTCATGTGGTGCGTGCGGATGTGACGAGGAAGCGTGCGTTCTGTGATGGCGATGGCGAGTGTGAACGCTGCTCTGGCGAGGCAGATGAAAGCAGGACAGCAGAAAAGCTCATTTTTCTTGAGCTCAATTGCCGCGCGAGCCCCGCCGCCCCCGTCCCTCTCTCGCGGTAAGTGATCGCTGGCTCTTTTATTAGAGCTGATAGCATCCTAGCATTGTTTGAGCGCCGGCTCGCGCTGAAGAGCCGCCCTACTGCTCTAGCCTGCAGCGCTTCATATTATTGGGGCATTATTTCATGCTTGCCTGCCTCTTTTATCAACTGCTTCTGAAGTAATGTTAATAGACTAGAAAATTGAGACATTTATGAAGTATAGGCAGTGTTTATGAAAAAATCCATAAAATATGACAAGGGCGAGGTGAGATAAAAGCGCCGCTTTAATAGATTATGGCGAAGGGAGATCACCACGGGCGCTGACGAGCTCCTCCTCGGAGACGCCGCCTTTACGCCGCTCGTTTAGCTGCGTTACTAACAAACTTAAATGTTCTAATTAATCTGTACACAACGCACCTCCTGCCCAGCGAGACTCATTAGCTGCATCTGCTAATTGAAGTGACTTCCACACACAACACATCTACACAAATCAACACGTCATCCGCCAGACAAAACTTTGAAATAAAAAAAAAAAGTCTCTTCTGCTCACCAAGGCTGCAATTGTTTGATCAAAAACACTGTTAAAAATGTGAAATATTATTTTAACTTAAAATAGATGTTTTCTGTGTGAATATGTTGTAAACTGCAATTTATTTCTGTGATGCGCAGCTGAATTTTCAGCATCATTACTCCAGTCTTCTGATATGCTGATTTGCTGCTCAACAAACATTTATGATTATTATCAATGTTGAGAACAGTTGTGCTGCACAATTTGTTAGTAAGAACGTGATAAATTTTATTTTTCAGGTTTCACAGATGAATAGAAAGTTCAAAAGAACAGCATTTATTTAAAACAGAAATCTACTGTAACACTGTGAATGTCTTTACTATCCTTGATGAATAAAAGTATTCATTTCTTTTTTAAAATCTTGCTTGGCCTAAACTTTTGACTGGTTTCCACAAAAAAAAAAAAAAAAAAAAAAGGGCAGCACAACAGTTTTTAAATCAGCATATTAGAATGATTTCTGAAGGATCATGTGACACTGAAGACTGGAGTAATGATGCTGAAAATTCAGCTTTACATCACAAGAACAAATTACATTTTAACAGATATCCACATAGAAAACAGCCGTTTTAAATTCGAATAATATTTCACAATTTTGTTGTATTTTTGACCAAATAAATGAGCACAAGAGACTCCAATGATTTGAAATGAATCGTATATTAAAGCCTCTGTTCTCTAATTGCACGATTCAGCTCATAGAGTTCCTGTTAATCAGAGGAGCGCGTCGGTTCACGGCTCGTTCGCGAGGCTTATCTGAGCGGCAGAAGCAGCTGTCCCGCCACATTCATTCGCGAGCGCAGATTACAGTCGGGCCGCCGTTGAACGGGATGCCGGAGAATCCGGGCCTGCGTCGAGCTCATTGTTTTAATCGATTTGCCCCCTTTAAGAAGATTATTGAAATGTTCCCGCAGCAGAGGTCTGCGGCTCCTCTTTGACGCTAATTGTGGGCGTCAGATTCCGATTTTTCCCAATGCAAATCCAATTGCGGGACCGCGTGAGGAATAAAGCGACCCTCCCGACGGAGTGGGCGTATTCCCAAAACTGGGACTAACAGGACTACACGATGCAGGCGGATGTTAAATTGGATTATTAAAGCGAGCGGCGCGTGCCAGCTCCCAGGGAAGTGTGCCGATCGTGATTTAACAGAGGCTCTTCTGTTTGTTTACGGATTCGATTACGACGGCTGGAGCTTCTCGGCGCTCTTCCGAAGGGATTTTAGGGAACGGGAAACATTAAATCACCAAGGTGTGCGGCGACGCGCAATTTACAACGCCTGCTGTTAACGACGACTTTGGTTAATGAAGGGTCAATTCCAACCATCTGCCAACACGCGAGCTTAATCGTCTGTTATGAGAGAAAATTGATTTCTTTCCCCCTTCGCTTGGAAAAATAACGTTTGACCGCTTACGCCGGAAGACTCGCGATATTAGCAAGGTGTAAAACCCTCCGATTCGCCCTAATGTAACGTCAAATATCTTTCGATCATAGCTCATTAGATTCAGTATCTGGACGTAAATATGTTGCGCTAGAATCCTAATGATAAAATGCGATTTGCATAAACATCAAAATAACCGCACGGGATCAAATGATCTAGAAGAACGGCGAGACGTGTCTCAAGGCAGAGCTGAATCTGTCACACGTCCAGAATTCCTCATTAAGGACACGGGGACTATTATGCTAAACGTGACCTCGCCGCGCGAGCTAATCAAGGGTGAAACTGAGAAAACAAAAAACACACAGAGCGCTTAATTTAATCTAAATGATGGCGCTCGGGGCCTGAAGCTACGCGAACGCAAAGGTTAACGAATTTGGTAAATCAAATCTGATAAGGATCCCTCACATTACACAACAAAATCAACATGTGCTCAGCAATTAGACAAAGGCTTCCGTGAAGAGCACACCCTGATAATGAAACACGTTTAATATTTCACGCACATTTGACAAAGAGCGCCTGAAAGTCAGTGTTTTGTTCTGTATCAACAAATGCTCAGTGAACGGAGTGGCTGAACCTTCAGAAAATTACATTTGAATTCAATATTATGTAGATTATATTTTATCAAATGAGTTTAATACCTAGTTTAAAACCCTTTTCTAGCAAAAGAATTCAAATAAGAATTATTATTAAATAAAATTACATTTGAAATCCTACTAAATATTTGTAACTGAAAAAAATTGTAACTAAAATAAAATTATATATATGTATAATTATATATAAAACATCTCATTTTATTTTAGTTGAACTTGATGTACTGAAATAACTCAATTTAAAACTAAAGTAAAAAATAATAAAAAATAAAGATACACTACCAGTCAAAAGTTTTTTAACAGTAAGAATTGTAATGCTTTTTCTGCTCACCAAGCCTGCATTTATTTGATCCAAAAAAATGTTGATATATTTTTTACAATCTAAAACAACTGTTTTCTATTTGAATATAATTTAAAAGATAATTTATTATTTTTTCAAAGCTGAATATTAGCATCATTACTCCAGTCACATGATCCTTCAGAAATCATTCTAATATGCTGATTTATTATCAGTGGTATGGTGTATAATGTTACAAAAGCTTTTTATCTTTGGATCTTTCTATTCATCAAAGAATCCTGAAAAAATGTACTCAACTGTTTTAAATACTGATAATAATAATAATAAATAATGTTTCTTGAACAGCAAATCAGCAATATTAGAATGATTTCTGAAGGATCATGTGACACTGAAGACGATGATGCTGAAAATTTAGGTTTGGTTAGAGGAATTAATTACATTTTAAAATATATTCAAATAGAAAGCAGTTATTTGCTGTATTTTGGATCAAATAAATGCAGTTTTGGTGAGCAGAAGAGACTTCTTTAAAAAAAAAAAAACATTGAAAATCTTACTGTTCAAAAGCTTTTGACTGGTAGTACATATCAAGAAAAAATAACTAATTTAGTTGTTTAACCCTAACCCTAACCTAACTTAAAAAAATAACTAAACAAATAAAATAAACATAAAAATGAAATCCAAAATATTAAATCAAAGCTCCCGAAGTGTTTCAGTGTTACAGAATTACCACTCATATGTGATGTTGTGATGCACACGACCATTGATCCTTAAAAAGTGCCACAAAAAAGGGACAATAATGAAGATACTATAAAGTGCTCAGTTTAACTTTAGGCATTTCCTCCTCTGAATTAAATATAGGCCAGAATCAGTGATTATTCCTGGGAAAGGTAGACGTGGTGCCGCAGAAGGCAGTCGGTGCGTGCGGGCCGCCATCAGCAGAAGCGTTTCTCATTACGAGCGCGTGGCAGGGGGCGTCGCGTGCGCATGGGCACAGCGAGGGGGTAATTATATCAATATGGGGAACTGTCTACAGCGCTCCAATTTAGCAAATGTAACGCGGAGCCCTGGCTGTCATGTGTGATGGGCTGTGGGAGTGCATTTACTCATGATTGAGCTGTTGAATTTATGATATTACGCTCGCTGTGTGCTAATTCAACACAGATTAACATATAGAGCGATCGCAGGCGCTTCAATCGTACCTACGCACTAAATTTCGCTCTTTGTTTTCTACCTTTACAAAGGACAAACGAAGGGAGCGCTCACAGTACCCGCACGGCCTGACTGTAGGGCCCGATGTTGGCCGGGGCCCAGTGGGACAGACTCTGGACGTGCAGCGTGTCTCTCTGAGAGAAACCGTCCTCCTCACAGGCCGCCGTTCCGTCGTGGAGCAGAACGTCCATCCGCAGCTGCTGAGTGACGGGGAGAGAAACCTGGACGCAGACCCTGCATCACACAATGAGACACAGGTGCTGATTGGTTTGGTGATTTGCAAACTTTGGACTGTTTAGGGCTGCACGGTTCTCCTTCTCTCCATGTATTAAGCATAATTACATGCAATATTTGATAACTTCATTATTTATCTTTAAAACAGTTCATTTTAATATGTGACCCTGGAGCACAAAACCAGTCATAATTATCACGGGTATATTTGTAGCAAAAGCCAAAAATACAGTGTATGGCTTAAAATTGTCGATTTTTCTTTTATGCCAAAAATCATTAGGATATTAAGTAAAGATCATGTTCCATGAACATCTTTTGTAAATTTCCTACCATAAATATATCAAAAGTTAATTTTTAATTAGTAATATGCATTGCTAAGAACTTCATCTGGACAACTTTATAGGCAATTTTTTAGGCCAAATATTGTCCTATCCTAACAAACCATACATCAATGGAAAGCTTATTTATTCAGCTTGTATAAATTTACTTATTTACTGAGATGTATAAATCTCAATTTCAAAAAACTGACCCTTATTTTGTGTGGTCCAAGGTCACATTTGGCATTTGCGTAATCCTGGGTTAGATTTTGCAAGCTTTCATGGTTGCGGTTGCCAGATGTCAAGAGTTTAAATCCCCCTTTTTTTCTTAAAATTTTTGCTCTGTGGTTTACAAATCTTCCCAACCTGGCAACCATTCACACACACTTTCTCTACGTTAACCAGAAATCACAAGGTCTTGGGAAACATGGATATATGAGGAAGCCTCAATTTATAGCAAGATTTCTAGACCCAGAAAACACATCATTTTAATAAAATGTTGTAACATTTTTCAATGAATTAATAAAATGTTATAACTCCATGGGTATTACAACACATATACATTTTTTTCTAGTTCTAGCTCTAAAATATTTGTAAGACATAAACTGTGAGTATAAATAAGAATCAAAGTGAGTATAAGTGAGTCTAAATAAATCAAATACTTATCCAGTAAATCAGGAACACCTGGAAAAGTTGTGTACATATTTTTTGTGTTTCTACTGCATAGACAGTCAAGTTTTATTACAAGCCCTTCTTGCCAGCGATGAATTAGCAAAAATAAATAAATAAATAAAAATAAAATAAAACTAGTATATCACTGCAATTTGCTAGTTGTTAGATAGCTGGTCAACCACTGTGACCTACACTTAGACTAGTGGTTCTCAAACAGCAAAACTACCAAGGGGCCTTAAGTGATTTAAAATGAGACAAAACTAGCTTTAAAATAAGTTAAAACAACTTAAAATTTAAATATTTCCCTTTTTTTTTTTTTTTTTTTTTTTTGAAGAACCAGGATTCACATGATCTTTAAAACTTATATATTCAGTGTTAGAAGTGAGTTTTCTAACCTGGAAAAGTCATGGTAGTGAATACAATGTTATAACCAGGGTTGCCAGGTTTTCACAGCAAAACCCATCCAATTTCTACTCAAAACTAGTCCAGTCGAGGGGTCCCTTGTAAAACTCACATTCCAAGGGGTAAATATCATGTTGTTAGGGTCGCTTCAATGGGGACGTGAAACCCCCCCCCCCCCCCCCGGCAACAGTGTTAAATTAGCCCAATTCTATGGGAAAACCTCAGACTTGGCAACACTAGTTACAACTCCATGGGTAAAAAAAAAAAAAAAAATTCTAGTTATTTCAAACTCTGAAATATTTTATCAGGTATTAATTATAAAAAAAAGTTAAAAAAAAAAAATGGTGACACACTACTTAAAGCTTTAATAATATTTAATGCATTATAAAGGTATACTTTATGTACAGTGCACAGCATAAATGAGTACACCCCCTCTGAATAAATATAAAAGATGTATTTTCTTAGTGATCACTAATATAATTCATGGAAAGATGGCAAAATTGAAATGTATTAAAAATATACTCAATAAAAACCAAAAATATATGTCAATATTTTTCTGTAAAATAAGTAAATTAGCCAATTTTGTTTAAATGAAGGATTGCAGAAATGAGTACACCCTAGATTTAATTCAGCAAATGTATAATACTCTAGTACTTAATATGTCCTCCAGAACTTTAAGTATACTGCTCTGACACTTCTTGGCACTGATTGTACAAGTTCATAACAAATTTTCACATCTGTCCTGTTTAACTCCTGGAGGACGACCTCCTTAAATGTCCTGGGGCCGGTTGCACCAGCTGGGCGTACGGCCGGTTGTAAGACTAGGCTGGACATAAAATGCGCTTTAAGTCGTGCATAGAATTTATACCCGTTGCACCATCTCGGCGTAGTGCTACGTCTGAGATTAAATCGTATGCCTAGTCAAAGGTAGGCGTAAAGTGAAAAGTCACGATTTGCTCGGACATGATTCATTTTTAATTACTTATTGCAGACACCAACTGTAACGTTTATGGTCTTTTCGGGCAGGATAATGTGGCCTATAAACAATTATTATAGGGAGGGGTCAAGCAACACCTGCAAGCAACGCGCAAACTTTACAAAAAAAGAAACTACGATCCGTTACTGTATTAACGGCACAAATTCTCTCAGAGATAACGAGAGATGAATTCACTTTACCGTGCTGATAACAGTATATAACTGTCTTAAAGTATCCCCTTAATATTTCTATTCGACATCTTGCTTGGACAGTAAAAATGGAAAGCTTGGAAATACTTAATGTCTTTAATTCGTCTCATCATTTGCAGCGTTCCTGCCATCCAATAATCACAGTAGGTTTTGTGCTTACTTTTAAATCAGAAATAGAGTATTAGTTTTTAAATTCGGTCAATTCTATCACAAACCCTACAATTAATAAATGTGTTTTTTTAGCCACAGAAAGATGTCAAGAGGCTAAAATGCACATAAATTGTCACATAAATTCACATTTACGTCAGGAAAGACATTCATTGTACATAAACTCAATAGCAAGAAACATAACTCTAGAGAGAAGAATTGTATTACATTCATTATATTTTACTTAACCTGTCGCCTTTATTTTTAATGTTAGTCTGAAGAAATATGTCATGGGAATGTGCAGGGAGACCTCAGATACAAAAACACGGACATGTTAGGAAATATTCCATTAATGAAATTATTTCGTGGTGGCTTCACTTGTTATGATGTCTTGAGCAATTCAGTTTTATATTAGTAGTTGTAGCCATTGCAGCGTGGATGTCGTCTCAGCTATCACTGCAGGAGAATGTGTTTGCATGGACGCGCATCGTCTACGATGGGCGTAGTTGCGCCTGGTCGTAGTTTTAGCTGGTGCAACAGGTGTAAATATTTATCGTAAAGTTGGACGTTGCAAAGCCCAGCGTAGGGCTTACACCCAGCTTTTTTACGTCTAGCTGGTGCAACCGGCCCCTGGACTTTAATGGGGAGTTTTGCTCAGCTCGTCTCTACAGAATCCCCCACAGCTGCTCAAGAGTGTTAAGATTGAGTGAAATACATGTCTGATTTTCAGAAGAGAATTTGAGAGAATGAATATCTTCATTGTCATGTTGAAAAAATGCCCAACAGTGCAGGGAATGAGGGGAGGGAAGCATCTTCTGTTTCAAGTTTTTGTATCACATCACACAGTGGTGTGTGAATTCATGACAGCATTGATAAAACACAACTCCCTCACACCTTCGGCACTCATACATCCTTATATACTACCACTGAACGTCACTGTGGGAACCAGACACCTCTTACTGTACTCCTCCTCTAGCAACACCACAACATTTTGGATGCTTTTGGATCCAGAATAATTGATTTGTCTCTTGAGACCAGAGTATGGATTCCCAGAAGTCTATATTTTGTAAATATGAGCTTTGGAAGAAGTTAAATGAGTTTATTGTGGTTTGGCTACAGTAGGAAATTCTAGTGGTGACAACAACCAGGCATGTCATTTTTGCAGGCTGTGTTTTTTTTTTTTTCTTATTTTTGCAACACAACATTTTATCACTTTAATAAGAAAATCTTATTTTCCTGGGTAATGCTGACATTCTTCTTTGGTAATTAATCAAGCAGGCTTGTTGGAACATAGTATTGTGAACCCTAACATGTCTGGTAAGTAAAGAGTAATTGCTGAATTTGTTAAGTTGTACTCATTTATGCTGTGCACTGTACATTGTAATAGGGTAATTCCATGCAAATGTCAACCCTGCCATAAAAAATAAAAGTTTTCACCAAAGGTTTTTTACTATACTGACAGCACAGATTTCAACATTTGGTAGTTCAAATACCCATGTGAGGTCTCTCTTAAAATCTTTAAAGCATTTTTTTTTTTTTTAGTGCATGATTTTCCATAGTCTGGTAAGTGCTATTTTCAGGCTCGTCACATCCATAATAGTATATATTCCTCATAAATAGACACATCAACCTTAATATAAAGCAACAATTATATGTTCTGTAAAGAGCCATTTCTTCTCTATTTGGTTTGTGCATTTTAATTCACAGAAATCCTACAAAGTATGCAGTCTCTCAAAAAAACATCACATCCATTACACATGAATATTTCTCTTTTTTAACATAGGAAACTTGTGCAACTTGTGCACATTTCATTAAAAGCCCATCTTGTCAGCTCTTTAAAGGACAGTGGGAGGTGTGGTTTACCTGGCTGGAGGATTGTGGGTGAAGTAGGTGCAGTAGACGGAGTTGATCAGACTGAAGTTGTCCATGTCGCTCACGTAGAGATGAACCAGGAGCACGTGCTTCATCAGCAGGCCTTTCTCCTGCAGCTGTCCTGCAATTAAACAAAGAGCTGCTCACATCTCATTAGAAAAGTGTGCGGCTGAACTTCTAAGAATCCTCTGCTCTCACCTCAGGCTCAGACCGGCATAAACGCGCGACATAAACACGCTCCGTTAGAAACACGGCTCTCCCGCCGCAATGCAGGAGCCGGAGCGCCGCTACACCCCATTAGAATTTCACACGGCGTCAAGTTTGTTTTTCCTTCGTAGGCGTTTGCGTTTCAGCGCACTTCGCTCGCACAAGAAAGCCACTCATTAAATATTAACTTGTTTAATATTGTCTCAGCGCTGTGAAGGCTGTTTGGTGAAGTAAGACGAAAAACATTAAATATGCTTTTCATCTCCGGCCGCTCTCGCTTAAGACTTTTCTCTTTGCTCTTTAAAAGTTCTGCGGGCGATAGAAACGGCCAGAGCGGCGGTTTCGTTCTCCGGCTTTAATTTGAAGCGTCTGTCCTCGTCGGTTGGCCCGCGACGCCTTCGCCGTGACGGACGGAGTCGCTGACACGCGGCCCATCCAAACGAGCGTGTGAAGAAAAGAGGGGCCGCCGAATAAAGAGCCCCGCCGCACCTCTTAAAAGTGCATTTTGCCAGCACAACAAGAGGGAAAATGAAAGCGTGTTTGGAACAAAGGCCTATTTGCCGTCAGCGTTTGATGGGCTGAACTGCACACGAGTGGCCAGAAGCAGCGATCGACAGCTCCGCGCTCCCTCTTCTTCATTATTTCTTCACAATCGTCAGGGTAAAAACAACCCGCTACTTCTGAGACGACACCGAACGCATGCGTTTATGCTGTGATCTCACAGAAAAGAGAAAAGAGAGCCATTTTCCTACTTTGCAGGAGTGTGAACACGTGCCGGGTTTGGCTCTGGACGTCTGGGTGTTCGGACAGAAGCGCTGTTAGACCGGATATCCACTGGAAACCCGCTGAACTCCTGGACGAGTGTGACGGCAGACAACCTTTAACACAACACACAAACACATTAACATCTAAATGCCTGACATTACAAACGAATAATGAGTCCTAGTGCTGTCACGATACCAAAATTTTGACTTCGATACGATACCTGACTAAACTATCACGATACTACTACTGAACCGATACTATGAAAAAAAAGATAGAACAACAGGAAAAGTAACTGAATAACAGATGATCAAAATGGAGATCATAATTATTTTATCTATTAAAACAGAGCATTTCATCCCCCCTTAAAAATAAAATAAAATAAGATAATAATAATCACATGCCAGTGCTACTACACAGGATTATGGTGAACAACTACAAGCCTACAGGTATGTAGAGATCTTTGCTATATTGGTAAGTTAGCTTAAAGGATAAAGCCAAATCTTATTTCATGATATAGTAATTTTATTTCACAACAACAATTTATATCTTGACATTCCACTTTTATTTTTCTAGACTCTGTGGTTACATTAAAAAACAATATTTATCAAAAAGCATGTCTAATTATTTGAAATCATGAAACTTGCAGAGTTTAACAGCAATTCATTAAAAGTTTAACAAAAATTAAGTTTTTAAGGCCCTATGAAATATATTTTATTATTTTTCTCAAATTCAGTTTTGTTTGTGATTTTCTATTAATTTTCTGGATTCTATTTTAAGTTTCATTACATTTTAATAATCAAAAGCATGTTTAATGAATTTATAAAGGATAATTAGATTTGATGAAGAATTAATTTATTACAGGCTATTTATTTATTTATTTATTTTCCCAGAAATACTGTGCTGTGTATTTACAATTTTCTGGTAAATACATTTTGGTAAATATTTTTTCTGGTAAATATTCCTTAAACATTGTTTTAATAATGTTTTATTAGTAGTAGTACTATCTTTACATTAACTAATATATTCATATATTTCTGACTGTCAAGTTAAACTGAACTTTTATTTTGACGGGTTGCTGTGAAGACCGTTAGGGTCTTCATTATATGACAATAGTTTCCACAAAAGAAACGGTAAAATGCTCATGAAGTGACTCTCAGAGCAGTTCTAGAGATTATGTTCATGTGTTCATGTACTGTAATATATTGAGGCGGCAGAGGCTGAAAACACCGCGAGCGTCACGTGTATGTGTGTAGTAAACAAAACTGCGCGTCATTCACTAACACAGACACACAGAAATGCAGCTCTTATTAAGATACATTCTTGAAGTACCGGTACAAGTAAAATGCAGAATCGTACCGTTTTTAAGAGCAGGGTTTTAAGTACCGGTATATCGTGCAACACTAGTGACTCCTGCAATAACAGAGCTGATATCAGCTATATTTGCAATATCAAGTCATCAAGGGGTCCGTGGGTGAACGGGACATGATGCTACTCCTCTGAGAGAGTTTTACTGTGAAACTTTGACAGAACACACTGATTGGTTAGTTGAATAGTTGTTTGTCTATTGTGACCTATGCCTAGATTTCCAAGAGGCCTGAACATGGCTTAAAATCTTTTAAAATGAGACAAAACAAGCATGAAAATAATCCAAAATATCAAAATCAAGGAATTTGTTATTGTAATTCACCAAGAATCAGGATTCTTCAAACATTCAGGAAAACAGCATTTAAATGATAATTTTGCTACAGTTTTTGCTTGTACATGTTAAACATACCAATTTGGGTAATACATTTTAATTTAAATTTTGCAACTTGTAAAGCATTAAAATATGTTTTTGATTTGCATTTTAAAACTAGTGTAGGAAATGGCAAATGTAAATTATATAATCGAATTTTCATTATTTTGCACTAGATGTTGCACATATGTATGGGAAAATTTTAAATTTAAATACAGAAATACACTGCCATTTTGCATATTACACTTCAGACTGAATATTGCTACCCATATGCTTCCATATGTTACAAGCTGTTTGTGCATATATAAGATCTGTAAAGTGTCAAACCCAAAGAGAAATTTATTATAAAAGTTAAGACTCAGCCACGCATTCCTAAAATGCCTCGTTCAAACACGCCCCTATGTGTCTAACACCGCCCACATGTATACATAAAGAAAGAAGGTGTTACTTTTTTTTACCGGCTGTAATATTGTCGCAGCTGCCGCCATGTTGTGGAGATGCTGTGTGTTTCGTTGTGAAAGCAAAAGTACTTGGTTTAGCCTTCCAAATGAGGACACAACTAGAAATCAGTGGTTAAGTGATATTTACAACACTGTTCCGGAACAGTACAACGCAAATATTCGAGTGGGTGCTGCGCATTTTACAGAAGACTGTTTCCTGAACCTGGGAGAGCAGCCTACAATGCCAGCTGTACACAAAGGGTTAAGGCTATTAAGTGGGGCAATTCCGACTTTGCAAGGACAGTCTGACGCTTCTGGTTTACGGCCTGTAAGTACGTTTTCATATTTAAAGAATTTGCTACTGGCTATTCAAATGTGAGTTTTGAGCAGTGTAGAGTAGTGCTTGTTGTTTCTACCATCACAGATGCACAGATGGTGTTAATGCGGCACGGAAAAAGACAGTACGAGTCATTATAATCAGTAGTTATGTCCCCACTGGATGCAACAAATGCCTCGTTTATAATGGGTTTTAATGTTTTTAAACACATGGGACATGGCGTTAAAATATGGTAAGAGGTATAACATTTCCGTCACGTTTGAGGTATTCGGCCAATCACAACGCAACGGATAGCTGGCCAATCACCACGCTTTTCAGAACGATGAGCTTTGTAAAAATCAAAGCGTTTCAGAAAGGCGGGGCAGAGAGGAGCAACGATAATGTACAGTATGTAGAAAGTAATGTGTTTTTTAAAGCTTAAACTGCGTAAACACGTTGCATTACACCAAATACACAAAATAATGTTCTTTTTAGCAACATCATATGACCCCTTTAAGAAGCACAATTATATGGTCGGTGCATGAACAACAAATGAAACACTGCACCTCCATGGTGTATCTACTCACTGCTCAGAGTCACCACCCATAAATAAGACATTATCCTCAAAAAAATCCATAGTAGTACCATGTTTCTTTTGTTTCGGTGTTTGATGAACCAATACAATTTTGAAAGAATATCAGTGAAGTAACTGTTATGCTGCAGACGGACAATATGATGTGCTTTATACCAGAACACACACACACACACACACACACACACACACACTCATCTCACCCAGCTCCGAATGACAACTGCGCTCAGCGCTTGATGGACATCCTCCCTGGACGTCTGGAGTTTTATCAGCATATTCCAGCTCTTCTGTCATCCTGTCAATGGCGTTCTGGCAAGGACATCTACTGAGAGGCAGCGGCCGCCCTCCGGAGCCCTGCAGGAGGCGACACGCGGGAATAAATCACACACAAACACCCCTGAAAACACACCGACCCTCACATGCTTGATCAGTGAACCTGCAGGCTCATATACTCCAGAAAATAAATGAATATGATGATTATGTCAGTATGGAAGCCCATTTCTGCCTTGTAAGAAGAAGAAAAAAAAAAAAAAATTAATTCATATTGATCAACCCAATTATCAATTTTGAGATTCAAAAAAAAAAAAAAAAGAGATACTACAGTATGTAATAATTATGAGATACAAAGTCAAAATTGATGACATTTTAAAACATATGTTGGAGTTATGAGATAATAGATAGCACTTTTCTGTAAATAAATGATGTGATTGTTTGGAGAGAAAACTGTTGTAAAACTGTAGCCATTCATTATTTTATAATCCATTACAGTGTACAAAACCATTATTCTAGCAACAGGAAAAAAGTCTAAATTATTAGATTTTTAAATCATCAGAAACAAAGTCACAATTGTGAGATACTAAGTCATAACTTTATTAATAAAGTAAAAAAAAAAGTAATCTCAAATTGAGATACCTGCAAGTGTCAAAATGTGATACTAACCCATAATGAGAATAAAAGTCACAATTATGAGATATTAAGTCATAATTATGAGATAAAAAGTTGTAATCATGAGATACTGTCATAATTATGAAATGAGTGTCAAAATTATGATACTTAAGACAAAATTATGAGATAAAAAGTCACAATTATGAGATGTCAAATTCTAACTATGAACTATGTCTCACAATTATAAGATACGAAGTCGTAAGTTTAAAAAGTAGGTTAATATGTCAAAAGTATTAGATACCAAGTCATTATTATTGAGATACCTCTGTCGAAATGACACAGAATTCATAATTATGAAACAAAAAATAAAAAATAGAGATACTACATCATGACAAAGAATTTTTTTTAAATTATGAATTGATATAAATATTGATATTAATCATGCTGCAAAACCGGTCTTCTATGCGTCTGTGAATTACAGGAGCAGGCTGATGCTCAGGGGGTTTGGCAAGAATTGGCTTATTTGTTTTTCTCACGGTAACATTTGTGCTGATGAGCAAGAAGACCCCCTTTAAACGGCACCACCTGATCACAGCACGCCGGACACGGCACATTTTTAATAAATATTTCAGATCTCTTTAATGTCCCGCTGTCATCTGCAGTTGGCCGTATGATAATTAAATTAATTATACTCCAGTGTGTCTGTGCAGTGAGTGCAGAGGAGGAACAGCATTAATTCAGGGCAAACGCCCCCCCCCCCCACGTCCTCTCTCGGCCGGAGCTCTTTCCTCCAGAGCCGATGTCAGCGCGGATCTGTCAGCGTGACGGAGAGTCCTTTCGACTGCTGCATGTGGGAGCTTCTCTAGCGGAGCGGGGCTGGAATTTCCCTGCGCTCCCGCTGACCTGCGGGCGCTGTGGGGTGAGGACGCGGCGGGGCGCGCTGAAGGCCGCACGGCTGCGGGAGTTGCCTTCTTGGGCGATGTGTTTTCACCCCCTGGAAGCACTGATCCTCCACCAACACACAGCAGAACACGCGCATAAACAAACACGCCACTGCGCGGAGCCAGCAGCTGAGACTCGCGGACACGGTGTGACCCAAAACACACATACAGCTCGTCTTCAAACTTCACATGAAGAGCGAGGACAGATCCCACAATGCAACATTATCATAACAATCAAACAATCACGTTGTAAGCACATAACTCTGCTGCTGTGTGGACATTCAGCAGCTACTGTGTATCACTCTGATTCACTTCAGTGAAGTTTTTTCTGTGAATATGGTCTTACATTTCAGCCTGTTTCTCACATGAAACTATCACATGACTCCAGAACACATGCAGTACATATAAACTACTGTTATGATACATTTACGGGGTTATTTTTCTATTTTTTGAAACTTGTCAGCAAGTAAAAAAGGCAGGCATATGAACTAGTAAATACATGCACATTGTGTTGAACATTTCTGATGCATCCCTGCAGCATCTGGCAACCTGATACACACAAACAGGCACAGAGCATGAAACTAGAAATACAGGAATACATAATAATGAGATAAAGTTGAAATTATGAGATACTAAATCATGAGATCAAAAGTCAAATTATGAGATGATGAGTCACTGTGACAAAAAAAAAAATCAAATCAAATAAACCAAGATTATGAGATAAAAATTACAAAATTGAGATACTAAGCCATAATTATAAGACAAATTTGAAATTATACTGAGTCATAATTATGAGATCAAAACACAAGTTGTGTGGACATTAATTTATAAAATTAGGGCTGTCAGTTAAACGCGTTAACTTAGCTAATTAGTTATGAAAAAATAACATGATTAAAATATTTAACACAGTTAACACGCTGGCTCCGCCCACAGACCTGTACATCGTCTTACAGTCCATATAGTTGACTGTAGACCAATATGATGCAGGGCAACAACTCCACAAATGCAGTTCTACCCTAAAATTTAAGGTATTGTTGCAAAAAAATGCCCCTGTATGTGTTTTGCTACATATTTATATATATCACATATCATACGATATCACACAGGCAGCAAGAGCAATACAACACTAGTGCTGATTTTGTCCTGATCTATCACAAGCTTAAATGTGATTTTATACAACAGTTCAGTAAATAAGTAGTTGATATTGTGTTATATTTTAAACACAGTATTATGCGTTTTTGTTCAGTTTTGCAGAGAACATATTACCTTTGAAGCCATAGCAGAATTGTTGTGCATCTCCGAGCACCACAGCGGTGTTTAGTTTCTGAATGAATCCCGTGTTTTGAACGAATCGTGTGAACGAATGATTCAAAAGCCCATTCATAAAGAGAGCCATTTACTTCATTTGTGAATGAATCAGCTGTTTGAATGAATCACATAAATGAATAAATGACACAAAAAGACATTTACTGGCACCTGCTGCAGGGCTCCAGACAAAACAGTTGGGTAAGAAGCCACTGGCTCCTATAAGAAACAAACTTGGTTGCCAAATCATTTTTTTAGGTGCCACAGAATAAACATGTTTTTTTGTTGTTTTTTTGTTTTTGTTTTTTCAATTCAATATTATAGTCATGCTGTCACGTGTTTATGTCTCATCTTTTCTTGACTTTATCAGTATTTTAATCCATCTTGTAGATGTCCTGGGAAATAAGTTGCACTTAAAGTGGGAACTAAACGTCTTTTCCAACTTGAAAACTATATATGGTCACAAAGAACTGTTTATTACACAGAATTTGTATAGTGGGATAGTTCACCCAAAAAAAATTTAATTCTGTCATCATTTACTCACCCTCATGTTGTTTCAAACCTTTAATTTGTGGATCATAAAAGAAGGTATTTTGAAGTCTGTTGGTAACAAAGCTGTTTGAGTTACCAGTGACTTTCACTGTATGAACAAAAAATACTGAGATGTCTCAAATGATCTTCTTTTATGTTCCATAGTTTACGTTGGGCCAATGCAGCCTAATGTTTATGTGCAATAAATTGTATGCTGAATCAAATAAAATATTTCTTTCTAAAGCTGCTATTTGTAATGTCTACTTGCTACTTTCTCATTTAACACAATAATAGCTTTAAATAATGTTTTGTGGGTATTTTCACAGCCAAATTTAGGTTGTGATTAATTTGATTAAATAATCGAAACATCGTGTAATTAATTAGATTAAAAAAAATTAATCAACTGACAGGCATATATAAAATATGAAGTCTACATTATTAGATATTAAGTCATAACTATACATTTTTTGTCACAATTGTGACTTTTTTTCTCATATTTATGACTTGGTGCCTCAAAATCTTGCCTTTTTATCTCATAATTATGATTTACCAAAGCAGTCATTTGTTTATCATGCTGCGAAAATGAGCTTACATACATTTGTGAACGACAGGAGCGGGCTCAAGTTGCACTATAACATGCGCAATTGTGTCGAACGTAATTTTTGATTCATGAAACAAACTGCCATGAACCCACACAGATGCAGAGCACAAGGGGAGAAATATAGGAACGCGTCAGCATGAACAGCGCCCACTTCCTTAAGGACATCAAAGCAACAGTGATAGATGTGCTTAGAGGAAACGCTCCACACAAAGTCACACAGATCCACACGAATAACCTTCCCCTGACTTCCTCCCGCTATCACTGCCACACAGCGTACCTGAGCACACGCTGGATAATGTGACCGGACATGTTTGTTAAGGCAGGCCTGCTTTCAGGCACGGGTGAATATTGCAGACGTCAAAGTCGCCTACGTGAGGGGACAAAAAGAGAAGAGGACTGGCAGCGAGGCTGTGAATGAGAGCGTCTCGTGCCCCGCAGTCTCCTGCTTAACCGACTACATCAACCGCTCACAGGATTTCTGTAAATGCAGTAAACGTGCTGCTGAACACATAGTAGGAACAATGCATTCCTGTAGATCAGGCGCTTTAGATTTAGATTTTAACTTTAACTAGATTTTAACTTCAGATTTCAGAGAGCGTTTCAAGTAAATATTTCACTTCTAAGGTGTTTGTCTAACAAAAGTACGGGAAACCCTGCTGAAGCTCAAAAACTAAAGTATGGTGCTTGTAACGTCAACATGGAGGGTTGGATTCCCAGGGAATGCATGAACTGAAAAACATATGTACAGAACTTGAATGCAGTGTATGTGGCTTTGAATAAAAGTGCCTGCTAAATGCATGAATAAAAATGGATTGTAAAACATTTAGATGGGGCTAAAGGCACCCCAGGGTATTTTAGATTTTATTTTCCTCTAAACCACTAGATGGCACAAAACATGGCATAGCACTTTCCAGAACATTCGCTTTTCAAGATGCACGTGCAAATTTGTCTGATTCTTGACTTGATCGCAAGCAGCAGCACAAAGTTGATTCTGTGCTTACTTGATCTAATATTTGATGTTTTTACAAATGTTGTAGATTTAAGTAGCAAATGAGAATCACTAAAATTCTTGAATATATTTTGAGACAAAGCTCTTCTTAATGATTTTCTGTTTAAGATAACTAAAACATCAGTTTTTAAATAACAAAAGAATATGTAAAAGTATGGCATTTGGGGTAAAAAGCGCCCCTGCTGTTGGGGCTTAAAGGCACAATAATCAACATAATAATTAACAGAATGTTGACTTTTCAATTTGTTGACATGACATTGTTAGATTCATAAGGTAAATATCATATATTATGGTGGGTGTTGTGGGATTACAAATTTAAGGATCTGTTTAATATCTGCAGATCCCACATCCTGACATAACATCATATATGCCCTCCCTGAATATTTGAGGGCTCCTCAAACAGCTGATGCTTTTAAAAGGGGTCTAAAAACATTTATTTAAAAAAAAAATTGATGTATTGTTCTATATTATAATTGCATTCTCTGTAGCACTTTGAGATTTTCTTTAAAACGTAAAGTGCTTTATAAATAAAATGTATTATTGTTATTATTATTATTAAAAAATCCAAGGTGATCGACATTGTATTGGGCATTTAATGTAAACATGATGGCATCTGTTTACATAGTTTGAGCTCTCGTGACTTATCCTTGTGATGTTGATAGATTCTTAGTTCCCGCACCTATGGTGCTCAAACCATTTGGTGATGTCATTATGATTATTCGGATAGGTCTGCTGAGGTGTTACAGTTGCGGGAAGGGTGAAGTCCTGCATCCTCTGTTCTTGATCTGATCAAAGGATGTCACCTCTGAGTACTGTGTCAACATCTCTAAGACCCGCCTACTAATGCCTATAAAATACATTGCATCACTGCTTTAGACTTTTAATGACTGCAGCTCCACGCAGCGCGTTCTCAATAAAGAACTCTGCTGAAGATACCCAAGAGTCTCCTGATCTTCGCTTCTGAGTTTCCAACAGTCCATCTTAGAGATAACCACCATGTTTAGAATAAAACCATCATATTTAAAAACATGATATTAATCATCATCATTAATCATTATAAAATATCATTTGTTGTTACTACTGTACATCTATATTAAATTATTATGGGATCTCCTTCAATACTTTCAGAATCTTTACTTTTTAAAATAATTTTATGCATTTGAAAAAAAATTAATATGTTTTATATTAACATATTTTAATGACAGTATATTTATTGAACAAAAAATTAATTATTTTAATTAACTAATTAATGTTTAATACAAAGGTATATATTTTTTCTGAAATAACAGATGTTGGGCGCAGTGAAAAGCACATTTTTTCTTAAGGTTTGCCTTTAGCCCCGTTGTACCCTATTATTTGTTGCAAGCAATCCATTTGATCTATTTTGTGAATACCAATAAGCAGTAAAAACTCAAGCTCACTGGATTTCAAATAAAAGAGTTTGACTTCATATGTGACATACTGTAATGTTCAGATATCAAAACTTCATCTCTATGGAGCCATTAATAAATAAATAATTAAGTAAATACATAATAGGAATAAATGACCTGATAAAACAAGTACAATACATTTTTAATTTAATTTAGTCCAACATTTTTTATTTTTTTATTTTTTTTTTTTTTTTACCTTTTTAACTTTATTTTTTATTCTTTCAATTCTTTTTATTTATTTGTATATTTATTTATGTGTTAATTTAATTTTAGATATATTTCCATAGTTAAATATTGCCAACATCACAACCATGAACTTATTCACATATGAGCAGTGGACCTCAGGGACAAATGAAATGATTAATGTGTAGAACTCTATAAGCGGAATCGTACTTCGCTTTTGTCCTCCGTGTGCATGCGTGTGAAGCGCAGGTATCCAACAGGAGCGAAGGCATCGGCCGAATGGATGATGGTCTCCATCGAGTCACTGAAACACAAACCACACGGTCATGATGACGCAGAACGACACTTCAGCTGTGTGAGACGCTTCTCCACAATTTCTGTCTGAATTATTTCTGTTCAAGTCAAGTCAAGTCAAGTCAAGTCAAGTCAAGTCACCTTTATTTATATACCGCCTTTAACAATACAGAATTGTGACAAGGCGGCTGTACAGTATTAGATAGGAAACAGTACATCAACAATGCCAAAGGCAACAGTAAACAACCACAAACACACACTATAAACACAACACCAGTATAAGTTCGTTACTTACATGACAATCTTCTTCTTGAAGAGCGGGCAATCAACGGTGAAGGTCTCATACTCGCCCCCTTCTCCACAGATATGGACTCCATACTTCTCTGAAAGCTGATATAAACCAGATTTAAAATCTAATTTATAACCATCACCACATATTATTTACACTGCCGGACAAAAGTTAAAAATATATTTGATAATGTTTTTGAAAGAAGTCTCTTCTGCTCACCAAGGCTGCATTTATTTGATCAAAAATACAGTGAAAATGTGAAATATTTTTTACAATTTAAAATATCTGCTTTCGATGTGAATATCTGTAAAAATGTTATTTATTTCTGTGATCAAATCTGAATTTTCAGCATCATTACTCCAGTCTTCAGTGTCACATGATCCTTCAGAAATCATTCTAATATGCTGATTTGCTGCTCAACAAACATTTCTGATTACTGGCAATGTTGAAGACATTTTCAACATTTTCATTTTCAAAAATGTGGGGTCAGTAAAATTAGCAAAGACACATTAAATCGATGAAAAGTGACAGTAGAGACATTTGAAATGTTACAAAAGATCTCTATTTCAAATAAATGCTGTCCTTTTGAACTTTCTATTCACCTGTGGATCCTGAAAAATAAAATGTATGATGGTTTCCACAAAAATATTGTGCAGCACAACTGTTTTCAACATGGCTAATAATCAGAAATGTTTCTTGAGCAGCAAATCAGCATATTAGAATGATTTGTGAAGGATCATGAGACAGTGAAGACTGCAGTAATCATGCTGAAAGGTGTTGTATCTCACTTGTTTATTTTCAGTAATAATGGACTAAATGTAAAAGAACATTATAACGATGATTCCTAAGAAACGTCAAAACAGCTTGTCATAATGAAACACTTGAGTTGGAAGCTGAAGCAGAACCAGCTGAAGGTGGTTTATTTTCTGACCGAAGTGTTTGTGCGTCTCTGACCTCGTGCAGATACGGTTCCATCTCCGCCAGGGATTTTCCTAAATGTCTCTGCGGATCCAGGCCTGCCAGACACACAACACAAGAGCTGATCAGCGA
The DNA here is from genome assembly GCA_036247105.1 of Cirrhinus mrigala. Classification (NCBI taxonomy): domain Eukaryota; kingdom Metazoa; phylum Chordata; class Actinopteri; order Cypriniformes; family Cyprinidae; genus Cirrhinus; species Cirrhinus mrigala. The sequence continues at coordinate 33,967,010 of CM070023.1, forward strand.
CAGAGACTCGCGAACGCGCCGTCGGCGCTCCTCTGAGAGCTGCGGGTCGACGTGTATCTATCTGAAAAGAGCTCAGCATGTCATTAGAAATGGATCGTAAACTGTAGAGATGCCGAGATGGAGGTTCACACGAGCATCACACACTGCCACCTGGTTATGATCTGCCTCTCTCTGTAAACAAGTCTTCATAACCATCCTTCATAAACAAACACACAGACTATTCATATCATGACCCACTGCTCAGAAACCACAGCCCCGCTGAGCGCCGCCCTCCTGGCACAACATGGGAATCAAATCATACTGCCAGTATCAACAACACACAGACATAATCAACAAACAAACATAATCAAACACAGAGCATCCACGGGACTGACTCAAACTCAAACATATAAGGAACTTTCCGTGAGCATGGCAATGCACTTTCCTAACATGCTGTGCTCTTTTTCAACTGATGATCACTAGAGGAAGCTGCTGATCCTTCAGAAAATTATCTCCAACCTCAAGCAAACTTAAAGGCCAAGCTTAAGATTATATCAAGCTTATTTTAAACATCTGTAGTAAAAAATAATATACGAATCATATGGAGAAAAAGTAGCTAAATCTAAATTCCTCACCAATTAAAGACAAATACATACAGTAAAGCAATATACACTATGGGCCAGATTTACTTGTGGAAAACAAGTAGATTTTCTTGAGGAAAACATTTCAGGAATGTTCTCCATATAGTGGACTTCAATGGTGCCCCAAGTTTGAACTTCCAAAATGTAGTTTAAATGCAGCTTCAAATCTCTCTAAATGATCCCAGCCGAGGAAGAAGGGTCTTATCTAGCGAAATGATCGGTCATTTTCAAACAAATTGACAATTTCTATACTTTTTAACCTCAGGCGCATGTCTTGTCTCATCTCTGTGATGCGCAGGCGTAGTCTGTGTAATCTGGGTCAGTACAGTTAGGGTATGTTGAAAAACTCCCGTCTCGTTTTCTTCTTCATCGCTGTTTTACCTTTTTTTTTTGTAAAGGGTGTTTGACCTTCTTTGCATGTTCTCTTTGTAAACACTGGGTCGGTACTTCTGCAGCGATGCAGGACGCTTTTGAAGTTGGGGAAGAAAACGAGATGTGAGTTTTTCAACATACCCTAACTGTATTGCCCATTAACACCTGCTTTACGACATGCTTTTTTTGGCCGTTAAATGGGACCTATTATACAAAAATCACTTTTATAAGGTGTTTGAACACAGTTGTGTGGCCGCAGTGAGTGAAAACAATGAGCCTATAATGGTAAAAGTCCACCCACTCATATTTTTATAATCCCAATAAATCATGAACTGTCTCTCAGAACAAGAAATTTTAGATTCTCCCCTCGCACACGTCGGAAGGAAAAAAAGTCCCACCCATTTGTGAGAAGCAGCAGTCTGCTATTACTGGAGATATACAATGTCAGTGCCAAAGAGGCATTACGAGTGTTGTGTTTTCTGATGCACCAACAAACGCAGGAGTCTCCATAGACTCACTCCATCTGAGCTGCTGAGGACACTGTGGTTATATTTAGGCCCAATCCCAATTCTATTTTCTACCCCTTTGCCTACCCCTCGCCCCTTTCCTTTCCCCCCTTGCAACGAAGTGGAAAGGGGAAGGGTTAAAAATTTTCCCCTAAGAAATGGGACACCACTACTACACTGTCACACGTCATCATACGTTGTCGCTAGCTCCTAACGTTACGTCAGAGGACATGCACCGTCCCTATACACAATATAAGTTACAAAAATGTTGTCATGTTGCAACAAGTACAAATAGTGTAAGCATCGATCATTTACAAGTACACATGTGGCTGTAAACAAAACAAAACAATGCGTTACCACATGCGTGGTTAAAGCGAATTGCCTTGCCACTAGACTTTCATATTTGTTTCTAACATGCAGTCAAGTCACCGGGTATATGGCATAAAAATATATTTTCTAATATCGTGCAATCAGTGCTATCTGCTAGCAAACTTTAGGGATTTTTTTGCAAACGTTTCTTTACAGAACATCACCGTAAACACAAACACAAGATTGAAGGTAATATACATATAATGAAAAATAGTTTTCATTTTCATTTTCATTTTAGTTAAGGTTGAAGTATTATTTGGTTATATTTTGTTTAAGTTGAATACTCTTCATAATTTTTTTCCAGTTTCTGTTTTAGTTCATAAAAGAACTTCATAGAACATAAATGAGAAATGCTGTCTTGCCAACTTTTTTTTTTTTAGCTGTAACCTGATAAATGCGACTACAAGCCATGAAGATATTAGGAAATTGCTAACATTAATATCATGATTTTCAGTAAAACTGCTTTGAAGCTATACAGCTTTCAGCTTTAAATACCTGATCATTTCAAAACACCATTTTCTTTGACCATTTGTAGTAAAGTAAAACTAAACTCAATGAATGCAGTGCACAATTAGTGTAAAAATAAAGGAAAAAGGAATTAGACCAACCTTCCATAGAATATGAAGCTGCGTCCATCATGACATGCAAAATGCAAATGTCAAGCCAGAGCCGAAGATTACTTTTTTGTTCATTAAAATATGTTATAAAATAAGCTGACTATCTAATCTACAAAATGATGACTGACACTGTGTGATATTTAATGTTTGATATAGTCAAGAAGGTCAAAAATCACCATTTTAAGGGAGGATTGACATTTAGTGTGTTATACTAGATGCTTTTAATACTTTTGTACTTGTGCAAAGAGATTCAGCATGTACCTCTCCTCTTTCTTCAAATGAAAATGAAATCAGTACAACTTTTTGGGGCAAAATATTTACTTGAAGTGAGATTTTAAGTTAATATTTCAATAATTTAACCACACATACGCATGTTCGTGGTTCTCTCATGTCATGAAATGCAGATAAATAAAACATATTTTTTTAGTCATTTACTTTCTTTTAGTTTTATATTTATGTATTTTAATTTTAAATTTTTATGATTTAAGAAATGAATAGCATTTCATCAGCTCACAAATTTGTCACAGTTTCCTCACAAATCAGTTTGGGAAACTGCAATAGAATAGAGGATTTCACCTTTATTGGTTTAAAAAACGAAACTGTAACATCAATCTGTACCTTATGACATAAAGCAGTCAACCCCTGCAAAATGCTACAAAACCTTGTACAAACATCTCCAATCTGTCAAGGGGTTTAACTCTTAGCACTTCTCACTACAAACCACGACAACCCGACATAACACAAACCCACAATCTCCCTGCCTCTCAAGATTGGCGCCCACCGCTAGCGCGAACCTACGTGTGGTGAAAGGCTTGTTCTTCCCGCCTAACCTCAGAGGTCAAGGGTCCAAACCACAAGCCCTGAGGGGAAGCTGAACTTTAGACGGCGTGTTTTCAGACCGGCACGCTGGAGCGACGAGCTGCACTCGGATGCCGCCGATCTGCAGGGGATCAATGAGAACGAGAGCGGCCCCATTACCCGCCCCTGGGGAACACCGCTCATAATTAGTGTGAGAATATCTAATCTCCTCTCCTCTCATGTTAACCCCACACAAAGGTAACAGGGAGAACACCATTAAAATTCAATCCTATTTAAATATCCTTTTTAATTAGTCATGCCTATTAAACAAATTCTAATGATTGATTTCAAACTGCTGAGAGGGAGTCAGTTTTATTTCATGTTCATTAATGTCTTGATTTTAAATAAAGGATGAAGCACAGCACAATTTGATAACTTGGGTGTGGGAAGAATATATGCAAATAAAATAAAAAAAGCTGTATCATATCTCTGGGTGTGTTTCATTCTACTCGCTAGTTCCTTACGAGGCAAATCAGTGTACAGTGAACCTGAATCAGGGCAAAAGCATGATTACGATGTTGTGATTTATTTTTAGTGATTAACTACGAAAAATGAATGCACCTGCCCTGCCCAGACCTTATACTGATGCAGCTGCTGATGAACATGATGCAGGACAACACAAAACTGTTGTGAGTCTCTGAGCAACACACAGCGGTGTTTCATTATTGAATGAATCAAACGAGTCAACGATCCAGTGACTTTTGATTTAAAAAGACAGTCACTTGCTTCATTTTCAAACGAATCAGTTGTTTGAACAAATTGGTTGAAAGAATTATTCAGTGACTCACTCATTAAAGGAGAAGTCCACTTCCAGAACAACAATTGACAAATAATTTACTCACCACTAATCCAAGATGTTCATGTCTTTCTGTCTTCAGTTGTAAAGAAATTATGGTTTTTGAGGAAAACATTTCAGGATTTTTCTCCCTATAAATGGACTTCATTGGTGCCCCAATTTTTAACTTCCAAAATGCAGTTTAAAGGCAGCTTCAAAAGGCTCTAAACGATCCCAGCCGAGGAAGAAGAGTCTTGTCTAGCGAAACAATCTGTCATTTTTTTCGAAAAATAAAAATGTGTATACTTTTTAAGCACAAAAGCTTGTGTAGAACAGGCTCTGGGATGTGCATCCACGATGCTACAAATTAGTGATGGGTCGTTCTTGAATGATTTGTTCATTTTGAACGAATCTTTAATGTAACTCGGGAAGAACGAGTCGTCTCAGGGAGTGATTTGTTCAGTCGCGCATTTGCAACATCCTATTAGGTTCTGTACTGGAATTAGTTCACCTGTTTCGAGTCTTTCGGGTTTTTCAAGTCATTCATCTTATGGGGCTGTTCATAGGATGAACTTACTTTTGACTTACTTGCACTTTCTTAGTCTTTGCACGTTCAATTTGTAAACACTGGGTCTGTAGTTCCGCCAACATTCCGTGTGACCTTTCGACGTGATTCAATAGTACGCAGCGTTGTGGACGCGCATCCCAGAGCTAGTGCTACACAAGCTTTTGTGCTTAAAAAAAAGTATACACATTTTTATTTTCTGAAAAAACATGACAGATCGTTTCGCTAGATAAGACCCTTCTTCCTTGACTGGGATCATTTAGAGCCCTCTGAAGCCGCATTTAAACTGCATTTTGGAAGTTCAAAATCGGGGCACCAATGAAGTCCATTATAAATGCTTTCCTCAAAAACCATAATTTCTTCACGACATGACATGACATGACCATCTTGGATGACAAGGGGGGAGTAAATTATTTGTGAATTGTTGCTCTGGAAGTGAACTTCTCCTGTAAGACAGTGGTGTATGCTTTGTTAGGATGGGACAATATTTGGCAGAGATACAACTATATAAATATCTGGAATCTGAGGATGCAAAAAAATCAAAATATTGAGAAAATCACCTTTAAAGTTGTCCAAATGAAGCAACTCATTCAAAAAGACAGTCACTTGCTTTATTTTCAAACAAACTGGTTGAAAGAATTATTCAATGACTCACTCATTAAGACAGTGACTTGCTGCCAACTACTGGCGCTTTTAGTTTCACAATGAGAGTATGTTTTCACTTAAAAAAATGATATTTCAACGTTCATTAGAAAAAAATCGTAATATCCATTATTTATGCAATGCTGACCAAATCTACCTTCTGTAATGTCTATTCAACGCTTTTCTCATCTAACACAATGCCTTTAACAGATCTTTTGGGCGTAATTTCTCAGCCAAAATTGATGTGCAATTATTTTGATTAGATTAAATTAATTGGATTAGAATTTTTAACTGCTTGACAGCCCTTGCATTTATCAATGTAATGTGCATCGCCACTGTAGTCGTTATAACTTTCTGTGCCATTGCCGACATACTGAACAACTGAAACCAAGTGAATACAGCAGATCTGGACCAACTACAATCATACTGGCCTAAAATATTCAGCCAGTCAAGACACTCTCATTTACATGAGCTGCACGATGTTCATTCACCTGCACCTGTTTTACTACCTGACCTAAAGCTAATTACCTCAGCCCCCTATGGCACATTAAACACAAATAAGCCCACTCCAAGCTCCATTCATCTGCCTGCACGTCCATCCTCGCTGCCCTTTAGACAAGCAGAGTCCAAGCAGAGCCCCAAGGAGCGATATGCCTGCAAAAAGTCTTTAACTCATTATTATCCTATAAAACTGAAATTTAATCCAGTCAACTTCCGAGCCAGTGAACTGGGCACAAATGGATTTTCAAGTTTTGCATTAGATTTCATGAGCTTTAAATTAGAGCAAATTCTTTTTAGGTCACAAGTTCTTACAATACTGCCAGAGATGAGAAGGGTTTCTTTCCTTACGCACTTCTTTAGTCTGATGCGCTGAGACACTACAGGCAAAACCAGTGCGTTTTCATACATGAGTCTATCTTGAGCTTGGTCTGTTTTGCTTCCATAACATGACTAGTGGAAAGAAAACATGTAAAATACACATTTAAGTGTTTATTTTATTACACTTTATCTATTTGTGTCTAAAGGTTTTAATCCAATCAATCTTAAAAGAGTTTGTTTCTCCACTTCAGCAGCACACACTTATCTCAAACTTTACAGTTTTATTCCTATCTATATTCTGAAGGCTTTTACAAAGAGATTTGTTCATATATCATTCATAATGATTAATACTTAACATTACTTTCTTAAAAACATAGTGAAAAAGTATTGTTTTACTAGCGTGATAAAAAAGGAATCCAAAATCTCATATGTCAACGAAATCAAACAAGAAGTTTCAACCTGGTTTTTCCAATGTTAAGATTTCTGTTCTGGAAATGTATGCAAATGAGTGCATGTTGAATTAGATAATGCATCATTTGCATATTTAAACATAACATTTCAGAAAGCTTGTAAAATAATTGTCTTATTATACAATGACTAATAGGTCATGTTTAAAGGGACAAAACCCAAAAATTCTGCCTTTGTTTACTGACTTGCGTCAATGCAAACCTGTATTTTTGCTTCTGTGGAACACCAAAAGAAAATAATTGAAATACTCTGTCATTATACTTAACAGAAGAATGTGAAAGTGTTTACATTACTTGATGCTAGATTATAATTACAGGAATAATTAAAAAAAAAAAAAAAAAAAAATGATTGCCCCTCCAAGACCTTGCGGTCTTAAGTGAACTAAAGTTTGAGAGAGCTCAGTATCAGTCCTATCTGAGCAATCCCCACCTTTCAGCCCGTATCAATGAGACTCCAGTATCACAAACAGCATCATTAAACAGTCAAAGCGCCAATGCCCTGCCTACATGCTTAATGTGAAGCAAATCTGCTGCCGAGCGCAGAGGTGAATTAAAGCGCACAGATTCCAGATAGCGGCGAGAGGCGCTGAGAGTATCAGACCGGTGACGGTTCTGCGGATCTGAGGAGCACAGACTGACAGCTCGCCTTTAATCCCTGCCTTCAGAGAGGAACGCCAGGAAAATTGGATTCATGTTGGGGAACATTTTAGCTTTAGAATGGATGAAATAAGCATCTCGCGCTGGAAGGTGAGCTAGTCTATCCTTTGAACAATGCTCTCAAAGACCTGAGCGAAACAATAGCGGCGCGCTATCACCTGATCTGTGAGCGCGTGAGCGAGAGCTTTGCAAGGGGAGCGTGTGCACGAACACGCACAAGAGATGCCGAGATTAAGAGAGATCGGAAAATTTGTTCGAGCTCTTATCTGAAATTCAACAGCTGTGCGAGGAATAATAGCCGTACGACGAATACAATTCGGCAGACACGTCGGAGATTTAATCTTTTTATCCAATAAATGGAATAAAGCTGCAATTATAACCTCATCTGATGTTTATCACCGCCTGTTAAAACTGACAGTCTTATAACCTGAATATTGAAATCATAAAAGCAGTAATAAAAACATTAAGCACATTAAACCGAATACGACGCTTCTGCTCAATGCACGACTGACTTATGATGTTTATGAGAAGTATAAAGCCATTTATAATGACACTTATGAACCTTTATGAAGACGCTGACTGAGATCCTGTAGGGCTGCGGATCTGGATCGGCTCATAATGAAACGCACAGGCTTGTTTTGTCGTGTGATTGATTGCTTTAGAACAATGCTGGGAATGTGTCACTTTACTGTTACTCTTAAATGCACCGATTTCACAGTCCTATTGCTGTTTGTCCCATAAACCCCTACAGCAAATTAAACTAAAGTCCCTCCAAGGCTTTGTTTTTGTGCTCCCAAAAAGCTTTAAAGATTTTACCATACACATAATACAAGTAATCACTTTCAGGACTTCACAGGCTCTTAAAGAACAATTCACCCAAAAAAATTCTTTCTGTCACCACCTACTCACCCTCACATTGTTTAAATGTGTCTTTCTGTCTTCTGTGAAATATAAAATATGTTTAGAAGAACGTTCAATTTTCAATCACTTTGGTGAACACTGACTTCCACTGTAAAGATAAAAAAGCACCAAGATTACTCTCAAAATAACTACCAGTTTGTTCAACAGAATAAAGAAAGTCATGCAGGTTTTGAGTAAAATCAGGCTAAATAATGACAGAATTTCTATTTTGGGGTGAAGTATACCTTTAAAGGAAAATGTGCTCACCCTCAGGCCATCCAACATTAGGATGAGTTTGTTTGTTCATCAGATTTGTAGAAATGTGTCATTCCATCACTGTCTCACCAATGATCCTCTGCAGTGAATGGGTGCCCAAAAGCTGAAACAAATCTATCATTAAGACGTTTTTAAATACAAGTCCATAATCCATAATAACACTTCATCCAGTGAAAAGGTGGTCTGGTCTGAATCAGGAGAGAAATCTGCACAGATTAAGCACCGTTTACAAGCCAAAACAGCTCTAAACAAGTGTGACTGGATATTGATATAAGAGACAACAGGAGATGGACTTTTTCACTGGAGGAAACGTTATTATGGATTTCGGACTCGTATTTTAGCTGGAAACAACAATATGAAACTTCTTAAAGGAGAATTTCACTTCCAGAACAAAAATTCCAGGTAATTTACTCACCCCTTTGTCATCCAAGATGTTCATGTCTTTCTTTCTTTTGTCGTAAAGAAATAATGTGTTTTGAGGAAAACATTTCACGATTTCTCTCCATATGGTGGACTTCTACGGCGTCCGTGAGTTTGATCTTCAAAAATGCAGTTTAAATGCAGCTTCAAAGGGCTCTAAACGATCCCAGCTGAGGAAGAAGGGTCTTATCTAGCAAAGTGATTGGTTATTTTCTAAAAATACACTTTTTAACCTCAAATGCTCGTCTTGTCTAGCTGTGTGTGCGCACTGTGCATTCTGGTTCATGACAGTTAGGGTGTGTCGAAAAAAACTCAACTTCCCAACTTCAAAATCATCCTACATCGCTGCAGAAGTACTGACCCAGTGTTTACAAAGTGAACGTGCAAAGAAGATCAAACACCCTTTACAAAGAAAAAAACAAAAAAAAAAAAATTAAAACAGCGATGTAGGATGATTTTGAAGCTGGCGGAGAAAATGAGACGGGAGTTTTTCAACATACCCAAACTGTATTGAACCAGAATACAAAGAGTTAGACAAGAAGAGCATCTGAGGTTAAAAGTATATAAACTGTATTTTTTTTTTTTTTTTTTTTTAGAAAATAACTGATCATTTTCCTAGATAAGACTGTTCTTTCTCAGCTGGGATCATTTAGAGCCCTTTGAAGCTGCATTTAAACTGCATTTTGGAAGTTCAAACTTGGGGCACCATTGAGGTTCACTATATGGAGAACATTCCTGAAATGTTTCCCTCAAAAAAATGATTTCTTTATGACTGAAGAAAGAAAAACATTAACATCTTGGATGACAAGCAGGTGAGTACACTATCTGTAAATTTTTGTTCTGGAAGTGAACTTCTCTTTTAATAAAGGATTTGTTTCTGATAAACACACAGCTTTTGTCTTCTCAAGATGTTAACTGATGGACTGGAGTGGTGTGGATTACTGTGATGTTTTTATCAAACTCTCATTTTGACGGCACTGCAGAGGATCCATTGGTGAGTGATGGAATGACATATTTCTACAAATCTGATGAAGAAAAACTTGGATGGCTTTTTTGGTGCGATTCCTGTGTAAGTACTATATATAATCTCAACCCCGTATTTTTAAAAATATCACTTCCATCCAGCGCCCCCTGATGTTCTCTGAACGGCACGTTAAGAAATGCTGAACTAGCAGATTATCATTAAGATTTGCACTTCCTTCAAAAAAAAAAAAAAAACACATGTTGAGGAAAGGGTTGTGTGCATTTCAATAATAAGAACATAATGCCGACAATTTAAATGGAAAAGTTCAAGCTGAAAGAGTCTGTATAATTGCAGAAAATAAATTTATAAAGCAGGCATTAAAAAAGAAAAGCAGCAACACCGTAAACAGACCTTTCAACTTCACACATGCCAATTTCCACTGGAACTGTCATCCAATTAACTACTGGAAACAACACTGCGTCTGGCCATCCTCACCCACACAAATCAACCAATTAACTAATTACATGAATATCTGACGCCGCCGTATTTACCAGCCAATTATTTCTGCTCGGCTGCACCGAGGTGGCGAGGCGATCGCCGAGAAGTTCTGCTCCGGCTTCTGACATGATTACAGAGAGAAACTTGTTGGCACAAACATCGAGGAGAGATTTTCTTCGACTTCAACTTTGCGTGTTGTGTGGGCAGCCGTCTTGTAACAACAGATCCCCTCCTTTAAAGTGGTTTGAATGTCTTCTGTCAGCCCCGCGATTACCCACAATCCTCCTTCAAGTGTCATTACAGGATTATAATTTATATCTGCCGCTCATCGCCGGTGACGAGTGAACAGATGCCAAACGCGTGGGCGCCGTGATAAATTCACAATGGGAAACCATTTACAATGTGTTTAAGTTAAAAACGATTCGTTCACACTTTTATAGCATTGTTTGCAGCAATGTTCATTTCTATATATACATTTTTAACACTGCAAATCTTATATTGTGAACAAACATGAGCTAATAATATAATAAATGAACAATAGTATATTCATAAAATAACATTTACCTAGATTAATTAATACTGCAAATGTAATCTTCATTGTTACTTTAGGACACAATGCATTAATTAAATATTCAATATTCTTGCATTAAATATATGTGGCTGCTGGGTAGATATGCAAAGGTGTAAGAGTAATTGTTATTTTTATCACACAGTCGTTGCAGGCACACATTTGAAGACAGTATTTCTCGCGTCATGCCCTCTGACGAGTGTGTATTTCCACCTGTGGTGTATGTGAATGTACAACACACCTCCGACACCCAATACACACACGCAGCTCAGCCCGCGGCCCTGACCCATGAAACCCATGAAAGCCGCAATTACCGCGGCGCTCCCCGACGGCCCGCGGCAGTGTAAGTCCATCCCAGCCCTCTAATTTCTAATTACCGCCGCCTGAGGCCAGGTGAAAAGCCAGTGGTGATAACATCTTCCCTTCTACCTGTAGCCAAGCAGAAAAACACACAGCCCAGTGTGCACATAATTACACTCTTCCAGACATGTGGGGAATTTGCTTTTAGAGGAAGATTTGTCAGGAGCCGGCGATGCTGTTGGTGTTCGGAGGTAAGCCGTGCCGGCAGATCGCTCAGGGCTCATTTGGACAAGCGTTTCTGCGTCGGGTGATATTTAACATTCCTTCAATATGCACACAGATCCGGTGTGTACCGTCTAAACAAACAACAACAAAAACACAAAGATCCTCTTGAGTGTAATTCTGTCTCCTGCAGCTCATGTGAAGGGTTTAAAACACAGACGGTGTGATCGCTCATATTCACACACCGAATTATCTGCTTAAAAACACATTTAGAAGAGCGCAGATAAGACACGGGGCAGGATTTGGGAAAAAAAAGGGATTTTTATAGAAAAAAAGAACAAGAACTAATCCCAATTCATCTGAAACCCTTCAAATAATAGAAAGGGATGGAAGATTTACGACTGCACATTTATATTCTAATCATTCAAGCTTTAAAACTGAATATAAACATTACTTGTAAAACAGCTACTGGGATATAATATCCTTCAGTACAGTCCATTAGTGTTAACCAAATTCATCATTTCAAAATAAACACACACTTTTAAGGGGGAAAAGAAAAATAAAAATTGCACTTTTTTTAAATTAATTAATTAATTTATTATTATTATTATTTATTTTATTTATTTATTTTTTTTTTACCCCTTTAGCACCTTAAGGGTACATATGACTACCCTTGTGGGGGCACCAGAGTTCACACGGGGGGCGCGGGAGCTGAAATGCTTTGAGGTCAAATAAAGATGTATAAAATGTTCCACTTATAATTACATATAAAAATGTTTTTAAATCATATGTTTACAGTGCCAAGTTATATACAGTGCAGTACAGTTAAGTACAAGTAAAGTGCAACTTTTTTTTCTGCCAGTGACACTAAATTTTGTTAGAGGACACGCTGGTGCCACTACCAATCCACCTAAAGCGGCTTTCACACCGAACACGGAAAGCGTTGCACTGGCCTCTGGGTTTAGTGCAGCCCTTCAAAGCACAGCGGCAAAAGTTTAACTAATTAGAACTTTGAGCGTGGTGTGCGCGGCTTGCAACAAATCGTCCTCGCGCGGCACAGGCCATTTTAATGAATGGCTTTCCTTTCCGCATTCAGTGTTTCTTACACCTCTCTACTGGAATTTTGGATCACTCTTCTTTTGCAAACTGCTCCAGGTCATTCAGATTTGAAGGATGCCTCTCCCAACTGCTGTTTTGAGATCTCTCCACAGGTGTTCTGTGGGATTCAGATCTGGACTCATTGCTGGCCATTTCACAACTCTCCAGCACTTTGTTTGTAACCATTTCTGAGTGCTTTTTGAACTGTGTTTTGGGACACTGTCCTGCTGGAAGACCCATGACCTCTGGTGGAGACACAGCTTTCTGACACTGGCCACTACGTTGTGCCCCAAAATTCTTTGGAAATCATCAGATTTCATGAGACCGTTCACACAGTCAAGGCATCCAGTGCCAGAAGCAGCAAAGCAACCCCAAAACATCTTTGAACCTCCACCATGTTTGACTGTAGATACTGTGTTCTTTTCTTTGAAGGCCTCATTTCTTTTTCTGTAAACAGTGCCATGAGGTCCTTTACCAAAAAGCTCTACTTTTGTCTCATCTGTCCACAGTACGTTCTCCCAGAAGGATTGTGGCTTTGTCACATTAGTTTTGGCAAACTCCAGTCTTGCTTTTTTATGCAGCAGTGTCCTCCTGGGTCTCCTACCATAGCGTCCCTTTTCATTAAGATGGCGACGGATAGTGCGAGCTGACACTGTTGTATCCTGTGTTGTTTGGAAATTAATCAGGGTTCTTTATCTACCATTCGAATCGTTGTAATTTTCCATTAATTTTGCTCTTCCGTCCACGTCCAGGGAGGTTAGCTACAGTACCATGGGTTGTAAACCTCTTGATGATATTGAGCACAGTGGACCCAGGAACATTGAGATCTCTGGAGATGGACTTGTAGCCTTGAGATTGTTCATGTTTTTACACAATTTTTCTCTCAAATCCACAGACAACCCTTTACACTTCTTTCTTTTCTCCATGTTCAGTGTGACACACAACACAAAGGTCGAGTCAACTTTTCTCCATTTTAACTGGTTGCAAGTGTGATTACTATATTGCCCACAACTGTTACTTGCCACAAGTGTGTCTAAATACAAATTACAGGAGCATCACATGCTTGAAAAGCAATTATTTCTTACAATTTTGACAAGGTGCCAATCATTTTGTCCAGTCCATTTTTGAGTTCTGTGTGAAATTTTATCAAGCTTGACTTTTCTTCTCTGGTTTTTTGTGTTGTTGCAATGCAAACAGAAACAATAAGCACATGAATACCAAAACATTTGCAATTGGAACAATTTTCTGAGAGAAGTGTCGCATTTTCTGACAGAATTGCAAGGGTGCTGGTATTTTTGGCCATGACTGTATATATATATACACAGGGGAATGTTGGGAACCACTGCTCTAAGCTACTAATATGCACCTTTTAGAGGTAGATAGGGTACATATTTATGGTTGTAAGGGTGCTGCCCCAGTGACAAGCTGGCTGTTGTCCCGCTGAAGGTACAATTTTTGTACATTTTTTTCTGAAAGATGTTACAATGTTAAGTTAATATTGAGATTTTATGGCGATGTTGCGGTGATGCTACAGAGATGTTACAGTGGTTTTACAATGAGGTTACAGTGAGTTTTACAGTGATGTTACTTTGATGGTATGGTGATGTGAAAGAGATGCTACAGCGCTGTTGCGAAGATGTTACGGTGTTTTACAATAATGTTACAGAGAATTCACAATGATGTTACAGTGAGGTTTATGGTGATGTTACTATGATGGTATGGTGATGTTAAGAACATTACAGTAATTTTACAGGGAGGTACAGTGACTTTACAATTATGTTACAGTGAGGCTTATGGTGATGTTACAATAACCTTATGTTGAGTTTTATGTGATGTTACTATGATGGTATGGTGATGCCACGGAGATGTTACAGTGATGTTGAAGAGATGTTACAGTGATTTTACGGTGAGGTTTATAGTGATCTTACAACAATGTTACAGTGAGTTTTATGGTGATGTTATTACTGAGAATTTAAAGTGATGATACAGTAATGTTACAGAGACTGTACAATTATGTTACAGTGAGGCTCATAGTGATGTTACAATAATCTTATGTTTTACATGATGTTGCTATAATGGTACAGTGATGTTAAGGACATGTTACAGACTTTACAACGATGTTACAATGATTTTATTGAGATTTTACAATGACGTTTATGGTGATGTTACTCTGATGTTATGGTGATGTTTAGATGTTACAGTAATGTTACAGAGATTTTAAAATTTTGTTACAGTGAGTTTTATGGTGATGCTACTATGATGGTATAGTGATAAGGAGAAGCTACAGTGATGTTGCAGAGATAATAGAGATTTTACAGTGATGTTACAGTAACATTACTGAGAATTTACAATGATGTTACAGTGAGGTTTATGATGATGATACTATGATGGTATGGTGATGTTAAGGACGTTATAGTGACGTTTAAGTGATTTTACACAGATGTTACAGTGATGTTACAGAGAATTTACAATGACGTTTAAGTTAGGTGATGTTAGTGAGATTACATGAGGTTTATGGTGATGTTACAATGATGGTATGGTAATGTTGCAGAGATGCTATGGTGATGTTAAGGAGATGTTACAGTGACGTTATGGAGAAGTTAAGGTGATCCTGCATGTAAGGGTTGTTCTCAGGCACAATATGAAGCAAAGCTTTTTGCTTTAACTGAGCACTTTTTGGTTTTTGTTTTTGGTTACAAATCAGTTCGAAACTCACATAATAAATGCTGATATCCTACACATCCACACATGTCCTGTAAATACATGCACATAAAACCATAAAAAAATCCCCTCAGTTCAAATCTAAGTGTGGAACCTGATCAGCGTTTCCCCTGCGGCAGTGCGTGAGATGGGAGTGAGAGAACAGGCGTCACTGCAGTCGTTTAAAAGATTAAAAGAGATTTCAATCTGGGCGACACACCCTGTGTGTTCCAACACAAATATCGCTTGAAGAACAACCTGTGTGTGAAGTACTGAGGTCATTTGACCAGGGCTGCAAAGTTCAGGTATTCCACAATTCAATTCTATATCAATTCTGGGATCAATGCTACACAAAACGATTCTTAAAGTATCACTGCAGTACTGAAGTCTGCAAAAACACCAAAGTGTAAATGAAGTTCACATTTTGGTGGTACGCGGTGATGCACTTGCCTTTATCTGTAATGTTTTATAATGTGTGAGCTTTGTCAATCAACAGAACGATTACAGTTAAATTCTAAATTATAAATATTTGTGTATTAAGGCAGAAATCTTTTAAGACTCCCCCCATATGGAAGTTTCAAACAGGACACAGCGGTGGTCAAATCACTTAACCTAACTTAAACTTCCAAACTGAAGATCACATTTGTTCTGTGTTTCAGCCCTGCATCACCTGAATGTCAGAAGTCTAAAATGAGGGTCATTGTAAACACTCAATGGTGGCTGGACTGCTCAAGTCCTGCCCATCACCCACCGTACGCCGCCACTTTGATGAGGAGGGCGTGGAGGCCGCTCGATATGATCTCTCTGAGCAGCGTGGCCTGGTCTCTACGCCACAGGTACGCCAGCGGCTGGAGCTGCAGTCTCGTGCATCTGTAGAGAGAGCGACAGCGTCAAGTGGAGAAATGAGAAAAAATACAAAGCAAACTAAGCAGGCGTGGAAGAGGATATGGATGGATGTGAAGTGAAAAGAGGGCGGAACTCCGACACCACTTCAAAAACAAATTAGCACTCGCTCTCTGACTTGGCAGAACGCCACCGCCGCGCTCATGTGACACGGGTGGACGTCCGCTCAATGCCAGCGTCACAGGTCAAACTGAGAGCTCGGGCGATTAGGGCGATTAGCACGATACGGTCGTGCCCTGCGGCATTGCGGCCTGTCAGGTATACAGATGGGGTTACACCATTTACCCCGCGGTATCAGGCGGAGGAACAATAGCTGACTGACAGCGGTATGTGTGGCTACACGCACCACTCAAGTGAGCTGTAGGGAAAACGGCTGCGGAGACCAAAGTTGAGCTGGGTCGAAGGGAACACACACACACACACACACACACAGGGTGTTCAACTGGTTTGAGGTGTGTCTGTTTAATGTTCAGAGTCAGTTCAACATCCTAAGTAGTTCAGGTAGTTTTACATCATAAAGACTGAAACTCTGTGATACTTTTACAACATTGATTTGTTTGAGCAAATGTTTCAGACAACCTATAGAATGAGTTTGGGGTGGGACTATCTGTTTGACTGACCAATGAAAGACATGAGAAGTGTTCAAGAAACCTGTTGGAAAACAGCCAATTGCAATTTCATTCAATGACACTTCTACAAATATTATATAGTTATGCATTCAAATGTTTCATAAAACAACATTCTTTTTGAGCATGAAAGCATGACATATTTTATTGATAATTACACAACGGTTTAAATGTTTGAGCTTTTTATAATTAATACTTTTATTCATCAAGGATGCATTAAATTGATCAAAAGTGACAGTAAAGACATTTATAATGTTAAAAAGATTTCTATTTTAAATAAACACTGTTCTTCTGAACTTCCTATTCATCTGTAAAAAATATCAAAATCAATATCAATATAAAAATATCAATCCTGACAAATAAAATTGATTACAGTTTCCACAAAAATATTAGGCAGCACAACTGTTTTCAACATTGCTAATAATCAGAAATGTTTCTTGAGCAGCAAATTAGAATGATTTCTGAAGGATCATCAAGACTGGAGTAATGATGCTGAAAATTCAGCTTTGCATCACAAAAATAACATTTTAAAATATATTCTCATAGAAAACACTTATTTTAAATGTTAATAATATTTCATTATTAACCGTTTTTACTGTATTTTTTAATCAAACAAATTCAGCTTTGGTAAGCAGAAGAAACTTTAAAAATAAAAAACCTTTAAAAATCTTACTGAAACTAAATTTTGGTTTTGAACACAGGTACATTCAAAACACACATTGGAATACCTTGACAAAGTTCTATAAATGTGTTTATTTTATAGGTGCACTTCAAACACTCTGAGTTTAGTCACTGAGTGGAGTTTGAAGAACAGAAAGACAAATGAGCCTGATCACATTAGTAGTGCTAATTCAGAATTCAATGCCATGTCAGCATCTGAGGCTACCTTCACGGCAAAAACAGAGCTATAAAATACAAGGGTTCCTTATCATATTAGCATTTATTAATTTGATTTATTAATTTATTCATTCATCCAAAATGATGTGCGATCCAACAGTCTAGACACAAGGTGTTGGTATATTGGCTTACTGTTTTTCATAATGGAGTCTGTTGGTCTCCTTCATGTGTGAAAAAAAGAAAGGAGAAACAAGAGAGAAAGAGGGTCCACTTACACATTTTCCACACGTACTCTCTGGTAGTCTGACAGAATGGCTCCGACAGACACGGCCTCAACACGTTCCTTCTCCTGAAGAACGAGAGGAAAGCGAGTCAAAAATCGGAGACTGAAGTTGCTGGTTCAAATCTTGCACAGAGTGATCCAGCAATGCTATAATAGCACATAAACATCACAGACGCAAATATTACTCGCCTCAGTCAACACGGTGATAAATAAACACAACATTAAGTGGCATACTGTTCACAAGCTAACTGACATCTTTCCACAGTTAGTGTAATTACATGAGACATGATATACTGTGGTAAGTTGTTCTGTATGTTTTTACACTTCCTGAAGTTCTCTCATGTTCATTTTACACTATAACGTAAAGCTGAAGAAGCTCCACGCTGCTGCTTGAACTGAAGCTGCAACCGTGATCTGTCACGCCACATTTAAGAACGGCAAAACGGCGTTTACTGTTTGAATTTTGTGATAAAATGGACCAAATTTTGTTTTCTTATCACAAAGCTCCTTGTTGATTATTTGATGAGAGAGACATTACAGGCTTGAACTACGGCTTTAAGCAAGATTACGTTAATGCGTTATTATTGTGTTAACTTTGACTGCCCTAAATTGTACGCAAGAGACGTTTTCTTTACACACAGTATGAATGTTCTGCCTCCTTCTGATCGACAGGATATAATCGGCCCTGACCATCAGCTGTTTATGAAACCCATCAGCTGATGTCAGACAGTGCTTTTATCAGTCAATACTGATTATTGGCTGATATATCAGTGCATTCCTAATATATATATATATATATATACACATCTCCTGTATGTCCACGTTATCCTCACAAACGCTGAATTTCGCAGAGCCGTGTGTGCAGCTCATCACTATGGTCAAGCTTCAGATGTGAACACAGGGTAACGTCACTGCTGGAACGCCGCTCAAGCGCTGTCACATACTCATGCCTTTGGCAAACCCAGATAAGGCCTATCGCTTTCCATCAACACTAAACAAGATTGAGCAAACTACATTAGGCAGAAAATACAAACAAATTACAAGAGCTTCAGGCTACACTCTTTATCTAGCACTGGACTGTGTGTGTGTGTGTGTATATGTGTTTGTCCTGCCTTTACACACACACACATACATACATCTGACATGATCTGAGTCTCTCGTTCAGCTGTTTGCATGAGGCACACAAACAGCAGCCTCACGCCGTCTAAATATAAAATCAAACCCTGTGCGCTGTTACTTATTTCATGAACACAGCAACACTTCTAATGAATCTTCATGCAGCACATTCAACTGACTTTACATTTACTGTGCATTACATTCAAGTGTCTTCTGAAGTCATGTGAAGCTTTACAGAACGGAGGAGAGAATGACATTAAGTCATCATACACTAACAATTAGGTCTGTGCAACTTAAATTCACTGGGTTTAGATTCAATTAAAAAAAAGAGCAAATTTAGAACAATTCCATTTTATTCAACAATTTGATTTAACAATTCAGTTAATAATTGAAATGCATTTACTATAGAATTCTGTAAATGCTTCCCCCAATGCAAGACAAGACAAACTGTTTACTGAACTGAAAGTTCTTTAGGTCAAGACATTTCAGGCAAATCCACAGTTTTTTCATGCATTTTGAGCTTTTGGTCCATAACATCTTTCAGAATAATGTAAAGAAAACATTATTTTATTGCACTTTATCCATTTGTATCTGTAGAGTTTAATTAAAAAGCATAACATTAAACACCTCGTTTGTGACCCTGGACCACAAAACCAGTCATTAAAAATTGAGATTCATACATCATCTTAAGTCTAAATAAATATGCTTTCCAATGGTGTATGATTTGTTAGTATAGGACAATATTTGGCCAAGATACATCTATTTGAAAATCTGAAATCTGACACTTAAAGTTGACACTTTAAGTTGTTAAAATGTAGTTCTTATCAATGCATATTACTAATCAAAAATTAAGTTTTGATGCATTATGGATGGGAAATTTACAAAATATCTTCATGAAACACAATCTTTACTTAATATCCTAATGATTTTTGGCATAAAAGAAAAATTTATAATTTTGACCCATACAATGCATTGTTGGCTATTGCTACAAATATACCCATGTGACTTAAGACTGGTTTTGTGGTCCAGGGTCACATTTATACATTTTATTGCTGCAAACATGCTGAAAATGTGTTTGTTTTCTGTCTGTTGAGAGCGTTTTTTGATTTATGGAGTGACAAAAAGAGAAATCCCCTCTGGAAAAACCTCTAACTAATATTTTGACAAAATCAAACAAGATTTTATCTTTATTTATTTATTTATTTATTTGTATGTAAATTACTGCATATTTAAAACATAACTTTCCAGAAAACTTGTGATACAAAATGATTGTTTCACTGTACTATGATTAATCAACTGGACTGGTAGTTCTTTTTTTTTTTTTTTCTGCAGTCACCTGTGGTCTCTGTGATTTACATTACAACAAATTTGCCAAAATGCGAGCAGAGCACACTGTTTTACTGCATGGTTACACTCTTCAAATTTAATTCTAATGAAAATGTTAAAAAGTTATTTTCTCATCACTCCAGCCTTAAAGAGCAAGATTTCTGTAATTATGCTCTAAAATGAACCCAAAGATCACAACTTGAGAAGTGATGGAATCTGGTTATTTTTACATGACCCCAATGCCACAAATAACACGGGATGGTTTTGATTTATTGATGAACAATTCATCATAATGTTTCTTCAAAACATACTGAACACAAAACATTGTCATGACATTCTGATGCACATTTCATGATTTGTGTGACCTTGCAACATGGGGCCGTGCATTATCATGCTGCAACATGAGGTGATGGTCGTGGATAAATGGCACAACAATGGGCCTCAGGATCTTGTCACGGTATCTCTGTGCATTCAAAATGCCACCGATTAAATGCACCTGTGTTCGTTGTCCATAACATACGCCTGCCCATACCATAACCCCACCGCCACCATGGGCCACTCGATCCACAGCGTTGACATCAGCAAACCGCTCACCCACACGACGCCATACACGCTGTCTGCCATCTGCCCTGTACAGTGAAAACTGGGATTCATCCGTGAAGAGAACATCTCTCCAAAGTGCCAGACAGCATCGAACGTGAGCATTTGCCCACTCGAGTCGGTTACGACAACGAACTGCAGTCAGGTCGAGACCCCGATGAGGATGACGAGCATGCAGATGAGCTTCTCTGAGATGATTTCTGACAGTTTGTGCAGAAATTCTTCGGTTATGCAAACCGATTGTTGCAGCAGCTGTCCGGGTGGCTGGTCTCAGACGATCTTGGAGGTGAAGATGCTGGATGTGGAGGTCCTGGGCTGGTGTGGTTACACGTGATCTGCGGTTGTGAGGCCGGTTGGATGTACTGCCAAATTCTCTGAAACGCCTTTGGCTTATGGTAGAGAAATGAACATTCAATTCACGGGCAACAGCTCTGGTGGACATTCCTGCAGTCAGCATGCCAATTGCACGCTCCCTCAAAACTTGCGACATCTGTGTCATTGTGCTGTGTGATAAAACTGTACATTTTAGAGTGGCCTTTTATTGTGTCCAGCCTAAGGCACACCTGTGCAATAATCATGCTGTCTAATCAGCATCTTGATATGCCACACCTGTGAGGTGGATGGATTATCTCGGCAAAGGAGAAGTGCTCACTAACACAGATTTAAACAGATTTGTAAACAATATTTGAGAGAAATAGGCCTTTTGTGTACATAGAAAAAGTCTTAGATCTTTGAGTTCAGCTCATGAAAAATGGGGGCAAAAACAAAAGTGTTGCGTTTATAATTTTGGTCAGTGTATGACACTTTGTATTTCAGTATTGAGATAATACTGTATACCGTGATAAAAGTGTAAAAATCTGATACCGTCACATGCATACTGCACACTGACTAAATGTGAAATGGAGATATTTTATCTTAGAGAAAGTTCCCATGCAGTTTCCATCATTTTGTGATTGGGAGTTTGGGGAAACTCTGCAAACTTTCTCTGACACTGAGTTAGGATGGAACAGAGAGCAAAGGCCCGTTCATCCTAAACCACAATGAATCAGATTATTTCAATACTGATGCATATGAATCAGCAGGACTGTGAATGCATCAAGAAAACGAGAACACTCATAGAGGTGTAAAAATGATCTGATTTTCATTTGTGATCATCACCCTGAACACTATTATATATTTGACATTATAATTGAACAGGACATGTGAAATCTGAATATGCAGAGCTTCAGATTAATAATTAAAAAAAAAAAAAAAACTTTCTTTTACTAAATAAAATAAACATTAACTGATAGAAAATAAAACGTCAACTTATTTTATTGCAATATTTATCATTTTCATTTAGTTTAAGTTATAACTACAGCTAAAACTAAAATAAAGATGAATAAAAACTATGTGGATACATTTACAAGGTAACTTATAGAAATGACAAAAACAATATACAACTATAACCTTAATATTACAATGAGAACAGAAAATATAAAAATAAAAACAAATTCAAAATACTGATAAAACTGTAATAGTATCTGTTTGGAATGAGATGAGGCTGAGTAAATGATGACAGATTTGTTATTTTGCTTCAAAATAATAATAGCCGAACAAATGTTTGATCGAGAGTGGATCGAGGCTGACTTTCGGTGCAGGACGCTGTGATGTAAATGTCATGTCGACAGTAATCAAATAAATGTGGCTTCACCAGCGGCTTCAGCTGGAGTTATTTAATGAGGACGCTCCTCCAGCTACAAACCCGCCGACCGACACAGGTAAAGCTCTCTTCTATTAGCTGCGCTATCGATCGCGGCCGTCCTGGGAGTGACCCGAGAGGTCATCATTTATGTATTAAGCAGGTTTAAAGGTATCCATTTCTTTTTATGTTCTTTTTCAGCAGTAATGTGGAAGTAATCAGAGACGGGTTTGATTTTTTTTTTCTCTCTCCACACGCAGGCAGTGCTCCTGACACCTCCAGCCATCGATCGGCGGTGCTGCGGCCCCGTTCCTGCGCCCTCGCGGCGGGAAAAATCCACCTGGACGCCCGCGGCTCGCCGGACGCGGCCTTCTGAAGCCGCCGGATAAAAGTTGGAGCGGCCGGTGAGAGCGGAGCACGGGAGGAGGAGAGAAAACAAAGGCGTGTTTGGAGGGCCCGACGGACCCCGTTCTCACGGGACGCTCGTCTGCTGATGTCGATACTGGAGCAGAGCGCGGGACCCGCGGGGCTTCTTAAAGAGCAGCGTTAGCTCCGCCTCTGATTGGTGTGTGTTTCTTACACGCGCCGGCGGAAGGAAGCGTTTGAACATCTAAAGGTGACCGAGCGCTGGATGAATCTCAGGACATGAGCTGCTAAAGCTGAGAAAATAACCATCCTGCACAAACACAACGACGATTCACGCACACGTTCAGTCTCAAACTACAGAGTCAAAGGCACAGAAATGCAGTAATGCTTCACAGAAGTAGTAGTACTTTTTTTTTTTTAATGCCATGTCAGAAACTAAGACTATTTTCATGACAAGAACTTAATGATAAATATAATAAAATAAAAAAATAAAAAAATACAGTAGTTAAGATTAAGATACTATACACCGACACATGACAAAAACTTTAAACCTTTTCCTAGTAAAATCTTACTAAACAAGTTTCTTAAGCGAGCTTACAGTATTGAATAATACAATATTAAATTGTTGTCTGCTTGTATTAAAAACAGGACATCCCAATAAAATATGTTGAATGGAATGTTTGAGGAATGTAATGCTTTACCGTATCAACATCTGTTAAGCTTTCATTCCTCATAGTTAAACTTTGAACTTTGATAAAAGATTAAACATTTAACATTTAATAAAGGAAACTTATTTCCACTATGTAATAGTAATATATTAAAAGTAACTGTGACCTTTTATCTCACAATTTTTATTTTTTATTTCCTCATTTCATCCTCAATTCTGAAAAAAAAGAAAAAAAGCAAAATCTTAAATGCAAGTAATAGACTGAGACTGTGAGACATAAACTGGCAAAAATGCATAAATGTGCACTTTTTTTCACTGCAAGTTATTCATTGTGAGATATAAACTCACAGTTGCAAATTAAAAAAGAAGAATTGTGAGATTTAAACAATAGCAATTTGTTTGTTTTTTTTTTGTTTTTTTTGTTTTTTGTTTTTTTATTTTATCTTTGGCAGAAAATAAATAAAAATTGTGACATGTAAACCCGGGAATTATGTGTTTATAACTGTAAGACTATATAACTGTTTATAATTGTAAAACAAAAATTATTAGAAACTAGGTTAGAAGAAATTTTAGATAGAAGACATTTAACTTACAGAAACACAAAAGTACAAAATTAACATTAAAATTTTGCCAAAAATTATTATTATTTATTTATTTTTTTTGGTACTTTTGGTTGCACTTTAGATTTAAAATTAGATGAATCAACTTGGATTGGAACACTGTAATTATTGTTTTGACTACAGTTTGATGTCCCGCTGTAAGCGCATACAGACGTACAGTACAGGCAGAAGGGAGTGATGTTTTGTTGTTCACAGATCATTATATTTCACACAGTCTCACAGCAGAGCTGCAAGCAGAGCCGTCGATATTTGTCTTCTGTTTTTTGCCATTAAACTTCACTGTTTTCTTCACAGATCTTGAAAGGACTGCTGGCACACAAGCTGTGTTTTTGATGTGTGAAGATTTCATCTGTTCTATTATTCTTAAAACTCCTCAGAATTATATCTGGCGATTGCTGAAACCAAACCAAACCAAACTAAACTAAACCAAAACAAGCAAAAAACTAAATAAATAAATAGTCAATATGCAAAAACAGTTCATGAATTTCCACATTCTAAGAACAATGGCATTTTCCACAGAAAATTTCTTGAGAATTTCATTATTATTTTTTACTTTTCATTTGAAAAGTCTGAACTTCATAATAAATTTTCATTTGAAAATCATATTTTCCCACCTCAGCTTAAAAGTACTGTATCACAAAGACTGAGGGTCCATTACATGCGCTATAAAACAAGATTACATTTCAGATGTGTCCGTGTTCATGATTAGTGCTACAATAGTCCCTTTACTACATACATTATTAGGTTTGCAATTTTGCATTTTACTAATGTTTTTCTTTTTTTTTTTTTTTTTTTTTTTATTAACTATAATTAATAAACATTGAAGCTCAAATGTGTGACCACCTGGGTTCAGCTTATTTGATGCTGAATTTAAACTTCCAACTTGAATTTTTTCGGTGACCTTTAAATGACACATAATGTGGCTCTGCATGATACATTGTTACACTTTTGCACTGCAGTATGTTGTAAGATGATACATTATTACACCCCCATGAAATACTGATAAAGCCAGTAAGAGAAACTTGGACGATGTAAACAAAAATATCTTAGAGAGAGAAATAGAAAGCATTTTAGATGCTGCCTTAGAATCATAAGTTTCCATCTGTATTCTGAGCGCTTTTGAGATACTGAGCTTCAAAGTTTTTGCGTTCCGCAGACTTCTGTAGATAGAACCCTTTTTGTTTTCTAAAAAAAAAAAAAGCCCAAAATATACACAGCTTACACAAGAAACATCACATAATGTAAAAATGTTGTCACAGAATAAGAACATGTGAATAACTCAATTTTGATAAAAATGTCAGATAGAACCCTGTAATTCCAAGGTGGTGAAATGTCTGTAAACTTAACAGAAAAATTACTTGTTATGAACATTATCCATTCTCTACTGATTTTTAGCTTTTCTAATAGTGTTTTTTTTTTTTTTTTTTTTTTTCATGAATTGTTCAAGCAGTGTGGGGGTTTGCTGATTCGTTGAAGTAGTAAATCGTAGTACGGCAGTGTTGACCGATGATCAGTATTTACCAGCTCAAACTATTTCCTTGTGATTTTACTGAAGGCAAATGAAGCCAGAAGAGAATGATCAGAAAAACACTACGGCTGCTAGAAACATCTACAAAGATGAGCGTAATATCATGACGGAGCTGTGCTTTTTCTCCATGAGTTTCCACAGAAAAGTTGAGAAGACACATTTGACTAACAATATGATGACCATCAGTCTTTCTCCAATCATGATCCTCACAGACGTCTCAGATCAGTCTCCTGTGCTCATCTGGTGTTCAGTCTTAGTTTCTGTCTGGAGAAGTGTTAATCCCTACATATGGATGGATAGAGCCGTCGCCGCCAATGTTTGAGACATACAGAAAGAGTGCGTCAATCTCCGCCATATGCCTGCTATCAGAAAAATGCCCTCGCTGGGACTACAGCTCAGGATCGATCAAATCACTGGACGCTCACATTACACACACGAAAGCCTGAGACAATTACTGCACGTCCTCATCATACATACACGGCCCATCTATCAAAAATAAAGCTAAGAAAAGGGATTTCTCCTGGTTCTGAAGAGGAGAAACTCCACATGTGCTGCATGCAGGTACAGCTATAGATGGCACTATTGCACCATCACTCTCTCTCACACACACACACACACCTACAGCACTACCACTCCTTTATGTTCAAGTGTCATTTGCTCAAAGGATAACATCTAATTAAGTCAAAGTGCTGGATGAATCTTTTAAAACATCACACTTCCCAAACAGAACACACTTCTGATGCTAAAGCACTCTCGCTGCGCTACGAGAGATTTAACAGCTCATTATCGAACCATTCCTGACACCCCCAATCAAACTGACACACACTCTTTAACATAACACAAGAAAAAAATTACTTTTTGATATCCTGAAATAATTTGGCCAGACAAAGAAACTTTCTATTTGCTAATTTTGTCATCATCAAAATGAAGATTTTTCTCTTTTTTTAATCACTCCCTGTGATCTGATGCTGGTAACTTGTGCTCTGATGTTTGGAAAAAGAAAAGATGTGAGAAGCTCAAAGCTTCAACAGACGCATCTACGGCGTTTGTGGCATAATGTCGATAATAGGACGATAATAAAAATGACAATTACAGTACAATGGAAATGGACAAAAACACTCTGGTGCAAAACAACAACCACAAAACCAGTGTGGCTGAATCACTATAGCTAGCCTTGTTTGTGCAAAACTATATTCAAAAGTGTTAAAAAGTAAAGCCTTGTGAATATTAATTAGGTTATGCACAAAAAATGTTTACATTAGCATTTAAGGCTTTGAAAAATGCTATGATGATCGATCCAAAACTGAAATGCTGACAATAATATTACAACATATATAAATGACTGTTTAATTAATTATTTTTTATTTTTTTTATTTTTAATAAAAAAAAAAAAAAAAAATATGTTTAATAACAGCACATCAGCACACTTGTATTCATACATCAAACACACTACTGGTTAAAAGATGGAAGTTTCTAATGTTTCTGAAAGAAGTCTCTTCTGCTCACCAAGGTTGCATTTAAAAAACAGTAAAAATGTGAAATATTATTGAAAATATGTTGCTGTGATGCGCAGCTGAATTTTCAGCATCATTACTCCAGTCTTCAGTGTCACATGATCCTTCAGAAATCATTCTAATATGCTGATTTGCTGCTCAACAAACGTTTCTGATTATTAGTTGTGCTGCACAATATTTTTGTGGAAAACGTGATAGATTTTATTTGTCAGGATTCTCAGATGAACAGAAAGTTCAAAAGAACAGCATTTATTTAAAATAGAAATGTTTTGTGAGATTACAAACGTCTTTGCTGTCACTTTCAGTAAATCTAAAGCATAATATTCTTTTTCTAAAGAAATGTATTACCAAGCTCAGACTTTTGAACAGCAGTGTGTATAACGTCTCTTTGTTAATAAACATTACGAGGTGGAAACACTTGCTCTCTACACTGCAAACAATCCAAACACAGATTCATCTGCCCAGAGCTGCAGCAGCACAACAAGACGACCTACAGCTCAAATAACACGTCTTCTGCTCTGAATGATGAGCTCAAGGTACTGTCTGTGGCGATCAACATGCAAACCTGAAGCCTGTCATTACCCACCCAAAAACATCAGCCTTCAACAAGAGGCAGTGCTCACACGTATGCAGATCTTTTACAGCAGCACATGATCACAGAGGAAATGTGTTTATCAGACAGTTCACATAGAAACAACCTGTGACCTACTGACCTCTGACCCCGTGGGTGTTTAGAGACCGGCGGTTAGAGAACAGCTGACTAACCGGGACTGAACTCAACACGTACTGAAGGGTGGAGGATGAGATTTAAAGACATCGTTCATCCGAAATCCTCATTCTGTCATTATGTACTTACATGCAGTTCCAAAAACTGAATTTATAATTTAACATACTGCTCTAAGAGTCACTTCACAAACATCTCACCATTTCATCTTACCATTTCAAAAAAAACTTAAAGCTCTTCCAACCAGAGCATAAAAGTCATAACCTGTCAAAATAAAAGTTTTGTTTAACTTGAAGAAAGTTGGACAGAGGTAATATATGTGATTACAATTACAGATGCCACAATTATGTAATCGTTTAAAGGTGCAAATAAAAAAAAAAAAGTAAATAAATCACTTATATTATTCTGCTTGCTTAAGATATGGAGGTGGGTGTGTTTTTCCTACAGGTTATCTTTAGGGTTTTTTTTGTTTGTTTGTTTGTGTTTTAATTTTAAAATTTGTACTTTTTTTACATTTAAAGAAGAAACTATATACAAAATTGTGCCATGCAGTGCTGCAAACAATAGTATAAAGCTATTCAAAACATCATTCCATGCAAATTGTGATAATCTTAATTAATAATCGCAATTACAATTTCAAAGTAATAATCGACAATTATGATTTTTGTCATAATTGTGCAGCCCTAAATGAACTGTTGTTAAATTGTATATGTTTCATAATTTCACTTAATTAGACATGCTTTTTGCTTGTTTGCATTTAATTTCACTATTAAAACTGAATTCAGAAAAATTCAAATGGGGAAAAAAAAAATACAACAAAATTAAAACTGTTGACCTTTATGACCTTCTTTCTGCAGCTGAAGACATTCTGAAGAACACTGGTCATCAAACAGCTTTAGTGAGCACTGACCTCCACTGCGTGGACACAGACATTTCTCATAAAATGTAGTAAAAGAGGGCAGAGTTTTCAGTGTTTACAGTGGAATATGCCTTTAAAAGACTATGTCATGTTGCTGAATGTTCACACGGTGATTCCTCGTGATACGAGCACTTGAAGATGTGTGTTGTTTTAGTGCACTATATAGTCAGGATCAATTACTGAGCGCTGCTGCCTCAAAACAACTAAAGGAGTCTGAAATCAGAACCACAATCGTTAAATTCCCTGCAATTCCCAGTGCATTCCGGCGTGAACCCGTCCACACGCCTGTGCAGCGCCTCAACCCGTCTGACCTCCTCCAGCCCAAAACAACAAGCCCTTCACATTTGACGGCACTCCTGTGTGAAGATCAGGTGAAATGCTGCTGTCTGGCTTCACACACGTGTGGGACTCTGAAATCTGGCTCTCCTGAAGCCGCTCTGCTCATTTCTCCTCAGCAACAGGAAGTGAAGCGAGCGGCGTCAGGAGTCTCACGTACAAACACATCACAGCAGCTCACAGACAGACGGACAGACACCGGCTGCGGCAGAATGCGTTAAAAGAACGGTTCACCCTAAACTGAAAATCTGCTGTTCATTTACTCACCCTCAGACCATCCAAGATATATGTGACGGTACAGAAGATTTTTAAACTGAACATTATTTATAACATTATTACCTGTAATTCAGAGCCACAGACAAACAGTCTGGAGTGATGACCAATTCACAGATGAATCATTCTTTTGAACTGGTTCTTTTTAGTGAACTAGTTGAACCAGTTCACCAAATTGGACTGAAGCGTCTGAATCAGTTCGCGACTCGAGCAGCACAGATCTACAAGTTACTCAGTCAAAACTACACTTTCAGATGCCTGACAGTCACTCTGACTGTAAATGAGTCAAAATATCAGGGTATCTGACCCTGTGTGCTGATGAAGACCAGTTTATTCACTTTATATGTTTTACACATGTACAACATCCACATTTCCGAAAGAACTAGTTCATGGAAAAGAATCAGATTTCCCCATTTACCTAGGGCCCTA
Source organism: Cirrhinus mrigala (assembly GCA_036247105.1). Lineage (NCBI taxonomy): Eukaryota > Metazoa > Chordata > Actinopteri > Cypriniformes > Cyprinidae > Cirrhinus > Cirrhinus mrigala. The sequence goes on from CM070023.1 coordinate 33,996,971, forward strand.
TGATATCCGTTTTATTTTTTCCCAAATTCCGTTTTATTATTATTATTATTATTTTATTTATTTTTTTCTGGACTCTTTTTTAATGGTTACATTAAATTGTATTAATCAAAAAGAATGTCTAATTAATTAAAATCATGAAAGAATTTAACATCAATTTATTAAAAATTACATGTTTAGGGCCCAATGAAATGTTTTATTTTTTCCCACCTTATGTCGTATTGTTACCTAATCATGTGTTTTAGCATGTCTAGTTATATGAATGCATAAAAAAAAAGCTTCATTTATTCTTACAATAGCCTTATTAAAATGTTTTATTTTTTTTCTGCTTATCAGATGAAGGCATAAAACATCTTTCATTAATGAAAATTAAACTAATTTAATTTTCTGGCAAATAAAGGGGATTTACTATTACAATTAAAACATCGAGGAAATATTGTATGATTATTTCTTAAAAAACAGTGGTATTTTAGTAGTGCTGAACAATACTAATGTACTTCCTGCACCCCACTGTTCCTACTATCCATCCTAAACAGTATGAGAGATTACAATAGGTGTGTCCCAAAACACAGTATGCTGAAAAGAGTATGCCAAAAGTCCCGGATGGTCTACTATTTCAGGTCGATTTTTGAAGTGTGGATCCGTGCACACTCTAATGGCTAATATTGCCCACAATCCACTGCACTTTGGCAAAGGATTCGCTCCAGAAATACAATCACAATAAAACATGTTAAAAACTACTCAATGGGGATGTGCGCGACCAGCGGTTAGGTAGAGATGTTTAGAAAAAGGGGTTTGAGTTACTAATAATCTATATTTAACCCGGTAGAAAATATGTATTTAATGTTATCTGTTATATTTCATCTGCAACAGCAATGTGAACTTTTATAAACATCCGCTTAGTCGTTAACGTTTTGAATGCATCATTATGCAGAAAATATGAGCAGAGTTTTTGGCACGAAAGACCCACGACTGGCAGATCAACGTGCTACATCTTTTCTCTCCAATATGGTAGGAAGTTAAATTAAATGAGATGTGAAGAATGTTAACAGTGACAAAATGATTGACAGGCCAGTTTATAGTGACAGGGTGTGTGTATCGATGCGACAGAGCGTTTGTTAAAGGCGCAGTTGTGTGACGTGATGGTATGTTCCAAAGTTAGCCTATTCTTCCATTACACACTCAAAAGTGTGTATCTTTTCTTCACCAAAAGAGTACACACTTTATGTCTACAAGTTAAACCAAACTTTTATTTTGACGGGTCGTTAAACTTCTGTGTGTATATGATACAACGCTAGTTTAACTCAAAACGGCTGAATGCTCATGAAGAACAAGCAGTTCTTGCTCATGTATTTACATCCTCATTTAGTGAGACGACAGACGCTGAAATCAGCACAAACGTCACACGCGTTTCAGTGCGAGTAGTAAATAAAACAGCGCGTCTGTGCCATTCATTCACACAGAGACACGCAGAACATGCAGGATTCATATTTAAATAGTCTTTTTGCAGCTTAATATTTACAAATACTAGTTTATATCACGATTTGATTGAAGTGTAATGACCTTCTTCTGATTAGTCCATACAAATGCTGACAAATTCCATGACATTCCAAATTAATCCTTAAAGACCTAGAACATTTTCGGGGCACCTGACACACCTGCACTTTTCTTTGTTTTTTAAGACCTATTCTAGCAGTCAGCACCAAGTGCCATATAGCATTATAAACAGGAGAAGTTGAAGTTTCAGTCTAGCTCATTTAAAGTCCCAGTTTTAAGTCCCACTTTTGTCTGCTCTAAGAATGAATGAATTTCCAAAATTTTAAGAAAAACACAAGCAACAGTTTGAGCTTTTTTACTGTGTACTCAAAGAGAAACTCCTGAAGTTTGGATTTTTTCTTCAGAAAGTTGTATTCGGGTGTTTTGCACTTCCAAATAAAATTTTGTCTACATATAACATTCGCCAAGCAACTTGCAGCCATTTATTACAATATTGATATAGGCGCTTTTTAGTGAAAAACAGGTCTATTTAGTTTACTGACAATATAGAAGTGTTCAAAAATGTTTAGGAAGTAAAGTAAATGGAAACAGTGTTACATATAAACAAAACACTCTGAGTTTTTGTTTTTTTTTCCAAAGAAATGTATTTTCAAGTAGAGTATGAACAACAAATGCAAACAGTGGAGCAAGCAGTGAAAACAACTGCACAAATGGTCTTGTGCAACAAATATACAAACTTTCACAAACTATGCACAAAATTAAAGAGAAATATACAAAGTGCAACAGGAAAAAAAATAGTGCAAATGATCCTTATAAACTATATAAGCATAATTTAACAGCCAAATGGATCGATCCGCTAGCTGTATTCAGCGTCGGGACAGCGCACACCCACGTGAAAAAGTAAATTCCGGTGCTTTATCTGATATGTACCGCTGTTTCATCCTTGTTTTTGGTTTGTTTTATGTCAAAGTGCTCTATCGTGTGTTTTTCTGTGCTTTTTCAGAGAGTGCTGTCAGTCAAATGTGTTATTTTGTGTTTGTTTTCATGCACGCACGACACACTTTACTTTCACTTTGAGTTTGTTCAAATTTCCAAAGAAACATGCTAATTGGTGGTTCAAAAGTCCAAAACCTATGTTTATTGGTTGAACAGATGGCCAGTTTCAATAGATGATAGTTTGAACCAATCTGGGCACGGGGGTGGGACTAAGCATCGACAATCGTTCCTGTCTGGCTCAGAGGAACGAAATGCATTGGTTTCTTCTGACGAATCAATGCGTATCAAAATGTGATGTCGTAATCACGTTCACTATATTTTTTAAAGCATTCAGACTGGATTAATGGTTCAAAAGTTATTAAATATTTAAGAACAATAGTTATTTTTAGCCGCAGGCGGCTGTCACAGTCTTTGAGAGTTAAACTGTAACTTCCACTTTTTTTACTGGATTCCATGATTTCGTCCATAGGGCCCTATTTACCTGAGGCTGTGTATTACAGCTGATGTTATAAGCAATGTTCAGTTTCTTGCACAGTCTAATCGTTTCACTGCAGAAGACCACAACATATCATCAGGAGCCACAGGTATTAAATGCAAGCCACTGACTTGCATTTTATGAATCACCAAGGACAGTTTCAGCTAAAAGTCCTATTAACAGCAAATGTTCATTTCTGGCTGAACCACTTCTTTAATGAATCACAACACAATTCATTATTTGGACAAATTGATATTTTCCAGCCAAACGTGCTACAAAAAATCCTTCAACCTGACGGTCACATAATTATACCACTGTGCTGTTCTCTGGTTCTTTGAGCGCTACAGATGTGATCAGTATGAGTACTAGTGAAGGTGATTTAACAGCAGTACTCATAGAGTGACACACTGGTGTACCTTTACAAGCTTGAGCAGCTGGTAGAGATCCTCCACCTCATCTCCTTCAGTCTGGCTGTATTCCCTTCCTGTGTGCAGACTGGAGCCCTCAATAGTGCGCCTGTACAGGGGAACATCCATGGCCTCAGCGTACAGATCGATGGCCTGATGACCCACTGTCTGATACATGTAACTGTCCAGCTCATCTGGAACTGACACACAATGCATGCGTTACTGGAAAACAGCAGAACAATCACTGTTCACGCAAGTCACGCGGATATTCTTTTTTTTTTTTTAAACTTATTTATGTCTACATATTTACATTTTTCTTCTCGCTACTACTGAGAAAAAAATACATGTGGAAAAACAAAGCTTCATTTTTTACATTTTTATTCCACAGCAGAAAAAAAAAATCTGAATTGCAAGATTAAAAAAAAGCTACAATTTCTTTTCTTTTTTTTTTTAAATCCTATTTATAAAATATTCAGCTATATAATACTACAGATTTATAGGTAATGTAAAGTTATAGTAATATAGTTATAGTACAGTTATATAGTTACATAGTATAGTTATAGTACAGTTAGGCACTGTAACTGGAGAGTTTTTACCTTAACATTTCTGTAATTTATAGTATTTACAGTAAATGATAGTATGCTTTTTATATCCTAGTGCATTATTGTTTTGTTTTCGTTTAACTAATCATTTTGCTGGGTCTGATGAAATTTCAATTGGAAAAGGTCGTTTAAAACACTTTTAGATAAAGTTACTGCATGTCATAATGCAGGACACTCACGTCTACTGTCAAATAACAGAAATAACAGCCCATGTGTTATTATCATGTGTTAACTATGATCTTACCATGTGTGTGAGGCATGAGGTTTGCGAGAGCGACGATAGAGTGGCCAGCAGACACACACTGCAGCATGTTATAACAGCTGTCTTTACCGCCACTGAAACACAAACACAAACACACACAACAATCACTGACAGCACGACTGTCTGCATCACATTCAAGTGTCGTTATAATCACAGTCGCGACACGCTACCTGATCAGCGCAACAACTCTCATGATGTCTATTTCACAGCTGCTCACACAGAGAAAGTCCAGTGCAGTGACTGCAGTCTGCGCTGCCGATCATCACACACGTGTTTCTCTCACTCGGCTGTAAACACAGGCGCGCTTCCGGGTGCCTGAAGGACCCCTATTGGAAGCTGCCTGATGATTCGCCTGCGCGAAATGCTCTGACTGACCGCTAAACAAAACCATACTGCTAAACCACGCACGGGTTATTCTGCTTTAATATCTCATATAGCGCAGCACATACTGTTATATAAATGCAGAAAACTAAAGTCAAGCATACTGCTGTATAATGAATGAAGAACGTAATTCACTGAAAAAAATGGCTTTAAAATACTGCTGTCAAACGATTAATCAGTTTTTGTTTACATAATATATGTGTTTACCGTGTATGTTTGTTATATAGATGCACACACATGCATTTATACATTTAAGTAAAATATGTTACATTTACATATTAAATATATATAATATAAATTAAATGAATATAAATTAGTGCTGTGCAATGATTAATCACGATTAATTGCATCCAAAATAAAAGTTTTTATTTACAAAATATATGTGTGTGTACTGTGTATATTTATTATGTATATATAAATACACATCCATGGATATATTTAAGAAAAATATATTATGTTTATAAATTAAATATGTATATAATTAAATCAATAAAAATATATACATGTTAATACATGTACAGGGGTTGGACAATGAAACTGAAACACCTGGTTTTAGATCACAATTAGTATGATATTGGGCCTCCTTTTGCAGCTAATACAACATCATTTCATCGTGGGAGTGACAAATACAAGTCCTGCAAAGCAGCCAGAGGGATTTTGAGCCATTTTCCTCTTGCAGAACAGTGGCCAGGTCACTATGTGATGCTGATGTGGGAAAACGTTTCCTGACTCGCTCCTCCAAAACACCCCAAAGTGGCTCAATAATATTCAGATCTGGTGACTATGCAGGCCATGGGAGATGTTCAACTTAATTTTCATGTTCATTAAACCAGTCTGTCACCAGTCTTGCTGTGTGTATTGGTGCATTATTATCCTGATACAGAGCACTACCTTCAAGGTACAATGTTTGAACCATTGGGTGCACATAATGAAACTTTACACTCTGCTCTAACTGGTGTAATGTACAATAAGTGAAGATTGGGCACCAGACAGCGCAAATATAGCCATGAGACCTCCAATACTATATTGGCGAGTGTTTCAGTTTCATTGTCCAACCCCTGTATATATTTTTAAAATATATACTGAATGTGTGTGTATTCATATATACATAATAAATATGCACAGTACACACACATATATTATATAAACAAAAACGTTTATTTTGTACGCGATTAATCGTTGCACAGCACTAAAAATATATGCATGTTAATACTGTACATGTAAATATTTTTAAACTATATATGCTACTGTATGTGTGTGTCTTTATACATACATAATAAATATACATAGTACACACATACTTTTTAGATGCAATTAATCGCAATTAATCATTTGACAGCACTACTATGAAGCAATTTGCACTCAGTAATTGCAAGTAAATTTTACATATAAACAGCAACACATTTAAATATTTTTTTTGAAGTAAAAAGACTGAAATATGTATTTTCTTGTAAAGCGTACGCTAGTGATCTTTATTTTATTTACAACGTATAATTTTTTTTTTTACAGTGTTCATACAACCCTTTAATAAATTATTCAGATTTTGTCAAATTACCAAAAACAAGAGAACTTAAGACTATGTTTAAAGGGGTCATCGGATGCCCATTTTCCACAAGTTGATGTGATTCTTTAGGGTCTTAATGAAAAGTCTCTAATATACTTTGGTTAAAAATTCTCAATGGTTTTGTAAAACAACACCCTTTATACCTTGCCAAAATCTGCTCGCCCCGCCCCTCTCTTCTCTCTGTAGAGTGATGAGCCTGTTTACTTTAGCTACATTTAGCCGAGTTTAGCCACTAAACTTGCTAACTAGCACATTATTAGGAAAGGCGATCGCAAAGATTCATAAAAAATCCCTTATACTCACTTCTGCTGTAAGTGAAGCTGGATCATGAATGATTTGCGCGAACATAGACGGATATATGTAGATCAGGAGGTGCATTCCCTTCACAAACAAACATAATCCACTGCATCTTCAGCGGCTCAGATGTCGGGAGTAAATGACGACCACTATGTTCATTATTACATCCAACAACACAACACCTCAATCAGAGATATTCTTGTCTAACTTACATCCCTGCTCCTGCACTGAAACAATGGAGGTTACTGGACTGTTACAGCTGATTTAAGGCGGGTCTGAAGTAATCATGTCAATGTCATGTCATGTCAATGCTCATGTCAATCAACTATGGTGGGAACGGCCTGATGACCCCTTTAATTATTCTGAAATGTGTCATTACTGCTTAAATGCATTATATAGATTTAATGTATCTGAATAAAATGTGTTTTTGAACGTGAATTCTCATGAAAAACAAGTTGTGTTTCAAGTATTAAAGAAAAATCAGTTACATGTGTGGTGTTTCATGTGTGCGTAATAAAATATTGATTGAATGATTAGTTTGGGATGTAAAGATGAGCATACATGATCCAGATGCACATAAAAATCAAACCAGAGGTCAAATGAGAACATTGGCCTTTTCATATATGTGAGAATAAACTCATTGTAAATGAGTGAAATCTCAAGAGTGTTAGTTTGGGGCATGATTGCTGATGGATGAAGGCGCTTTGACCATGATGATGCTGGAGTCTGGATCTTCTCACAGGTGATGTTTTCCTCCGAGGGAGAATCGCACTCCGACACAAACACCTTTCATGCTACGTTTGCTGTGTGGTGTTGTTGTGCCGGAGCACGGTGCTTGTGTTGCTTTCCTTACCTCGTGCCCCTGAGCTGGCCAAAGGCAACGCATTCCGTCTGCATTTACACAATTGAAAGAGACATCTTCCCAGCCCTCTGCTTTCTCACGTCTGCTACTGTACGCTAGTTATTTCTGTACTGTGTGCCTTGTGAAACCCGACCAGCACAATTAACAAAAGACTGGGTTTGTCCAAAAGGAGATTTTGAAAATATTCACTGTACAGCATTCACCAGACATTCACAGGCAACGTTTGCTGAAGGAATGATCTCACCGAACCTTCTCCTAAAATCAACAGCAGTACAGAGTATGAAAAGACAATGCAGAAAAGCTGAGCGGATGTGGCAGAAGACAAAACTTGAAATTCACTATAGCATCTATAAAGACAGCCTTCATGCTTTCAATGTGGAACTAGCCACAGCAAGACAGAAGTTCTTCTCAAACCTTATAAACAGTAACCTAAACAACACTCGCACTCTTTTTGCTACTGTTGAGAGACTAACAAACCGCCCAAGTCAGATTCCCAGTGAAATGCTCTCCGACAGCAAATGCAATGAGTTTGCCTCCTTCTTTTCCGAGAAGATCATTAATATCAGAAAGGTGATTAGCACATCCTCAAGTTATGCAGAGGTCACACAGATTCGACCACAATTTCAAAAAGAAGTCACTTTGTCAAGGAGTGAGACTGAAGTCATTGCATTTGGAAGCAAAGAGGAAGTTCTTAAGGTGAATGCATACCTTGACTCGAAGGGTCAAACAACTAAAAACCAAGTCAGGAGTCTTGGTGTGATTCTGGAGTCAGAGCTTAGTTTCAGTAGTCATGTCAAAGCAGTAACTAAATCAGCATACTATCATCTCAAAAACATTGCAAGAATTAAATGTTTTGTTTCCAGTCAAGACTTGGAGAAACTTGTTCATGCCTTTATCACCAGCAGGGTGGATTATTGTAATAGTCTCCTTCCCAAGAAGACCATTAGACAGCTGCAGCTCATCCAGAACGCTGCTGCCAGGATTCTGACCAGAACCAGAAAATCAGAGCACATCACACCAGTCCTCAGGTCTCTACACTGGCTTCCAGTTATATTTAGAATTGATTTTAAAGTACTTTTACTCATTTATAAATCACTCAATGGCCTAGGACCTAAATACATTGCAGATATGCTCACTGAATATAAACCTAACAGACCACTCAGATCATTAGGATGGAGTCAGTTAGAAATACCAAGGGTTCACACAAAACAAGGGGAATCCGCTTTTAGCCATTATGCTGCCCGCAGTTGGAACCAGCTTCCAGAAGAGATCAAATGTGCTAAAACATTAGCTACATTTAAATCTAGACTCAAAACTCATTTGTTTAGCTGTGCATTTACTGAATGAGCACTGTGCTTCGTCCGAACTGATTGCACTGTGTAAAATTCTTTTCTATTTTTAACTGCATCTTAAATTTATTTTATATCAATTTTTAAATCATTTTTAAATCATTAAATCAATCAGTTTTTTTACACTTTTTTGTTTTATTGTTGTGATCATTGTTTTTATGATTATTCTACTTCCTTTTTTGTGATTATTGTTTTTATTGTTGTTTTTATGATTATTCTACTTCCTTTTATGTAAAGCACTTTGAATGACCTTTGTGTATTAAATGTGCTATATAAATAAGCTTGCCTTGCCTTGCCTAATGTTTCCGTATGGTTCCTGTTCTAGAAATGTTTTATCTAGTGTCTTTTAGTAACCAAAACCTAGAATGTTTTCCCTTTAACAGTTTTTATTGAAGGAATAGTTCAGAAATGTGCTCAAAATGTGCTGTCTCAGTTCATCCAAGATTAGGATGAGTTTGTTTGTTCATCAGATTTGTAGAAATGTCATTCCATCACTGTCTCACCAATGATCCTCTGCAGTGAATGGGTGCCGTCAGAATGAGAGTCCAAACAGCTGATAAAAACATCACAATAATCCACAAGTAATCCACACCACTCCAGTCCATCAGTTATCATCTGGAGAAGACAAAAGCTGAAACAAATCATTAAGATGTTTTTAACTACAATCCGAGTCTATGATTCATCATAAAACTTCTTCCAGTGAAAAAGTCCATGTCCTGTTGTCTCTCACATCCAAATCCAGCCACATATTTGTTTAGAGCTGTTCTGGATTGTTTGTGCTTGTAAACGGTGCTTGATCTGTGCAGATTTCTCCCCTGATTCAGACCAGACCACTTTTTCACTGGAGGAAGCATTATTATCTGATGAATAAACAAACAAACTTTTCCTTTAATAAAAACTGATATGTCAATGATATGACACTGATAACACTGTGTATTAGCAGAAGCACAGACGCTCTGAATAGCATCTTCAGTCTTTTCTATAAAGACCTGTGGGCATCTCAAAGCTGATTTACACACACACACAAACTCATCTTAGTCGCACAAGGACACAAAAACTTTGCACCTAATAAGAAGCTGTGAAATTATGACACAGACGTCCAGAGAGTCGCAGCAGTCAAGGTTTAGCACACAGACGCGGCGCTCCACATCTATTCATCTTCTTTTAAGAGCACAACAAAACAGCTTCTGTTCGGCGTGACACGCTCATCTTGTCGCAGGGACAAATTGCTCCTTAAATTACACTTTGAGCAATTTTGCAGTTTTATAGAAATATTTTCACCATCACACACGCTGACCTGACAAAGTTGTTATTTGCCATTTTCAATTCACTTCTTTACATCTTATGACAGATGTCCAAAAGCGCGTCTGCTGCGAATTACGGCCCGTTTTAAGCTCTCGTGTTAGGAGAAGCGGGGCGTCCTGATGGCAGCACATTCCAGCGCTGAAGCTCCTGGACGGACTGAACTCTCCCAGGAACAACTTCAGCTTCCTGCAGAATTACAGTATGATTGAGTCATAACTGCGAGTCTATTTACATCATCTGACAAGTATTTCCTCTGCAATGAGAGCGCATTTGTAGCCGCACTTAAGGCAGATGTCTGCCCAGCCTCAAAAGAACCACAAAATCCAGATTGTGACTTTCAGAAGGAATCAGTTCAGCTCATAATTCTTCGTGCGGCCGCAAACACGCAGCGGATCTGTCTGTTCGGGTGCCGTCCATCTTCTGCTTTACTGATCCTCGTGGTGCAGTAAAGCCCGAGCGTTTGGCAGGCCGTGTTCTCCACACTTTCTCCCAGGATCCTTTGTGCTCATGTAATGCCCTCAAACACCAGGCAGGACGCTGCATACTCACAATACGCTGCGATTCCTTTGGATCTTTGCTGGAAAAGCAGCTGTTTTGATTAAAAAACTCTCACCTTTCTAACTGATGTTTTCAATAAACAATAATCTGCAATGTTTGGAATTGTTATCTAGTTCAATTAAACAGCTTCATTGTCTGTCAAATTCAACACTCGTCTCTTTGCAGTGCAACATCTCCACTGAGTGCTGTACAAAACTCCTGTTCAATGCACAAAATCAAATCACTAATCAGCTCAAACATACACACTCCAAACCCATATGGCAAAAGATATATTTTTGAATATATTTTGCAAAGTATGCAAAAAATAGCCAAAAATATATTTTATATTTTGAGGGCAGTATATTTATGTAAATGTTTTCTGCTAATATATTTTTTGCCCATTTTTGAAAATATATATTTTTCTCCCACTTCACTTCCTGTCAATTTGATCTGTCCTGTCACAATAAAGGCAAAAAAGCCAAAAATAGATCTTTAAAAAAGCATTTAAAAATATATTTTCCTCTCAATATATTTCAGTCCAAGAAAACACAATTATATGTCACATTTGAAGAAAAACTTTACTTGCTGTCTACAACACATGCAAGCTACAACTAAATATATTTTCAATTTAAAAAATATACTTTTTTTTTTTTTTTTTTTGCCTTATGGGAATTTAATTGAACATCAAAGCTTCTTGTTCATCAGAAGACGTCGATTAATATTGCACAGACAAAAACAGCTGAAAGATTGTTTAAATATCTTCTATTGTGTAGTGCTGAAGGGCTATCAAACGATTAATCGCAATTAATCACATACAAAATTAAAGAGTTTGTATACATCATAATTACACACAGCACACACACATATATTAGGCAAACTCAAACTTTTAGTTTGTATGCGATTAATCGTTTGACAGCTGTAGGGGAATTTCAATTCTAGGTGAATTTTTATTTTAAGTGGATATACGTTCATGTCCATGTATTGCATCGGTCTCATCGACTTTCCATGCAAAAAGTGCATTTCATGCAGTGGTGCATGATGAGGTTCTTATATGAGGACTTTTATTTTCCAGATATTTCCTGATTTGATGTCTTTGGTTTTGCTGGAATCACACTGAAGTTTCCTGTGTGAAGTTTCCGCCAAAGGGATGTGGTCCATTTGCATGGGCCGACATGCTGCCAGACACAATCCCATTCATTTCACAGATCTCACCCATGTAATCACAGGCCTTATCTTTAATACTGGACAGATTGTGGAAACTAGAGCAGACTTTTTCGATTTCTTTCAGTATTTAGGATTTCTCCCTTCTCTGCTAACTGAGAATGTGAAAGCTGTAGCATTTTTTTTCTTTTCAGGAAATTATAATAAATTATTTTCAGATTTCTGTGACATACAGTAATTATCACAATGCAGTTGCTCATTTGTGCAAATAATAATATTGATGCATATTTTGATTGTCTGTTTATCTTTACATTTCAATAAACAATGTTGGATTAATTACCAGCATATGAGCACAAACGATTACATGTGCTCTTCAGCTGGACATTTTCACGTCAGAATGTTCCGTGTTCAGGTGAACCAAGCCTTTAAATGTTGCTGATCAGTGTTATGTAATGTGTCACAAATACATTTAGCGACATTTAACCTGGTTCAAAAAATGCCTTGACCGCGTGCCATCCAGAAATAACGGGCATCGCTTTTCTGCGCCGATCGTGTGTTTGTGTTACCGTAATACTCATTTTACCCAGCCGCTGGATCAGGAAGCTCCATCCATTTCAAGGCCGCTAAGTGAAGTGGGATGCTGTAATTAGGACGTCTGCTCTCTGATATACAATCCGAGGATGGTTGCTTTCTAGCCCGACAAACACAATCTTAATCCAGGAAATAGCTCGCAATCAGAATATTGGATCTGACATCAGAGGTAGCCACAGAGGCGGTCTTTCCCGAGCTTCAAAGCTGTGGCGGGGCCCGTTAGAGGTTTCTCCTGTGATCGAGTATGACACTCAGCAAACACAAAGGCCCCGGCCCTCTCGTGTGCCCGCTTTGCTTTTCTTGGATCCCCCCGTCCGCTCGATGCCAAGTCAGCTTATGTGTTGTCAGTGTGTTTGTGTACGTCTGGATGGACTGGGATGATGTAATCAAATGCTCTAATCACAGGCACCTGTTCTGCATTCGGGCCGCACACGCATCTGTCGGGGCCCGTGACTGCTAGCGCGGCTCCGTCCCAGCTGCCTTTGGCTCCAATCAAGCCTGTGCTCATATCCCAGTGATCTCGGGTATTTGCACTTGATTTAATCTGCTTAAGAAATCTGAATGAGATTAAACTGGAGATATAGAAGGATTACAGTTACACTTTCTCCGCTAAAATGGGTCTGTTCGACTGCTGGATCAGTGAACCGAGCTGTTTTTTGTTTATGAATCATAGAAGTTTTGAGAACATGGCTATAGCCACTACGTATTTTTTGTAGTGTAGTATGACTGTAGACTGTAGTTATAAGACAGGTTACATCGTTACACCTGTAGGTGGCGTTGATGAGTAAGTCAGTGAATCATTAATTCAACCAAAAGCACAGAAAATACCATTTTCATGTAGCTCAAATAGTACAGCATTGCATTAGCCATGGCAAAGTTGTAGGTTCTGATAAAAACATATGTCTTGAATGCAACATAAGTCGCTTTGAATAAAAGCATCTGCCAAATGTAAATAAAATGACTGCTTTAATGAATGAGTCATTGAATTATTCACTGAACCTATTTGTTCTAAAATGCTGATTCATTCAGAACTAAATGAGTGAGTGAGTGAGTCACTGAATCAATCACTTAACCTGTTTGTTCTAAAACACTGGGCCTGTACAAACACCCATACTTGCGGTCTTGTCCACTTGAGAGCATGTGCATGCAACAGAAAATAAGTGTGTGAGACTGTCCCAGGTCTTAAAAACGCCAAAGCACAGTGCCCTTAATGCACACTGAATCCGAAGTGGTATTCAAAGCTAAGCGTATCCCACCATGCAACACGTTGAGATAAATCATGAGACGTTTTGTTGAGATCTTAGAGGATACCGTAGAAACCTTTACAGTGTAAGTTTTTATATTATTATATTAAGAATAATTAGATATTACATACAATTCCGTAGTAAAATAATGAAGTGTCACACATTTTATTGGTGCAAAGATGAGCGTGTGTGTCTTGTACAACAGTTGCAGCTGCTTAATTAATTGGAGGCACCACTATTACTAAATTGTTATCTGTTATAGAGACAACTGAACAGACTTTACTTTTTTTTTTTTTTAAATGCAAGTCCTTAAAATCAAAATATAGCTCTGTAAACACTTGCATTTTTACAACACTGTAAGTGTGACCCAATGAGTAATAAAAAGTTGTACACACACTTGTGGTCTTCATGCTCACTTGAACACTTGGGCCAAATACAGGAAATACATCATGTAAACAGACAAGCGCTTAAATGCAAAGACCACAGGTGTGAGTATTTGGACGAGTCGTTGAATCATTCACTGAACCAGTTTGTTCAAAAATGTTGATTCATTTGGAAATTAAACATAGCTACTGTGTGTTGCAGCATTTCTGCTTTGGCTTTATCTGAAACTATTTACTTTGGCACATCATACATATACATATATAGTGTATTGTGACAGTAGTTTATCTTCTTAAAATGCAACTTTATAAAAGTAGCTTGTATCATGAAACTATTTGTACCTGATTCAGAGCACTGCCATTGGTCCTGTAGTTCACAACCACGGCCACTTCTCCACACCAGTCAACAGAGACTCGATAAATTCCCTCCACAGGAGATGAGACAAATCTGTTAAAAACATGAAGAGAGAGCACACAAAGGCAACGAGGAGAAGAGCGATCCCAGAGCAGAGCGTGATGACTGACTTCTCGCACACATCCGGGTCTTTCTTTGAAATGATCTCCAGCACTCGAGAACTGCTTTAGAAAGCAGCTGCCACATGGGAAACATTATGTTCCCCAATCAGAGTTATTATCTGAACCAGCACCCTTTGAAAGACGTGCTAGACAAAGACAACGCAGACAACGCTCTCTCAAATGCTATAATAGCACTTAAAATACTGGATGTGAATGTTTATTTGAACTTTTAATGTTTTTGAATCCAAAGCTCTGGCCTTCAAGATCTAACACGGCCCAGATGTGTGTGCTTAAAAAGACGACAGTTATTTCCACTTTCCCATTGTCTTGTCTGAAATCGCAGTACCTTTGACAATTGTAATTTTCCACTGTGTTTTCGCTGCGCCTGTCTCCTCTCTAACGTGTCCTTTGCATGAAAACTCACACATGCTTCTCTTTTCAGCTCAGATGTAACCCAAGCGCAGATCCAGGGTCAGCAGAGCAAACAGGTCACTCAATTTCTCATCAACATTACTTTTGGAGTACGAGACTTAATTCAAAACAGAGGTAGGATCAGATAGGACTGTCCAAAAGCTGAACTCAATGCATTTACAGACAAGTGCATAAACGTACTACAGTTGGCACACGCTCAGCAAAGAGTGCCATTGACATCTGTGTCCCAACAGCTTCATGAATCCAAACTGAGAATGAACGCTGCTTAGTGTGTCATGCAAAGGAACTTAAATTTATATACAACAGTCATTTTTAACATGTAATTACTATTTATATTAACCATTTGTATTGTCTGTCATTCATCATCCTTACATTTTGATGGGTTAAATAGAAATGTTACCTAACATAATAATAATAATAATTCTTATTCTTATTTTTATTATCTGTTCAACTCCATCTTTTAAAGTAGCAGTTTGATCTTTCTGACATCATATTCAACGGACTGATTCAAACATACATTTCTCTCATGATGTTTCTTTCACTGTGGTTAACTTCTCTTCAATAGTTCTGAGACAAATCCTAGTGATCATATGTACACAAAATTAAATAAACCAAAAATATTGTGAAATACAGAATGTAAATAATTTGTATGGTGCAATGCAGAAGTGGGTATAGTAGCCAAAAACTGTACTCAAGTAAAAGTACAAGTACTTATATAAATAATTACTCAAGTAAGAGTAAAAGTAACAATCCTAATAGTTACTTGAGTAAGAGTATAAAAAGTATCCAATAAAAAATCTACTCAAGTAGCGAGTTACTAAATCAGCATCAGAAATTAATTCCACATTAATTCTTCATTTCTACTTGAGGGCAGTTTTATAACTACCTTAACTTATATAACAAAGGTTAAAGCTGCAGCGTCATGCAACAGCAGTATCTTGTTTATGCTGATGAGAGAATTTGCAAATGCATTTTCATCAGAACTCAGTCAATGAGCACACACACTGAACAACTCTGGAGTTTTCCGCGGTGACGAATCAAAATGCCTCTGATTGGATATTGCAATCATAAGCTCAACAGAAACGTGTGTGATTGGTTATAATGCTCAACGCTGCAGACCACGAGCTCAAAAAAGGATTTGATGCAATGTAATATAGCAAATCTGCTATAAATTAAATGCTGCCATTGACACTTTTTTCTATTCATTTCACTTTACATGTTTCACATTTCATGTGACAGTCGATCTAGCTTACCGCTACTACAGTATTACTTAAATTAAATCACACACTTGGAATAAACTTTGCGTTTCTTAACATAAATTAACATCATAACAATATTACATAAAAAAGAAGTAACGAGAGGAACACCACCCAGTGTAGGGAACCAAAAGTACAATTTTTTAATTAGAAATGTACTCGAGTTAAAGTAAAAGTACCCCTTAAAAGTACAAACTTTTTCAAAAATGTACTCAAGTAAATGTAACGGAGTAAATGTACTTCATTACTACCCACGTCTGGTGCAGTGAAATTTGTTAGTAAAAGATATTGTTAGATAGTCTGTGCACTGGTTGTGGAGCGGGGGTTAGATCACAAGTAAGTTGTGACAAATTGCTGTCTCGATAAGTAAGTCACTGAATAATTAAACCAGTTCATTCAAAAATGTATATTCATTCATGAAAACACACAAACAAATGACTTTATGAATTATTCACTGAACTCATTTTTTACAGAAATGTTGATTAATTCAGAACGAATGAGTGAATTATTGAATCATTAATTCTACTGATTTGTTTAAAAAAAGCTGATTCATTTGGAAATTAAACAGAACTATTGTGTTTTGCTGTCCCTGGTACTCTGGATACATCAGGTGGGGAAATATGCATTTGAAAAATTGAGCAGTAACCTGACACTGAAAAACATTAAACATAAGAATTCCTAAAAGTGGCTGTCATAAATATCAGTGTTTCCTGAAAAAGAGCCATGTAATACTTTCAGACAGTTTCTATCTCAAGTCTTCTCTGCACTTGATTAAAGTGGTGACCATTTAAAAATACTGTGTGTCATTTCAAGCAGACCTCAACCTGTGACGAACCATAAAAACACACAACCCAAGGCCTCGCTGTGAATTCTCGCCGACGCATTAACGGCTACGCCTCATATGAGAAACTGTATACCGCTCAGGACGTGACCTAGAGTTTACGACCCAGACCTGTTGCTCCGCAGCGATTGATTGTCGGCAGAGAAAACAGCAGCGCTCCGTCCCAGCAGTATGTCAGGAAGAAGGCGACGCGTTTCTGCCCCGAGAGGCCCGTCGGCGGATTCTCAGCCCGCTCGTTTTATTGGTGGATTCCATTCACTGGTCCAATCTTCCCTGCCGTAGGAGTTCTGTGATTAAAGTGTATAAAAAGCAGGGTGCTCCACTAAACCGCCGTGATTTACGGAGCTGTCACCTCCGCGCGGGCCAACCGGGCGTTCAGGCCGCGCTGGAGAACTAATGAAAATGAAACAAGGAGGAGGGGGTCCACAAGGCCACGTGTTCGCCGAGTGAACGGCGAATCTCCGATGATCCCGTCCGGCGCGGTTCTCACCTGAGCCCGTGATGCGCGATTCATTCGTTTGCAGACATCTGTCTAACGCTTTAAGAGCCGGCCAGCAATTACACACACGCTGTTGTGTCGATGCGCTCCTCTCACACACACACACACACACACGTACACTGTATATAAACACCGCACCCGTCCAATCTCTGCCATTAGCCTCTGGCTCACCCCGGTTCATGGTCGGTTCATGGACGCGAGCCAGTAAAGACCGCTGCCGATGGACGGATGCAGCCGGGCCGCTCTCACATGCTTCCACACGCTGTTTATTAAAGCTCAACAAGAGCAGGGATCTTTTCAGACGTGATGCAGATGTCTCGCGTCTGCACGTTTGTTTCTGAGTGAAAATAGACAGACAGGGAAAGTTCAACCTCAAAAATCAACATATGTCAAAATTTACTTTCTTCTGCGCAGCACAAAAGCAGGATGACTGAACAATGATAGTGAACTCCAAATAAAGAACCAGAAAAATTGCATTGAAATATCTTATCATAAAAGGTGTCCAAGTGACTTATATATTAAAGCAGCAAATTAGGCTGTACAGTCGTTACTTAAAGAGCTATTCCTACCTGATTTAACCCATAAGAACTTTTTTTTTGTATAAATTTATGTATTTTGGTTGATTCAGTGATAATAAATTTGATTTTTGATATCATTAATCCAGTTTATTTGGATAATACCATTATTTACAATGTACTGTTGGACTTCTGGTCAAGCCTCACTGAAAGAAACCATGAATGGCAATTGCCAAACTTACAAGTGGATTATTGAGTCTTGAAGGGATATTTCACCTAAAATAGTTGACTGTAGCCACTGACTTCCATAGTGTTTTTGTCTCTACTGTGGAAGTCAATGGCTACCATGTTGCAACATACTTAAAGGTAAATGGTGACAGGATTTTGATTTTGGGGTGAACTATGCCTTTAAGCTGAATTATTAGTTGCATTTCAGTCTGTTATCATATTAAATGGCTGTGTGTTCTTGGATTGATTTGGTTTGGTTGATGTGTATACACAGATGGACATGTTTGGCCACTATCTTGCAATGTTTTTCTTCAGCATCAGCACTGCATTTTAAGACAGGGAGTCAAGTAAAGAAATGGTCCAGCTTTTAAAAGCTCATCCTGAGATCTCGGCAGTCTGTCCCATTGTGCTGTGTGCTGTATTTATTTGTATTTAATAACTCAGTTGAGTGATTTTCCCAATCGCTGTGCTAGATTCATGTCTCTCGAATCACTCCACGCTCTTTTTCTTCACACATTAAGAAATCATTCACACCCTAATCCATATAAACATGTATTTATTTATTTTGATAATCCGCCACATTCACACTGGGCTTTGATTGTGAAAGACTGCTGTGTGTAATATTACTGGGATCAATCCCAGAATGCATGTCTGTGTCAGTGAAAGTCTCTACTTAAGTCCAGGATTTGTTGAACACAGAGTGAATGAGCAAAGTTATCATGCAGTTATCTGAACTTTTCCAGAAAAAGGCTTTATTTCAACTGTAGTTAATGTCCGGATGGCAGATGAAGCAGACAGGAGGCAGTCGAGCGGCGACAAACAATACACACTACCTATTTCAGTATTTCTAGTTAAAATGTACAATTTAATTTAATGTGTGACACGTGTTTCTTTATAATATAATAATTTGCTAGAAATTTCGTAGTGAAAATTATTTTAGATTAAACTATCTCATGTCTTTTATTTTGAAGTCTGTTGAAGTTCCTGTTTCCTGTGTATTTGTAGCCTAGTTGTAGTTTTTCTGTAGATTATTCTGTCATTGATTTCAGGTGTGTCTTGTTCGCTCATTTCCGTCTGCTTATATAAATCCCCGTGTTTTGTGTTGATTGTCAAGCTATATTTAAGCTGAGTTGGTTCATATTTGCAAACCTCAAAGTCTTGACTCCAAAAAAACAAAAAACAAACAAACAAACAAAAAAAAAAAAAAAAAAAAAATGTAACAGTTATTTTTAAAGTGATGCAGTTACTGTTACGACCATCTAACCCTGAACCCACTCTGGTCACACTTTATTTCACAATGTCATTGGTACAGTGTAATTATACATTTAAGTACAGAGTAAAATTTTAACTTGGACTTACTGTAAGGTTACGGTTAGCAATAGAGTCTGCTTTAGAGTTATTGCATCTAATTATGCATAATTTACTGGTTTTAGTATAGTAAGTACATGTAACATACAGTATGTAACAAAGACACTAAAAGAGTGTTACTTCAAATCCTGACCTTATTTGTGTAATTACACTGTAACAACTTCACCTTAAAATAAAATGCAACCAAATACATATGTGACTACAAAACCAGCCAAAGGGTAAATTTGAAATTTAAAGGGTTAATTGAGATTTATACATTATCTGAAAGCTGAATAAATAATCTTTTCATTGATGTTTGGTTTGTTAGGATAGGGCAATATTTGGCCGAGATACAATTTGAAAATCTGAGGGTGCAAAAAAAAAAATATTGAGAAAATCACATTTACAGTTGTCCAGATGAAGTTCTTAGCAATGCATATTACTAATTAAATTTTGATATATTTTGATATATTTACGGTAGTCATCATGGAACATGATATTACTTAATATCCTAATGATTTTTGGCATACATTTGTTTTTTTGACCCATACAATGTATTGTTGGCTATTGCTACAAATATACCTGTGCTACTTAAGACTGGTTTTGTGGTCCAGGGTCACATATATATGCATAAAAATAAATAAATCCTGTTCTCCAGACTAAAAATGCAAAATTAATATACTGCATACTGACACACATTGAAACAAACTTTTCTGTAAAGCTTATAAATGTTATGAATGTCCACCATTTTAATTAATTTAATTTGCAATTCAATTTAATTGAATTAATCGCAGTTCCTTTTATTCAAAATACTTTGTTTTTTTATGTTGTCTTTTCATGTGAAACTAAAGTCAACATTCCCCACTATAGTTCATCATGCATTAAATGAATAATCATTTGTGTAATTAGACCTTACAAACATATAACCCTTAAAAACTAGTGGCATAAAGGAATTCTGTGGAAAAGCAATGAATGCATTTGTTGAAGTCTGAACTGCACTTGGGAAAGGAAGGAGCAGCAGAGACGATTGTAGAGTAACAAATGGCTGGAAGTGCGTTAAATGGCTGTTATTAAGCGCTTATGAATGTCTGTCAATTATCTGTGCCATTAACTCAATAATACAGCAGTGAAGTTTAACAATCATGGCAGCAGCTCATTTCACCTCCTGCTAAAAACCACACAGAAGTGACGACTTTAAAGAACATTTAATTCCTTTCTATTTAATGAAGTGGTTCTGGTCATTTGCACCTCTGCTCTCTGCACAAAAATGATTCATTTGTTAATAAAGTACATTAAACATACACTTACTCAAACCCTCGTGTGAAGAAGCTCATGATAATTGAGATATTAATGACGTGATCGCTCTCTCATAGCCGACTGAGAGCGCTTGATGAAAGTGACTTGTCTATGAGTGTTTGGAGAAACCGGTTTAACTGCTGTTAGTTTTAATAAAAAAGGCTGAGGACTCGTCCAAGTGATTCTGTGTCAACTTCTTCATGTGATTAATGGGAAGCTTCACTTCACTAATGCTTCATATGTGGACCAAAAATCAATAAAACAGGGAGATTTACCTGTTGGTAGTGTTGAAAGCATTTTCTAATGCAAATAACTTTTTTTTTTTTTTTGCCAAAAATGCGTACTTTATTGGAATTGTAATATTTCATATTTTTTAGGACTTTCTCAGGACAAAAATTATTATTATTTCTTAAATTAAAAAAAAAAACATAATGCACCAAAAAAAAAGAAAAAAAAAAAAAAAAAAAAATCGCCAAACTTAAAGGGGTCATCGGATGCAAAACTCACTTTTACATGTTGTTTGAACATAAATGTGTTGGCAGTGTGTGTACACAACCACCCTATAATGATAAAAATCCACCCAGTGGTATTTTTGTAATCATTATAAGAAATATCCCCTTTTTCAAATCAATCCATTCTCAGCTTCTTGACGGTGTGACGTCACACAGACCAAGGCCGCTCCCACGATAGTTGATTGACATGACCGTCTTACCTTAGACCCGCCCTGACTGAGCTGTGAACACTCCGCCATTGTTTCGATGCCAGTGCAGGAGTAGACAAGAATGTCTCAATTAAGCGATTGAGGTGTTTTGTTGTTGGATATAATAATGAACATAGCAGTCATCATTTACTCCTGACATCTGAGCCGCTGAAGACGCAGAGGATTAACGTTACTTTCATTTTTTTCGTTTCGATCCCTGATCTACATAAATGTGTCTATGTTCGCATGAATCATTTGTGATGCAGCTTTACCTACAGCAGAAGTGAGTAGAAGGGTTTTTGATGCATCTTTGCATCTTACATGGAAAATAGTTCTCTAGGGTTTTTTACTTTCATATATATATATAAACAGTGCTGCTTGAAAGTTTGTGAAGCCTTTAGAATTTTCTACATTTTTGCATAACTATAACACAAAACATTATCAGATTTTCACACAAGTCCTGAAAGTTGACAAAGAGAACCCAATCAAACAAATGAGACCAAAAATATACTTTGTCATTTATTTACTGAAAAACATGATCCAATGTTAAATATTTGTGAGTTGCAAAAGTACGTGAATCTTTGCTTTCAGTATCTGTTGTGACCCCTTTTTGAAGTAATAACCGCAGGTAACGTATTTTGTAACCGCTGATCAGTCCTGCACAACAGCTTGTAGGAATTTTAGCCCATTCTTTCAGTACAGAAACACTTAAAGCCTGTGATGTTGGTGGGTTTCCTCCTATGAACTGCTTGCTTCAGCTCCTTCCACAACATTTTAATTGCATTACGGTCCAGACTTTGACTCAGGCATTCCAAATCATTAACCTTGTTCTTCTTGAACCATTTCTAGGTATATTGACTTGTGTGCTTGTGGTCGTTGTCTTGCTGTATGACCCACTTTCTTCTAAGATTCAGTTCATGGACAGATGTCCTGACATTTTCCTTTAGAATTAGCTGGTATAATTCAGAATTCATTGTTCAATGATGGCAAGCCATTCTGGCCAAGATGCAGTAAAGCAGGCCCAAACCATGATACTACCACCACCAGGTGTTTTTCTTTTTATATATATAATTTAATGACCTTTTTTTTTTTTTTTTTTTTTTGACACTGACATACAGCAGGTAAAATAAGTATTGAGCACATCACCATTTTTCTCAGTAAATATATTTTCAAAGGTGTTGTTGACTTGAAATTTTGACCAGATGTTGGTAACAACTCAAGTAATCCATACATACAAAGAAAACAAAGCAAAAAGTTCATAAATTATGTGTAATAAAATGGAATGAAACAGGAAAAGAGTACTAAACACATGAAGAAAGGGAGGTGCAAAAAGGCATGGAAAGGCCAAGACACCAGCTGAAATCTATCAGTAATTAGAAAGCCAATCCTGCCCCTTGTCAATGGAAATGAATATTAGCTGGTTCTGTACCAACACCTACAGTACCGGGATGATGAAGATGAAACAAGCGTGGACATTTCAGCAAGACAATGATCCCAAACACAGCCAAGGAAACTCTCAATTGGTTTCAGAAAAGGAAAATAGAGCTGCTAGAATGACCCAGCCAATCACATGACTTGAATCCAATAGAAAATAAGAACTAAAGAGAAGAGGCCCACAGAACCTGCAAGATCTGAAGACTCTGTGGAAGAATGGACCAAAATCACACCTGAGCAATGCACGCGACTAGTTTCTCTATACAGGAGGCGTCTTGAATCTGTCGTTACCAGCAAAGGCTTAAAGTATTAAATAAATTTCAGTAGTTCAATACTTTTTCCCATTGTCATTCCATTTTATTACACGTAACTTAATTTCTGAAATTATTTGTTCTGTTTTATTTGTATGTATGGATTGCTTGGGTTGTTATCGACATCTGGTGAAAATTTCTTGTCAGCAGCACCGCTAGAAATATATTTACTGGGAAAAATGCTGACGTGATCAATACTTATTGCACCCGCTGTATTTGTCCCTTTCTGACCTTCTGTGTAACTTTTTTCATGATTGCACAAGAGTTAAAGTCCAGTGTGTGTGTGTTCTCCAGCTGCTGGTTTATACTTTGAACTTGTAATTGTGTTGTATGAAAATAATTCGCTCATAATAAGTCTCTTTGGATAAAAAAGCCTCTAAATGAATAAATGTAAAGAATTTGACCAAATTCATGATGGATGGAAAGATGTGTACAAATCAGAGATCCGTAACAGACTGTTATGTTTATATTCAATAACATATTCCCTTATTATCAATAAACAATGAGTTGCTTTGATCTGTCATATACTCCTGCTCAAGCCTTTTACTTCTTCTTCATCTTCAGGTCAGTTTATTTTGTATAAATTGTGTTTGTTTTAATATTTATTTTTCTGAACTCTATTCAGACTGAACTTTTGGTATCAGGGCTGCAGAAACATCCAGATGTCTGAGGTGCTCAGGCCCTTGAGGAGTCTCGGTTTGTCCCTGAGGAAACACTGATCTGAGATCAGTGGTTCAGACCGCTGCCCAGTGGCTCCTCTCTCAGAGATCTACAATAGCCGGACAAAGAACAATCAGAGAAAAGGAAGGACAGAAGCCAGGAACACTACAGATAGATTTATGATGGCATGAAGTGCTCTATTTTAATCCTGATTGAGCTCAGGTCAGGACGCACCCATCGCACACCTCTGACCGCCGGATGCTCTGAGATCATGCTGACGTCCACATCATCACATCATCACATATTTGAATCAGTGCACAACAATGAAAAAAGTGAACAGTGTCGTTTAATTAATCAAGTTCTTTTCCATCAGTAAATGCGAACTGGGGCAGAAAACGCAATCTAGGGTAGACCGGGTACAGCTGCACAGGGGTACATTAGAAACACCTTAAATAGCGTACACAGGAACCCCGAGCCGTGATTTTTGCTCCAAACATGTGTATTAGTGTTCTCTTGGATTGTGGGAAATTTGAAATTTGTGTCTTTCCATTCCGAAGATATCGGCAAAGTTTTTTTTTCCAATGTGAGATTTTCATTTCACCACGTACTTTCCATATTGAATAGCTTCTCATCCTTACATGAATTGTTAAAGTTGTTAGCTTACATTTTCATAAACCTTAATCTGTGCTCTAAAAACTGACATACGATGACCTTGCGTGACACTAAGTCTAGAGAAAAGTTTAAGGCGTCGGCGGGGTACAGTTAAAACACAAAGTATCATTTATTTATTATGTTTATTGTTATTATGCTTAATAGGTTATTGTTTGCATTTGATCTGTTTTATTATTGCTGTTTGCAATTGCTCAATGTTTTTTACTGTTTTAGTGTTTATTGTACTCAACTTTTCAACTGTTAAAATGATGAGCTGAAATTAAATATTGTATCGCTGTTTGCCATTACTATACAACGTTTTACAAATTAACTACTTTCAACTAAACAAATAATCAAATAAGATACTGAATGGAAATAAAAGCTGTTAAATTCTCATTTTTAAACGTATTTTACGTTTGCAGTTACATTTCTCAACTGTAACCGGGTACTGTTCCGACTGTATTAGGAACAGAAAGCTTATATGACCAAATATGCCAAATATGACCTAATTATGGATGTTAGTAATTATTAATATTTTTGTAGAAAAATCACTTTTTTCAGTCCCTAGTTTTGGTGTGGTAACGGAAAGAGCAAAATGTCTACCGACTGTACCTGGTCTACCCTAATGTGTTTATGATTTGTGCATTGTATTCCACATCATCTGAAGGTGTATGACCGCTGTGAGATCTTTCACATTCACAAATGGTGTTTAATTGTGTGTTTAGTTTGGTGTGAAGTGGACAGTGTTTCTGCTCTCTAGTTTCTATGGGATGACATGACTGAAGAGGACATGCATGTAAATGACACAGAGCACAGATCCGAGTGTGTGTGTCGCTGTATGGAGCGATCTGCGCGCTCCGTACGCCTGTTGTTTGGCGCTGATGTGTTCCGTCTGTTTCCGCAAGCGTTTAAGCGAGCAGTGGGGAGCAATCAATCGCCGATCGCAATCTCGTTTGCTGTTTTTCCATACTTCTCATTAGCGCTCTGCATTCCTGCAGTAATTCACAGCAGCGCGCGTACGGCGGCGGACGCCCATCTGCCGGCTCTCCGGCATTCGCGGCGCAGCGGCCCGTAGAGGCCCGCATTAGCAGCTGCTGGCCGCGGCCCCGCTCCATTCCGCCACGGAAAACTGTGATTATGGAAGCTGATTGCCGTGTCTGTGATGACGATAAGAAGCCAACGGAGTGCCAAGCCATTTCGGCGCACGAGGAAGAAAGAAAACCGCGCGGAGAAATTAATGGCGCTTCAAACACTCGCGGCTTTTTTATATTGACCTCCATACGGAGCCGTTTGCTGCAATCGCTGGCATATGGTGCTGCGTTCAGTGTGATGGCCACTAAAACATCCCAACGATTAACCAGTGAACTGAGCTCATTACACACGCAAATTAATGAATAATGCAAGCGGATAATAGTTATGCCTTTTCAAATTCACGTGTTTGAATGTAGATTTCAAATGCACTTTACATTTCAGCAGCTGTACTAATGATACTGTTAAAGTGTTTCAATGTGAGACAATATTCATACACTGAAAAAATTATAACATCTAAATGGATAAAGTGAAAAATAATTCATAAATCACTCAGTCAACCTAGTATATATATCAACAAACTTGTTTTCAGTAGTTACATCAGCTAGAAATAGCCCATTTATAGTAACATTTGCAGGAGACCACTTTTCAGCCTAACATTTAAGCTTAGCTAAAACACTGTTCTTTTGCTGCTTTGTCCACACTGATTTCTATGTGGTTAAATTAAGCTGTCAATCAATCAGAAACATTTTGGCTTGTGTCTCAAGAAAATATTTTGATTAAGGGAAAATAAATGTATGTTTTTTTTTTTTTTTTTAATCAATATTAAATGCAAAATTCAAAATAAAGAAATAAAAAATAAATAATAATAAAAAAAAAGAATAGAGGGAAAAATAAAACATTTGGCCATAACATATTATAGTAATCTTTTAAGTTCAAAATATATTTTTTTTTTTTTGGTGTGAAAAAAAAAAAAAAAAACTAAAGTAAAAGAGAGCAGTCAAGACCAACACAAGTTGGGTAACACTTTATTTTAAGGTGACCTTGTTACATGTTACAAGTAATTACTGTTATAATAACTACTAATTACGCATAATTACATGCAGTAACCCCAAGGCAAACACTAATCCTAATCCTAACCATATAGTAAGTCCATGTAGTTAATTAATATTACTCATTAATATTACTTAATATTACTGTTTTTCTGGTGATATTACAATTGTATCATTATGGGAGTCATCAGGTCTAAAGATGCTGATCTATGGCTGAAAATTACATCAGTAGTTTAATATTGTGAAACAGCATGTGAAATATCATAACGTTAATACACATGACTGAATACAGTGAGAAAGATGACAAAGTCATTATAAGAGCTTCTGTAGTTTCACTTGCAGTTGCTCTCGTTTGATTGGACAAGTGGTCCAAAAATTCAGACCGATCCCAGGATACGCTGATATCGTACTGATAAGGTGATTTTGTTATTGTTAAATGTAATTTTGGCAAACATTAGTGTTTTTGTAACCTAGCCAAAGTCCAGCTGTGTGGAGGCGAACACTGTAAGACTTCAAATGTATGAAACTAATCAGGAAGCCCTGCCAAGATTACAGCCATTATAATAATGAACACTGAGACTGTTAACAAGATTTATGTGACCTCTTAATCCTTTAGATGTACTGCATATGATGATATTTACATTAGTTTACATAAGTTGCTTTCCCCAGCCTCCCTGAGTGTGTTGTGTTTGTCATTTACTCTTAAACTAAGTGTGTACAGCATTTCTGTCTAACTAATAACATACAAAATAAATCTGATTAAATACATTTAATTATGCAAATTTTAAATTCCAGTTTAAGTATTTATGCATTGTCACTTATTAATTTTGCATACAGGTCCTGAATATGTATCATCAACACTGTATTTATTACACGTAATTATTTACTTATTACATTTTCTATGTTGCATTTTTTGTTTTCTATTCTCTAAACACAAACAGTACAATAACAACAAAAATGTGACATAAAAATATACAGCTGTTCAACAACCAGAGTGAAAATTATACTTCATGCAGGTCAGTGTAATATTTCATATTTTGGCTTTTTACAATATCCACCATAAATAAAAGCTAAATTAACTCTAATATGAAAGTAGAATTTTCACTTACGATAAAACCCGAAACATTTTAGATTGTAAACAATGGAGTTTAATTAATATAAAGACAGGTATATTCTCTCCAAAAGACCTTAAGTTTTTTTTTTGGTATGTCTTTTTACTAAAAAACAAAACAAAACAAAAAAAAAAAACCATGCATATTATTAGAATATTAGCCATTTATTAGAACTAATTAAGCACATATTAGTGCCTTATTCTCCATCCCTAATCCTACCCAACACCTAAACTTAACAACTACCTTACTAACTATTAATAAGCAGCAAATTAGGATTTTCGTAGTTAATAGTGAATAAGTGTTTCCTATTCTAAAGTGTTACCATTATTTTCTACAAAGAGTGTTCTTTGCTTCTAACAACACCAATTCAAACCATAAACTGTGATTTTTGACTACAGCGATATATAGAAATGCGCTGTAAATAAATGTATGTTTCAGTTCTCTCAGCGTGCGCTCATAACCCTGAACTGATCGGCTCAGCGTGCGAGTGTGAGTCTGAGAGCCGCTGGGCCGCGCTTTGACCTGCAACTGTGAGGCTGATCTGAGGTCAGTCTGCAGATCTAACACAGACCCGTGAAGCTGCGCTTTTGACACGTCCGCTGCAGGTAAGCTGCGCCTGCGGTGGTCTCTCACGCCAGCAGGGTTTCGAGGGGCTGATTTTTGCCTGAACCCTCGCTCAAGGCGAAGCTCGACCGACTCCGCGGTCGCTCCCACAAGCCCTTTGCTCACCGGCCAGCTCCGCTTTATTCTCTCTGTTTGCGCGCCTCTCTCTCTGTTCCTCTAGGCATTCGGGTTGAAGCCTATTGCCGCGATCAGAACGGATAAGCTTTTTGGCAGACGCGGGCGGCGCGCGGGCCAGCACCTTGCCTGAGGATAGGGGCAGCGTTGCCCAGGGCAGGAGAGGCAGCGGCGGCCGGACGGCTTCCAGACGAGCCTTTTGCGAGTCCAGCGCCAGAGTGGATCTGACAGGTGAGAGGCCACCGCTGGCTCTAATGATGCTGCTGCGGGGCAGGGTGTGCGGCGGCCGCCGACCAGACGGAGCGTCAGATCTATAAATCATGGCGATCGGGCCACTGGGTGAAGGACGCTGCCCTTCATGTAGGATGGAGACCGACCGGGAGAGCCAATAAGAGTGGAAAACCGAGCCGCTTACCAGCCCCCAGCACGTCCACGATGAGTTAAAGACATTCAGCGGTTCACACAAACATCATCTTCTGCAGTCCTAAGACAGTTCTTTGTCATCAACAGACTGAATATTAATCAGCATTGCTGCTCACAAATCTTGTGATTTATAATAGGTTTGAATATGTGCAAGTAGTGTTGTCACATTAACAAAACTTCAGCTAATACTTTGGGATGATGTAATTACACGTGTTGCATGTACTTACTACAGTAATAACGGTGAATTATGCATAATTGCCAGCAGCTAACCTTAAACAAAACCTAAACCTTAATAGTCAGCACATGCACTTAATTCATATTCTCAGTACTCAGTACTAATTACAGTGTAGTTACACTGTAATAGCATCATCTTAAAATCAAGTGTAACCAAATTTCAGTAGTCTGTGCCAATACCAGTATAATTGCATGGTCCCTGGTAACAATTTCTCTGCCACATGCAGCAAAAACTATTGGAACTAGTTAGCATGTAGCTTTTTTAAAAAAAGCACATTCAAACATTAAAAAGCAAATGAAAAGTTAGTAATCAAATGAAAATCAACGAAACACACTACATGTTATAGAAGAGCTGGGAGGTCTATTGCATTTATACTGCATCTATTTAGACATATTGCATTGTGGTTATCATGGCAAACACTGTGATTTCAGATTCATTCCCACATTTGAATACAGTTGTCTTTGCAGTGTGTATGTAGCAGAATGGAAACTAAAACTGTTATTTGAATAGCGAATGGGTTATAAACAGGAAAAGAGCAAAACGTCAATCAGTTTTGTTCAGCGTGAGCTCACAGTTCTGGACTCTTATGCAAACTCCTGTTACAATCAAAAAGCTGTCTATACTGCACAGTGAGTGCCTTATTTACATTGTGTTTATATTTTGTTGGTTACCACAAAGAGATTCCTACAGTATGTGTGCAGAATTCTGTGAACTCCAGTGTTTTGATAGGGGATTCTGACTAACTTAAATGTCTCTGATGGGCTGTTGTGTTTACATGCTTAACATACATGTCTGTGATTGGCTATAACACTCAGTATGCAGAAACACGCACTGTAAATGGAAACCTGATGCTGTTCACAGAGCGCTTATATAAATATGCATGGGTGCTTTTGAATTGAGCCGTCTGTCAGCTGGTATTGCGGAAGCACTGGTATCGTCACTATTTTAAAATTTCAGGACCTACTTAATTTGTAATTGGTAATACTTTTGCCAACACTGTGTGGAGTGACTAATGAGATTATTAATGAATAATGGCTTAATCTTTATTATGTTTCTCATGCCAACCAGACTAATTCTTCTGTTTCTTCTTTTGTGTTCCTTGGAAGTAAGAAAGTAAACATTTAGCTAGTCAAGGATGCAAACATTGACTAGTTAGCACAGCCCAGTTAACTCCTTCTAGTACTGTAGATGTCATAACTACATTATCAAAGAGCACCAACCATTCAAAGTATCTGAAACCAAAAAGAGTTTTGCAAGCATCATTCAAGTTACACTTTGGAGGGTTTGGAAGTGTGTAATTGCCTTCTCTCGACCTTTTGCGCATTTCTGGGGTTCTGAGGAAAAAAGGTAGTCATGGTTGGGTAATCTTAGTTGTGAAAGGAAACTACAAAAACTACAACAATTAGCATTTCTGCCTTCCATTTTGCTCCAAAAAAAAAAAAAAAAAATCATAATAGAGTTTCTGTGACCTTACAAAAGAAGAGAAACACTGAGAGACTGATTTCACTGGTCGGAAAAAAAAAAAAAAAAACTAATTTAGCTTTATTGTCATTATGTCATTGTCATAGCAGCATTAAAGGTCACCTATTGTGCCCTTTTTTACAGAATGTAATATAAGTCTGAGGAGTTCCCAGAATGTGTCTGTGAAGTTTCAGCTCAAATCACTGATCATTTATTATATCATTTTGAAAATGCCTATTTTGATGGGGAGGCAGACTGCTCTAGACTGAAGAACATCTAACGCTTTAATGAAAAGACGTTTCTCACTTGAATGCTGCTTTATTCGCGGATTGTGTGCAACTCACTCAGGGCGGAGTCTCAGCTAATACGACAGTGTTTGTCAACAGACGTGGGCGGGGCCTGTACAATGTGACATCACATTTTACAGATTCTGCGAACACTTGTTCCGAGACACTGCTTATGACTTATGGGGATTTAAAAAAACAGCAGGTGGATTTTTATCATTGTAGGGTGGTTGTAAATTTAGCATAATAGGTGTCTCTTAACTAGTTTTCTGTAATGTAATAACAAAGTATAGCATTATAAATGCACATTACAATTTTTATATATGAAAATATAAGATTTACAATGTTATTAACTGTCAAACATGTCATCACAGCCTGTGAAGTGTCCATCGGTCGTGTCCACAGTCGGTGACATCACTAGTGAAGCGTGTTCTTGTGATGTCATCAGCCGGTCTGCATGACATCATTCCCCTCCTTAGTCACGTGACATCTACACCTCAGGTGATCGGCTCAAAACAACCTTTATTGAGAGGCGAATCTCCATGATGAATGAGGGCAGCAAACGAGACCAAATGAAGAGTGAATTGTCAAGTTTGGGTGAAATATTCCTTTAATCTCTGATCGGAGGATTGTGAGGACGTTATTTTCTCCACTTTACGGTTCATGGAGTAGGGCTGATGGAATCTAAGAAACACACTGTTATCAGCTCACGGTAATATGTCAGCGGTGTCACGTTGATGTATGACATGAACAGAAACAAAGATTGTTTGCATGATTAACAGCGGCCCTTTTGTCCTTTGGCCAAAAATAGAAAACAACACACAGTACATGTGTACATTACATACTCGGCTGGCCACGTCTGGCCGTCGGCGCTCCGGCTCGGTCCGTCAGCGCGGCCGGTCAAAAAGCCCCGGCGCCTCCGTCGTCGTCCTCCTTGCTGGCCTCATTCTGTCCCCTGCGCAGGGACCTGAGAATGTACACAAACAGTCACCCTGCATCTGCCCGCTGATTAATCACGCGCACCCGCTCCTTCCTGACTAGTCCTGTGTATTTATTTAGAGTAACCCGTAGCCGGTCACGCTTGACCCAAAACTATCAGCTGCGGCCAGCATAAATACAGGAGATGCGTTGTGAAGGTGGGGGAGATACGGATCTGACGCGCGGCAGACAGACTCCCGCCTCCTCGGACCCCGGCTGTTTATTCTCTCCGCTGACGTGAGGAGGGAAAGCGGTGACCTCTCGGGGAGCAGGGCGGTCTGTCGTCCATCTAGAGCCGCCCTCCAACAATGAGGACAAACTCTCACCGTAGCAGGAGAAATCATGCCAGCTTCAGCAGAAATACACCATCATACTAGTACATGTCCAAACAAGCTATTACCACAGCACCACGTGTAAAAGGATGATACCATGGTACTTTTGGGGCTTAAAAGGCCATTCAAATTCAGTAATATGGATTTAACTGCACTGACACCATCAGATGAGAACAAATTTGAATTAAAGCTGAATAATCCCTAACAAAAAAGTAATAGATATAAAGAGGAGAAGTCCACTTCCAAAACAACGATTCACAGATAATGTACTCACCCCCTTGTCATCCAAGATGTTCATGTGTTTCTTTCTTCAGTCGTAAAGAAATTATGTTTTTTGAGGAAAACATTTCAGCATTTTTCTCCATATAATGGACTGATATGTTGCCCCGATTTTGACCTTCCAAAATGCAGTTTAAAAGTGGCTTCAAACGATCCCAAATGTGGTTGTAAACGATCCCAGCTGAGAAAGAAGGGTCTTATCTAGCAAAGCGATCGCTTATTTTTATAAAATAATGCAATTTATATACTTTTTAATGTCAAACGCTCGTCTTGTCTTGCTCTGCCTGGACTGTTTTGTTCCGGTTCGTGTCAGTTAGGGTGTGTCGAAAAACTCCCATCTCATGTTCTCCCTCAACTTCAACATCATCCTATATCACTGTTTTACCTTTATTGTTAAGGGTGTTTGATCTTCTTTGCATGTTCACTTTGCAAAGACTGGGTCGGTACTTCTGCAGTGATGTAGGATGATTTTGAAATCAATGAAGTTGAGGGAGAAAATACGACTGGAGTTTTTCGACATACCCTAACTGTCTTGAACCAGAATACACAGAGTTCAGGCAGAGTAAGGCAAGACGAGCGTTTGAGATAAAAAAGTATTTAAATTGTAAGACCCTTCTTCCTCGGCTGGGATCGCTTACAACCGCATTTGGGATTGCATTTATTTTGCATTTTATTTGCATAAAATGCATTTATTTTATATTAAGTATAGTTCAAGTCTATTAACATATTTACCAACAAAACTTAATATTAAGCCTAAAATATGTTTTAATATCGCTATTGTTGAGGATTGTATAGTCTTTAAATAATATCAGTCTTTAAATGCAAAATATTTAAAGTGTACCTAAAGTATACTTGCAATAGTTCCACTTTAGCACAATCAAATATACTTAAGTATATCTTTAGATGGACTTCAGCACTGCTTACAAAATTAGTTGTTCCAATTTAGCAGACTTTAAATATACCAGTTTAGTATACTAAAAGCACAATTGCAGGGTATTTTTATTAAGTACATAATACGTAAACATATTTGTAACATACTTAGCATGAAATTAATGTATTTTAAATACATTTTAGTATATTTATTTTTCACTAGGGACTTTTGTACAGCTACTTTAAAGCTAAAAACAGTAGCCTAAAATGTTACTTCTTAAATTATCTGGCTTTATTGAAGTCAAAAATATTATTTAAACACCCAAATTAGTTTCTAAGGGTTAAATTGGGTAGAAACAGCTCTTTAAGGTGACAATTGTGTGAAAGGTGTTTTGTTCCAATCCTGTTCCATTCAAAAAGAGTTGTTAAATTCTTATGATGTTGAAGATCAGACAAAATGTCCAAAAACAGGCAGCAATTATAACACCACATTATTTACGGTCAATGTTCACCTGCTTTGTGCCAAGAATATCACTTGTTTGTGTTTGATGAATGTCATTGTGAACATAATTAAATATGAACTCATATGAACACAGTAAAAAGCAGTAACCTGCAATTGCTAAGCTGTTTCTACATGTTCTACAACTAGTTTTGTTGGTATAAATTAACGTGTTTAGATTTAGTGATATTAATATTTTTGACTTCGATAGAACCAGTTAATTTAGATCTTACCATTTTACATTACATAAACTTAAATCATGTGGTAAAAAAGATTTCGATGATGTTAGACTTTCAGAAACGATAATCATTATTTTTGTGTCAGAAACTGCTGCTTTTTCAGAAAATGCATATGTTGTGCTTTATCTGGAAATCTGATGAGAAACAAACATTTAAATCACATGCTTTATATCAGATGCTGTTTATCATTACACACAGAACGGAGTTAAATGAAAGAATGTAAAAAAGCAGTGTCCCGAAATATTACATTCTGCATATTTGCTTCATAATCACAGCTCTAATCCACATGCAATGGCTGTACATGAGAAACCTGATAAATGTGTTTTAAAAAAGCATTAATAAACACCTGAGAGGACTGGGTCTGCACTGTAAATATGATGAAAGAGCATATTATGTTCACCTTGAATGATTATCTTCTGAAGAACAAGACGCGAGTAGATCACATTTACGGCGCTGGATGTTTATTCATAAGCAGACGTGCTTCAGAAGTCCTCAAAGGCGTTTTAAAGGCACGTCCTGACTGAAGTTTGTGTGTGTGTGTGTGTTTCATGAGTCAGTGAGCAGGGCGGCAGCTGCTCCACCTGGGATGGAGGCGTCTCTCGCCCAGCAGGTGTGAGCCCTCGGCCGGCACAGCTTGTTGGGCTCTGACCCGTGGCCTCACACACACACACACATGCTCAGTGTTGTGGAGTAAAGGCTCGGACGCAGCAGGAACACAACAGCAGCAGAAATGCACACGGATGAAACACGCAGGTAAACAACACCTTTGTTACCGCATCTGTCCAGCACTGGAGTCCTGCGGTGTGATGGACTCATGACACACAGGACATCCCGGACATCCCTGATACCCTCAACCTTAAACAAACTGTCTGATAACAGATCCATCCCAGCTAAGAAGCAATATTCTCAGAACTTCAGAACATTTTTTATGCATCTTTTATGGAACTTCTTTTCTGTAACGTTTTAGCTGGACGTTCACATGACATTTTTAAGTATTACAACTTGTTTGAGAACAATCAGAGGGCATTCAAAAGTAACGTTCTCATAATGTTTGCAAAATGATCAAATTGAATGTTCCTTTAAAGTGCACATAACCAGGAAACAACATTTTAAAATTTTAACTTTTTAGAAATAATTTTCTTAGAACATATTTTTTTTATTAGCTGGGTAACATTTTTTAAATGTTACAACTTGTTTTAGAACCTTCAGAAAAAAATCAAAAGTAACATTCCCATAAAATGGAATGTTCCCTAAGTGGATGTTTTGAATAAGAAATAACATTTTCATAAATTAATAGAATAATTGGCAAAATGTCTTTAGAACATATTTTTGTTAGCTGGGTTCATGGGAACTGTTTGCCATCATGTGAATGTTATTGAATATTTCAGCTTCTGCAATAAATTAATTCCAGGAGAGAAAGATCTACGAGACCTTATTAACAGTGTCATGATGTGAGCTGTGTGATATTTCCTGATGCGCACAGAAATCTCGAATATTTAACATCACTGTGGATTATATGAAAGTAAAATCCAGATTACTTTATCAAAGTGCCAAGGAATTTGTGCTGGTATTAAAGTGAAATATCTCATATGTTAATACTGATAGACAGCGCATGCAGACATAAATCCAGTGAATGCACATCCACAGCCAACACACTTTCATTGCATACAGAGGTTGAAAAGACAGATAAAACAGAGTTGAACTTTTCTGCACAAGTATGAAAATGCATGCTGAACTAACCTTGACTTGAATATCTGTCACAATAACAAACGCACAATGTGCTCAGCAGCTCATCGTCACGAAATAAACCCAGAGCGGGCGATCGGGGGTGAAGTGGTTTTATTACACAGCTGCTTACTTAATAAAATAAATACATGTGAAATCATCTAACAGGAAATGTGTTCTCAAGGTTTTTTCTTCTCTGGTTTTAAATAACGTTCTCCAAAAGTTAGCACAAAAACATTATTTATACATTGTTTGTGGAACGTTTTTCTGAAACATTTTAGTTGGACGTTCATGTAACATTACTAGAACGTTACAATGTTTCCAATGGAACATTCCTTTAACATTCACATGACCAGAAAAAAAAACCTATTTAAAAACATTCTAAAAATAATAATGTTTTCTTAGAACATTTTTTGTTAGGTATTGATTAAAGTGTACATCATTTTATTGTGTGAAGAGAAATATGTGATAAAATATGAATTCCTCCTTTCTGTGTTCAGAAAACTCACTTTGACTCTGAAAAAACATTGTGAGCAATATAAATGTCCTGTACGTCCCTTTCACTTTGATCACCAGGATTTTCTTCATTTAAGTTTCTTCTCAGGGTTTTTCGACAGCTGCTCAGAGGCCGTCGTGTGTGTTGGTTTTCTGAAGCGCGCTGCGGCGTTCACACAGAAATGCAAACAGCAGAGCTCTGGGAAGGAGTTTTTGGACGGCTCCTGCGTCTCATCACTGAAACAGGGGAAATGAATTTATAGTCTCTACAGATCTGGATGCTGATTACTCCCTAATTTGGTCTTCTGCTGGCCGTTCAGGCCCTCACTTCCCATGACAATCTGGCCTGAAGTTGCTAGGAGGAAAAAAGAGTTGAGAGGAGAAATGAATGAACGGAGACAAGTGGCTCTTTGAGAGGCATGTCTGCCATGGACCGAGGCCAGAGTTAGATGTGGGAGTTTCCTGTGGAGCTGAAGTGGAGCCATGTCTGAATCCTCCTCTGAGCTCATGTGTGTGCGGAGAACTGAACGAACGCCGGCACATATATGGAGATAATCGGCCGCGAGCGGACGCTGAGAAAACAACACTCAGACAATATTATGGTCTGAGAGCCTGTGTGTCACATACATACTAACTGAGATCAAGCTCTCATTTGAGATATAGGTGATCTGACATCATATAGTGCTTTCTCTGTTACAGTCACGTAGCCTATGTTCAAGTATGCTTGTAACCATTTGATGCATATTGTATGTATTTTGCATTTATTTGACTGACTCTTCAAAATCTAAATACTGCATTGAATGTTTAAATGGTTGTTACCAATTTGATGGGATAAGTTATTCAAAATCTGTTGGGTAATACAAGATTGGCTAAAATACGAGTCCATGAGCCATAATAAGGCTTCCTCCAGTGAAAAAGTCCATCTCATGTCATCTCTCACATCGAAATCCAGCCACATATTTGTTCAGAGCTGTTCTGGATTGTTTGTGCTTGTAAACGGTGCTTGATCTGTGCAGATTTCTCTCCTGATTCAGGCCAGACCACTTTTTCACTGGAGGAAGCATTATTATGGATCAGGGACTCATATTTTAGTTAAAAATGTTTTCATGGTGGATTTGTTTCAGCTTTTGTCTTCTCAAGATGTTAACTGATGGACTGGAGTGGTGTGGATTACTTGTGGATTATTGTGATGTTTTTCATCACCCATTCACTGCAGAGGATCCATTGGTGAGGCAGTGATGGAATGACACATTTCTACAAATCTGATGAACAAACAAACTCTCAGACCTACATCTTGGATGGCCTGAGGGTGATTTTAATTTTTTGGATGAACTGTTCCTTTAATAACACTTTCCCATAAAAATAGGCAAGAACGAACCAGGTGAATCTTGTTCTTTCTGACAACAAAGTAGTTGAACCATGACGAACTGTCAGTATTACAGCTCTCATCAAACTCACCTGAAGCAGCTAATTCTTCATGAACTTTGGATAATTACGGGAAGGTGTGTTGGAGCAGGAATGTTTTTGTATATTCAGAGAGCTTACGGTACATGAGTGCAGGTTCTTATAGCTACAAGAGCTTGATTCCTGAACTGTGTCGACACAGGTTTTTATATTTCCAGCTGGCCGCAGCCGGTGTAGATGTCACGAGTCTGTGTGAAGCGCTGGTCTTTCTCTCTGGACGGGTTAATGCGAAAGTCTGCTGTCTGCCGTCTATGTAAAGCGGCGGCGTCTTCATACTCTCACCGCAAATGGCTTTCCCGTGTTTCGCTCTCTCTTAATTCTGAAAGTTTCTGCACTCCGACACTTTTCAAAAGCTCATGCATTTTTTATCAGCGGCACATATTGTTCTTTTGGTCGGCTGTCCGGCTTTAGTTATTTTGTATTTTGCAGGGAAAACTTTTGATCCCAGTACACTTCGACCAAAATCGATAGCGTGCTATATTGAAAGCTGTCAGTCACCAAGGCATCACATGTGTTGAGCTTTATGAAACTGATATGACATGAATAAGTCAAAAGGTGTATTGACAGTTATCCTTTATGAGTTATGCTGATCGGTGCATTCAAATGACATGCTGGAAAAAGGTCTGTGCTTTCTGCCATCACATCCAGCACAGGTTCATGTTTGTACGATTGTTTGTGAAAGTGCGTCAATAAAACATTCAAGCACTAGGTTTAATTAAACACTCTTTCTGGCAGAGATGTACACAGAGGTTATGTTTGCATGACTTCTCAAACTCAAGTGTGTCTGCAGAAAAATCCTGAACGGTGAACAAATATCACACTGGAAACCGAATATAATACAAACCCAAAACTGCAATGACTGTAAATCTGCTGACCTGTATGTCCTGCATGAGGCCCCCAGCTAACATCCCCACAACTTTCACCAATGTTTTTTAAAAGTTATATAAATGTTAGGGCAAATGCAATATTCATGGAACGTTCTTATAAACTTATATACCAATTAATATTCAATATACGTTCTCTTAAAGGAGAAGTCCACTTCCAGAACAAAAAATTACATCACCCCCTTGTCATCCAAGATGTTCATGTCTTTCTTCTTTTTGAGGAAATGTTTTCCTCATGTTTTATTGCAATGATTTTATGTATAATAGAGTTTTAAGTGGTTTACATGTTTCCTTACGTCCATTTTATTCCTCTTAACATTTTAGTCTGTATGTCTTTAAGAAATGCATGGTTGGAAGCAGGAACCATATAAAGAGAGCAGCATGCCAAACAAAGAGTCAGTCACTAACAGCTACAATAAACACCTGGATTGTGGAGTTTTCTTTTTGTGGACTTACCTTTCCAGAATCACTTACAGCAAATTGGACTATCAGTCATCTCGGATTGTATATATTTATTATATATACAATCCGAGAAAGAATATATATATTCTTTTAACACCTCAAAGTTCTCACACAGTAGAATCTGACCCCATTTTAAACTTTGTGACCCAGCCTATAAGGCTGAACGTTAGACATTATCTGTAAAATTTTGTTCTGGAAATGAACTTCTCCATTGATGCTGACAGAAAATGTTCAGCATTTTCAAAACGTCTTAATGATGTTATTTGTACTTGATGAATGTTCTGAGAAACAATTTTGTAACCTTTAAATAACATTCTAATTACAACCGGACAATTAAACGTTCTTAGAATAGTAAAAATAAACATTCAGATAAGCTCATTAAGGTCTCCCTGCAGTTTTCCACCAAAATAAAAGCTCTGAAATGAAAGCAAAAAGCAAGGGACCCCTGATGAGATTGCATTCATAAAATGTTAAAAGTTGCAATGATTTTGTGTAACTGACAGCACATCACCGACACTGTTACAGAACAGAATGGTCTTAAAGGCTGAGTTTGATCAGTGTGTGAAGGTGAGAGGTGAGGATGTTTGTGTGACAGGCTCCGGCCTTTAGACGCGTCGCTCGGGGAACAGATGTTGGTGGAGACGGTGTGATTATCGTCATGGCGATGACAGGAGAGGGTAGTGGCTGGTAATTACACGCCGTCCCCCGGGAGAGCAATGACATGAGGCCGCCACTCTCACAGGATCACAGGGGCGTAATTAAAACCCCAGAAACAGTTGTTAATAGGCCAGAAGATAAAGGTAGCAGCAGCAGGAGGGGTCAGAGAGGAGACGCGCCCAGCCCTGCTCCTCCTCCTGCACCGT
Source organism: Cirrhinus mrigala (assembly GCA_036247105.1). NCBI lineage: Eukaryota > Metazoa > Chordata > Actinopteri > Cypriniformes > Cyprinidae > Cirrhinus > Cirrhinus mrigala. The sequence goes on from CM070023.1 coordinate 34,036,988, forward strand.
CACCTTACCAAAACACACAAAGCACAAACCAGAAATGAAAACATCCTGATTCATGGAAGTCTCTATAGCAAATATACTTCTTTCAAGTTATGATCAGCTCTAAGAATTTTTATTTTTTTTTTTTGTGCAGTCTGTTTAAAAATGGTTAAATGAAACACTTCTACTTAACTAAAACTGAAACCATTAAAACATACTTTATTTTACTATGAATTAGATACTATTAGAGTTTTTATTTTTATATTTTATGTTTTCTTTTTAATTTTAGTTAAAGTAATAGTTTAGTAAGTTTTGTCATTTTTATTCTATTTTCAGATATGTCTGTATAGTTTTAATTATTAAATTAATGTAATAATTAATAATAAATAAATTTAATAAATAAAAGTAGTAATTATTTCAGTTTTTGTTTTAGTTCTTTTAGTTAATCTAAAATTCTTTTACTAAATGAAAAAGAGAAATGCTGCCTTGGAAAGTAGCTTAAAAATTATTTTATTTTTTAAGTAATGTTGTAATCTTTATGATTTTTGTTTTAGTTAAATATAATAATCCTGGTTAAAATAAATGTTAACTAAACTATACTATACTAAACTAAACTAAACTAAAATAAGGAAACATTTCAGATTTTTATTTAGTTTAATTTAGTTTACTTTAACTTGATGTAAAATAACTAAAAATAAAATGCTTAATCATATTATATTATAATATTTATGTTCAGAATGTTTGCTAGTGGCTGCTGGGTGTGTTGCTAGACTAATATGTTTTGACTAGTTGCCATTGTTCTGAGTGGTTGCTATGGTGTTGCTAGACAGTTGCTAGGGTGTTCTAAATAGTTGCCAGGGTGTTGTTAGGCTGTTGCTAGCATGTTTAGAATGTTCACTATATTAGGTGGTGGGGTGTTGCTAGGCTAATATGTTTTGACTGGTTGCCAGTGTGTTCTGAGTGGCTGCTTGGCTGTTGCTATGGTGCTCTTAATGGTTGCTAGGCAGTTGCTAGTATGTTTTGACTAGTCGCCGGTATGTGCTAAGAAGTTGCTAGAGTTGCTAGACTGTTGCTGTGGTGATCATAATGGTTGCTAGGGTGTTGTTAAGTATTTGGGTGTTTTGAGTGGTTGCCAGGGTGTTGCTAGGCAGTTGCTATGGTGTCCTGAGTGGGTACTAGGGTGTTGCCAAAGTGTTCTGAGTGGTTGATAGTGGTTCCTGGGATTTTCTGAACGGTTGCCAGGGTTTTACTGCGATGTTCTGAGAGGTTACCAGGGTGTTGCTAGGTGGTTTATAGGGTGTTATGCATGGTTGCTAAGTGTTTTGTTCCTGGCTGGTGTTGAAGATTCCTGCACTCTCGTGTCTCTGTGATCTTCTGGTGTGTAGATGTGACTCAGGTTCCTCTTCAGTGTGTATCCGTGGGATTATTCCAGCTATTTTCTGAATGTCACCGATGACTCAGAGATGAACAGCAAAGAGTGAAGCTGTAGAGAGGAGTGCAGTATGTGACACTGGCTGTCTAATTAGAGCTGGAGTCACGGCAGCGTGCAGCGAGACGTTCAGACGGAGGCCCAGCGCTGCTCAGATAATACCTAACTTCACCAGTAAGTGCTGCCTTCCGCCACTGAGGAGAGTCCCGCTGAGAATTACACACGCCGAGCGTGACACACAATACCCACCCAGATAAATGGAGGGGTCTTGGCAGGACATATTTTTAGCATTAACTCGCTGACCCAAAAAAATGACGTCCGCAGAATGAAAGCCCACGGGACGCTCGGGGAGGAGGATCCATTTCCTTTTTTTCTGTGAGAATCAAAGAAAGAGCCCTAATTATCAATGACTGCTCTAGAGTTCACTAAAGATAGGGATGCTGGTGCATGTGTCTTTAAGCTGAATTACCCATCAGCTCTTGCTAATCTACACAAAAAACAATACGCAAACACAATACTAGCTGCTCGTACTGTATATACTGCAGACTGGATTTAAAGACAAATGCAATCAGAAGTGTGCTGTACTGTTATATGACCTCATCCCATCACATCTCTGACCATCTAACACATGTTAATGTACATCTTGTGACCATCTCACAAATACATATGCTTCTATAGCAATGCTTTATGTAATAAAGAGCTGTTCAGTACAGTGATTTTACCAGGATTAAGGAATGTGGAGTAGTTTATGGCTTTTCTGAAACTGCAACAACAGCTGTATTTCACAACGGCTCATTCAGGCACAATGCAATTACAATCATCTGTTTTAATAAATGATAAAAACTCTCTGAGCAAACGGTGAGCGGGTTACAGATGTTCCTACTTCTGTCACACTGGAAATCGAAGGTCAAGTCAAGTGCACTGCATTGTGGGAAACAGTATCTCGTGTCGTGTGCTCAAGTTGTTTACCGAGTATTCCATCCATACAGAATATTAGTGTTAACACAGAAGTACACTGTAAAATTTTCAAGGTGTAAATGAATAATTTTTTTAATTGATTATTTTTTTTTATTGCTATGTGGCTGCAAAGATGTTCTGAGTCATTGCTGAGTGATCACGAGTGTTCTGGGTGGTTGCTAGGGCAGAGCAAGATAGTTGCTAGAATGTTCTGAGTGGTCCCTAGGCAGTTGCTAGGGGCTTCGGAATGGTTGTCAGGGTGTTGCTGGGTGGGTGTTCTGAATGGTTACTAGGCTGTCGCTAGAGTGTTCTAAGTGGCTGCCAGGGTGTTGCTAGGTGATTGCCGTGAGGTTGCACGGGTGTTCTAAAGGGTTTTTAGGGTGTTGTTAAAAGGTTCCTTGGCTGCACTAAGTGGTGTGGCGGGAGGAGCATAACGACAGACACAGTGGGCGTGACATCAGGCCTCGGAGAGGCTTTTATTAAACATAATGAAACAAAAGTGTCCAAAGGGGGAATAAAAGTGTCCAAAATAAAGAGGGATTCTGGTGTCCTGACGTGCAGGGGTTCCGTGAAGGAGGGGCAGTGTTCAGAAGGGAAGGGTCCAGGTAAGGGGCGGAGTCCAGCGGCCGCACTCGCTCCCCGCCGAGGTCCGTGGCACGAGGGGTAGCGGCTTTCTTCAGCGGCTTCATCCACCTTTCATCACGGCACTTCCTGAGGCGGGTAAATCCGCCCGGCATCTTGCCGAAGTGGCCGTCTGGGTGTGGTTCACGTCCGGACCGCGGGTCCGGCAGCTCGTCCATTTCGGCGGCGCTCAATACCTCAATGCTCCCTTCCTGGACCCACGAGGACACCAGTGTGCATGCACGGGGAAGAGACCGGTCTCCTGAGGAGAGGCGTGCTCGGCATTTTAACACAGGCTTCATTCACATCAGGTGTGCCTCATCACACGCCGCCAGACCTGGATATTTCAGCGCCCCTCCTCTCTTGCACGCCCACTCCCGTCGGGAGCCTGGTGAAGGGCGGCGATTACGGACGGGGTGACGATGATAATTAGGGGGGAGGCAGCCGACTCGTCACAGTGGTCACCAGGGCTAGGAGCTGTGGAATGGTTGCCAGGGTGCAGTGTTGGGAAGGTTACTTTGAAAATGTAATAGGTTACAGATTAAAAGTTACTCTATTTAAAATGTAATAAGTAGAGTAACTTCTCAATTACTTAAAGTAATGTAACATTACATTTGATACATTTTTGATTACTTTTCTAAATTTCTAATATTTTCAACTGTTAATCATTTTGAAACATTTAAACCAGGCAGAGTTAACCTTACAGTAGCACTCAACACTGATTACTGTCAGACTTTCGAAATCCTTTATCACTTGAATTAAGATTATATGTAAGGGATAACATACATCGTTATTTTGCGATGACAACTGGCTGGATGTACATTATCCCACTTATTACACAGCTGCTTGCCACAAAAGTAAGTTGCTAGCAAGCGGCAAGTTCAAACTAGACAGACATTTAAGGGATACAGTGCAGTCACAACACTTTTATTATACAACATTTCACCACATAATTAAGTACTAGTACTTACAGTATAGTTTGTTAATTATCTTATAATCCATTACAGTCTACAAAACAAAATGGCAGCAGCTATAAGAACAAGTCCATGATACCAGGATGACAGAATTAAGAAATTGTACACATAATATTGAACTGAGTTTAACATATTATTAGCTAACCAAACGCAAAGCTTCCACCAAGAAAAAGCGTATAAAAAAACAAACAAAAAAAAAAACAATTAATATAGTATATGCATAAACCCAAATAGGAAATAAAACAGTTATCGAATAAACATGTGTCCACTCCTGAAACATTGGTGTCTCATTTTAGCGCAGTCAAAGCAGTTTATGAAAGAAGTCAATTAAATCTTTATGTGTGTGTGTGTGTGTGCACCTGGTATTTATCATGTTATGGGGACCAAATGTCCCCACAAGGATAGTAATACTAGTAAATTTTGACCTTGTGGGGACATTTGTGAGATCCCCATGAGGAAACAGGCTTATAAATCATGCAGAATGAGTTTTTTTGAGAAAGTAAAAGAGTCTCCTCTGAGGGCTAGGTTTAGGTGTAGGGCGATAGAAAATAGGGTTTGTACAGTATAAAAACCATTACGCCTATGGAATGTCCCCATAAAACATGTAAACACAACATGTGTGTGTGTGTGTGTGTGTGTGTGTTTGTGTGTGTGAAAAAATCAGATGTAATCATTGAAAAACATTTTTAAACGTAACTAATTTAATTACAATTACATTTATTTTGTAATTAAATTACGTAATTCCATTACATGTAACTAGTTACTCCTCAACACTGCCAGGGTGTTGCTAGGTGGGTATTCCGAATGGTCAGTAGGGTGTTGCTAGGTTGTTCTTAGTGGCTGCCAGGATCGTGTTAGGCCTTTGCAGAGTGTACTGAGTGGTCACTAGGCAATTGCTCAGCAGTTAAGATTGTTGCAATAGTGTGCCAAGGTGGATGTTCTGAATGGTAACTAGAGTGTTGCTAGAGTGTTCTGAGTGGTTGACAGGGTGTTGCTAGGTGGTTGCTATGAGGTTGCAAGTGTGTTCTGAAAGGTTTTTAGGGTGTTGTTAAGAGGATCCTAGGCTGTACTGAGTGGTCAACAGGCCGTTGCTATGGGTTGTGGAATGGTTGCCAAGGTATTGCTTACAGGGGGTTCTGAATGGTTACTAGGGTGTTGCTAGGGTGTTCTGAGTGGTTGCTGGGGCGTTGCTAGGTGGCTGCCGTGAGGTAGCACGGGTGTTCCGAAAGGTTTCCAGGGTGTTATTAAGAGGTTCCTTGGCTGTACCGAGTGGTCACTAGGCAGTTGGTAGGGGTTGTGGAATGGTTGCCAGGGTGTTGCTAGGTGGGTGTTTTGAATAGTAACTAGAGTGTTGCTAGAGCATCTTGAGTGGTTGCCAAGGTGTTGGTGTTGTTGTTGAGAGATTCCTAGGCTGTGTGATCTGGCTGAGTGGTTTGTAGGTTGTTGCTAGAATGTATCAAGCGGTTTCCATTGTGTTGCTAGGTGGTTACTAGAGTCCTTTGAGTGATTTCCAGGGTGTTGCTGGAAGTTTCGGAGTGGTTTCCACGGTGCTCCTAGGGTGTTGCTAGGCAATAGGATGCTAGGATGTAGGAAAAATAGTATTTCGGATTTCCACGTCAACGTTTCACATTTAGTCGAATGTGTTACATGCAGTTCCTTTGTAATTATTTGTGAAATGTACTAGCAAATTCTGAGTGAAAATTGTTTCTACACCACTTTTTCTTTTCGTAGTATGTTATTCTGAAGGCAGCCACTGTCGCCTCAACCTTTCGTTCTACAGTAAATATGGGTAATTCAGTCATTGCGCTTCCATCAGATTGTTGGGCTGTGAGTGAATCACTGAGCAGTATGAATATCTGCTCTTTTCTCCTGATCTCCTGTTGCACATCATCTCTGTTTTCATGACTTATTTACTGTTGCGTGAGGTGTAAATATTTCATGTGGGAGACAGACAGTTTTCCCAGACTCTAATGAGAGCCTGTGGAGCGCGGCTGAGCCATCTTCCTGGACGTTTGATGTGATCGCATTTCATTTTCCAAAGGGTCCACAGGGTCAAGGATGCACAACGCAGTGAAATTCTGAGGGTCAACCGGTCAGGAGTGGGTCAGAATCAAAAACACACCGCATGCTTCGGGTCAGGGATGTAGACGGGCAGCGCAGGCCGATCAAACTTTGACAAGTCAGCCTCAGCAACCCTTCATAAGCGTTCACCGAGTCCACTGTAACAGGCTGAAAAACACAACGCTAGCTCATTATGCGTGTGCTCGCGTGCATTTTTCAGCCTTTAGCTATATAAAGACACTCTGATGCGGGTGTCTAGCTGAATCGCCTTCCTTTTGTTCTGGCTAATTTTGTCAAATCAATACAAGCTTTCCCTTGAGCGGAAACAGGCTGCATAATCAATATGAATAATAATTGATAAGTGTTCTGTGATGTGTCGATTTCAGTGTGCAGATCCATGTCGAATGAGGCTAATTGGATCAGGTTGTCGGGGTGAGGGTTAACAGGAGCGGGGCCCCTGAGGGCCCGACCGGCTACAGAGGATTGCCCACAGGCCCGCGAGAGCCAAAGCGTGTGGAAAACGCGGCAGCGGAGCGGCAGAGCTGAGGTAAATGTATTCTATAGGCGAGAGGTGAGTGGTTCCACATTCACAAGGGGATTGGACAACATTTCAATCTGAGCTAAATCATGTAATGCTCAAGGCTTATACTTACACCCTACACTGCACTAAACAGGCTGATATACACATTTTTTGACATTTCAAAATAGTTCCTGACTCAACAAAACCTCACCAAAATACTGTATACTAAATGTGTAGTATTTTATGTATGCACTAGTGCTCAAGAGGCTGTGCTGAATAATAAATAGTACAGCACAACCTCAAGAGCCTTAGTGCTGTTATCAAACAGACATATTTTAAGGACTAAAGTGTTGCTGACCAGCTGTTACTACAATACCAATCAGAAGTTTGGAATAATTACAATTTTTTAAAAATGTTTCCTCTGCTCACCAAGGGTGCATTTATTTCATCCAAGTACACTAAAAAGAGTAACATTGTGAAATATTATTATAATTTAAAATAGCTGTTTTCTACGTGAATATATTGTAAAATGTAATATGTAAGAAACATGTCTGGTTATTATCAATGTTGAAAATCACTCCTTATTTATCAAGGATGCACTAAACTGATCAAAAGCGACAGTAGAGATATTTATAATGTTACAAAAGATTTCCAGTTCAAATAAATGCTGTTCTTTTAAACTTTCTCTTCATCTGTGAATCCTGAAAAATAACAAAAATATTGGGCAGCACAACTGTTTCCAACATTCATAATAATCAGGAATGTTTCTTGAGGAGCAAAACAGCATATTGGAATGATTTCTGAAGGATCGTGTGACACTGAAATGTTGATCACAGCAATCAATTACATTTGATCAGATATTCACATAGAAAACAGCTATTTTAAATTGTAAAAATATTTCACAATTTTACTGTATGTTTGATCAAATAAATGCAGCTTTGCTGAGCAGAAGAGACTTTTTGCAAAAACAAGAAAAAAGTTGTAATTATTCCAAGCTTCTGACTGGTAGTGTAGCTCACCAGTGGAACACAGGACTGACCAATCAGAAGGCAGCAGCAGCAGAATTGTGTGCATTAATGTGTTCTGAAGTGCAAAATGTGTCTGGTGGCTGTTTAAGAAGGCTGAGGGTGTATTTCAGATGCTGGTCTGAGATTCACATATATTCTACTCTATGTCATGCATGGTCAGTGCTTTTACTATTGAGTCATTGTTGTGTTCCTAAACTGCTGTGGCATGTAGCACGGGTGTTGACATGATGAAATATGGCTCTGGGTCGGGTACATGCCAACGCTTTAGGGAAGTAATTAACAGCACGTAGAAGCTTTTCACCCCCAGCGGTGATTTCACCGCATCTGGCCCGCCGCAGATGACATGTACATGAGCGGCTCCGCGTGCTGCCACACGCTCATTGATGGATCGGCCAAATAAACAGACAGGCTTCGGCCTCGAGACCAGGTGAGCGAGTCGAGGAAGAGCGAGGGACTTAAAGATGCGGGCTGGACGCTTGCAACCGGCAGCAGATGACCTTTTGAGAAAGCGTCACGCGAGCCTAAGTAAGGTACTCTTTATTTATAGAAGGTATTTATAGAAGCGATTTTCCCGAGGATACGCTGAACGAGACGCCACTTCTCATTACCAGCAGGCGACTGGCTGCAGCTCATTTTACAGCTGACTGAACGCAGGGCCCGGGTCACGCCGGCCGCATGTGCACTGACTCCAATGCATGGACGACCCCTATAATCATGCAACATGCATTCATCTCTGCTTTATGTAATGTAGCATTAACATTCCTTTTTTCCAGGATATGTATTTTTAGATTATTTTGGGCATTACGAACTCCCGAAGATATAGAGTAGGTGAATATTCTGGATCAGCACATCTAAAATTGATGCGCTTCATGTGGCTGGAGGAGAGCTGGTCTCCCGACTGAAAAAAAAAAAGATTTTTTTTTTTTGTTTGTTTGTTTTTTCTCCATTTCTGTCTTCTGCTGGAGTTTAGGATCCTTGCCACTGCCATCTTTGGCTTGCTTAGCTGGTTTAAATTAATATTTAGTCATTTCATTGGTTTAACTGAATTGAAATTGATCAAAATGTAACTGCAGAGATGCTTTACAGCTGAAATAGTTTCATAACTGATGAATTTGTAAGAGATCTGTCCTATTGTTTGACCTGAAAATAATTTGAATCTGAGCATTTATGGCACAATAAACAATGGGGTCATTATTTGGTAACACTTTACAATAAGTTTCCATTTAGCATTTATTCATCTTAGTAAATGTTAATCTTAACATTCACTAATACATTATTAAAATTAAAAATTGTATCTGTTATTATAATTTTATGGACCTCAGCCAACATAAACGTATAATTTTTGTTTTAACAAAGACCAACAAATACTGTAAAAATGCATAGCTCGTTGTCAGTTAATGTTGGTTAACTAATTCTTTTTGGAAAGTCTTACCAATTATTCAACTAAATGCTGTTTAGTGTAAAGCTCTTTGAGCTGAATTTCATTTCCGTCACAAGTCCAAGTCCGTTCAATGGTTGTTCAGTTTTCGTCAATCTTGGTTTTCTCATTTCAAAAAAAAAAAAAAGCCATTATATGTGTGTGATACATCTACACAGGACATTGAAGGTGTAATGTAATTCCTGCACAGGTCAGATGTTCAGCTGGTCCGGTGCGTGTCCTTCACGTCCTCCAGACGTCACAGCGGTGTCTGCGGAGCGTGAAGGTGTCCGGCACACGGCTGACCTCCGGCCCGGTCCTCACTCATGTGTGCCTCATCACAGCCGCTGTAAGTCACCCTCGTGAAGCTCCTCCAGGCCTTTCGCAGGACTCTGGGAGTCATCGCAGCCCGGGGACAGCGGAGGTAATGTCAAATCAAAGACAAACGCTGGAGTCCAGAGCTCAGAGCCATCACTAACCCTACAAAGACAGCTCAACAGAGTGCAGACCAATGAGACCATAATGGATACTATTCATTAACATTTAGTGATTTTGTGTTTTAGAATTGGGAAAGAGATACCTTTGTTCCTAACCCCATAAAAGCTCATAGATCTGACATCGACCATCTTTGTTTCAGCATGAAATGACATTTAAACAGCTAAAGCTAAAATAACAAAGCATTGCAGTGATGATGCTCTTTTGCATCGCTCTGGTTTTCTCCACAAAAACACACCCACGTGTTTCGATTGGTTTTTGGGTCATTGCAGAAAATAAGCTCTGCGACCAGCAGAAGTTGGTGATTCTTGCATGTTTTGTCCCTCAAGATCATCTTCGCAAATGAACACAACTCTTATGATTTTTGAAGCCTAAATACAATTACCAGAAGTAAAAAGCTAAACGAAGGCTACACCAGCGATGACATGACTCGAACATTGTCATCAGTAAACTCCAACAACTCGTTCAGTCCTTATTTTCCCTCTATTTTCCAAACATTTTCCCTGAAAGATTTTTTTGGAAAAGTTATTTTCAGGTGTTTCAGATTAAAATGGCATTGCATCGATTGGTGTTCCATTGACTTTCAATTTATAAACTCCTGCAAATTTTGACAAAGAAGAACCTTCTGTGCAAATGAATGTTAAAGGCTCTTCATTGAACAATCAATGACAATAAAACATCTTTTATTATTTGGAGCTAAAATAAAATAACAGAAACTTGAAATCTGCATGATTGCAGTGTATATTGCTGGCCTAGTTACATTTCATAAATGTATTCTGGAGTAAAGTGGAGTATAATGTATATGTATATAAGTTTTTGATGTTGAATTTTGCTTTTAAAAAAGATGCTTTAGAAGCAGGATATCATATTATGATCATTGCCGTGTCCATAGAAATGCTGCACGCTCAGAATCCAGTGTGATCATCAGAACACTGATGGTTTCCTCAAGAACTTCAGAATAATGCATTCTTCAATGGCACCGGCTCTTGTTGGTTCTAACTGGAACCCATCTGGTAACCCAGAGCAGCTCTGTGTTTCCAGCGTCTCTGCTGGAAAATCAAAGCCAGAGCGTTCCTGATCAAAGCAGCCGGAACGATGACATCACCCACATCCCTAATCCAATCCCGGCCGCATCCCCACGGAACTTTGGTCTTCCGCAGGGATTTGTGGGATTGATGCCGCTCGCCGCAATGAGCGCGAGGAACAAATCATTCCTGGACAGGTGTCAGATGCAAACGCTGCCATAATTGGCATTTTTATGAGAGCCGAATCTTGTTTGGACGTGATTTTATCTAAGTCGGGGGGTGAGGGACTCCTTGTATTCAAAATATTTCTCCCTTAACCAGCGATTTGCTAATAAATTGGCTGCTTTGTCGCAGTCTGATGTGTTTGGTATCGATCAGTGCTGATTTTCTGGTGCAGCGGCCGCTCGTTTGAGAGCTGTCTGTCGGCACCTGTCTGCCAGCTGTCAGGTGAGATGACATTAAACGAGCCCCTGACAGCCGCGGATAATGACCGCTGATGGAAGGAGGAGCTCTGGCGATTAGCAGACACTCCTGAGAAAAAAACTGACCTTTGCTCAGGCAGAGATGCGTTTAGGCCTCTGTGAGCTGCTCTGCTTAAAGCTGAAGTGTGTCATTTCTGCACATCACCAGATGGAAACACAAAAATAATGCCACTGGTCAGATGAGCAGAGAGTCCCGCCCTAAAGTCATGTGATTGGTTGAATCAAAAGATGGCTCGAACAAACAGATCGATGTTTGTCACTGTGTTTCTCTCTTTAGTGACAATGAAGTGGCGCACCAGAAACTCGCTGAAGATACAGACTTCAGCCATATTTAAAATCAAAATCAGTCTCATCTAAAGATCACCTTAGCATACTTTTAAAAAGTTCTTATTATGAAAAAAATATATATAGTTTTAATATACCTGTGCAAAACACTGAATGTAATTTTTTGGACACTATTAAATTGGACATACATTATTTCCAATTAAATGAAAATTTATTATAGTTCAAATTTATATTACATTTCAAAATTATTACTTAAGTTGTCTTTGAAATGAGGTTAGTACTGACGAACATTTATGATAAACTAAAATATACTTTAATGTCATTTCTATCGATACTTGTCTGTCCTATATTTATAAATATGTGTAATGATGAAGTTACACTTTAGTACATTTAAAATATGAACTACATATAAAAAAAGGAACTTTAAATGAAAAATGAAGAAATCACCTTTAACTGTAATATCAAATAACACAATACAGCTCAACAATTAATCACGTTCTTTACGTGCTTCAGTATGTTAGTCAACACATCAAAAAAATCTGCTTTTCAAAGCATGTCAAAAGATTATTGAAACATGACTTAAATTGTAATTTAAAGTGCAAATTTTAATTTGACAATAGTATAAAATGCACTTTTTAAATCATATTTAAGTTTTTAGAAATGAAAGTCTCTCTTTAAGTCACTTAAGTGTTTTCTTCTTAATTTGATGCGATCTGCTAGTACAGTGTTTAGACTTTTAGTATTTGACGCTACACTACACTACAAGTGCAGATTTAGCACAGTTACACATCACACTTCACATTTTTCTTTCTAACACACTAGACAGAATATCCACACAGCCGTTCTGCTGCGGGTTTGACTTCATCAATGCCGAGCAGCTGTCTGTAAGCGTTTCCACGAGTTTACAGATACGCTTTAAACTTCAGAATAATCTTCATCTCCTGTCATGCCCTCATCATCTCTGAGATCAGAGGAATAATTATCTTCTGTCTCACTGATTCTCTATATTTGGAAGGATTCATTTTATAATGACAAGGAGTTGCTTTGTAAAATAACAGATAGCAGATTTGTCTTTCTTTCTTTATTTCTTTTTTCTTTCTTTGTTGTGCAGGAGTAATCAGGGTTTCAGTGCAGCAGTGATGTGTCCATTAAGCTGTAATGTGACTTTTTTTTATTTGTATAAATGAGTGTGTGAGGATCAGTGTTCTGCACATGAGCATAGGCGTCTGTCTCTCAGCCGTGTCTGTCTGACGGTCCCTCTGAGCTCCAGCTGATGTGACAGCTTTCATTTACAGCGCCGGCCGTTTGAAACGCATTTGCCTCTCGACTGACAGCAATCTTAATGAGCAGAAACATTAACCTTCTCATTGGACCGCTGCGTTCTGGCCAGAATTCAGTCATTTTTTGGCTTGTTTTTATGTTGCTGTTGCTTTTCTGTGTCTGATTTGCCTGACTAAAAGAGAAATTCATTGCAGATTTTACTGTGTGTCCATAATCTGTATTTGTCTCTGTGATGCACATCTCTGTTCAGAATCAAATGCACACGATGAGCTGTGTTCAGGCTCCCGCAGTCCTGGAAAAGTAAGTACATTTTAGTAGAGATTTAGTAGAAAAAGAGCAGATACACTACAATTTTAATTTATATATTAAATCCGTCCTTTAATTTAGTCTTATGATTATGAGAGTCACAGACAGTCTGAAATGCATCAGCAGTGAGCTGGTTGTTTTGCGAGACGGTTTGAGCATCTAAAGACATGGAGCTGGAGGGAGCTTGACACAGACATGTGAAACAGCTTGTCATGTGAAACACTTTCCTTAATATTTATATCCATTTGCACTAATTAGTGGAAAACACACAGATGGTGCAGCTTCACAAACTCTCCGACTGTGAATGCGAATGTCATCACTGCCAGCAGAAGAGAAGAAGCCTGCGTTTGTCTCTTTATGGCTTCTAGCCCTCCATTTAAAATGTGTTTTCCTCTTTTTTTTTCCTGGGATTGACGTTAAACGAGTGCTCTCCGATAATGAAAAAGAGGGGTATTAACTAGTGAAACAATAGTACTTAGGTACCATATGCCGTGTGTTAAACGCTGTGAGACAGCTGTAATATCCCAGAGTTCCTGGAGACACGCCAGAGAGCAGAAGAAGACTCCACTCCGACTAAATGTTTCCAGCTATCAGGAAAAAGCCACTTTTCATGGACTGGCTTCCAGATGGAGGGCAGTGGATTGTGTGTGTGTGTGTGTGTGTGTGTTAGACTATGAATAGACTGTATTAGTGTGTGATGCCATCTAATAATGCAGCATTAGATGTGTGTGATTGTGTTGCTAAATAAACAGTACCTGTGTGTGTGTGTGTGTGTGTGTGTGTGTGTGTGTGTGTGTGTGTGTGTGTGTGTGTGGTGCTGGTGTTGAGGCCTCTGGTGAACTGAGTTCTTCTTCCTTATGTGCGTTTCTGTCTTTCAGCTGGAGGTGTGTGAGCTCAGGCTGTTAGGAACAGTATCATTATCCTCCTCTTTCATGTCATAAGATGTTTTTGAGAGAGTCTGTTAAACAGAAAACTCTTAAGACGCATTCAAATGCTGCATGCATCTGTAAAAACTCACTGCCTCAGTACTGAAGTCTAATGTAGGTGGTTGTTAGGGTTTTGCTAGAGTGTCCAGAGTGGTTGCCAGGTTGTTGCTATTGTTTTCTTAACTGTTGTTTCTGAGTGGTTGTTCATAAGTTGATAGGCAGTTGCTAGGGTATTATGAACGGTTGAAGGGGTGTTGCTAGGATGTTCTGAATGGTTGCTAGAGTATTCTAGGTGGTTTCCAGGGTGCTGCTAGGGTGTTTAGAATGGTTGCCAGGATGTTTCTGGGTTGTTGCAATTGTGTTCTGAATTGTTGTTTCTAAATGGCTGCTCAGGAGTTGATAGGCAGTTGCTAGGGTATTATAAATTGATGCCAGGGAGTTACTAGGGTGTTCTGAGTGGTTGCTAGGATGTTGCTATTGTGTTCTGAATTGTTGTTTCTGAGTGGTTGTTTAGGAGATGATTTCTGAATTATCACCAGGGTGTTGCTAGATGGTTGTTAGACTGTTTAGGAGTTGAAAGGCAGTTGCAAGGATATAATGAGTGGTTGCCAGGGTGTTGCTAGGGTGTTCTGGGTGGTTGCCAGGGTGTTGCTAAGTGGTTGCTTAAGTGTTCTAAATGGTTGCTTAAGAGTTGATATAAATGGTTGCTAGGGTGTTCTGGGTTGTTGCTAGAGTGTTCTGAATTATTACCAGGATGTTGCTAGATGGTTTTTAGAGTGTCATTAACGGTTGCCTGGGAGTTGAAGGCAGTTGCAAGGATATAATGAGTGGTTGCCAGGGTGCTGCTAGGGTGTTCTGGGTGGTTGCCAGGGTGTTGCTAAGTGGTTGCTTAAGTGTTCTAAATGGTTGCTTAAGAGTTGATATAAATGGTTGCTAGGGTGTTCTGGGTTGTTGCTAGAGTGTTCTGAATTATTACCAGGATGTTGCTAGATGGTTTTTAGAGTGTCATTAACGGTTGCCTGGGAGTTGAAGGCAGTTTCAAGGATATAATGAGTGGTTGACAGGGTGCTGCTAGGGTGTTTTGAATGGTTGCTAGGGTGTTCTGAATTTTCACCAGGGTGTTGCTATATGGTTGTTAGAGTATCATAAATGGTTGAAAGGCAGTTGCAAAGACATAATAAGTGGTTGCTAGGGTGTTGCTAGACAGTTGCGAGGGTTTTCTGAATTATCACCAGGGTGTTTGCTATATGGTTGCCGGACCGTTCTGAGTGGTTGCTTAACAGTTGGTATGAGTGGTTGCCAGGGTGTTACTAGGGTGTTCTGGGTGGTTGCTATGTGGATGCTAAAGTGTTCTATGTGGTTGCCAGGGTGTTGCTAGGTGGTCAACAGGGTATTATGCATTGCTGCTGGCTGGTGTTGAAGATTCCTGCACTCTGTGATCTTCTGGTATGTGGCTTGAGTTCCTGCTTTAATGTGCATCTGTGGGATTTTTTAAACTGTTTTATGGTGAACATAATGCATGTTTGATGTTTAATGTGCAATGATGTTTATGTTTAAAAGTAGCATCATAAATAATAATAATAAGTAGTTTTGCCTTCAAAACTCTTTCAGCCTAAACTCGGATGGAAAATGAGACTCACGTCTGATCGGCGTTTACGCATCTGCTGGCGTTTGTGCATCTGGCGTGGCGTGAAGGAACCGCTGAGTGATGTTCCTCGCCAAACTGATGAACCCTGCACATCTGATCACGCTCTCCTCATCAACACACATGATCTGAGAAATCACTTGTGTCTGGAGCTCAAACGCCGCACTTATACACTCAACCTTTGTGTTCAGCAATAGGTTTCAGAACTATCACTATTAGCACTAGGACTAGTAATCATCACAAAGTGCTTCAAGCAAAGACATAAAAGTTCTCAGTTTGGTACTCAGGGGAGGAAGCTCTTTTACGTTCATTAGTGAACAACAACACCATTGTTCTGATGATTGGATGTGTTCTATAAATACACACGTTACGGCAGCAGGAGTTTGAGGGCGTTTGCTAAGAGTGTCCAGAGGCGTGAGCTGATGAGAGCTGCTGGAACACAGACACATTCTCAATAAGCGCGTTTGCCCGCGGCACAGATTAGCGGCGAGAGGACGGATCCGGCCCGGCCGCGGGGTCTGTGTGCACCTGAGCGGTGTTTGTGTAATCTCTTCTGCATGAATGAAGACTTTAGAGCAACATTAGCTAATAACACGGCCATCCTGAGGCATCAGATATCAGCGTTTGTGAATTTCTGGCACGGTGAATTGACAAAATAATGAGGCTCTGGCATGCCCGTGTTTATGCATCTCACAGAAAAAGTACGCGGTAATCCCCTTCGGCCGCCGCAGGAGTCGCGAGCGCGTCTCGACACGCGTCGTCGCCGAAGGTGTTGCAGGAGGCGGCGTTTGTCTAAAGGCTGATTTTGGGTTAAAACCGCATCAGGAAATCGGCAGCGCTTGAATTTTTCATGCGCGTTTTCCTGGTGAACACACGTGAGGAGGTGGGTTGTTTTCGGGTTGCGTTTGTTTGTTTGGAGCGCGGCCGCTGCTGGCCATTTTCCAGTGTTTTCAAAGGGAAGCCGAGCAGCATCAGGTTGACTCCTCTGAGCTTTCATAAAAGGTTCGGTTATACTCAGCTCATTACTATACGATGAGTATTGACTTTGGCCCACAGTCATGAACAGATAAAATGGTGTAAGGTCTTGTCCTAAGCGATTACTCGGAATTACAAATCACCGCGCGCGCAACCCTATCCGTATTCCCGCCGAAGCGGGGTCCGGCGAACATCTGGATCCGCGGCGCGCTCCACGCGCTAAAAACACCCGCGTGCATTCGTATTCCCTGGCCGCGCCGCACACACATACGCCCACGGGAGCCCAGACGCACGCGCGTGATGGCATATTCCTCTCTGACAGTTGAGTTTTAATTGGGGAGATGGGTAGACTGTGGGCCGCTGTCACATGGCTGGCGATTTGAGGCTTTCTGGGACAGGAACCTCCATGGGGCCTGTCAAGCCGTCCTGACTCTCGGCGGGACTGCGCCGTGGGTGTCCCTGCTCATTTAGGATTGTGCAGACAAAGCACCAATTAAAAGAGGCCTTTAAACAATCGAATTAAACCCCCTGGGCTGATCCGACAGCCCGCGGGCCCCGAGCTGCAGGAAAACAGTGTGATTAGGAATTCCACATCCAGATAGATCATCTTAATTCTTACCGGCTCTATCAGTGTCTATTTACATGAGACGCCAACGTGACTCTCTGCCGCGTGTCAAGCGCGTGAGATCGCCGCGTTCGATGGATTTTTTTGCATTGCAAACATTTCTATTGTGCCGTTTACCAGGTTTTTGTTTCAGTATTTGAATATAAAGTGATTGTTGCCAAATGATTGTGCTTTCAGTGTAAAGAAATGTTGAGCTCACAATTATAACTCACAATTCAAAATTTGCTTCAAAAAATTCACACTCACAAATGAAACACAAAAGAGGCACAAATCTCACATTTGCTGTTGTTGTTGTAGGTAAATTATTGTCTAATATAAAATTAACCTATTGTAAAAAAGTAGCTACTTGTACACTCATGTCTGCCTTTAAGGTTCTAGTTTTGGTCACATCAGCTTTTCTCTTTCTCCTTTTTTCTCCTTTCTCTTTCTGCTCTCTCAGCTTTACTCTGTCTCCAGCTGCTAAAATCAAACCATGTGATCACTTTGAAATCATCTGCTGAACTAATGCTTGATTAGTTACTAATGAAACAATTTGTAACTACTCCTAATTAAAAATGTAACAATACATAAAACACACAGGAAGTCATTTTAACCCTTTCTACAACATAGAAAGAACACAAATAAATAGTCACTTTAATTTCTCAATGTTTTATACACATTTAGTGTTGACTGCATTCATCAATTATTCAGCACTGTTTTAAATGATAAAAGGATTGGTAAATACAAGCCAAAATTAGTCCTCAAAACTTGCTCAGCTAGTTTAAAATTGTGTCCTTCATTGTTAGATTTAATGTTTAGGAGAATGAAAATGGTAAAATCACACAAATCACTTCAGATTCGGAATGTATTCATTCAGTTCAGTACCAAATTCTGAGGACAGGGTTGCACATCTCATATAATATAAACAAAGATTAAAAAATAAATAAATAAATAGAGCTGTCAAATGATTAATCGCGATTAATCGCATACAAAATAAAAGTTTGAGTTTGCCTAATATATGTGTGTGTGCTGTGTGTAATTATGATGTATATATACACACACGCACAAATTAATATTTAAGAGAAATATGTTATGTAGAAAATATTTTTATTTATATATTATATAAATTATACAAAAGTTATAATAAATACATAAACTTGTAAATATTTCTTAAATATATACATTAATATGTTTGTATTTTTATATACATAATAATTACTGAGTACAGACACATATATTAGACAAACTCAAACTTTTTTTTTGTATGCGATTATTCATGATTAATCGTTTGACAGCCCTAAAAAAAAAAAAAAAAAAATAATAATAATAATTATATATATATATATATATATATATATATATATATATTCTTTTCTGCAGGTTAAGAAGATCTTCTCACTGAGCTACTTTTAAACAGAAACATAAAGTCAATTTTGTAAGAGCTTCAGGCCCTATCTTGGAAAACAGCAGCTAATTAGCTGCAAAAAAAATTGTTTATGTTTAGAGTTCCATCATAAATAATAATAATAAGTAGTTTTGCCTTCAGAGCTCTTTCAGCCTGAGCTCGAATGGAAAACGAGACTCACGTCTGATCGGCGTTTACGCATCTGCTGGCGTTTGTGCGTCTGGCGTGGCGTGAAGGAACCGCTGAGTGATATTCCTCGCCAAACTGATGAACCCTGCATTTTTAAGAAGAGAGAATGTCTTTAATGTATATTTTAGTCACTCTCCTGCATTCCCCTCATCATATACATGAAGTCCATATGCCAGTTCCATATGGCCCAGCGCCCTGCCCTGACAGCCTGATGGAGAGAGATCATCCATCACCCGCCATCCACTGCTCACTAGCCCAGGGTGGAGAGAGAGCCTGATCCCTCACACACACACCCACACGGTCTCACACACACACACACACACACACCCACACGGTCTCACACACACACACACACACACACACACACACACGCACATGCTGAGGAGGTTTGAGACTCAGAGCCATACGCGGCTCGTCCTAGAGGGGGAGATGTCGGCATACGATCCAGACTTTCAGACTCAGGGTGGGGTCGACACACACACACACACACACACACACACACACACAGCTTCTGCTCTTCACACAGACGCATGCAAGATGAACCATGAAATGTTTCCCTTACTAGATTTTAAAATCCTTTCTAATGATATCTAAACATAAACCGGTTTTAAGATAAACATTTTATGTAAATATCTGAATATTGATTGAATTGTAAGTGTTTTCGCATTTTTCAGTTATTTTTAATTGTTTATCATTTTTGTTATTTTATTTTTTATATCTATTTTTCTTTGTGTTTGTTGTAACCTCCATGATCTTTTGACTCGACTAAGCACATAGTATTTTATTTCATCTATCTTTTACGTGATTTTGTTTCCGCTTATCTCTGTATATTTAAATGCCAACCTGTTTTTTTGTTTTTTTTTTGGACCTCATGCTGAAGTGTAAGAAGTGTATCTAAAACTAAATCCATAAAAAACATATTCATTACCTAAAATAAAATAAAATGTAAACTGGAATAGAATATAAAAAGATGTAAACGTTTTATTTCAGCTAGTTGACAAAGCAGCATTTCTCATTTTCATTTAGTTTATCTTGATGCGCTAAAATTGAAATTAAAAAAACTATATAGATGTATTTAAAAAAAAACAAAAAAAAAACAAAAAAAAAAAACAGACAAAACACAACAAAACTCAAATTAAAATGAGACAGATTAAAACAGAACTGCTATATTCCCCCAGCAGCTATGCTGATGAATTAGGAATAATTAAAGCAGTGTTTGATGACTGAATGTAAATGGATGTAGTCTGAACACACACAATTTCTGGAGGAAAGGATTAAAACAAAGCGTTTGGCAGCAGCGTTTGTGTGATGCCACTAAAAGCACTCCAGATCTGTGAGGAGGAAATCTCAACAGCACATGCACATACAGCATATTTATAATGTTTCATTGCGAAAGGTGAACACGACGAGCTCTCACAGGAGAATCATCTAACCATTACACGCTCTGAAACAGGAGGTGCTGCTTTACTCCTGCATGTCCTGATGGTTACAGAAGACGGCGGCCGGGGAATAAGGCTACGAGTAACCTTAAACCCATTAAAAATAATCATACTCATTTGTAAGACGGGCTGGAGATGCACTTCCTCACTGCAGCTGAACGGACGACAGACGATCCGCTCTGTGGCGCTCTGATAGCATGAATTATTAAGCGTGTGTTAGGGGAGCAGGCGACTTAAATGTAATATGCGGTCTTGTTATTTGCTTCTACCTTTTGTAAGCGCTCAGGTTTAATTAAGGCTGCGGGACAGGCTGTTTTTAGGCTGAGCTCAGGACTCACACGCCCTTCATTCTGTAGCGTTTCTACGGCCTCTTCTTGTTGTTCAAACTTTTCAGTTACATTTCATATTGTTCTATACGCTAACTAAAATCATATCTATCTACGGTGTATATTTCTGTATAACTCATAAGATCAAAAAGGCAGTACAGCTCAACTTTTTAACAAAAAAATATAACATAATATTTATATACTGATTGCAGTATACATAATCAGACATAATTCTTAAAGGATTAAACCTTTTAATTGCAGTGTTTTGAAGCATTTTCTCAGATTTATTAATTCTTAAAAATTCCAGCTTGTTCCATAGTTCTACTCCTTTAATTGAAATATATATACTGTACATATACTACAATGCAAAACTTTGGGCACGGTCAAATTTTTATTTATTTTTTTTATGTTTTTGAAAGAAGTCTCCTCTGCTCATCAAGGCTGCATTTATTTGATCAAAAATACAGTAAAAACGGTGAAATATTATTAGACTTTAAACAGCTGTTTTCTATGTGAATATCTGTTAAAATGTAATTTTCAGCATCATTACTCCAGTCTTCAGTGTCACACGATCCTTCAGAAATCATTCTATATTATATTATATTATATTATATTATATTATATTATATTATTACATTTTTTTTCAAACAGTAATTCTATGGCATTTAACACAGATAATCATGTAAAAAGAATATTTGGTTGAAAGTGAATTTTTAGTTTTAGTTGACTATATAAATTTGATTTGGTCAAACATAATATTTTTCAGTTGAGAAAAAGTAAACCAAGTTGAAACAGTTTTTTTTTTTTTTTTTTTTTTTTTTTTTTACTTTGATCCTACAAAACATTTTTTTTTTTTTTTTTCAGTATATGCTGATTTGCTGCTCAGTAAACATTTATTTTTGTCAGTGCTAAAAACAGTTGTGCGGCCCAATTTTTTTTTTTTTTTTTTGTGGAAACCGTCAGAAATATATATATTTTTTTCAGGATTCACAGATCAATATAAAGTTCAAAAGAACAGCATTTATTTGAAACTTAAATAACATGTCTTTACTGTCACTTTTGGTCAATTTTTCTGCATCCTTGATGAGTAAAAGTATTAATTAATTAACAAAGTTTAGTCAGTAAATTAGTAGCATTAGTATTAAGTTAGTAAATGTTGGTTTATTTTAGTAATGCAAAGTGTGAATGCAAACACAGCAATGTCTTTTCCTTAATGCATAAGAATGTGACACCCACTCAGTTCAGTTGTGTTTACGTGAACACTGTCCGTGTTGCTGCACTGACGGACAGACTCATGTAAACACAGCCGGGCGGCTCATCAAAGCCAGAGCCATTGTTGTGGTCAGTGTTGTCCAACATGTGTCAGGCGTCATGAGGAGGGAAGCGGTCGGCCGCTTTGATTCATTGAGAGTGTTCTCCTGACCTCTTAAACGGCGCCGCAAATGGGTGTCAGTCCCACCACAAAACACTAACTCTATTGATCAAAGCCCAGTGTCAAAACATCCCAGCAGCGGACGGATCAGTGTCCCGTCTGAAAGATCACTCGTATGTCATACCTTCACCAGTCATTTGTGTTTTACTTGGTTTCTGCAGGAATAATGGCTTCTCTTGTACCATCATAACCTTACAGCATTACAGTATTTCAACTCCATCACTGTGAGTTTAAAGACATAATTGAGTACCAGTTTCGGTTTCAGGTATTGCATTTCACTTTTCTCTATTTTAGTTTCCTTTTTCATGTCCTTAGCAAATATCACTCTCATAGCTCATTACTTCCATAACAGGGTTGATCTATTGAGACTAATGTAAACAATGAAATGAAATGCTGTCCTTAGCTATAGCAAATATACAGTAAATATAAAAATATTTTCAAAACAATATTTTGAAAAATGATTTTGTTTTCAATTACAGAGTTGAAATATTGAGGCTGAAGATGAAATACTAATAATGACATAGAGGATCATACTTCAGTCTGAACCAGTCACGAAAAAAAAAAAAATAAATAAATAAATAAATATTTATAAATAAATAAATAAAAATAAAAAAGATCAAGGTGTTATATTTAAAGGTGTGACCCAGTAACAGGGTTGAACAAAAACTGCAGACAAACACACAAAAAACAATTAAGCAAAAAAAAAAAAAAAAAAAAAAAAAAAAAAACTACACCTGCAGTGAATTTATTTGATTAATTTTACAATTATACTGAATTTAATACGTACCAAATTAGGGTAGAATTATACTTATTACTTTATTATTACACTGTAAAATTCCACCTACTTCAGTTCAGTTCCTGCATTAGAATTTCATGTATAATCAAGTATAATTTGATAAAAATAAGTATACTTTGATGAGTCATATGCTCTTATTGATTCTATCATTTCAGTGTATATAACCTGTGTAAAATAACCCTGTTATTGTGTCACACTTACACTTTTACAAATAATAGCTTGATCGTTCTGTTTGTGACTGCATAGTTCAGACTAAAGTACGATTCTGTCTATCTTTAGCATTATTTCATTATGTTTTCATATGCATATTCAACAGATCAACCTTGTTATGAGGAAAAATGTCACTCAGCAATATATTAGAAGTTGAATGTGTAGTCCATCCTATTTTATCTGCATATATACAGTACACTTACATAAAAGCATTATATACTACATAGCAAATCTCAACCGCTTGATTGTTGATCATAAACATGTAAATTATATTATCGCCCAGCTCCACATATATGTACAGTATATAGCAAATGTCAACTTTAATGCAAAATGTAACTATTATTGCTCAGCTCTAATCTGATAAATGTGACTGTAAATCATGAAGATTTTATAAATATAAATGTTGAAACAATGTGCATTGTGTGAAGTGCTATAGAAATCCATTAGACTTGACTTAAAATGGGGACATGTTGTTTTTATTCTGTATTACTAGACAGTGTTAAATCAATCAACTAATGTAAGGTCCATTTTTAGCATTTAATCGAGCTTATAGAGGAAGCTGTCAGCTGTCATGAACAGCAGCTTGTGCTTCATTGTCTGGCTGTTGTAAAGGCCTTTGTGTTGTAAGCAGTTTTTTCAGGTTTCCTCCAGTCCAGCCGCGGGCAGACGGTATATTAATACACACTTTTTTTGTAGTTGCTTTATTTTTTGCTTGAACACCCTCAAATCGTTGACCTTGTTTTCTTGCATTCTTTTTTTTTCTTTCCGTTTTCCTGCTCAAGCTAAACAGCAATGCCAGTTTTCTGCTGCCTCGTCTAAAGGGCAGACATGCGTGTGTGTGTGTGTGTGTGTGTGTGTGTAAAACTTCTTATATGAAGTTTGTAATGCTTCCTTTACATGGCAGTCAGTTCCGAGCGTCTCGGTGAAGGCATTCCCATAGCAGGTGGTCCGTCTCACGCATCTGGACGCCGTGATGCTCAGATAACCTCTGCTATTTACAAAGCACATACTCTGTTTGGACAAAGACTCCAAAAGCCGCCTGCGTGCCAAAAGCAACTTCTCTTTCTCATTCATGCTCAGTCTTCCAGACCTGGGAAACGTCCCCGGATTACCCATGAGAACCCTCTCGCTCTGTAATAAATGCAATTAAATCACATTGAATTAAATCTCGCTGTTTGTATATTCCAGTTTCTAAAGCATGAAATGGACGCTTATGAGGCATCGCTGCATTTTTTGCAGTTCATGACATATAAACAAACCGTTCCTCACGCAGCAGAACTAGTGTGATACGAGCCCTAAGTAGGTCAGACGCAGTAAAGACGATCGGCTTCTCATGCGCTCCAGCGCCGCACTCTTTATTTACAGCGCCGTCCAGCGTGACTGCGTTAACGCAGCGCCATTTAATCAAATGTGTCCTTTCACTGAGACCTCATGCATTATTTACCCACAAACACTGAGACTCAGACGCATAAAACAGAAAGCAAATAACTGCTGCACACACAGCTTTCGCTCAGATGAATGGGAATGCTAACACACACAAAACTACAAGTATTACAGAACTTCCTGCTAATTGTATCCAGATTATTCAACACACTGTAAACAGCAGGTGAACTGCATTGTGGGACAGATTATTCTGCTCATTTTGGCAAATGTACCGGGTCATCTGGCCTTTCTATGCATACAGAAAACCCACGTACTGTATACTGTATACTTACTGTAGTACTGCAGATGTTGCAAGTCTAATACTGTATGTGCAGTGTGCACGATTCTGTTCTGAAATCTGTTCTGTATATACACCTTTTTTGTTCTGTATACATGCCTTTTTGTGGCTAATGGATTAGCAGTAACTGAAGGTAGTTCTGTGCTTGTGTTCTGAATCATTCTGTAAAATAGTCTATTTGATAAAACAGTGCATTCTAAACAAAAGAAACTCAAGGGTTTCAATGAGGCTTTGAAGGGACTAAAATAATAAAAAGTAATAAACAATAAAATGAGTAATGCGCACACATATAGAATGCACGTGTGTGTGTGCACTTGTATGGCTATCTTTGTCAAGGCTGGTTTGAGTTTTAGACCATCAGAGTGGCCGGTCCTCACTTTCTGAGACCCCTTTAGAGGCCTGTTTGAGGGTCAAGACCTGGTTTTAGGGATCAGGTTATAATTGGGAAAAGGTTAGGTTTAGGGTAAGGGTTTGGGTGAGGCGCTTAGTTCAAATGGGTAGGTTTAAGGTTAGGAACTATAGATTGCATTGTGTCAATGTATGTACAGGTATATGTATATACAGAGTTGTGTGTGTGTGTGTGTGTGTGTGTGCTTATAATATACATACATATATACGGGCCATTCTACAGAATTGGTGCAAACTGCTGTCCCACAACCAAAAAAAATCAAACCAAAAATAAATAGATAAATAAATAAAATAAAGTAAATAAAATATAAAGCATTTAAGTATTCAAATCTTAGATGTTTACTAAGATCCTTTTATTATCTATTGAAACCCACAATGATATATGAAATATCAACTTAATATATATAAAATCATCATTAGTGGGTACTTGTAATTGGGAGGTTCCATAACATTTATTTTTTATATGTGTTCAACTGTTAGAACTGTGCTAGCTAACCATGTGCTGATTAGCATCTTTGAGCTAGGCTCAAAAGTATCTAAAATTGTCAACATGTCATCATTGTTTCAGTAATGAGTAAAGGGAACACCTAATCCTTTATTTGGAGGAAATAACATTTTAGTACAGTTACGCAATTTTTAGTGTTTTACTATGTTTTAGTAGTGTTTTAGTATGTGGGTTAAAATTCTGTAATGTGATGTGGTCGCTACCAAAACATTACTGTCACTATCAAAAATGTGCAGTCACTACTGCTATTTTGTTGAAAACAAAGTATACTATATTATCATCAAAGATGTCATGATAGTGCTTCTGATAGTGTTTCATGTGTATAATATATAATGTATATGATCAACTTTTTGCATTTTACAGAGAAAAATTGGGTTCAAACTACAACAAAGTTCATAAATCACACTTGAAATATTGTTAAAATTGTAACTGTTGTTGATTTACCTATGAGAACTTTTTAATAAACTAGAAAAAGGTAGATGTAATTATATATTACTGTGTTTTGGGAGAGGAAGATAAAGTATGAGAATTAACTGCACAATTACTAGAAATGTGTACCTTGGATATTATACAATTTGCTTACCTACAAAATTTGTGGAAAAAAAGACACATTGACTTTGAACCAGTTCTGTAGAATGACCCATATATTATATTTAATGAAAGATTCAAATCTTTAACTATTTACACAAACTTGCATACAAAGGTGACGTAGTTACATGTTACATGTACTTACTGTAATTATAGTAATAAATTATGCACAATTACAAGCAACTAACTCTAAAACAAACCTAACCATAACTAATCTTAAGAAGGTACATGTAGTCAGCATTTGTGTTACACATTACATGTAATGACATGAAACAGTATAGTAATAGTATAGCAATAATAGAAAATTACACATAATTACATGCAATAACCCTAAACCTATAGTAAGTATGTGTTGTTAATGAAAAGTTCTCAATATTTGTATGATTACATTGTAACAAGGACACCTTAAAGTAAAATGTAACCATTAATAATACTCAGTGCTTATATGTGTAATTATACTGTGCCAATGTCACCTTACAAGAATTATATATATAGTATCGTAGTACAGTATCTTTAATGAAAGATTCAAGGAAATCCCAGTATGAGCAGCTCAGTGATGGCGTTCTCCTAGAGCTGTATTATTTCCCTGAAGTAATGCATGATTATGTTTTCATTAAAGAGAAACAAAAAGAAAAATGGCATACGACTTAATGACTAAACGACAGAGCAGGACAAAGAGACACACACATACAGATGCATAAACACACACACACACACACACATAGTGTGTTGGTCAGATGTGATGGCAGACAAACGCTGGTACTGCTAGAATAAATCGGGTCTAATAGCGGGAGGAGAGACCTTCACATTAATTGCTGTGAAATTTATCAGCATACTGCAGCAAGTAAGGAAATGAATTGATCAGAAAATCAATGGCTTACTCCAGCTCTCGTATAAATGTAGCTAATGCTTAAAATCCCCTGCAAATCTGCTGAGAATAGCGCGCGGGGGGAGGACGGAAGCGGGAGGAGAGAGGCTCATCAATCACGAGCGCGTGACACACAATGAAACCTGACCACAGCCCGGGATGTTTTAATACGGCATCCATTAAAGCCCTCAAATAAATTGCAATTTGGAAAACAGAACATAATACCAGCCAAGGTTTCCTCATCCATCTTGCGGCCTGTCGTGTAATGTAATTGCGTTGTTAATTTATCCAAGAATTTCCTCGCTACACCGTTTCTTGCGCATTGTTTAATTTCCCAGTAGAGCGAGCGTTTCGGTCCGGCCGTCCTCCCGCCTCACGCTAATGTTTCTGCTTAGCGTGGCATTAGCGCCAGGGCTAATCAAACGCCTGAGCTCTGTGACACTTCGTCAATGGACGCCGCGGCTTCGGACCGCTTCCGCGAGCTTCGTCGATATTATCAACAGATGGGTTCTGGGTGTTACGGGTACCGGTCGCACTGGGACGCGAGGCATTGTGGGTACCGGTGAGCTCAGCGGAGGCGGATCGTTCACAGGGACCGATTTGAGACTCTAAGCGACATACGTATTAGTGATATCAACATGAGGTTAGTGCTCAGTGAACTGATTCAGTGGCCAACCCGGTGTTTATTATGATTCTTAAACCGTTGCCTTCAGTCCAGCCTGAAACGTCCCAGCAGTTCTGCATCATCACAGATCAGTGGTTCCGGAGCAGGGGCCGGGCTCCACTAGGGGGCCTCAGCAAATGTACAAGGAGGCCGCAAGATGGCTTAAAATCATTTAAAATAACACAACGCAGGGTTTAACATACACTAAAACAGCTAACAATCAATTACATTTAACTTGTTTAATTGAAGCAGGTTCTCATGATCTTGGACAACCTCGATATACTGGAGGAGGGACTTTTGAAAGTGTGATAAATAAAAAACAAAACAAAACAAACAAAAGCACACATCAATCTCAAATGGGTGCTCAACTAAAAAACAAGTAGAAAAAATTGTATGTAAAGTCGGCAAAAACCAAAAAATATCAAAAATGTATTTTAAAAACTTTCGCATAGCATGTTTGTTTTTTTTTTCGTCTTTTCCTCCTGGGTTGATATGTTGTTATTGTGGTTTATTTGTTGATGTATTATTATTATTATTATTATTATTATTATTATTATTATTATTATTATCATTATTATCATTATATTATTGTGTTAGGTCATAACCCTGGATCACCTGGAGGTATAAAGAGTGGCACATTAGCATTGTTTAATTTGTCTGATGAAGAGCCTGCATGCTCAAAACGTCACATGCTATGTGAAAGTTTTTTAAATAAATTTTTAGAGCTCTGGTGTTGCCGACTTTACATAAAAAACAAATTTCAAAGTGTGATATATAGACATGGAAAACTCATTGAAATTAATATAATCTTTAGTCATTTATAGGGTTACATTTACAAATGTGTATATTTTGTCAAATTTATATACTTTTGTCAAGTTCAAAAAAGTATGTTATCAGATAGAAAGTTTTACTAATTTGTTTTTTTTTTCTCTCTATTTAGTGTTTATGAAGTTAAATTTTTAGTTTTAGCTAAGTGCATCAGCTTAAAAAATAGAAATATTGCTTTGTCAGCTGAAATTAAATAATAATAGAATTAAGTAACAAAAAAAGGTATTTTATATAGATTTCATTTTATTTCAGTTAATGTAAAGTAATGCTTTTTTGACAACATTTTAGTCTGGGGTCCAATTCTCACTATTAACTAGTTGCTTATTAGCATGCATGTTACTAGCAAATTATCTGTTTATTAATACTTATAAACATAGGCTTAGCCTTCTGTTACATCTGTTGCTAACAAAGTGAAAGGGAGTAGAAAGCGTTAATTGCGGCATTAAATTAAGATCTGCTCACGTTGCACCTTAATTCTTTTCAGCTTTTTTACAGTGTTGCGCATTATAACCAATCACACACGATTATGTTGTGCTAATCAGGCCAGTCAGAATTGTTCAGATGAGTCATCGCTATAACTCATCAGTCTGGTTGAGTGTGCAACTTTTGAATTCTCTCATCATAAACAATAAAGTGCAGATGTACACACAATGTAAGTAAGAGATTCATTTCACAGTGTAGACAGCTTCACTGATTATAACGATATATGTATAGAGAGAGTTTAAACTCACGATTGATCAAAGTTAGTAATAACGTCGCTTTCTGTAGGCTATAGAATTTATTTGCTGTTTGAATAACCATGGAAATAAAACATCATAATTATCAATTTCTAATGATTTTATTAAATTGTAATCACGATAAATACAAATTTAGTCCCATCAAAAATACATGACACCCATGCCTGGTTCTTTCCTAAAAAGATGAGTTTATGATGTTTGTAGTTAATAGATTTGGCTGCTTTTAGCCTTACCCTGGAGTTGGTTCACCCTCCGCCTGTGCTTATAAAGCACATGTTAATGTCTCATTCCGCATGACCATATTTTAGATTGGTAACACTTTATAGTAGGGAACACTTATTCACTATTAACTATGATGTTTCCCTCAATAAATTCCTAATTTGCTGCTTATTAATAGTTAGCAAGGTAGTTGTTAAGTTAAGGTGTTGGGTAGGATTAGGGATGTAGAATAAGCTCATGTAGAATAAGGCATTAATATGTGCTTAATTAGTACTAATAACTGGCTAATATTCTAGTTCTATTCTTTTATTTTCATTGGCGAAAATGATGATGTGAAAAATCAGATGCATCAGATGTTAGATGCATTTAAACCTGTTGTAGGGGACTCCTTAAAATACCATATGACCTGCTCTTTAATAATCATAATTCTGGTGTGTGTACATAAAAACTGTTTGAAAATGAGCATTATCAGAAATATCTTGTGAGCCTTTTAAATGTCATCCTTGTTGGGGCCGATAGCCTTGTGGGCAGCGCACTGACGTACAGCGCTGTAGTGCTACGGGTGTCCTGAGTTCGAATCCCAGCTTGAGGACCTTTCCCGATTCTGCCCCCTTCTCTCTCTCTCCCACTTTGCTTCCTGTCAGCTATGATCTGTCCTATCATAATAAAGGCCAAAAATAAATCTTTAAAGAAATAAATATCGTCCTTGACAACGAGGGGCCTTGGAGGCAGAAAGTGCTGTTATAAATGGTCAAGTGCTGCATTATTTCAGACCTGTCACATTAAGTTTATAATTGATATACTGTAGATATTTCCAATAACAGACCTGTTACAGTCAATATTTTAGTTAAAAATGTCAAATCATGGCACTGGACAGCAAACATTACTGCATCACACACAGTTCTTCTGCTTCTGAAAGGGCATAATGTAATGAAACACTAGCTCCTTTCACACATACAGTTTTTATTGGTAAATTACCATTAAGAGATCATGTGTGAGCAGGGCCGCTTCAAAAATACTGGTAAATTTGTTCCAGCAATTTACCAGTATGAGAAGTTGTAACATTACTAGTAAATTACTGCTAATCTGCTCTGTGTGAATGCAGAATGACGATTACTGGAAATAGTACATACAAGTTCAGAACGCACTGACACAAGACTTCTACTCTGGGCCAATCAAGATCCATTGAAATTCAAAATGACGTTTTTACTCCACGCTGCGTAGTTCTGTTTGAGGTTGCGATGTCTGTGGGCAAAAAGCAGCTGCATGAATTTGAACGTCTGACACAAAAATGAAAACATCAACAAAACACTGACCGCGTATACCCCTCCATGTTTACAAACACAGCACCGTGAGGCGCAGCTGTTTAGAGGTCATTTTTGGTTAACTATGTCACAGAATTTACCGGTAATTTAAAACCAATGTGTGAATGGTGTTTGACCCGTAAAAAATACGGAATGCCGTTGTCATTGCGGTAATTTTACAGCAGCTTGCTGGTATTACAGTGTGAAAGGGGCTACTGACTGCGAGAGGAGCTATCATGTGGTCAAAAAGACTTTGATGATGTCACTCCTTCAAATATGATGTCAGATCAATCAAAACACATAGACAGACAGCATATCTTCATGTGAACACACTGAGAGCCAGATGACATTAAAACATGATGGTTACCACAAACAGTGAAAGATATAGTGTCCACAGGAGGTTTCGTTTTGAGAGACTTCGCCTCTGACTTACATGACAACAACCGAACAAACCCAAGGTGCCACAACAGCGGTGTCACGCTCATAATTCACGGTAGATGACGACGGCGCCGTTTGAGGTCTCTGTGTTTTCATCATTCGAGCTGAACGCATCTCACTTATCAAGTGGCTACGGCTAACCTGTAGCTCAGTATTTGAGAGGCCATTTTATTCTGCGTGTCTCTGTCTGAACGGGGCTATTTTATCACCTGCTGTCACCTGGCCGGGGCAGGAAGGATTCCACACCGGGGCGGTGAGGAGCTGTCAGCACACGAGCGCCGTGATCAAAGCCTGACAGCAGCGCCCGAGGAGACCGACCGCAGCAAACAAAGCCTTCACTGTGAAAGAGAGAGAGAGAGAGAGAGAGAGGATTCATCAAAGCAGCACTCGACCTGCATCCTCACGTCCACATCATGAAACCACCGTGTGATTGAAGAACAGGCCAATGAGAGACTTCCCCAGAAAACCTGACACAACAAAATACTACACATACACATACGCTTTCTGGTGATCTTGCTGCTCATTTTGGCCTCTGTGTTTGGCAGACAACAAGAGATTGTATTTGGTTCATCATTTGATTCTTATAAAATTTCGTCATCCATAATAAAGTCATTTTCATATCAATATTTGGGTGTACTGTTGTCTTGGAAAGATTATATTGAATCTGTCTTACTTTCTCCATCGCCTCAAGTCGTTTGGGGAAAATTCTTCTATTTTTTTCCATCTCTGATCATGCATGCTTGGTTACATTTTATTTTAAGGTGTCCTTGTTGCAGTGTTATTATAGTTTTAAGTACAGAGTAATATTAATTAACTATACTATATGGTAAGGATTTGGATTAAGGTTTGGCTTAGGGTTACTTGCATGTAATTATGCATAATTATTTTGGTTAGTTATTATAATAGTAAGTACATGTAATATGTGTAACAAGGACACCTTAAAATAAAGCGTTACAGAATGTTGTACAGTTTTGTGACACTACAGTGTTGTGATAGTGTTCATCCACTACATAAAAGACAAAGTTGTTCCATCTAATAAGAATTTGGTCAAAGATCTCGGGAAACTAGATGAATCAACCTATTATAGTAATATTTTAAAAATGGCCAAGAATATTGTTGCTCTTCCGAATCATGTCTTGAATAATGATTATGTTAAAATATGATTTTTGAAAGCTAAAACTATATATTTATATGTATATCAAAAACAGATAATTTTACATGTTCAAAAATCATGTATTTTTATGTATTTTATTGTGTGTTTTAGCTATTTTAATCAAAATAACTCAA
Organism: Cirrhinus mrigala; assembly: GCA_036247105.1. Classification (NCBI taxonomy): domain Eukaryota; kingdom Metazoa; phylum Chordata; class Actinopteri; order Cypriniformes; family Cyprinidae; genus Cirrhinus; species Cirrhinus mrigala. Next base: position 34,069,358 of record CM070023.1, read on the forward strand.
CTGCAGTTTGATTGAAAAAACATGAGTTTTGAAAATTGTTAAAAACTGAGATATCTGTTGAACTCTTCTATATATATATATATAAATAGTAACACTTTATAATAGGGAACACTTATTCACTATTAACTATGATGTTTCCCTCAATAAATCCATAATTTCTGCTTATTAATAGTTAGTAAGCTAGTTGTTAAGTTCAGGTATTGGGTAGGATTAGGGATGGAGAATAAGGTCATGTAGAATAAGGCTTTAATAAGTGCTTAATTGGTACTAATAAATGGCTAATATTTTAGTAATATACATGCTAATAAGCAACTAGTTTAAAAACTGTAAAATAAAGTGTTACCGTACTATTTTTACATTGACTAAACATTTCCACATGTCTGGCTCGTGTCTTCTGTAAAAAGACTTTTATGAAAGCTGCTCCAAAACATCAGATATGTTACTGTGATAACACTTTAGTTCAGGGAACAATATTCACTGTTAACTAGTTGCTTTTTAGCATGCACATTACTAACACTGGCTGTTTATTAGTACTTATAAGGCATAAATTAATGTTTTATTGCATGATCATATTCTAGCTCTCTTAACCCAATACATCAACACAACTTCCTTCCTTTCTATCAGTAAGCAGCAAATTAGGAGTTTATTAAGGGAGAACTCACAGTTAATAGTGAACATGTGTTCCTTAATCTAAAGCGTTGCTATTGAAGAAGGGTTAAAATGGCTCCTTTGTCCAGTCACGTGTGTTTACTAACCCTGACCATCGGTCAAACGCCTCCCATCGGCGGTCACTCAGCGCACGCTCTCACTCGCTTCACACTTCCCAGGCTTTGCTCTCTTCGCTTGCTTTGTTTTCTACCAATAAATGATGTCTCTCGGGTGAGTGTGTGTGTGTGTGTGTGAGACACTCGCCTGTCAGGACACGCAGCAGAAGACCACAGGAAGGGCAAAGCAGCGCTTGTACATCAGTCACGCAGCTGACGGCTGAAATGAAGGCCTGACAGCTCTGACATCAGCGCGGCCCCTCACGCTCCACGTGCACTAAGAGCACACCGATAAATTAGTAATGGCGCTTTACCTGTCAGCACACGCGCTCCGGCCTGCCTTTGTTTACTCTTACACACGGATCCTCGCGCTCTCTCTCAGCCCAAAGAAGTCCAAGAGCTCTCGTGCTGCTCGTTCAGATGTGTGATGAGGAAGAGGAAAACGCTGACCGGATCAGATGCTCACTGTCAGATTTAACAGCTGGAGAAAAATAAATGTTGCATGTTTGCATGTACATGAACCGGAAAATAAAGGTGTAAGATTTACTTTAAAAACAATCTTCACTCAGAAATTGCTAGTAAATTTCACAAAGAAATGGCAAGTAACACATTTAAACATGACATTTTGAAGTACAGGAAGACTGAAATAGTATTTTCTGGTAAAACATACTCCAATAACCTTTATGTTACAAGTTACAGTGTAGACTACTTTGGTTGTCTTGTTTACTTCTTTTGTTAATTCAGTTTTCTGTATTGGAAACACATCGCACCGCTTGCATTGCTCTTACCTGCATCTGTAATGTTGTTTTGTGTACGCTTTTCAAAAACTAGAAGATTTAATAAAATAATTGTTTAAAAATGCCATTTTTGAAGACCAATCCAGAATGATTAGAGAAGGACTCTTCCACATTCATCAGTTTGTTTGTAATGAGAATGATTGATGAATTTGTGCTGAAATACTGTGGAGTTTGATCAGATGTACGACTTTTGACATCAACATCAGGAGATACAAGAAGAGTTTCTTCTCACCTTTAAATCACAGCAAGTCTATTTATCTTACTAAAATAAAAACTACACAGAAAAAAACTGTAACGTAAAATAAAATGATTTTATTCAATATTACTTCATATCGCTGAATCAACTTAAATGCATTCATTTATACCAACAAAACTAGTTTTTATGTGTAGAAATAGCTGTTTAAGATGGCAGATGCAGAATGACGATTGTTGTTTGCTCTAATGTTTCTGCATATCTCTGAGACGATCTCGCATTTTCTGCGATGGTTTTCATTTCTCCAGCGTGTTTCAACATCTCAAAGGTGTATCAGATATCAGCCGCCTCCCAAAATAAATTGAGATGCAGTAATTAAATTTGCAATCAACTTGCTTTTCCGTTCTGTCGTTTTTAATTTGGGGTGTCGCGGCGTAGTAAACGGCATAGTTCTACAGTGAATAAAGGAGCTCTTTCACATATGTGAGTGTTTTAAATCCTTCCACACTCATTTGGTTCTTGGCTGCATTTACTGCGTACGGAAAAACCACAGGATGTTTTGAGCTGTAATGTACAGACTAAATGTTTATCGGTTCCCTCAAGAACATGTGAGGGGCGTGTCCTTGTTTTCTGAGTGGTTGTCGGGGCGTTGCTATGTGCTTCCTGAATCCCAGTGATCCTCTAGTCTGTAGATGTGGGTTTGTTCCCTCCCGTGGCAACATTTCACTTGTTTTATCATCCAGCAGGTGAAATATGTGTCTTACTTACATGTGACTTTCTGTGATCCTTGTATAAAATAAGTGCACCTGATTGTATTGAATGTGCACTTGTAATGTAGTGTACTTCAAAAGTGCACTTTGTAATAACGTCAGATTTGTACTTCAAAGTGCATCTTAATTTGTTTTAATATTCCATTGCCGTGCCTTAAAGTACATGTAACGTGACAACGACGCTGTAAAAAAGTGTTTTATAAAAGTGCACTAACTTAGTTGTGTTGACTGGCATAATAAAGCACACGTACCATACAAAAATGGTAACTATGCCATAAAACTCTAAGGAAAAAAAAAAAAAAACTTTTTTAGATTAGGGCTGGCAAACGATTAATCGTGATTAATCGCATACAAAATAAACGCTTGAGTTTGCCTAATATATGTGTGTGTACTGTGTGTAATTATTATGTATATATAAATACACATAAATTAATGTATATATTTAAGAGAAATATGTTATGTACAAAATATTTTTATTTGTATATAATATAAATTCTATAAAAATTATAACAAATACATATACTTGTAAATATTTCCAAAATATATACATGAATGTGTTGGTATTATATACATAGTAATTACACACAGTACACACACATATATTAGGTAAACTCAAACTTTTATTTTGTATGCGATTAATCACGATTAGTAGTTTGCCAGCCCTAATTTAGATGTTACCATACCAAAATCATTACAAAGCTCAAATAACTGCATTTAATATAAATTTAAACGATAATACATGTTTATTTTATTGTAAATAGCATGCAATTAAATGTCTAAATTACATTTAGTTGACATTTAAGTATATTCTTTTACAGTATATTATTTCCTTAAGTACTCTTTTTAAAAATATGCTAAAGTGTACTTCTTTTTCACAAGTGTATACATAAAAATGCATAAAGAAGTGAAAATAAAGGGAGTTTGGTAGCGTATTTAGCATCTGGACAGCATTCAGTGGCGTATCCAGGCTGAACGTGCTGAAATGTAGTTGTGTGTGCAGATTTGATCAGTGGAGTTTATGTGTGAGCACAGTGGGAGTGGAGGCTCATTACCGCGGTACAGCCGCAGTCTATTTAACCCCTGTATGAGGCTGATAAAATGTTTATGTTCACTGTAAGGGCTTTATGGACTCCTCCGGCCATTCACAATCAATGACTCTCTCACCTCTGCCAGCACACACACACACACACACACACACACACACACACACCTACACTTACTTTCTGGATAGACACTGAGGTGTGTAATCAACACTTTTACAAATAAACAACTTCTGTGATGTTTAGAAAAGATCAAATGCATGGATTTAGGGTTGATTTTTACAGCGTTTATAACAAATTACATTAAATGTGTGGCAGCATCAATAATAATTTAACTGTTTAATGTATCTTTTTAATGTGTCTAGCAGTAATACTATCTTATTAGCTCATCATTATTTTTTTTTCCAGTTTTATTCATTTATCAGATTTATTTTAATTATTAATTACCTTCATTTTTAATTACTTAATTTCTCATAGATGTAATTTTGATGACTTAAGTACCATTAGTTTTTTTAAAGATGGTGAATAGAAGATTTTTGACACAAGAAAAATAAAGACTTGACATTGTTTTGTTTTATTCACAGGAAAAAGCAGTAAATGAGTAAAATGCTGTACTATAACATCACTCATGTTTACTTGTATTTCATACTCTGACAATCATTTACCAATTTTTCCATCATTTACCAATGACTGTGAGTTGTGTGATTGTGTGTGAGTTTTCAGAATCTGATTCTCTTTGTCTCTAAAGTTTTAAAGTGTTTGTGTATTAACAGCCATACATTTCTGTGTCTGTCCAAACATATATGGGCCATTCTACAGAAAGTCAGAGATGGAAACGTCTTAAAAAAAAAGTCTTTTTCCACAAATTTAGTATGTATGCAAATTGTATAATATCCAAGGTACACATTTCTAGTAATTGTGCCGTTAATTGTCATATTGTATGTTCAGAAAGTTTAGGAATATTTGTCCTCTCCCAAATTTCTCACTACTGAAACGCAGTAATAATAATTTCATTATTACTTAACGTTATATTGACGTATTAAGATTTTGCTAACATCTTTCCCGTAAACATATATATTTTTTTCTATTTTATTAAAAAAATTTCAGTGGTGAATCAATAACAGTTACAATCTGAACAATATTTAAAGTAGGATTTATGAGATCTGTTGTATTTTGAAATCTTTTTTTTTTTTTTTTGTAAAAGGCAAAAAGTTGATCATGCTAATTTCAAATTTAAGGATTCATTAGTTTGAATATACTTTGAACCAAACACTATCATAACATCTTAGTTAATTCAGTATACGTTATTTTTAACAAAAACATCCCATGTTTCTGTAGTGAAAGCACATTTTCAGTGGTGTCAGTAATGTTTTGGTATCAACCCACAACTCAACCCACATACTAAAACAAAAATACTAAAATACAAAAAAAAATTGCATAACTGTACTGAAATCGGGTTTCTTTCCCCCAAATAAAGCATTACGGGTTCCCTCTTGTCACTACTGAAACAATGGTGACATGTTTCGGTAGTGACAATTTCAGACAGTTTTGAAGTTTTGAAGCACATGGTTAGCTAGCACAGCTCTGAACAGTTGTACACATATAAAAACTAAATGTTATGGAATAACTCCTAAAAAAGTGTGTTTAATAATAGAGAAATGGTGTTCGGTAGTGACATTCTTTAAAGTTACGCAGATTTTTCATACTTTTGAACACATTTACCTCAGAATGATGTGACCTATCTACTCACCATGTAGCTACGAGAGAGAGGGAAACAGGAATATTTCCTGATCATAAATGTAGGGGTGAAGTTAAAATCAGTCTTGGCCAATGGACTAAAACGCTGTTTCGACAGTGACATGAAAATGCGGGACACGTCATTTTACACAACAAAGTTTCATAATTAACAAATACAGATATATTTTTTTTACTTAAATTAAAAAAATCTAAAATATGATAAATCAATAAAAACAACAATGAAATGAAATGCAGAAATGATTTCAATATCATTTTCATAGGTTGGATTTTATGCTCATACACAGCAGAGCGGCAGAGTGACTTTCATCTGGCTCGATATGAGATGAAACGCTGCATGTGGCGAACACTCTCTTCATAAACATCCTTCGGATCAAATTAAAAGCGAATCCATCAGCGTCTGTACTTCATGTGCTCTCTCACAGCCAGAACAGAGGTCCGTCCCATCTCATGAAGACAAAGGAAGCGCTGATCGTTCGGTGATGTCATCGCCTAATTCCCGCGCGCCGCTGTCTGATGACGGCGACCCGTCTGAATGAAATGACCTGCGGTTCCGCCGCGCCGCTTGTTTGTCTTGATGTGCCTGCAGGCCTGGTGGAATAAAGACACGTTTATCTTTCATCATAGCACACTGACAATTGTTTCCTTCCCACACTGCGGAAAATCATGCCATTAACCCTTTGCAGCTACATTTTGGCCCTCATATCTGGATTTTTTCAGCGAATGGGTGCCGTCAGAATGAGAGTCCAAACAGCTGATAAAAACATCACAGTAATCCACACCACTCCAGTCCATCAGTTAACATCTTGAGAAGACAAAAGATGAAACAAATCCATTAAGGCATTTTCCAAAATCAATAATAACGCTTCCTACAGTGGAAAAAGTGGTTTGGTCTGAATCAGGAGAGAAATCTGCACAGATCAAGCACTGTTTACGTGGCAAAACAGCTTTTTTTTTTTTTTTTTTAAACTTTTGTCTTATCAAGATGTTAACTGATGAACTGGCTGTTTGGACTCTCATTCTGACGGCACCCATTCACTGCAGAGGATCCATTGGTGAGACAGTGATGGAATGACACATTTCTACAAATCTGATGAAAAACAAAGTCCTACTCTTGGATGGCCTGAGGGTGAGCACATTTACAGCTAAAATGTTCAGAACAGATTTCAGTCAATAAAGATGCCGCACATGTGAAATGAGAGCGAGGACTTCATGAACTTTAGAAACACTCAAGAGATGTTCGGCTGTTTCCCATATGAGTTTGCTGTTGTCACTTCAGTAACTCCTCTTAACAGCATCAGTGTAATATTTCGCAGGATTTACCAGGTCAATCTGTACAGCTAATTAGAGAAGACGTCCTCAACAGCAGCCGGTTAGATTAGACAGCCATCAGACAATCCGGCATCCCGACATTAATGATTAAACACGCCAAGAGTCAATTATGATTTGCATGTTCTTTTTGCTTTTCTCTCAGTGGAAATGGTGTTTTGCTGCACAGCCCAAGGCTTCATGTGAATTGGCAAAAGACAGTGAAGCAACAAAATCTGTCCAAGAAGAAGATTTACGTTCAAACACTGAATATTCAAATATAGCATGTGAGCGAAACAGCTGCTTTCGTCTGCCTTCGGTTTGATTTGATGTCTTCAGTGTTTCTCACACTGAGATGTGAACACAGCTCATTCACTGAACACATGTTTGCATGGCAATGTTTTCACACAAACATCAAGATTCATCAGTGAGATCACACTTAAAAACAACTGAAAGCAACACATCAACTCACGGTGACCTTGGAAAATGGGCTGTGTTCAGCCGGACGCCGGTTTGATGCAGATTCATCTGCACGTATGTGTTTGTGTTGTGAATCCAGCAGATGAGAATGAGAATTGAGATCCGGCACAGTCAACACACACTTCTGTCATGCTCGTTCGTCAGCGCTCATGCTGGGTTAAAACACAACCCGGTCATTCTCAGCACTTTCTGAGCCAGAATGACCCAAAAAGTTTTGACCCAGCTGTGCTGAGTTAAACGTTTGTCAGTTTTTTTTTTTTTTTTTCCTCAACTGTTGTTTAAAAGTGATGATATAGCTGGTTAACATTTTAAAATGAACACAAAATGGGTTGTAAATTAAAGCTCATTCCCAAATTCAGCTTACGTTGAATAACTTATGTTTAAGACTCAATTTAACCAGGGAAACACTTTATTTAAAGGGGATGCAGATAAGTAAACAACCCCAAAACCAAAGCCTACAGTAGTCTTAACCCTACAGTACATGTAGTTAAGAAGTAATAATTATTTACTTATACTATGGCTTTTCAGGGAAACACACGGCTAAAGTAGTTCCAGGCAGTTTTTGACTGCATACGCGTCTATATCACTTCGCCAAATGATTTCAGATATTTCAAAAGTCTTTACAGCCTAAAACAGCAAAACCTACATAGACACTGACCAGGGAAATAAATATAGTAAACAATATGATAAAAATGACTAATTATTGCCACAAAATGATGTGCAGGGTGTAGTGAGGTGTCCAGTGAACATTCTTTTCTAATAATTCAACTGCCTGTTGTCAATTATTCTTAAAGAAATCCACTTCCACAACAGAAGTGTACAGATAATGTAGTCATCCCCTTGTCATCCAAGATGTTCACGTCTTTCTTTCTTCAGTTGTAAAGAAATTATGTTTTTTGAGAAAAACATTTCAGCATTTTTCTCCATATAATGGACTGATATGATGCCCCGAGTTTGAACTTCCAAAATGCAGTTTAAATGCGGCTTCAAACGATCCCAAATGCGGTTGTAAACGATCCCAGTCGAGAAAGAAGGGTCTTATCTAGCGAAACGATTGGTTATTTTCATAAAAATAATACAATTGATATACTTTTTAATCTTAAACGCTCGTCTTGTCTTACTCTCCCTGAACTCTGTGTATTCTGACTCAAGACAGTTAGGGTATGTCGAAAAACTCCAATCGTATTTTCTCCCTCAACTTCAAAAATCATTTCAAAATCATCCTACATCACTGCAGAAGTACCGACCCAGTGTTTGCAAAGTGAACATGCAAAAAAGATCAAACACCCTTAACAAAAAAGGTAAAACAGTGATAGAGGATGATTTTGAAGTTGAGGGAGAACATGAGATGGGAGTTTTTCGACACACCCTAACTGACACGAACCGGAACAAAAACAATCCAGGCAGAGCAAGACAAGACGAGCGTTTGACTTAAAAAGTATTTAAATTGTATTATTTTTATGAAAATAGCCGATTGTTACGCTAGATGAGACCCTTCTTCCTCGGCTGGGATCGTTTACAACCACATTTGGGATCGTTTGAAGCCGCATTTAAACTGCATTTTGGAAGTTCAAAATCGGGGCACCATATCAGTCCATTATATGGAGAAAAATGCAGAAATGTTTTCCTCAAAAAACATAATTTCTTTACGACTAAAGAAAGAAAGACATGAACATCTTGGACAACAATGGGGGTGAGTAAATGATCTGTACATTTTTGTTCTGGAAGCGACTTCTTTAACTTATTTTTTCCTCTGCCAATGAAAATAGTTGGTTCCACATTATTGTACAGTATGGGCACTTACAGTGTACTTACCTAGCAAAGTACTAGGTAATAAGGTAACAACATGGGTTAAAGTTAGGTTTAGGAGTAGGTTCAAAGTTAGTACCTGTTATTACCCAGTTATTGTAATTACTATAATAAGCACATAGTATGTACAAGTGGAACAGGACCGTAAAATAAAGTGTTACCCAACAGGTCCCACTGAGGCCAATCCTCAGGCTTTGAGTGCCAAAAGAAACACAGCGACTGAAAGCCTGTAATAAACACTGAAAGTCCCGAATAAAATGTGTGTTATAGAGAATCAAGAGGATTAAAGCATTTTAAATGGCTCCTCTTAAAAAAAAGCACCATTCTGGCTTTTTTAAAACTCTGTTCACTGATCACCACTTGAGTGGTTTTGGTGTGAGAGGGTAAACACACCAAACCCTCCAATTATATAAACTCTAACTGGTTCAAATCAGCACAGCTTCCTTAACCCAGAGTTTATTTGAGTGTACAGTAAGAGTGAGAAAACCTCTTAAAAGATTCAGAGATGTGCATAAGTCCATGTGTGTCTGTGAGGCTCATTGACCACAGCAGTGATTGGTGTGTATCTAAGTCCAGCACTTTCCTCAATGAGAAGAAACTGAAATATTAAAACAGTCTCAGTTACTGACGGGTCACAACTACCAGGGCATTTCTACTTCAATACCAACACATGAAAGAGAATTCTGTCTGGATTGTTTGTTGTCGACTAATCCGTCCTGTGAATAAATATGATGATGCTGCGCTCTGCAGCTTGAGTTGATCAAAGCGCTGCGATTAGCTCCCAGCTAAGGCCTTTTTTTGCTGAAATCTTCTTAATGTATTGTCAGGCTAGCAATACTGACAAAACCATTCGGAGGAGGTGAAGTCAACGCTCAGGGTTTGAATCGTGTCGTAGCCTCACCGCTGTCCCGACAAACAGGGCTAATTGGAGCGGGGTTTGTATGTCTGTGACCTGGCAAACACCCAGCAGCCCATTCATGAGACATCAGCAGCCTAATGAACTGTGAAACACTCCACACCTCTAATCACTCTCTCAGCGCGTTGGCAGGTGTGTTCATGAGGGTTTCGGAGCGTTTACCTGCAGGACGGCCCACACGAGACTACAGAAGACCCTCGTTTACAGCGTTCATCGCCGCCCGTGAGTTTGTTTAGTAACATTTCACATGAATGAATGTCATGCTCTCTGTGTTTAAATAAGCACTGAAAACATCAGAACAACTGATCATCCACACTCAAACACACACAGCTAGAGTCACAGAACACAATCAGTGACTCACAGGAAAGAGCCATCACAATCAGGATCCCAGTGTTCTCAGTGTGAACACACTCATTTTCTCATAGATTTAAAATAAAAAAGGTATTTCACAGGGAAAAAAAGAAAAAAAAAATCCTTTTTTACTGTGAAATGGGTGATCAAAATGCCTAAATTCTTCATTCAGTAAACTGTGTTTGACTAGTTAGAACAACATTTGGGGAATTCTGTTGGTCTAACATGGGATTTTTATATAGTTTCATATATTTCACATTTCTTACAGTACAGTAGTCAACATTTCAAGTGGATCAAAACCTTTCATCAAATTTGTCCTAAAACCAAAACAATACCCTATTCTTGTCTTAGGACAACTTTGATGGACTTTTTTGATTCACTTCAAATGTTGACTACTCTATTTGTGATTGAAAAGTTGATTGAAAACTGTTAAATTTTAAGGTGTATAGAAGTAACCCTACATAATCCATTCAGTTTTCTACACAAATCAGGTGAAATGACTAAAATCATTACGATAGTCAGTGCTGGGGAAAGTTACTTTTAAAAGTAATGCTAACTAAAAGTAATATTATTAAAAGTAATATTGAACTACTCCCTTAAAAGTAACTAACTGTGTTACTTATTAAGTTTTAATGGAAAGTAATGCATTATGTTACTTTTGCGCTACTTTTTTTTGTCTGACACGGGCTAGCTTGTTTTATTATAAAAAGTTCTATTTTTGGCAAATGTAATAGGCCTTTCACACCAGAACTAAAATGAATAAGGCTTAGAATGACAGGAATGTAAATTCAAACAATTTAAAACAAACGTTAGCTGTGCTGCCATTCTAGACTGCAATAAAGAATTGGACCTAAAAGAAAAAGTTTAACACTTTCTGTGCAATCACAAAAAAAAAAAAAAAAAAGAAAAAAGAAAGGTTATTTGTGTTACTTCACATATTTAATTATTGCAGGTTTGCATCATTTTCTGAGTTTGCATTCCACTGTTTATATTCATTTTGAGGATTACCGAATCTGTTTTTGTGCGAGTGAGATGAGTAAATGCATGATGACATTTAGTTTAGAACTTCAGTAACATCATGTTCACACAGCGCACACAACGCCTCCGCACTTACTCCTGATTTCTCTCAACATGCCAACACAAGAGCTGTCAGTCAGTACATGGGAAACAGTAAATGGCGTTACTTATTTGAAAAAGTAACTTTCCTTGTAAATTAACCCTTTAACTGTCACCATCCACTCTGTGTTTACTTCACCATATTACAAATAAATCCTAATCTAATCATGACAAACTATACATCGTTGGAAAGGTGTAAGACTCCTAAACAGATATTTTACCATATTTTTGTTACAAATTATATAGGAAAAGTAATAGATTAATATATGTCAAGAGTGCAACTTAAAAAATCTACATCATAACATGAGTTCTGACCTTTGTCACAAAAGACTTTCTTCGTTGCCTTTTTCCCTTTCATGCTTTAGAAATCATAAAAAATTATGTATCAGTTCAAAACTTCAAATCTCAAAATTCATCCTTTGAAAGGCATTTTAAAATCAGACATTGCATTACCACAGAAAACGTACACCAAAGTCATATTACAAAATGTTTTCATTTATAAAAATGTAATTCTGTATAGTGCATTTTTATGTCTGTGTTTAAAAATGGGAGTGGCAGTTAAAGGGTTAAAAAGTTTTGTGTTACTTTACTAGTTACTTGAAAAAAAGTAATCTGATTACATGACTTGTGTTACATGTAATGTGTTACCCACTGACTATAATGTATAATGACTATAATAGTCTAGCTTTACATTTTAAGTTGACACAACATTTTTTTTTTCCCCTCGAAAAAGCTCTAAAACTGGTTGCTTCAAGTTTTTGAGTTTTCCCAAATTCCGATTTTTTTTCACTAATCGGGAGAAAGCGAGCGAGCTGGCAGAAGTTGTTTAGCGCTGAAGCGCAGTGGAACGTGCGTAGTGTTTTTACTGTCACAGGTCTGTGGGTGCCGCTGGTATTGAGAAATAACTCAGCACTCCGACTACCAGCATCATTCCAGCGTCACACGGCGCTCCATCATTTCCTCTGTCTGTCTGTCTGCCGGCCTTGACCGTCTCTGAGATGAGGGAATTCCCTAATTCCTGCCTGGAAATGGAGCAGACTGTGAGTGAAGCGCCCGACGGCTTCATAAGGGCCCGCAGGCCTGCGCGCGGGTCATTCATAACGGCCCGGACTGTGTTTGAACCGGGGCGAGTGTGACTTTCCAATGTTTTTGGCCATCCGTCAAATGCCGGCATGGGATAGTCCTGTCGTTCAGGACGGAGCAAACAGAGCTGCCGTTCATTACCTCTCTCAACAGGTCCAGCGTCCCACAGCCGCTTTCATTTCCCGTCTCCGTACGGGGGGATCGACGGGCCAACGTGCACTTAGAGCCGGCGGTGAATTTACATCGCTTCGTGCGGCACAAAACTGATTAAAACCACTTATTGTGGGCTCTCAAGAAAAATGGCCATCGGGCCAACATTCGTATCCTCGGCGGGCTAAATAAGTTCTCCGTGGCCTTTCTCTGGAAGCGCCGCTCTTATTCTTTTACGACGACATATTGTGCCAATTAGTCACCGAGGCCCTTCCCAGCCACATCCCATAAACTTGCCTTATTCAGTGTCTTCATCACAAGTCTTTGTTTAACATTTATGTTTATTGATACATGAAGATACATTTAAATAATTCAGGGCAAACATTAGCTGTGAGGTGGCTTATTAATAATTGATAGGCTGTGGAATGGGCCGTGGCACTCTGGGAATTGATGATATTATAGTAATGCAGGGCTGCAGCACGTGTAATGGATCTGCCCGCTTTAACTGATGATGGTTATTGTGGCTCAAAGATGCTCCGAAGGCGTTCTGGGGGGGTTTGACTTACGCTCGGCACATAGGAGCTGACACTGCAAATTGTGGCTTTAATAGCAGGGGTTCGTGCGCTCTACCCGGGGCCCTTAATGGACCGCGCCGCGTTTAGTGCGAGGAGAAGAAACGCGTGCGGTGTTATCAAAGGGAAATCCGGCAGCATCCTCTGAGTTCCTCTGTCACGCTTTCCTTCATCTCCTGCCTCTGATCTGCTTCTTCAGCGCTGAAATGTCACGTCCGGTCAGTCCTGAAGCGCACGTCACGTTTGTGCCATTCAGACGCACGCACAAACACAAACTCGACTGAGAGACGCGAACGGAGAAAATCTTTGCAAATGTCTGGCAGCACAACTCTTCACATCAAGTTTTTATGTTGTTTGAACAGTAAATTAAATTTAATAAAGCCTCTGAATCATCGCAGTATAATACGTTGAGTTGAGTTTTAAATCTGGACTTTGGTTCAGGGTTATTACGGTAAACTATAACTATAAAAATGTTATTTAAAACCACCCCACAATAAATTAATAATTAATAAATTAATAATAAAAACATAGATATTTTTAAAAATGACACAAAAAAAAACACAAAATTACTAAAACTTAAAAAAATTGAAAAATGTAAAAATTGATGTGAAAACATGAAACATAACAATAAATCTAATTTGAAATATTATCAAAAAGTATATTGATGACAACACTAACACTGGTGTTAACACTAACAGCAGGAACTTTTTCAAATAAAATCCAGAAATGTTCTAGCACAGTTGTAAGTGTTTTTTGAGATTGTTGATAACTGTATGGCTGCAGGTTGACCTGCGTTCATCCGTCTCTGTGTTATTGCTCATATGTGGCGTGAGGAGGAAAACTCAAATGTGCTCATCTCGCTCCAGCACACAATTTTTACTCAACACACTTATTATGCTTTAACTTATTGCTAAATGCGACCTCCTGCCTTACAGCGAGTCCAGTATGATCCGTTCCTCTCTGTAGATCACCATAGACGTCGCTGCACAAAGCGTGATCTGCTGAACGCGGATCACACGGGTCAGGCTTTCACTGCACTTAAACTCACATTCATATCAAATGAAATCTCTCAGCTCATTTACATGCCAAACTAACAGCAATTTCTTGGCATTCAGATAAATGTTTTTATGCAAAGCCCTCAGTGAACCGCAACTAATTACATGACCATGCTGTCAGATGGGGTGTGGTGCATTCTGGGAAGCCTTCACTGTTACGTCTGTATACAGTAAAACTTTCACAGAGAAATGACAAGAGAATTGAACTTAACAAACCATCCAGATCGTACAGTGTAGAGGGTGTAAAAATACTCATCTGCTCAAACAGAAACAGAACAAAAACACATCTAGATCTGCTCACAGTGTCTGGATTCTCATTTACATTTATGCATTTGGATGCATTTAAGCAAAACAAGTTATACTGCATTCAAAGTAAACATTATTTTAAACACTCCATGTTCCCACTGGGATTTGAACCAATGACCTTGCTTTACTCATGCGTTACTGTTTGACCTACAGGAAGCAAACACAGCACATAACCTTTACAGAACTGTCTTCTCTTTAATTACCTGTATAATCTGTATAAAATTCTAAGTTGGTTTAAACTGGACTTGCAGGTGGTCCAGAATTATCACTCAGTGCTCTTACTACACTTACAGGATGGCTCTCCAGGATCTTGCTGGTTAATCTAGTAAAGCTGCAGGTTCATTCTTGTCAAGCTACTCAGTGAATATGGTCTCTCATTGAATGAATTACAGTAGTTCACCCAAAATTGTGCTCACCATCAGACCATCAAAAATGTAGATGAGTTTGTTTGTTCATCAGATTTGTAGAAATGTGTCAATCCATCACTGTGTCCCCAATGGATCCTCTGCAGTGAATGGGTGCCGACAGAATGAGAGTCCAAACAGCTGATAAAAACATCACAATAATCCACAAGTAATCCACACTGTCACACCCCTGTGGACTGTTTATGTTGGTTTCTCCCTCTGTTGCCCATATTTGGTTGTTCTGGTTTCCTGTCCTCGTTTAATCATCATTAGTTTACCTTGTATCACCTGTATCTTAATTAAGTTCATCGTAATCACCTGTCTTTATAAGTTTCAGTTCAGTGTTTGTCGTCTGATCTCGTCAATATGAACGTGTGTCTCTACCCTCCTGCTGGGATTTACCTATTTTGGAATTACCTGTGGATTATAATAAAGACTTTATCTTCTGACCTTCGTCTTCATTCGCCCCTTCCTTACATGTTACGTGACACACACCACTCCAGTCCATCAGTTAACATCTTGAGAAGACACATTTCACCACATAAATTATGGCGATAAATGATATTGATCTTAGATGAAAGTTTGTTAGTTATCATATAATCCATTACAGTGTCCAAAACAATCGTCGCAAAATGACAGCAACTGCATTTGTATAATGAGAACGAGTCTGCGATACCAGAATGGCATAATTAATTAAAAATAACTGTACTCATCATTATATTGAATTGAGTTGTAATATTTTATTAGGCAACCAAACGCAAAACTTCCACAAAGAAAAAATGTTGCCAATAAGCAACCAGCACCGACTGCAGGCAGTTACTCAGATGAGCCTGTGTTATTCGTTTTTAGCGGTTGTTATCTGAAAATATCAAACCTTGGAATGCAGTGACTGACCAATCAGAATCGAGTATTGAATTGAGCCGTGTAATAGTATGAATTATGGACTCATATTTGAGTTAAAAACATCTTAATGATGGATTCATCTTTTGTCTTCTCAAGATGTTAACTGATGGACTGGATTGGTGTGGATTACTTGTGGATTATTGTGATGTTTTTATCAGCTGTTTGGACTCTCATTCTGACGGCACCCATTCACTGCAGAGGATCCACTGGTGAGACAGTGATGGAATGACACATTTTTACAAATACGATTAAAAAACAAACTCATCTTCAGCTGGGATGGTCTGAGAGTGAGGATATTATCAACATTTTTTATTTTTTTTTGGATGAACTATTCCTTTAGGAACGTAAGAAAAAAACAATGATGCATATGAAAGCTCCACTGAGTTCTGTAGACCCAAGAACCTCCAAAGAGAGATGGATGATTTGCGGTGATCCACTGCTGGTGAGGTTTCACCGAGGTTAACTCACCGCACACTGTCGCTAACTACCCTACACGCGTCCTGACCCGCTTCAAAACATCATGAGCGTGAGCGGCGGCTCTTTATAGCCCAAGCGTGGCCGCGCGGCCTCCTTTAATGCAGCGACAGCATGTGTACAGTGACAGCGCTCATTTACTCACGGCTCCAGGGAACGTCTCGCTGTCAATAATTTAGGGCCGAGGTTCATTTGAACCTTTTCCCCTCAAACAAAACAGCCTTTGTTTCGGCCGTGTCCAACAACAGCACGCGCTCACTGAATCGCCGGAGGCCTGAAGCACATAAAGCGCATTATTAGCCCAGACGCGCGCGGGGTCATTAGACTCACGCGAGACGCCGCGCTCTGATGTGGCAGTGCAGCACTGATACTGAGGCTGGGCTTCACCTGTCACACACGTCTGTGATGTCATCAAAACACACGTTCAGACATAACCAGACGTCAGGAGCTCCGAGGATAAAGCTGGAGATCCAGCCGACTAAAAAGATCAATAGACAAGTGGACGTCTATCCATCATCCATCCATCTATCTGTCTATCAGATGCTCGTATACTAAGCGGCTCAGAAATCCGTGTAAGGACGAGCTTTCTTTTTTCCTCTCAGTAAACAGCTGGTTTGGTTAAGGGTTTATTGCTCAATCTAGTCTTCAAGGCTTCGGTTCTTTTAATGAGCGTGAGGCCGGTGTGGTTTAATTCACGAACAATAAACACCCTCCAAACAACAAATTCACTCATGCATACTGACGCACACTTCAACTCTCTTTGTGCTCGTAAAATCTCAAACCAGAAGCTTTAAGATTTGTTCTTCTCAGTCGCTAATCGAAACTAATAGGCCTTTCCCACAAATGACAGCAAGCCTTTCCAGTGCTATCAGGGCCTGTGAGCTAAAATGGCTTTTACCTAATGGATATTTTGGAAAAATGACAGGCAACAATGTGCTTTTTATCCTTCAGTTTGTGAAGAGAGCATTAAGAAGCTCGTGATGAAGGAGGACGCGAATGCCGTCTGCAACCCAGAACATCTGGGAGGCTCTGAGAGCCAACAAAACAAGCTCTGTTGCCACAATTTGGAGAAACTTTACAAGCTCTTTTCCAAGCGTGATGAGCGCTTGCCAGTTGAGAGCACTAATAGCTTATGGATGAAGGCGGAAAGACACAGCAGTCTCTACCCAGAGATCTCAGAGTTACTGCAGAATGAAGCCAGACCTCGCAACTCTTCAACAGACGCTTTCAACCCAGTTACGGTTTCAGCTGCATGGAAGTTGATGAACAATTGTGACTGTTTTGCTCCGGGGACACAAAGAGAGTAAAAGGAAAAGTAGTGAGAAGAAGAGCACACACTTCTGAGAGAAATGAAGCACACTCAGATTACATAAGAGAGAAGATTCAGCTGCCTAAATCAATGCTTAACAAGTCTTTCTTTTCCCTAAACCGATACTAAACAGCGCAAGCGTTCACTGGCTCACACTCAGTACAGCTGGAGTTGAGAAAAGCCGCAAATATGAGAAACAGAATCAGAGGCGCAGACAGAGCTACACAAGAGTAATTGTGGACTACGGTCCGATGCGCCGTGTAAATTCATCCGCGGCATTTGCATCGGCGCACAGACATCAAAATAATATGGAAATTCTGTCTGAATTAAGTGAATAAGCCCTTTTCATCTGGTGCCATAAGGCATGTAAAGCAATGACGTGGAATAATCTGTCATTGGTTTTTTTGTGGCCGTCAGCACTAAAATATGAGGCTTTATTCCACTTGCCTTCAAACGCCTGTAAGACTGTTTAATGTGTTAACCGAACGCCCCGCAGGACTCGCGCTGATGATAATGGATCAGGAAAAACAAGCAATATTCAGCTCGCATAAACTGATTTGTTCTCCGAGGAGACGCATAGGGAAATTATATTTACAACTGAGATATCAATAAAACACACATCCCTCCGAGAGTGCAGAAAAACATCTGAGAAAGAGAGGGAAAGTCACGTTTCAGAAAATATTTCATTGACGACGTTTGCGCAGGACTACAATTATATCTTGTTTATAGCACCTAATCAAAATCCATGTCCTGTTTTCTAGTAAAAAAAACATCCTTACAATAAGATTTATACTTTTTTTTTGGTAAACTATTGCTTTAATAAATGATATAAATAATAAACTTCATTCAGCTTTGTTGCATTTATGTTTCTTCATTCAAACTATATTCTCTGAAAACAAGCTAGTGAAGATATCTTGTTTTGAAACGGAGACACAGATTAAGATATTTTTGTGGCGTGATCTTGATTTACTAGTCTTATCATGTAAAGCATCATTGCTGAAGTTAAGATTTGGTCACCGTCTATTGTCTCGTCTCTCTGGCTTGTATCATATAGCTCATAAATCCTGCATTGAATCTAGTGATCAGATTACATTAAATGCTTTTTTAGTACAAGTCATATGTGATAAATTAAAGCCACGTGAGCGGCATGGAGTGAATTTCATTTTCTCTTGCTTCATTCGTGGTAATGCAACCTCTCTGAGCCCAACACACACACACATGCAGTGCAAGCAGTCACATTAAAATGGAGCAGAGAGATTGAAAACGGGACGGGGCATCAGATAATGCGGTAGAGATATAATGAAAGTGTAAACAAAAAAACAGAAAAGAAACGACCGCTCGAGCATCTCTTTCACGGCAGATCAAATCACACACGCACCTCACAAACGTTATGAATCGCTGACCAGATTATGCTTCAGAACTTCTGAACTGATCTGATTTCTTTCACCTCACACAGATTCATATAGATTAAAAAAGACATCAGGAGTTTTACTCACAGATTTTACCTGACTACATAAATATCTGCATAGCGCTACTATCTGAGGCGCATCTGTGAGCATTCGCATTTCCGTAACAGAAATACCAAAACTTGGAGGCGAGGATCTGATTAGCATTTTACTGTGGCACCAGACGCCATAAATAAGAAATGAGAAATCAATACAAGTCATTATACAACTATGCAAGATGAAATATTAACAAGTTGTGAAACTGACCTGAGGAATTTTTTTTTTTTCATGTCAAGCGGCTGAGCTGGTTGGGAACACACACACACACACACACACACACATGAAGAGCACATCTGTAACACATCATGTGTTTATTTGTGTGTTTGTTGTTGGTTTGTGCGCTTGTTTGTTTATCCGGGTTCAGTCTGACGCGTGCACGTGCGCGCTGTAATATTGTCCTCTCCAGCTCCACGTTTCCTGCGCTGGTAGGACCGACGAGGATTTCACAAACAATTTACGGTAAATTGTAGGAAAATTGGCTGCAGATCCTGGAGAAGAAAAAAATTGGGTTAAGATGATTTGGGTATTTATTCACTGAGACTCTCATGGCCGTTCCTCAGGGTTCTCCTCTTTCAAAATAACCCGTGGCTCTCCCCCACCCCTCATTTGCCGTTTCAAATGTATTAATGGTCCGGAACTTTCCTGTATGATCTTGGACCTCTCCCTAATGAAAACGCTATGCGTCCGGGTCCCAGTACGGTAATCAGCCGGGGCCTCTGGAGCAGCGGCAGCCGCGCGGTCCTGACCTCGAGCTGAGCACATGCGGCATCGCACCACAATCACTCATCCGCTGGCCTCGCAGATAAAGCCGTGAGCTCCAGCGGCACCTGTGACGCACAGCGCCGCCGTTCAGGGATGATAAGGCTCCTAAACCGGGCTTTCTCAACTCTGAACTCCTGCAAACGCTCCTGAACAAGCTGATCAAGGTCTTCAGGATCACAAGACAGTTGCAAACAGGCGAGTTTGATCAGGGTTGGAGCTAAACTCTCAACTGTAACACAGCAGGGTTATTAGATAAATCTAAAGCTAAAACCATAAAATAACTTTTGTTACTTCAGATATTATCATATTCAGATTTAGATGTTGGTAACAATGATGTGCACTGGAGAAATATATTACTATTGTATACTGATTTGTACTTCTCAAAGTTAAAAATAATATATTTTTTAAGGAATATCATATTTTTCATCCATGTTTTAACACAGACAAAAAATTTAATGTTTTGTTGCAAATTAATTGTTAATTGTTACATTTTCATTTGATTACTTTTTAAAGGACTGATTCAATTGTTTTATTAATTCCTTTAAGAGACACCATTCTTGATGATAAGTTTATATTAAATCATGAAACACAGAATCCAGGAAAAATCCGTAAAACAGAATTTAGGCAAAATAAAACTAGTTTAATTGTGAACAAAATAGTTCTGTTTACATTCATTCTGAAAGCCTGACAAACATGTGCAAAGCATTTCCTCCCCCATTAATGGTAAATAAATATCATAATAAATACTGATATGGCATGATATATTGCCATACCGCCCAGCCCTACTTGAAATAAAATATTTAAAAACAATGCAACACTTCTCATTTTCATTTAGCTGATGTAATAAAATAATTAAAACTGAACTAAAATAATAATGAAAAAAAAAATGTAAAAACTATACAGACATAAAAAAGTAAACTAATAAAAACGACAAAGAGCACAACTAAATTATTAAAACTTTAACTAAAATTTAAATGAAAACAGAAAATCATTTAAAATATTAATACAACTATAACGGTATCTCAATGATGCTAAAAAAAACACTGTAACCCAGCATTTTCTGCCCAGTTTGAATATTTTCTTGACAATTCTGACTGACCTTGATGGTGTTAAACACAGAAACTGACCATTATCCAGAAGACGAAGCCTTCACCTCCCGTAGCGCTCTTCAGATAAAGCATGACTGCAGTATTGTGTTGTGCCCTGAGCTCAGAATTAAACGCAGTGAAGAAGCAGATAGTGAAGTCAGCGTGAAACACATAAAAAGGCCTGTATTATTCAGAAGCGCGAGCCGAGTGTTTACAGGGAACCGTCCCACGCCGCCCTACAGCTTGATGGACTCTTTAATAGTGATTCACTGCTCATCTTCAGAGATAAAAATGGATTTCTAAACGATGTTTAATAACAACATAAAGCATTTACCAGGTACAAAAGCCTCAGGGTGGGCTTCTGGGCTGTGTTTGGTGAACAAAACTGAATTACTGTAAAACTTTTACAGGCATTCGTGTAATTCCAGTTATGCATTTCACTGTGGAATATAACCGTGAACCAAAAAATGGGACGAGTTCCTATTAGCATCATAACATGACCGTAAGACAGATCCAATGATCTTTTTGTCCCCTCCACCTTATTAGTTCTCCCCAAAGATCTCAGGAAACTATTAAAGCTTATGTCTGGAGTAACTGATGAAGCCTCACTTGGTCGTCTCTGTTCAGTCTACAAACCTGGCATGAAATCTGTAATGTTAAACATCATGTAGCCATTTGCACCTTTGTAGGGAAGATGAGGCTGTAATCCAGAGGTCTTATTGATTACCAGCTTCATATATCTTTAATGAGGGCATTAAATACTTGTTTAGGAAGCACAAGTCTGGGCTTAAGTGGTGTTTGTTGCAACAGCTCATAACGGTGGAAACCCAGGCTAAAACCTCCCTATGGTGAATCAACTCAATTCCAGGGAAGCTATTAGTGGAATGATGTCATGGCGTCCTGCATCATCCAAGGGCAAACCGCAAGACATGCATTATGAGCGGCTGAAAAAAAGGAGAAAAGTGTATGATAAAGGACAGCCTGAGACCTCAGCGGTACAGTTGTAATTCACAATCTGTTAAAAAGAGGAAGCGCTACAAAGACGTGGACGGGATGACGCAGCACGAAGCTGGTAGGTGATGTTGTGTGGATTAAAGTCATAACGCACAGCAGCGTATCGATTGTCTTAAAATCCCACTGTTGAGTTATCATCACATCATTAGCATCTGCTCCACGAGGGCTTTTGGCTGGGACGTGGCAAATGGACCCGCTATTGATCCGGAACGCCGGGGCGAACGGCAGATGGAGAGAGGGGCAACGGGCAGGTCTGCTGGGTCTCCTGTGGGTGCTGCTCCGAAAGTGACATCTCATTCACCTCCAGCTGAGAAAATCCTGGGAGACATGAAGCTCAGTTCTGGGAATTCAGCTTTGCAGTTTCAGTTGAAAAAAATGCTAGTGTTAATGGTGTTTGTCATGTCAAGAAGCATGGCAGCATGCTAAAAAAACAGAGCACTCTAGCAACCACCTAAAAACTCACAACAACCACCAAGAACACCAATCAGAACACCACAGAAACCCTCTAGTAATGCCCTAAAAACACACACAAAAAAACCCTAGCAATAGCTTTAACCACTACCACCTAAACAACTACCCAGAACATCCTAGCAATCACCTGCAAACGCCCCAACAACAACCCAAATTTCGCTTTGGAAATATTATAACTTACTGGCACTGCGCATAGTGATGCCCTGACAACCAGCCACAACAATATAGCAATTCCCCAGCAAACACTAGAACGCCCTAGCAACCATGTAGTAGTTTTCTAAATCCACACACAAACCCTAGCAACCACTTACAACAGTAAAACAGCTGTCTAGAACGCCTTGCCAACCACCTAGTTACACCCCACCAACCACCAGGAACACCCTCCCACAGGCATGTCAATGTGCATACCTTAGCAACATACAAACACTTTGGCAACCTGCACAGCAATGTCCTAGCAACCACTCACAACACTCTAGCAAAGCTCCTGGAAACAACCAGAACACCCAAGCAACTATCTTGTAATGTCCTAAAAACACAAAGAAAACAACCAGCTGCTCAAAAACATCCTCTAAATCACTCTCACAACCACAAACAACACTTAAACAACCACCTAGAGCACCCTAGCAACCACCTAGGAACCCCCAACACACCACTTTTACCTTGTCCAAAACGTCCAAAATCTTCAGCAACAAACATAGCAGTGTCCTAGCAACCACTCACAACACCTTAGCAATGCCCCAGGAACCAAACAGAACACCCTATCATCAAATAAAAAAAAATAGCACCCTACCAATAATCTAGTAATGTCCTAAAAACATACAAAACCCTAGTAACCACCCACAACACTTAAACAATCACCTAGAAGATGCTAGCAAAAACACCCCAACAACCATCCAAATCATCCAAACTCTTTATAGCCATGTCCTAGCAGCCACTCACATCACTCTAGCAAAGCTCCTGAAAACAACCAGAACACCCTAGCAACCATCTTGTAATGTCCTAAAAACACAAAAACAGAAGCAACTATTCAAAACATCCCATAAATCGCCTACAAACCCTAGCAACCACAAACAACACCTAAAAAAACAAACTTTTAACTTTTAACAAACACAGTGATGCCCTGGCAACCACCCACAATACCTTAGCAATGCCTCAGGAACCAAACAGAACACTCTAGCAACCATCAAATAGTGTCCAAAAAAGAGCACCCTAACAACAATCTAGAAAAACCCTAGCAACCACTCAAAACACTTAAACAACCACCTAGAACACGCTAGCAACAACTTAGGAACCCAAATCATTCAAACTCTTTGGCAACGTGCATTACAATGCTCTGTCAAGCACCCGCAACACCTTAGCAATGTCCCAGGAACAAACCAGAATACCCTAGCAACCATCAAGTAATGTAAAAAAAAAAAAAAGAACACCCTCATGTTCATTTAGAACATTGTATTAATTACCCACAACACCTTAGCAACTACCATAAACATCGTAGCAACCACCTACCAATGTCTTTGGAACCACCCCAGAAACCATCTAATAAAAGCTTAACTGTAATTCCTAAAACACCCTAGCAAACACTCAGAACACCACAGCAAATTTCTCAATAAATGAATAAATAAAACACATTATAATCCAGAGCACTGTAGCAGCCAGATTACCCTAGTGAGCACCAAACCACCCTAGAAACTGCATGGTAATGTGCTAATGCTTTCAGAACACCTTGGCAACACGTATAACAATATACTGTAAATCACCCCCAATACCTTAGCAATGCCTTAGAAACCACCCAAACCACCCTAGCAACCTTTAGTTACATTTAACAGCAACTTAGAACTCCCTAGCAGCTACAAAACAAATGACCATCCACACAGCAATGCCCTGTCGACCACCAAAAGTATTAACAGTGTGGTTGTGAAATGATTCAGAGAGAGTTGATTGGTTGATGCAGGTCATGTGTGGATGTGTCCTCACAACACCCACCACACACCAAGAGCTATCTGTGCCATTAAAACAGCAGATAGGGACACGATACTTCCTGTCAGGAAAGGGATATCCTGAGGCGCAGCCATATAGACCTTAAGTGCTGACAAAGAGTATCTAGTGTTTTTCCCACAATGCCTTTTGAATGCGCTGGTGGACAAACACAGAGTTCAGACCGGTCATCCTAGGCTCGATACACGAGTCCATGTTTAACGTCCATTGTTATAACATTAGGACGCTGCTCTGACGCATCCACGCGGCCCAAAATAAGGACAGATTTCCTTTGAGATCATCTCGTTCAGCAGCCAGAGTTTCTTTCTTTCCGCGCGCCCGTTTGTTTTGTAACGCCTGATTACCTGAGAATGTTCTCAAATATACGTATTGTTTCCGCACCATGAACGATGTCATAAATATTTGCTGTGCTCTAAATATTTTCGCAGGCAATCAAAATCCTTTCAGCGCTGCACATCCATGTGAACAAAGACCAACACAAATAAACGTCTCGAGCATGCTGGCGGAGGAAAACACGTCAACGTGCCGCTCGTCGGAGAGTTCCCGTCTGTCAGGTAAAGCTGACTGGCGGCTAAGATTAGCGAGGATTTGGTTGAAGTAGCTCAACTTTGACACGGAACTGTGAAATAGTTTCACGCAACATTCCGTGCGAGGTGTCTGTCAACCCCTCTTGGCTCTGACAGATGATTATCAAAGCACCGGTCTAAGGTGCAAATCGGGCGGCAAACAAACCCTTGTTTTGGCATCATATGGATTACTCGCTTGAGATCTGTCTTATGGCCGAATCAAACTAATTCGAAGCCCTCAGATGTTTGAAGAATGCCACAGCAGAAAGTGATTTCACAGTTTCACCGTTAGCTGTTCGAGTCCTTCCTCTCGTGACACGGTCCTGGGAGAAGTCCTTGAGCGCGAGCCACGCCGAAGACTCCAGCTGCAGAGGATGTGCCCTCGAACCGACCGCCGCGACCCCGACCGCCTCGCTTCTGACTTTCTGCTCATTTGAGCCACTGCAGGTGGATCCTCAGGCTCGTGTGTCATGTGACGCTTCGAGCCGATACCAAACGCTTTTTATTTTTGACAGAAGCGAATGGCACTGGATCGGGAGGTGATGTGAAACTCACGTAAACCAGGAAACACATTTTTCAATACAATGCATTTCGGGAAGCACGTTTCTCAAATATCTGCATTATTAGTTCACCTCAGACTGCAGGTCACATGCATTTCACAAAATGTTCAAGGCAGAGGAAAAGCATTTAGGAAGGGTGTCATTCAGCCTACAGGAAAGAAAAATCACAAACAAGATCTCTTTAACATCTCAACTGTTCCTCATAGACATTTAGATAAACACGGAGATCATACAGATACTTTTGGCTTATTTTCCAGGGACCAGTTGCATAATATTTTCTGACTAGCTTGTAATACCAGTCCAAGCGTTTTATGCAACCGGCCACAGTTTCCTATATAAAGAAAGGAAAGTGTTCTAAGCTGCAACTATGTTTAATTGTGTGTCAAGTTTGCTGAATGTTATGCTTTGATGGCAAAATGCAGCATATATTTTGTAAAAAGTTAAACTGGAGTGTATCATGTTCTGCAGTAAAGAGTGCAGTTGGATTGTTCGCATTACACTCTGGGACCCCTAAAACAAACAAACATGTTGGCCAGAGGCCTTGAGAGCTGTCGTTTCTCACCTGTAGTGGGACAGGCTGCACAGCAGGCTATCAGATGCTAATGTGAGGAGGCCTTCACATACACCTCATTGATCAAATCATCTGAGCTGCCATCCACCTGGTCTATACTTTCACCGTATACATGTCTCCCGAGCCATGGAAGAGGATGTTCTGAGCAATAGACACTTCCCTTTGGGAGGCTGCAGTGCTGCTAAAGAAAGATGAAGATGTGAAAGAAGAAGGCCGTGCAGAATCTTATCTTATGTTAAACAATCCTATGCCAGAGCACTGTGGTTAATCTCAGGTTGAGTTGGAGAAGTGGATGGATGACACTGGACGGTCACAGTGCAACAGAAGGAGCCTCTGGATATCAGGTGACCCAGTGCACAGAACAGGTTTGGTTCTGGCTTTATTTCTACAATATACCTGACCTGAGAACATGAAACGCGACACTGAGATGCCTCAGTAGAGAAATGACACATTCATGTGCTGTCCCTGTATAGGGGAGCGTCTAAGAATCAGATGACCCGCTGGCTAAAAATAAAACAGCAATGGTGCAAAAGAGGCAAATTATGAGAGTCATTACAGTCGGCAGGAAACAGAATTCCATACCGTTCCTCATAAGTTTTTCCGCTCGGGTTGAGAGGAAGTGTATGTGTTCTGCCACAGGAAGTGAGGTCGCCCCTGCTCTTTCACACCCCACTGGGTAAAGAGCGGATACTGGGGTGTCAGCGCTGATGCGTGCTCGAGCGTGGCCTCTCGCATGAGGGCAAACGGGAAAAGATGAATGGCCACCTCATAAAGCGCTGTTATTGTTGATAAGGGGATGAGGATAACGAGGCGAGAGCTGCTGATGCTCATCTACGGAGTCAGCAGAGGTAAAACTACAGCGAGGAAAGTTATCAAGCGAAAGCTGACTCTACTTGATGTGGGATGACTTGACACAGGTATGAGCTTGTAGAGTCAGAACATGCCACCGAAACTCTACAAAGGCGAAGGCCGCGACGGAAGCGCGCCGCTAACGGGATCCGGCTCGGAATATCCCTCAGGGTGCTGGGATGAAGTTGTGCCGTTTGAGCCACAAGAGAAGCCCTGACAAGCACTGGCATCCACTTTGACATCCCCTCATCTGTCCCATGATGCCATGGGGGTCTTCGGAGGGCTTGAGAGGAGGACACAATTAGGAATGAAATCGCCCGGTGGCCTAGCAGCCTGATGAATATGCATGCTGCTAAAACTGAACGGGGCATATTCATCAGAAAACTGACAGCGGCACTTTGACTTCTCAGGACTGTCTACCTGTCATCGGCGCTGACGTTTGGGGGAAGAAACCGCAGAGATCGAACAGACGTGCTGTTTGAGAGACACGGGAGCCTCGGGCTTCTGATTAATAACGTGCTCCATGCACATTTGAAGGGTTCAACACTTGAATATTTACTGTGGAGAGAATCAAGTCGAGCCATATATTTCCTGACACGGTAATTTCGATAAGACATCGGGAAAAAGCAATCTTGACTGTTCAGATGTTGTCTTAACAACTACAGTCTGATACTGCTGCAACTGGCAGTGCATTATTGACAGAGAGCTGATGATAGACTGCAGGTTCTGGTAAAGGGGCAAAGCAAGCTCATTTATTTTAGAAATAAGGAAGGAAATGATTCCTAAAGCATTTAGGATTCTCTCTCCAGACGTTTCTGAGATGATCCAATCAAACTCAATTACTGAAGAAGCTCAAGAATTCTCTTTCTCCGTTGCTCTTCATTTTGCTGTGCTCTCCACCATCACCATCACCACCACCGTCACTCCTCCCAAAGTCAGGATGCTCCTCGAGCTGATTGGGGTTAATTCCGTGGACAATGACTGAACCACTGGCCTTCTGTTCCACATTATGTTCCTTAGCGAGGATGCGAAGCATTGCCTCATAATAATATTTACCAGATACACATGTGACCCAACATATGGTATCGCTCTCTCCGCCTGGTGGCATCATGAACATCACCATCCTCGCAAATCATTCCTCAGTTTTTCCTTCTCACAACACATAATCTTTAAAACGCCGTTGCACAATTTGTTGCCTTGCTCGTGTTGAACTTTTAGGCTTGTGTGGAAATGGCTCTCCTGTGGTGTGGGTTAATGGGAGGTCAGATGAAGGTGTTGACTGGTTAAGGATGACCCGAGACGCCCGGATACGTGTCTGATCACGTGATGTCCAGCCACGGCATGAACGCAGGTGCTGTGACTGACCTTTCAGTCGTAGCACAAAGTTGCTGCTCTAAAGGAAATATTTTCCCTTGACTGCATGCAGCTGGGATACACGGATGCTCTGGATCTTGTGTCAACACGAATACAGGGTTTATCTGGAAGCCTTTGGAAGCGGACGTAAGACAATACTGAGAGGCAAACAAATGCCGTACAACTTTACAGTACTACATTTGCAGTTCCTGAAGGAAAATGCAGTGCATGCAAAGCAGCAGTGGAATAATGATAAAGCTTCGGGTTTTAGTCTTTGGTTCCATGAAGACAAAATACAATTGCAGAACCTCAAAAAAGATCCACACCTGAAACTAAGATGACATATGTGAGAATAGAGTTCTACAGTGAGTACACTGCAAAAAAAAAAAAAAAACGTTCTTCTACAGTATTTTTGTCTTGTTTTCCAGTACAAAGATTATGTCTGAAGAACTGAACAAGTTAAGTTTTGCTTCAAACAATAAAATATATATAAAGGGGGGGAAAGTGAACCCTTACCAAAAAGTAGTATACTTCAAGTGTATGTTATTAAGTATACTTAAGTAAAGTTCAAGTATATTTTTAAGTATACTTTATGTGGTAAGTATACAAATATCAGTGCACTACTAGTATACTTGTAAGTGTACTATTTCAATACTCGAGACTAAATTGGCCCACTTTCAGGTACATAAATGTATACTTTAAGTATGACAGAGGTAAATTTTGACTACTCAACTAGTTTACATCAATGTTTTTAGTTTGTACTGCAAGTATATTAAAAGTGAACTTATAGGTATACTGAGAGTTTACTAAATAAATACTTTTAGTACAATTTGAAGTGTAGTCTCAGTTTAATAGTTTTATACTGCAGGTATACCCGTAAGTTTTCTTTAAGTGAACTTTAGGTATTTAGGTATTAATTTGTATATATTTTGTTATATGAATATCTGAACATAGAAAACATCAAAAGAAAGATGAGGGTATCTGCTTGTAAACAAAAACATTTTATTCTAGCTTCATGCATTCATTTTTTATAAACACGTGAATGTGGGTAAGTTGCATAAATAAAAATAAATAAATAAACAACATTTTGAACAAAACGCTAAAAATACTAATTATGATAATCAAAATGTAGATGGAGTTGATCAACACCCCAAAGCTTGACAGTCATTATTACCTCATGGGTTGACATTTTATTTCATAACGTTACACAGTTTTACATATCTATGGTTTTGATACTGTTTTATGTTTGACGATTGTGTTAGATTACACGTGGAAGCGGATTCTTCTTCACTTCTTCACGTGTTTTGGAAATTCTGAACAGAAGATGTGAAATAGAGCCCCTAGAGTATAACAATGAAAATACGGATTCTCAGTGCACAAATGCAATTCTAATGTACTTGGACTTTTTAAGTATATCTCTGAGAAGTATATAAAAGTATACTGAAAGTATACTTTCCTATTTTTAGTTTAAAAGAAGTATACTAATAGCGCACTTGAATAAACTTCTTTTTCGAAAGGGAGGGTATAGGATGAAAATTGTGAAAAGACAAAAGCACAAACCCTAAGCAAAATGCTTGGTGTGATTAAGATGCTTCCATGACATTTCAGTGCATATTCTTACTAGCGAGCGAGAAGTAATGCACAGATTAAAACGGCACCAAAATTTCTTGTCATAACGCGAAACGCTCACTTTCCATTCTAAGTCACACATAACGGCGGCCTCGGACGGCTCATAAAACGTGAGCTAGGAAACCCAAGCAAGCCCGCTGTGCCGTGACAGACAAAAGCCCTCTGTGCTCCTCTAATATGCCCGTCTCTCCCGTGGCACCAGCCCAAGTGCGGCCCCACGTCCACTCAGCCCCCCAGTGCTCCAGGAGAGCCCGTGTTTGGCTAAGCCCGTCTCCACTCATCAAAGTGAGCGGAAACGTCGGATTGATGACCTCATGCGCGGTTTGATGGATTTATCTTCCCAGAGCACTTCCATCGCCGCAGTCCCTGCCGCACAGCACATGCGAGGGAGCGCAGGATTCCTCTCCGACGCGTTTGTTTGAGCGATCAGAATATCTGGTCCAAAAATGCCCAAGCTCTCTGTGGTCTTACATGAGTTCATCGCCTATACATGCATCTCGTTTGGCCTGAGTCTTGTGCCCATATTTCATGCGCTAGTGTATTTGCCAAACGCTAAGCTTGCGAGCTGTTCAGGGAAAATATTCCTCCAGAGTAAATAAACCAGGCGAAGTTGAGGGCAAATATTTTGGAAGGGGGTCTGGATCCGGGCCAGACATGTGGGAATGCACCGCGCGCAGGCCCGTACAGTTCCTCGCATGCTGTGTAATGTGTCTGAGCGATTTGAGAAGTTGAGCTCACCTGCGCCTGAGGCTGCGGCTGTCACTCCTTTATGCCCGCTGGACGGGGTGTTGAATGAAGCCGTCCGGGTATGAAGCTCCGCTAGCGCTCATCTGTCTTGTTTAGAAATACACATCCATCAATAATGTGCCGCAGGAGTCATTAGCACTGGAGGGTCCCGGAGACGTGTAAAGCCAGGGATGTTGATAATGGGGTGAAAGGGGGAGTTCAGTGTTTGGTGTGTGTAAAAGAGCCTTGAGAGGGTTCAAGGGGCAAATCAGAGGGGGAAAACTACCTGAGTACACATTTTGAATACTAGGCATACTGTCCAAACTATGGGAGCTGTTGTTTCCTACAATGGTTTCTTTGTTCACTGAGTTCTGCCTGAAGCGTTCACAAGGAGCACAGTTGCTGTTTGGAGGCAATCAGTAAAGCACTGCCCTTTGAGTTTACACCACAATAATACTTTTCCAAAAATAATGTGCATTAACGCTCTTTCTATTTATTCACGGACAAATACAACTGAAAACCCGTAGTCGCTGCAAGGCAGGGATGCAACTTGACGTGACAAAATTACTCTTGCATCCAGAGGGAAATGAAAGGTTGCTCAAGCCCAGTCCTAAAGTCATTCAAAAGTAAGTAATGCATTACTTTCCATAAAAAGTAACAATGCAGTAAGTTTTGGGGGACATTATAAACCCCAACAGATTGGCTAATTATATCAAACACTCAGAAAGCCAAACAGGTGTTACCTTTGCAGGACTGACGCTTACTGTTCGTGTGTTTCGATGAAAAAATAGGTTCTCCTCTTGCAAATAATATAATATAAATACAGTTACAGTACACTTTATAAAAATGTCAAATTAAGATTTTTTTTCTTTTAATTATATTTTTAATCATTATGTTTTAATAAAAAAAAAGGGCCATGTTTAAAGAAGTACTCATATTTTGATGCTATTTTGACTAACATACTAAATCACATGTAAATACTGGATTATAATTTTAATGCTAACACTTCATTTTGATAGTCCATTTTCTACTAACTAAGAGTAGGGTAAGTGTACCCATTAAGCCTACCAAAATCTGAGTTTATGTGATTTATCTCTCATTGAAAAACTATTAATTAGTTGACGTACACTTTATAAAATACCTTAATTTTATATTCTAAAGTCAGAAGTCTGGCATGGGCTTAACTGGTACTTTGGCACCATTTAGCTTGCATGTGTTCCAAATAAGCCCACGTCATGATTTATTCATAAAAGATAAACAAAAATATTGATTTTAAAGAAGTAAAACATCAAAATATTCAATGACACAGAAGTGTTTTAAAAATCAATTTTACTAATGTTTGCTAGCACTCATCACCTGTGCTAATAAGATTTAACCCCAGCCACACAGGACCTGCAAGGACTGTAAAAAAGACACTCATATATATATAAAGACACTATAGTCTAAACCACATTTAGAGCACCTCACACATTTCTCCTTCTTTTATTTTACACTTAGCCTATATGCCATAATCTAGCTTCTTGTTTACAGTCTGAAATCTTGCTCTCTACCGCTGAACTGAGTAAGGTCTCCCGTCCCTGATGAGCATCAACTCTGATCTTGGCCTTCACTCACTCCTGAAAAGATTTTCTGTCCACTCCAAACTGTTTTGCTAGAACTGTTTTTACTGTGCCCTCATGGTAAAGGCGACATGCCTTTACGATTTTTGTATTATCAAACAACAGCAGACATCATTTATATAATGGTGCTACTCAGTGTGTAATTTGTAGGCCTAAATATCTATAGTTGTAAATTAAGGTAGTAAGTAAGGTAAAGTAAAAGCACACAAAGAACTTATCACTGAACAGAACTTAACATTAGACTTAGAAAATTGATCAAAGTGTGTAATTAGATGGATTCCTCATTGAAACACGTAAGGTGGTTCCACGGTGAGTAATGGTGAAAAAAGATAATGTTTTTCTTTTAAAAATGTAAGATATCTTTACAGAGACTTGCATGAAGCTTAAATATATTGTGGACTAAGCATCATAGTAATTTTCATTGTGCCTACATTAAGAAATGTTAAGTTTTATTCAAGGTTAGTCTGTGTTGACAGTAGTTTGCATGCGTTTTGTGGCACTGTACCATTTAAGCCCATCGTTAAAAAAGTTCATTTAAGAAAATAATCTGCTCTGCAAAACCATTTATGATGTATTTATTTGTAAATGAATGTAAAATGAATCACAAAACATTTACTTAATTCTTCGTCAGTCTATCTTTCAGTACGGCTAATGGTTTGACCATGAGATTAGCTTTGAGTGCAAGCCAGTACAACTCATCTTTCCATTTGAAGGCAAAAGATATACAGTGATAAAGTACTATTTGCTCACACATAAAAAAACAAAAAAAACAAAAAACAATACATTTATCTCCTATGTGACAAAATATCAAGGTACTTAAAGAAATGGCTGAAAATTGCAGAAATGTGATGATTTCTGAAGGGCTTTTGAAGTTTTTGGGTGTCTTAGCATGAGGTACCCTGAGACGGCATGCACATGAGTGGGGCTAACTCAACATTGCCAGATGTGATTGCTATGCAATAAAAAATGTCAGGGAATTAACAAATCACTGATTGGTTAAAATAATATTTGACTTCAAATTTGAATGTGGGCCTAAAGGGACAACTAGCAGTCATTAGGGTATTAGTAGTCTGTCTGTTTAATATCTGCTAACACTTTATTTTGATACACATTCTACTGACTATAAAAGTAACTTTGCAAGTACATGTCAACTTATTCTACTAACCATAACCTAAAAGTCTACTCTACTACTAACCTAATACTCTAGTGAGAGTTAGTAGATGTAGTTGCTTTTATTTAGTAGAATGTCTAAAGTAGACTCTTGAACTAAAGTGTACCCATTTTAACTGTAGTGTGATATTTGATATTACATTTAATGTTAATATATGTCAAATGCACTAAACTGCAACCTCATCATTTTAAATGTAACAGATTACAAATATATTTCGATACATGACATGCAGGTTTTAATTGAAATGACAATAAAGTATATTATAGCTGATCATAAATGCATGTCAGTGCAGTACTTTAACCATATTTCAAAGACAATAAAAGTAATTATGAAATTAGATATAAAGATGGTTAATCCTACTTACAGTAAGTGGGTCATAAAAAGCACTCTAAAGTTCAGCTAATTGCATTTAAATTAATTTAAACTATAATACAATTTGGTTTAATTGTAAACAATACGCAATTAAGTGTCTGAGAACATTACATTCAGTTCACACTTTTTAAAAGTATGCTAAAGTGTATTTCTTTCACAAGTGCAAGCACGATGAATCTAGAAAAATGTGATGTATTTCCCATCATGTTGGCTGTGATTTAAAGAGCAACCGGGGCAGCATCAGTACAGATCCTCCTCCGTTACGTTAACCGGACCGTCCGCTCTGAGCATGCTCAGTGTCTGCTGCATTCAGACGATGGGTCCAGAATGAAAGTACAAGAGACCCGCGGGGAAGCCCTGGCTCCCCTCCACCGTCTCCTGATTAAAAACTACACACAACGTGAGGACGAGCTGAACAGCTTGGCTTTTGTCGCTAATATGAATGATACCCATGTGACACTGTATAGGTATAAAATAATCCTCTTTCAGAGCACCTGACTTCCACATGAACACGCTGCAGGTAATGATCAAACTGGTATGCATGGTTAAATATAACTCATTAATTCTGTTGGGAGGAAAATAGTGACTAGCTCTGCAGAATAATTTGAAATAGTGTGTGCGCTACGATACACATGGCAGGTTATGAATGACAGCGCAAGACAGCTCTGCCTCTCATTACCTTCAGCCGTCTCTGACACACACACACACACACACACACACACACGGCAACGCTGCTTCAGGGTGAGCTAATGCTCAAATGCTCTTTTCAAACCCAGCAAAGCCAAATGAACGGCAAACACCTCACAGACACTTGACCAAACCTTAAGCAGGTTTGACTTCACACACTGTGAGAGCTGTGCTCACTGTGGCCTTGCTGGAAGATGTGATTAATCTAACATATCAGTGCAGCACATCTCATTTGACTGTCATCTAAAACAATAGAGCGCATTATTAGTGCTGCCCACTTTTGCAGCGCCGCTGCTTCTGGAAGTGTTTTTCACATTCTTTTTTCCTATAGGGGTTTTTAAAAAGTCTTTGTTACATCATCAGAAATCATGAACCAAACCAACCAGCTACGAGGAGAGTCACAACATTGATTTGAAGCAAAAATCAGACAAGAACACAAAAGTACAAGACTGTGAACTTAATGGCTGTAATGAGGCAAAGAACTACAATCTCATGAAAAGTGCAAATGACATAATATAAAAACTATGGTTATATTACACAAATACTCATTTAAAGTTTAATACTCATTTAATATTTGAAGTCTGTTGTAATATATATATATATATATATATATATATATATATATATATATATATATACATATATGGATCAGTGATATGTAATCTTTTTTAAACTATTTTACCAGATTTCACTGCCAAGCAAAGTATAATAAATACTTGCCATAGGCAACATATTCATTCTCACCCTGCAGTCAAGCACAAACTCAAGATATAATTTTCTAATATAAGAAAGATACTCATGCTGTCATCTCAGAACCTGAGTCAGCAATCTCCCACTACTCTAAACTGACCCTTCGCAAAGACCCGCCCCCTTAGTTACTGTTGCTACATCTGACAAACCATGGTGCTTTTATGCCACATGTTATGTTCTCATGTAGTGACAGATACATCACGAAGGACACTGACAACGCACCGACATACAAGACAGAGCTGGTTACATTTGGTATGAAACAAAGTCCAAGTGTTCAAAATTTGGCATTTTTTAAAGAAATTCAAATAACAAATTCTGTTTTGTGGCTCTTTAATGTGCTACATCTGTCAGGACACCTCAGTTCAAGTGGCACATGAACCAATCATCTGTTCATCTTTACTAGTTATAGCATGAAATAAACATGAATGAACATCAGAAGGTATCTTGTTTCAACCATGAAAAGATTTTTCAGGTCCACCGACTTTAATCTACTCTCCTGTCTGTTTGTTTGACGGCCAAACGCCGTATTTAGTGTTATGATTGGTCAGATCGCCTCTTAATCAAACTCCCGGCGAAGGGTCAATTGAGCAGCCAAGCTTGGGCAAAGTTAAAAAAAAAAAAAACTAGGGCTAAAGAAATGCCTACAGTTAGTGTCATGCGCTGCCCTTTTCACACGTCTCTTGAAATATTTTTTTAAGACATAAGACATAAGGTCTTTGTCATTTAGTGCGACCACTCATCATGTGGTGCGACCAATAATAGCAATAACTGTATTACATTAAAAATAAAATATCTAATTTCTGTAGTTGTAATATAAATCACTGCTACAGCATGCTTAAGTGAATGGTATTTTTTTCAGTTTTATGCAATTTACAGAAAAAATAAGTCTGCTAACTACATTTAAGAAGGAAACTGAAAATAGGACAAAAATATGACATCATTATTTGCAAAAACTAAAAAAAAAATGTGAATACTTTGTTTTTAAACACTTTAATTACTGAGACCATCTAAAAAATGTTAAGCAAGTTAAGGAAATGTATTAATTTTAATATCATTCATGGTCGCACCACATGACTTTTTTCTTAAGGCTACGACCAATTCATCTGTATGAAAAAACACTAAAATCAGTTAATTTTAAATTGTTATATGAATTTGTGTGTACAAAAGATTCTTAATGTTTGAACAATCACAATAGATATTATTTTTTACATTTTAAAATTGGCCTGTCAAAAATCCTTATACTTCAATGACCCATATATATACATATATACACACAAATATTTAATTACTTTGAAAGCGTAGCAGTTACATCATTTGCAGTGCTTTGTGGGAGTGGGCGGAGCTAAAGAGCTGTTTTGGTGTCATTTGCTTGCGGCGACTCTCTGATCGGTGGAGTTTTCTGTGCAGCATGTTCCAAACCCATATGGCTTTCTTTCTAAATGAGATGTTTAGCATAATGTTCATGCTGCTCTTTCCATAAAATTAAAATACATGTCGACCAGCAATGACTGAAAGCACCATAACAGTAGTCAATACAGCTTCCTTAAAGCCTTATGACGGCTGTAGGCGACGAACAGACAAAAGTCAAGCCGTTATTCATTGGTTCAGCTCTTTTTGCACATGTTCATATTCAAACTGGCCACATTGCAACCATTCATGTGACACTCCAGAGGCATTCAGCATCAGTGCTGTCAAACCTGTCGTGATGTCCTTCATGATACTTTTAGATTGCTTTGGCACTCCACACACTCCATATTCGTGAATGACGGTGGACATGCACGGCCTCTACCGGGGGACCAAAAAGTGTTTAATGCAATAAGTTTGCGTGTTATTGCATTTTAATAAAAGTGACTTCACATTCACAAAGACATCCACTTTCCCGCAGAGTTTAAAACACACCTGAGCATGCTAATCTGTGTCTTCAAGATCATCAGAAATTCAGAAGTTGGTGAGGAAAGTGGATCTCGCAAGCCAGATTTGAGGAACCCTGTGCTGTAAGGAAATAACTGGAAGAATAAAGTGCAGTGAACTAAAACTATTTGCAAACAAGAATCACTGTGAGTAGTTTGCATGCTGACATTTTGTCTTAATAAATATTTTGCAGAGAGTAAACTTAAATATGTGCTGTGCTGTGATGAGCTCTAAAGATATTTGTGCACTCGCTAAATGGAGATGCGATGGAACAAACCAAAGCTGAACCAGAGAACACACATGAAATGGAGGACAAACGGCCGATAGTTTTTCCCCCAGTTTAACCCTGTACGTATGAGGAGGGAATGTGCGCGAGTTGATTGACAGCAGGATTTCTCCGCAGCATTCCAGAGCAGTAAGAGCATCCCGCCGCACATGGGAATGCCAGCAAAGCCTCTGGTTATTGATGATTGTGGGGCACAGCTGAACAGGGAAGAGCGCTCCACCATAAAACACAGTCTCTGGGCTCTCGTCCTCGTGGGTCTGGGCCGCAGATGAGACGGATTTTCTCTGGAGGCTTGATTGAGCGCTGGAGATCTCTGATTGAGCTCTTCTGGAGGACGTCCTGAAGCAGGCATCTGTTCCTCTGACTCATTTTCTCAGAGCTTCAGCTCCCGCTGTGTTTTTTATTTTGTAGTTTTACTTTGGTCGAGCTAAACTGTCGTCTTTATTTGTTAAGGCCTACGCACTGAAGAAAAAGAACTGTGCAGGACTTTAAAACAGTTTTCACTCAGGAATTGCTAGTGGATTTTAACAGATACGTACGAAGTAAGTAGCATTGAAGTAAACGTGAATTTTTGAAGAAAGTATTTTTTTCAGTGAGAAAAGCACATTTTTTCAGTGAAGGTTTAAAAATGCTGAAAGTTTTCCAGACCTCTCCTAACAAACAACACAAATAACAGAAATGTGGTTTCTCAACAGCACCGTTTAGAAAATGAATCACTTTGTCAATCAATGCTCTCAATAATTAAATGCCCGGCAGTCTGTTTTCCGTTCGCGGTCTGCCGATCCGCGCTAAATTTATGACTGAGGTGAAGCCGGAAGTCAATTTTTATTGCTATTCAATTTTTGAGAGGAAAGCGAATAATTTGAATAGGTCGTTGAGGGCTGGATTAGAGGATTCTGAATTTATTCCTTATTTTCTGGCCAGGCTGATCAATAAATGCTGTGCTATAATTCAGGCAAACATCATCTGCTATATATTTGGCCTCCATCCTTTACAAGAGCAATCGCTGTCTCTAGGATAAAAACAGTTTGTGTATTATTTGACATTACATGTTGTGTATTCTAATCTTGTGTTTTCAGGACCGGTGCCATCAAGCTGTGTACATTTCAAGAAATGAATCCAGTCCACCACTGTTCTATTCCAGTGTTTTTTTTTCAGGGCTAAATATAAGCAAATAATCTGGACAAACGGAAATAACTCATGACGTGAGGAGCAGGGACAGAGTGAGACGACTCTGCACTTCTTCAAACACTCAGAGACGAGACAAAAATACCCTGCAATCACAGAACACGTTAATCGAACCTGCTGCGTAAAGGGACAGTTCATCCAGAAATCTGTGAATATTCTGTCCTCATTTACTTTACAATTTGTTAATTCAGTATCACTCATATGCTGTTATAGTTTTTGTTAATAATCTGAGTTAGATGTTATTTTCAGATTTTTTTTTTTTTTTGTAATTTTGTCGTTTTTTAAATATAGACTGTAGTTTGAGAATGTTTTTTTTTTTTACATTCCAGTTTTCATTTATTTAGTTCTAGTTGTTTTAATATGTCAACCTAAACTAAACAAAAATGTTGCTTTGGCACCTAGCCAAACTTTTTTTTTTTTTTTTTTAAATTAACAATAGTTTGAGGACACACACACAAACACACACAGAGTTACATAAAACATAAAGTATAATGTCCAAGCTGCTCTTTTCCATGAAATAACAGTGAATGGTGAACATTTTCAAGACAAGATTTTCAATATTAAGTTCCAGTCTGTTTCTCACACAAAATTATGTCCTTTCTGTTGTATTTAATTATAAAACCCTTTATAATCTATAACAACATTAAACTTATTTCATATTTTCTCTAAACCTTTTTGGATATTAAGACAGGCACCTGCAATTATGGCCAAATTAAAGATTTGTTGTATGTTGTGTGCTCCTACTGAGAAAAAAAAAATAAAAAATAGAAACACCTTCTGAACACATGACAGAAATGAACCTTCCCATTATAGAGCGATATTTGACTCCTTTAAGTTTTTTTATTTGTTTGTTTGTTTTTTTACCTTTGTAATGCCATTTTTCTAACTTCATTAAATGTCATCTTTTGTGATAATAAAAAATTAGGTTTTGAAATTTAGATAATTTATTTTTATTTTTTTTCAAAAATTTTAATTAAACAATAAATTTAATTTAAATAATATGATACAATCAGAAAGAATAAGTTACCAGTCAAATGAAAACAGCAACAACAATTAACCTTTGCACGGCACAGAACAGCACAAATGTGGCATAAAGATTGGATTTTTTGACAAGATTCAGAGGTGGCATTAATGCATTTCATAATAACAGTGTTATGAGATTAATGTTTTAAATATAAAGTTTTGAATATAGAAAAATTAAATGATTTAAATTTATGTTTTAAAAATGAAACTGAAACCACCCGTAGGTGGCAGCAAGTCAAAGTCATTGTGACTGAATCATTCATTCAACCGATTCAAAAAGGTAGATTCATTCATAAACGAAACAGCGCTGTGTCAAAGACTACAGATGCGCAGCGGCTCAGCTGTGACTTTGTTTGGAACTATTTTTGTTGACAAAATATATCACAATCAGACAACAGTGTTCCTAAAGTGTAAGTCACTTTTGTATAAAATCAAAAATGTATAAAACTGTTGTAGAAGTTCAATTTCACTTTTGCAAACTCCCTTTATAATCATTAAAACTGTCACTTGTCTTGGTTCATCGTGATCTCACAAACGTGCATTTTAAGTAATGAAGCTCTCTACACTGCATACTGACTCTATTATTTACATTGTCTCTACACTTTGTTTGTTATAATAAATTACAAAAACTTGAGTCTGCTTTCACGATCTGTACTGAGGAGCAGGACGCGCTCCGATAGAGAAGCATTTCTATTGGCTGCAGTCTGCAGGTATTACGGCAAAAGACGGCATTGCGCAGCGAAACAGACAAACATTTTGCTACGTTTTTAGCCTACATTGTGCTATACGTTTATGTGCAGAGCCGGGATCACTTTCGTATTCTTTTGAATGGATAAAATAGAGAAATCACTTTAATTTCTAAATAAACCTAACCAACTGAAACGCTGCCCCCTCTAGAAATTCACTCCCCACACTCCTCCCCCCCATTTCCAGCCCTGCACCCAACACATAGAATATGTTTTGAAGAACGCTGGTAACCAAACAGTTGACGTGGCCACTGGGAAAAAAAATAAATAAATAAAAAACTATGGAAGTCAATGGCTATGAGCAACTGTTTGGTCATGAGCATTATTCAAAATATATGACCACAAAACCAGTCATAAGAGTAAATTTTTTGAAATTAAGATTTATACACCATCTTAAAGACGAATAAATACACTTTCCATTGATGTATTGTTTTCCATTGATTATTGTAGGATAGGAGAATATTACAATAAAAACCTGGAATCTGAGGGTGCAAAAAAAAAATCAAAATATTGAGAAAAATTTGTCCAAATGAAGTTGCATATTACTAATCAAAAATTAAGTTTTGATAAATTTATGGTAGGAAATTTACAAAATATCTTCATGGAACATGATTTTTACTTAATATCCTAATGATTTTTGGAATTTTGACCCATACAATGCATTGTTGGCTTTTGCTACAAATATACCTGTGCTACTTAAGACTTAAGTTTTGTGGTCCAGGGTCACATATCATCTTTTATGCTCACCAGAAGAAAGAAACTCATTTAGGTTTGAATCAAGTTGAGGGAAAGTAAATGATGACATAATTTTCAGTTTTTTTTTTTTTTTTTTTCAGACAGTCTCCAGTCCCCATTTGCTTTCATTATATGTAAAAGAGCAGTTCAGGCTGCTTTGGTGTTTCACAAGAGAAGAAACATTTGGAAGGACACAATGGAGAGTAAACGATGACAGAATGTGCGTTTTTAACGTCTCAATCTGACTCTCGGTGCAGACGTTGCGCGACCGCTGCCTGTATCAGGCGTGAATTAAAGCGAACCGCTGACCACTGGATTACACGGGCAGAGTCAAACAGCTTTCGAGACTCTATTTTTGACCCCCTCAGACTCCTCGAGAGAAAAAAAAGAGATGTTGATGGAACGCAGCCATTTCTTTGACCCGGTGGCCTCTCTGGGAGGAAGGCCGGAGACAGGTAGATATATGGCCGGTTTGTTATTGTGAATTCCAGATCTGCTGGTTATCTGGGAGCGTTTTTTAATCTCAGATTCCAGAGACGGTTCACCCGGGGTGTCGCCGCTGCCGCGCGCTCACCTTTCCCTGACCTACGGGGAAAAGCGAACGAGGGAAAAGGAAAAAAAAACGGCACCTTACGGATTCCAGGGCCCGGATCGGGTTTCGTTTTAATGTCCGTTTGCATGTGGGCCGTTTGGCGGGGGAGGACGAGGGCCGTTCCCACAGCAGCCATCCATTTGGTGATGTCACAGAGCCGGCCGTCAGCGGCCTGACGAGAAACAGCCGCGCGGGCCATTCCGCCGCATTTATTTTTACTGTTGACCGAGGCATCGAAACGCTCGACCTCTCCGAGAGCGCCACGGACAAGACAAACACGCACCGCTCCGATAGCTCGCTCACATCCACACAAAGAGAATCACGTTTCTGTGAGCCGCTGGAAAGAGAGAGCGCTGATTGAAACCAGATAAGGACAGGATGGAAGTGTAGAGCGGAGTAATGAGATTCCTCCAGTGTGTGTTTGGATTAGGTGATTACAGACGCCCCCCTCTTCATCGTCCCGCTTCAACTCACGAGTTTACAAGTGCTGAAACAAACGCACCGCCGCTATAAAAAGACAAAAAAAAAAGGACAAAAAGAAAAGAGCTTAGGAACACACAGCAGTGGCCAAACGCCAAATCCTTTTGTTATTAAGGATTTTGTAAGCATTCATAATTGCATGATGCAATTTGGCATGTTTTGCAAAAAAATCATGCATGGCGTATTGAGTACTGCCCCGGAGAATGACCAACTAAATATTAATAACTGATCATATTCTCCTATCCAGAGTGTGTTTTATTTTCTGTGAGCCTTTTGTTTCTCTATGCATTATTCTTTTTTTTTTTTTTAATAAAACCCATATTCCATAAGATGTAGTCAAAATAAATGAATCAGTTAACCAAGTTTTCTTCTTCCCAATATATTCTGATCTTGTAGAGTCATTAAAAACAAACATTGAGAAATACCCTCTCCAGACATCACTTTCAGCCCCTTAATGCAGCAGACAAAATGCAAACAATGCAAACAATCGGCAGCTGTTTCGTTCTGAAGGTCTGCAGGACCTGACGAAGTCTATGAAATTAGACGTACTGACAGTTTAACTAACTTCCTCAGCAAGACTACAGTTGTTGTTGTTGTTAGTTGAGCTTAACGAGAAAGTGGAGTCCATTGCAGTCACTCTGAGAATGCACACGTATCTGTGTCGCATTAATAACGCACCGTAACACTGTGTGAAACTAGAAGCATCTGCGCTTGTGTGGAGTTTGTCTCGGGTCTGGATGACTGCACATTTCTGAGCTCATCCCACCGTTTTTTGTTCACAAATCGCCTCCGCATGGTTTTCAAATGCAATGAACTACTGGTGCAAAGACACTTTATGAAAAACGATGCACTTTCTGTCAGCGAACTGAAGACTGAATATTTCTTCCCCAAACACAGAGCCACGTTTTTATTCTTACTTAGTTTTTGTATTCATTTTGGCGCAATTTTCACATGCAAGCTGTACATTTTCAACACTCTTAGTACTAATCTCGCAACAGATTTACTTTTTTTACAGTTTTTTCAATTGCTAACATACATTGTTCAATACTGAATCCACATTTTCAAAACTGTTCACACATTCAGAGATACAGAAGTTTATGCTAAACAAACCATGAATCATTTTTCATTGCTTTCAGACAAAATGCATTCAATGACCACATTTCTCAAAATCCACAAACACTTTTGTCAGTCATACTCCACAACCTGCAACCTACACTATATATTTTCAGCACGTTTTTCAAATGCTATCACACTGCTTTCAAAACTGATCAAAGCACATTATTCCTAACACAACTAACTACATTTTTTAGCTGAAACACAGGCCAGATGTCCTATTTTAGCCAGTCCATCTCAGGGATGACAAACACATTCATG
Source organism: Cirrhinus mrigala (assembly GCA_036247105.1). Taxonomy (NCBI): domain Eukaryota; kingdom Metazoa; phylum Chordata; class Actinopteri; order Cypriniformes; family Cyprinidae; genus Cirrhinus; species Cirrhinus mrigala. Next base: position 34,112,936 of record CM070023.1, read on the forward strand.
CTCATATTCATATTCACACTCACAGTTCACCTGTCCTGTATGTCTTTGGATTGTGTGAGAAATACAGACAACTCCACACAGAAAGGCCTCCTGGAGCAGCTGGGATTCCAATACGACAATAACGGTACCTCATTATACTAGACATGTTGATGATGTGTTTTTTTTTTTTTTTTTTTGTAATTATTGCTTTAAAAATGTATTCATTTTTTTATTTGATATTTTTTCTCAACCTTTAATTTATTTATTCATGTATTTATTTATTATTTTTCACAAGTAAATTTTTGTGTATTTTTGTGTTTTTTTTTGGTATGTAAAAAAATGGGGGGTTTACTGGTCTGAGTGACTTTTGGAGGTGAGATCAACTTTTTGGCCAAGATACATGTTGGTAATGTAGTCTGTATAACCAGTTTTGAAAATGTGGCTTCAGTATTGGACAATGCTTGTTAGCAGTTGAAAAAAATAAATAAATAAAATAATAATAATAAAATTTTCAATTGCACTAGTACAAAACACAAAATCACAAAGTATTCTTTTCACAACATAAAAAATAAGTGCCCTTCATAATGCTGTTACTTTCAAACTTTTCAGTTTAATAAGTTTCTTATTGTTTGCTGTTGACTGATTGTTAGAAAGTACTAAACCGAAAAAAGATCAAACTGTTGTGTTTCGGTAATTAAACCAAATGTTCTCATTACACAGTACAAATAGCTTGTGTTTTGAAACGATGATTATGTGGACTGAAAATATATATGACTGTAATGAAAGCATGAGATCTTGTTTTGAAAGATGGACTAGCAGTGTTACCAGTGTGATCCGTTCAGTTTTAAAAAATGTACCCCTTTCATGTAAAAATTGCACCACAGTGGTAATAATGCACCGTTAAGACTGTGTGAAATGTCTGCAGATTTCCTACCATTTTTGTTCACCTCGACAGAGTTTTCAAATGCAATGAACTTCTGGTGCAAAGACACTTTACGGGAAACGATGCACTTTCTGTCAGTGAGCCGAAGCCTGAATACTTCATTCCCAAACTACACAGGGAACCACACGTTCCTATTCTCTTAATTCGCCCCTTTGATTGCAGGGTTAACAGTCGGAATGATGGAATGAATGAGGAATTATCATATCAAAGTTAATTTTAAGATCACCGTGAGGCTGCGCGTGACACGGCTTCACACGTGGGTTTTTCCGTAACGTTTCCTTTCGGCTCTCAGCTTGACATACAGAGCGGCGTAGTGACGTGTTTAAAGTTTGTTGGCGCCGAATCCATAATTTAGCGGCATCCTCCTCCTTAACTGCAGGGACGGCGTCGGAAGCGCGGCGCACTTCAATAACGGCACGTGTGTATATTGCGCCTTTGAAAAGTTTGTCAGCATGACAGCGTCACTGGGGTTTTTGACACCATCTGTCACGCGCGAGATCACTCCCGCCGCCGCCGCCGCTGTCAGCCCTTATCAGCCCGCGCTGCCGAAGTTTGCGCTCGCAAATATTCCGCCAAATATTAACATTCTTCCAGCTGTCTGGGGAGAAATATGAAAGTGTTCAATAATCTCTCTTGGTTTTATCTGGGAGCATCCTTCATCCGAGAGCTCGACATTACGGATTTTCATCCCTCACTCATATGAAAAAGAAGGATATTAATGTTTTGATGCTCATCTTTTTGAAGACGAACCGGCGTGGATCGGCGCTGACAACCCAGGCGAGCCGATTCTCTGCTTAATATTTGCCCGAATTATTTCAGTGCACCCCGGGTTAAACGGCGCCGTCAAAAATGACTGCAGATGAATTTGTTTTGTGTGTGAAACAATAGCGCGGGGACGCGGGGGCGGCTTACACGCGCCGTTTAATTGCATTACAAGACCCACATTTAAGAGAATAATGCAAAACAGCAGAGGCGCGATTTTACAGCGGGCCCCGGCGCACGCAAACAAGAGCCTCCAACCTCACATCGATTTGAGCACATCAGTCACAATGCCCTATCAGCGAGGTGCAGGGTAACCTGATTTTAGGCCGAGTTATGGGATTTGCGCGAGGGACGCGGCGGGGCGGAGGGCTTCCACGCTCCCACAAAAAGCTCATGTTAATCGCTGGCAGCGGCGCGGCGTCGCTCGGAAAGCCGGTTACGGGCCGGTCGCTTGCCGAGGAAACGATTGCGCGATCCGCGCGGAACCGGCCGCCGCCGGCCGTGTTCTTCCTCCGGCTGTACTTGTCAGGTGTAATCGTTTTGTTGTGCTTAATGTTTTATGCAAATGCGCTCGGCTAGGGTCGGTTGGGGGCCTGTGGGTGTGCGGCACGCATCGCATCACGGGGGTGTGTTGTTGTTTTTGCAGCCGCTCGGAAAAAAATATTTGCATTCCTCTGAATGGCTTGGCCTGATTCCTCGTTCCTCTTTGCGTCGGGAGTTTGCGTGCGTGAGATCGCAGGACACATCTGAGATCGGCCCTCAAGCACGGCTATGGGTTTCCTGCTGAAGAGCGTCAGGATACAGAAGCGGCCTCCTCATCCTCACCTCTGAACTGATGCACCTGTGCATCACTAAAGCCACCCATATCAAATCACGGGTCGTGAGACGGTACTCTACAATGAACTCTGGTGTTTCCTTTGTCCATGGTACTGTCATGCAAAAATATTTATATGAGACCAGGATTCACTTTACCAGTACAGTAGTACAAAGTACAGTAACACTGTAATATCATTTGCATGAACTACATACAGAATGCATGTAGATTTATGCATCTAAACAAATGTATGTTGAAGTTAATATATTAACTTTCTTGATTTATACACCTTATGATTCGTTAAAGTCGTCCTGAGTTTGGGTCATTCCACCAAATCGGCGCCTTTTGCGTCCCTAAGAAATAATCAAACATAGATTTAATATTACAACAGATAAATGTGCAATTTAAAAACATAATAATACTATGTATGCTTTCATCAATATTACATAAAAAATATTATTTTAAATCATTTAAATTTACATTCATGCTGGTAAGGGTAAAGTTTTTGGCCTGTCCCTCACTATGAGTTTTCTTTTTCAGAAGGACTTTTAATTTGCTAAATTAAGGCAAAATGGTATAAAAATTACATTTGCATATTGTTCTAAATATAGTCTCATTGTCATTTTATTGGTGTCCCCTGATTTCATGTCAGCCCTGTGACCTTGATCAAAAAATCCTTGTAAAATATTCAAGTGCCATCACTTCTAGGAGGCTACATCATCTCTCAACCAGGATTCTGACACTTAAAACACAAGCATGTTTCTCGCACTCCTCTATAATGCTCTATTTTTGATGATTTATGAGGCTTGACTGAGGGGGGCATCATGCAATGCCAATCCTGTTACCATTCTTAAAATGTAAATTTAAACAAATATTTCTTACATTTAACATAATCAATGTCTACAAGTTCTTCAAAGTGTACAATATGTGCTTTTGTGAACTTGACTATTAGCTACACTGTAAAAAAAAAAAGTAAAATTTACGGTGAAAAAACGGCAGCTGTGGTTGCCAGAATTTTACCGTCAAAAATAAGGTAGCAACGTTTTACGGTTTTCACTTAAATGTACAAGTAAATATCGTAATTTCATTAACTGATATAATGTTAATGTACCAACCTGATGAAGTACTGAAATCTGTTTTGTACCTTCGTAATACACTGATAACCACCAAAAGCAGGTGGTGATGAAAAAGTCACATGATGAACTAAAGCTCATCACAAGCAGCTTTAAAACAATATAAACATATATAGAAGGTGCACAGTGTCATTCACACAAACACTAAACAGTAAACACCATCATGGTAACACACATCAAACTGAAATAATGCAATAAACATTAATGTAACAACATTAGATGTAACATACAACCCTAATGTACAAAACTGCTAAGAAAAAACTAAGAAGAAAAAGTTATTTCAACAAAAAAACATCAAATTTAAAAAAAAAAAAAAAAAAAAAAGTAACAGGGAATTCAATTTACGGCTATTCACTGTACAGTCTTTTACCGTTAAACATTTTTAAACAGGTTTTTACTGTAGCATTTTTTTACAGTTTTTTACCATTAAATTCACGGCGTAGCAATTAGCAAATTTGTTTGAAATCATCAAACTTTTTAGAGTAACAGGTTTTCACATGTGGGTAACAGGGATGACATTGATTAGGTTGGACCCTGTTTTTAGAGATTGTCTGTGTAAAATTCAAACATGTTAAAGGTCACCCTCAACTATAGTACCTCAAACTATAGTACCTAGTAACGCCTGTGTCGGTAACAGGGTTGACAAAATAAATTACATAACCTGAGATGGCACAATACGATTTCCTGTCATTTTAAGGTGTCTTCATTTCAAGGATTGAATAAACTTATTTTATTTTTCAATTTTTCCAAGTGGAAAAGGCACCGATTTCATGGAATGACCCATTTATGTAATTACGACGTCTCGTGTGCTGAAATCGCTTTGGTCGGAAAAAGATGGCGATGCACCTTTTTTGTAGAAAATTCAACAAGATTTTTTTTTAACTTTACATCTACAAAATGATGTATCAGGTACATTTTGCTATAAACTGAATCATTACATATTCTATCATAACAACTATACAATAATATGGGATTTTGTTTTGTGGTGAAATTCATGTGTGTTGAACTCATAAATACAATCTTTCCAGCGTGACTTGAACGCACCATTAGTCAGGGTAGCGCCATATTTAATTTGTGACGGGACGGAAAAGGAGTCTGTGAGGGACAGATGTGTCTTCAATGGACTGTACTGATGTTTAACAACAAACTAATTGTTCCAAAATATCTTTCAGTAGACAAAAACCCATAAATCAGCTCTGAAAGCTATGAATTGTGAAAATGATGTGATCTAGAACCTTTATCCAGTGCATTTGTCTACGCTGGCTAAGGTCTACTTAGTGCAATATGTTTGGTTCATGTCTTTTTAACATAATGCATTGTTTAACTCCTTTCATTTTTTTGTTAAAGACTGAATGTTTACAACAAAAAATGAGATATGAGATGAATCACGTACACATATTTACAATATATCTATAATTATAAATAACACATTACTATTTCTCTTTAAATATAGATGTTATGAGTATGTTAACACATCATTCTTCACACAACAGAAGTGTCAGCTGCTGCTTTATTAACGGCGTTCTGGCAAAATAATATCTCCCATTATATTATCTGTCAACACTGACCAGTGCGATCGCAGCGATGAATTAATGCCTAAAGCCGATTATTTCTCTCCATGAATAAGGAAGGCAATCATCACTAAAAATCAATGAAGAGGAAAACATCCCAGGCACGGAGCAAATGTAACATGGCCCGCAGTAAACTCCTTCCCCTTTAACCGCTTTATTTGGCCGATATCTCTTTTATGGTTCATTATCATCATCGGATGTGATGTGAAAATCAAAGCTGAGGCTGCGAGCTCATCTTTAGCCTGAGGTTTCTCTTCATTTCTGCTGGAGTTTGCTGACAGATGGACGGCAGGTAAGACGGATTCCCTCTTATTCTCTGACCTCAGATCAGCAGCAGCAGCAGTTTTATAATGCCCGTTAGTTTGCAGACAGTATCAGCGGATTTATTTCCTCAGAGGTGCTTTCGGAAGACACGAACGAACGTTTCTGCTCGCCGACGAAGGTTTGACGGGTGAAAAAGCGTCAGCGGGCGACTGTGTTTACACTCGGCAGCACCGTCTCGTCTGAACTGATGTGGAGCCATCAAAGATCATAAAACAGTCATATTCGGGTCCATTAAACAGCCGCGTTTGGGTCCGCGAGGTGTTGAGTTAAATCCCGTTAAGATGAATTTCGGTGTAACGCGCCGTGATGTTTCACTTTCTTCTGAAAGCGTAATGAGGGCAGAGATTTACACGGCGGTCTGTAATCACATCAGATTGCTCATCTGATATGGAGGCCTTCAGAAAGTTCACCTCCATTATGGGCCTGTACCGCTGGTAATGACATTGCGGCTGCGATCGTTCCCCTAGTAAGTTAATAACAAATATGAGGCCATTGATTAATGTCTGTGGTTGTTTTGTGTGTGTGTGTGTGTGTGTGTGTGTGTGCGCGCGCCATCCACTGTCTTCAACTACCAGTAAAATCTCTTGATATTACAGGTCATTTATCATCTCCCCCTGACATGCTCATAAAGCAGAACATACAGTAATTAATTTTGCCAGAGAGACACAGAGGGAGCGAGACAGACGCTGAGAGAGAGACAGGGATGAGTGAAATGGCAAACATTCGCTCCAAACAAACACACGGTTATTACGCTGTCACAAAAGTTTTAGCGCAGGCCTCGCACGCGTCTGATAAAACACCAGAAAGCGATTTTCACATTCTGGAGGTGTCTGACAACGCATGAAGGAATCCATCAGCGGCGAGACGACGCGAAGACATTTCACTCACGAACTACAGACATCCACGAGGAGAGCGAGATCAAGAAAAACACACACGCCAACTTACAATGACAGTAGTTGACCTTAAAGAGAAAACTGACCACTTTACACTAATGCCCACTTCATAGTGCTGAGGACACAGTGTGCACTTGTGTGTTGCTTTATCAATCACGCACTTTCAAACTCAATGCTGCTCAACATTCAGCTTGTGTAGAAGACATCGCATTCACACACTGGCTTACAGTTCGTTACAAGCCAAAGACCTGAAATCTGAAATCTGCTTCCAAATTCTGTCTTTTCCATTTACACTGATCTGGATTCTGTTTGAACAGTTTCATTAGTTTTTAGCAATCAAAAAGCATGTTACACCCTAATCGTGGCTTTCTAGAGAAGTTGTTTTTGGCCTAAAAATAAATACGGACTTGAGGAGGGCTGAAAATAATATGAAAATCAATAAATATTTTACAGACTTCAGTTGTGTATCATCAACCACAGATAAACAAACGATCAAAAAAAATCGGAGTCAGTGCAGCAATACACTAAGCACGTCTACATCCAGGAGTTTTTTAGGACTTCAAGACATTTATTGGGTAACACTTTATTTTAAGGACTAATTCTCACTATTAACTAGTTGCTTATTAGCATGCATAATTCTAACATATTATCTGTTTATTAGTACTTATAAAGCACATATTAATGCCTTATTCTACATGATCATACTTCAGGTCCTTTAATCCACCCCATACCTAAACTTAACAACTAATTTACTAACTGTTAATAAACGGCAGTTAATAGTGAATATGTGTTTCCCAGGGCCTAAAACTAACTTTTTGCCACACCTGCCAGTGGCCGGTGACGTGATAAAATTTACCAGCCAAATCTTTTTTTACCGGCCATGAAATGTTTTTTGCAAAAACAGGCAGTTATTACTAATACAATAACTAAACATATTTACAATGTTTTTAATTGGTACTGCTACTGGTGACTCTATTAAATGCATTTTACCTAAATTTTACCTAATAATTACAGCCATTCAACATTACAGTATAATTGAAAGCTAATATTTCTTATTTTTAGGCTTTTAGGAATATATAACTTTCATTTAAGTGATTTTAAAACAATCTTCACATAAACTATAAATTGTATAGGCATAAACTATACAGATTAATCTTTTTTTCAAGCTACAAACATTAATCAGTGACTAGAGCAGTCGAGTGATTTCTCTTTTTTCTTTTGTTCTTTGATTTACATCAATGACAGACTTCAGCAGGTTTGGTTTCACTTTAAAAGCAGCACGATCTCTTTAAAACCTGATGCACATTAGTGTTGTCACGATACCAAAATTTTGACTTCGATACGATACCTGGCTGAAATATCACGACACTGCTACTGAACCGATACTATGAAAAAAACATAGAACAACAGGAAAAGTAATTGAATAATAAAGCATCCAAATGGAGATCATAATTATGTTATCTATTAAAACAAAGCATTCCACCCCCCCCCCCCCCTTTAAAAAAACAAAATAAAATAAAATAATAATAATCACATGCCAGTGCCACTACACAGGATTATGGTGAACAACTACAAGCCTACAGGTATGTGAAGATCTTTGCTATATTGGTAAGTTAGGTTAGCTTAAAGCAACACTCCACTTTTTTTTTGAAACAGGCTCATTTTCCAACTCCCCTAGAGTTATACAGATGTGTTTTACCCTTTTTGAATCCATTCAGCCGATCTCCGGGTCTGGCGGTAGCACTTTTAGCATAGCTTAGCATAGATCACTGAATCCGATTAGACCATTAGCATCTCACTATAAAATGACTAAAGAGTTTCGATATTTTTCCTATTTAAAACTTGACTCTTCTGTAGTTGCATCGTGTACTAAGACTGGTGGAAAATTAAAAGTTGTGATTTCATGGCTAGGAACTATACTCTCATTCCGGCGTACTAATCAAGGAACCTTGCTGCCGTACCATGGGTGCAGCAGCCGCAATGATATTACGCAGCTGTCAACTCTGCATCTACATAAACTTAGTGCCGGTCACTTTCAGGCGCTGCGTAATATCATTGCGCCTGCTGCATTTTCTCCCAGTCTTAGTACACAATGTAACTACAGAAGAGTCAAGTTTTAAATAGGAAAAATATCGAAATGCTTTAGTCATTTTATAGTGAGATGCTAATGGTCTAATTGGATTCAGTGATTTATGCTAAGCTATGCTAAAAGTGCTACCGCCAGACCCGGCGATCGGCTGAATGGATTCAAAAACGGTAAAACACATCTGAGTTGGAAAATGAACGTATTTTCAAAAAAAGTGGAGTGTTCCTTTAAGGATAAAGCCAAATCTTATTGCATGATATAGTAATTTTATTTCACAACAGCAATTTATATCATGACATAGTCATTTTTTGTTATTTTATCTTTGTTATTAATAATAAGAACCTAGATGCAAGTAACAAACTAAAGGACATCTACAATAAAACAAAGACACAAATAAAATAAAGATGGCCCTATGAAATCTGTTTCATTTTTTCCTAAATTCCATTTAAGTTTTTCTAGACTCTATTTTAATGGTTACATAAAAAAAAAATAAACAAATAAATAAAACAAATAAATCAAAAAGCATGTCTAATTAATTGAAATCATGAAACTTAAAGAATTTAACAGCAATTTATTTAACGTTTTCCAAAAATTACATGTTTTTAAGGTCTTATGAAATATGTTTTATTATTTTTCTCAAATTCAGTTTTGTTTTCCATTCATTTTCTGGATTCTATTTTAATCGTTTCATTACATTTTAATAATCAAAAGCATGTCTAATGAATTTATAAAGGATAATTAGATTTGATAAAGAATTAATTCATTACAGGCTATTTATGTTTTTTTTTTTTTTTGTTTTTTTTTTCAGAAATACTGTGTTGTGTATTTACAATTTTCTGGTAAATAAATTCTGGTAAATATTCCTTAAACGTTGTTTTAATAATATTTTTATTATTAGTAGTACTACTATCTTTACATTAACTAATACATTAATATATTTCTGACTGTCAAGATAAACCTTATAACTTTTATTTTGACGAGTTGCTGTGAAGAGCGTTAGGGCCTCCATTATATGACGTTAGTTAAAAAAAAAAAATGGTAAAATGCTCATGAAGTGACTCTCAGAGCAGTTCTAGAGATTTTGTTCATGTGTTCATGTACTGTAATATATTGAGGCGGCAGAGGCTGAAAACACCGCGAGCGTCACGTGTATGTGTGTAGTAAACAAAACTGCGCGTCATTCACTAACACAGACACACAGAAATGTGGCTCTTATTAAAATGCATTCTTAAAGTACCGGTACAAGTAAAATGAGGAATCGTACTGTTTTTAAAAGCAGGGTATCGTGATACCTTTTAAGTACCGGTATATCGTGCAACACTAATACACATGACGTGGATCTGACACATATCCAATTTTCTCCAAAGTCTTTACGGTCATTTAAGACTTTATAACTAATTTAAGAATATGTTTACAAGGTAACTTGCCAAAACCGCACATTTTTACATAATTGTGTGTGTTTTCGTCCTTTAGAAGTGCTACTGGTGCGCTGTCTAAAGCGGCTCAGCAAAAGCGTACAGCTGAACATGCGACCTTTCAAGCTATACTTCACTGCACCGTTTAGGCGCCGTAACCCCATATGTGTTGCCACATTCTCGGGTTATGAAGAATAAAGAAGGGAAAGTTATTCTTTTATAATTTTTTTTTTTTTTTTTAATCATAGGCTGACATGCAAGCGAACCAATACAAATAAAAAAAATACATTTTTGGAATTTTTTGGAATCTGCTTTTTTTCAGGATTCCTTGATAAATAGAGACTTAAAAAGAACATAAAAAGCATTTATTCAAAACTGAAATCTTTTCTAACAATATCAGTCTTTACTATTTCTATTAATTTAACATTCTGAATTGAATTAAATTATTCATTTCTTTCAAAGAAAAAAAGAAAGAAAGAAAAAACAAAAAACAAACAAACAAACAAAAAATGGTACAGTAATGGAACGGTAATGTGTTGTTAAAAAAAAAAAAAAAAAAAAAAAATATATATATATATATATATATATATATATATATATATATATATATATATTAAAGTCCCCCTGTAGTGAAAATCAAGATTTTTATGTTGTTTATTTGTCTGTGTGGTGTTTTTAATATGCTTTTAGACAAACCATGTGCCAGTCCATTAATCAACACCATTGCTGAGTATTTTCTGCTTAAAACTGTAGTTTCCCAAAGGCTTTCCCAGAAATGTGGTTTGAAACGGCCCCTTTTTTGCTACGTCACAAACTTCAGTAACCAATCACGTCAAAGGATAGATTCGTATCATTAGCATGCAAAATATACCAATAGGTTTATTAGCACGAAACCAAATATTAAACAGAGCATTTAATAGAGCACAACCGCTAGGCGCTACCGCTAACTTGAAAAATAACCCGCGGCAACAGTGTAAAAGTAGCCCGGAGTCAGACGCACCTCTCTCGTCTGCACTTTACTCTCATGTGCTCGAATCACAACTAGGCCGCATTTGAGCCTTCAAGGCATTTTAAGGGCACAACATCGTCAAGTAAGTAACTTTAACAAATGTTACAGTATCCACTGTAGTTGTTAGTAAAAACAGTTTTATCAGTCATTATCCGTGTTTCGTCGTTATATCGCGCTTACCACGGTTCAGTTAGTGCATAATCATAGATCCGCGTATAGTAAATGAGGCAAGGGGGTAGAGTTACATTCAAGCTGTTTTAAGGCATGAGAAAATTATTTTCACAAGAAAAAACATTTATGTCAAACAATATGTCATTTTGAAGATCAAAGATTAGTTTTAAGGGATACAAATTTTGACTACAGGGGGACTTTAAATAAATGCTCTTCTTTTTTATTGATCAAAGAATCCTGTAAAAAAAGTATCACAGGTAATAAAAAAATATCAAACTGCACAATTGTTTCCAAAATCGATAATAAACCAGCAAGAAAGTGCATCGCAGCTTGAGCTAGCTGGTAATCTTGTAAATTGTCAATGAAATAGTGCTAGCTTAGATTATTTCATATCTGATTTACTGCCTAGCTAGCTACTGTATAACCACATTTTAGCATTTGCTAGTTAAACTCGAATACCATACATCAAATATATTTGCCCAAGTACTGAAAAACTTAGATGTAGTCCTTGGGCTCAAATGCAGCAAGTGTGGCTTTAGAGAAAATGGGAGGAATTCCCCCCTTAGGAACAGCCCTGAAAGTAAAGCAGTGTGTGCGTGATTGAGCAGCGTGTAGGGTAGAAATTCAGCTGAAATTGCATTAAATCTGTCTTATCCAAGATTATTTTTCTCAACTACATTTAAGTTCCCGCAATTTTGCAAATTCCCAGTTTATTCCCATTAATTCCTGTTAATTCCCATGGAAATTTTCCGGTCTTGAAAATTCATGGAATTTTGCAACCCAAGTTGTCGCTATGTCAAGGTGACAATAAGGGGCGAGTCATTTCTGGAACACACTCTAAGCAGGTTCGTCAATCACAAAACACTGGGCCAACGAACCCATCGGAGCACATTTTATATTTCAGAAGGAGGGCCTTATTGAAACAGGAACTAAATGGAGACAGACTGGAAAGAGAGGTGCTGCAAAATATGTGAAAATAATCAAGCATGAAGACCTGTTCTAGTACACCCCAAAAACTAAATCAAGACTGTGCAAAAGGGCATAATAGGATCCCTTAAACTTTTGTAACGCATTTTCACTTTGTTGATGGACGGAAACTCGGCTAGTGAGCAACGGTCCACAGCTAGCACTGCTTACGATAGATTTTATTTCATCCAACATGTGAAATTCCATTTTTGTGGCGCTGTTTTGCAGAAATCATCGGGCCCTGATACTGCGAGTCTGAGGCGTAATACATCACTGGATCTGCGGCGTACAGAAACACTTCACAAGATTGTGTTACCACACAGAAAATAAGCCTTCAAATATCACTGAGGGAAGATAAAAACGTCTTTTCTTGGCTTTCATATGAAAACGCTGCGCTGAGCTTTGAAGCGGGTGGGCCTGCTGAGGACACGAATGGTTTTAATCACGATGTCCTCCAGCGAGACGGCCTCCATTCACGCCGCAGCTCTGTAGAGCTCATCTGGAGAAGAGGACATTTGTTTGACACCGTCTTTAAACACTACAGCATTCAAATACAGAGCCGCAATATTTATTTCGATAACCTTCACCCCGGCGAGAGCGGCACGCCGAAAACGCACACGCGAGACTCCCTCACGCTTCCTCGACAAACAGCAACTTACAACCCTGACGCCGTTTGTTTTCAGCCACCGAACATGTTCGGTCTGTGTTTGTCGGCTTTGTCGTGGGATGTTTGACTAGTTCCCACAAACCCTGATGTAATCTGACTTGACAACGAGGTAAGCGGTGCTGCCGACTGCACAGAAACAAACCTGCAGCGGCTTCGACAATTCAGCTAACCTGAAGATCACCTCTGAATCAGCGGAGTCACCATCTTTAACATGCAAAATTCATCTTTAACGTGCAATTCACAACACACGAGCTCCTCGTTTCTAACAGCACTCTTTTTGACTAGTTTACCAGTGCTCTGAAATGCTGGTGTTTGCTGAGAAAATGGTAAACTCTATCAACTTGTCCACATTGTGGAAAGTTTCTAGCCGTTTGCGGCAAACTGAAAACAGCCAGGTCTGGCCACGTTTCTGGACTCGTCGGTGCCGTGTTTACAGGACAAACACACGAGGCTGAACCTCCTCGTCCTTCCTGCGTTCCTCACCCATTGGTCACGGCGGTGCGAGCGGCGCTGTGGAACGCTGGGAAACGCGAGGGGCTCACAGGTGTTTCCCATTTCTAAATCTCTCAGTGCAGCGCGGTTTTAGGTGACAGGATGGATGTGCGGCGCTACGCCCCCCGCAGGCGTCTCTGACAGGCCGCCGCTCATGTTTATCTGCAGCATAAAACAGCGCGGATCACACTACAGCACACCGTGGACAGGGACGACATGTGTTTTTAACATCAGACCCTCTTCTGTCCCATCATCATCATCATCCTGAACTAACAGAGAGCATTTCTTGGATTTTTTCATTTTAGTTACTGACAAGTAAGAAGATCTTAAGATCAGAGGTGATCTACTATCTTTTGATCATTGTTCTGAAACCGATCCGTATGCCGTCTTTGACAAAAAAGCAATTTCCTCAGCTTTTTGTTCAAAATGTTGTTTATTTTTCCATGAAACCTGGCCACATGCAAGTGCTATTAAAAAGGATGCATAAAACTAAAATAAAACAGGTTGGTTTTGTTTAAAAGCAGAGGCTCTGTTCTTTCTGTTGACATACTACATTTTCTGATATTAATACAAGGGCCATTAACATTTTGTAAAAATGGCCAAAAATGCTGATGGCAGCTGGCAACTTTAAGAAAAGTCACTATGTTTATGTTATATTTTCGGTTTTCATTTTAATTAGTTTAATTTTCATTCATTTTGTTATGTGTTTTAGAAATTTGCAATAAGATTATTATTAGAAATTCTACTATTTAGGTTTAATTTATTTCAGTTTTGGTTTAGCTTTAGTTTTTATTTATTTCCAGTTAGTTATTTTAGTGCTTTAACTTTACTTAAAATGTTTACATGTTTAAATGTTTACATCTTATTTTCATATTTCAGCTTCATTTCAACAAATATTTGAATAGTTTTAGTTAACAAATAACCCTGGGATGAACTATCCCTTTAAGACTGAAAATGTCAATTGTAAAAAATGCTACATAAATAAAATCGGGTAATGCATGGATCTTGCCTACGAGTGAGAGTACATCTGCTCAATCTCAGCATTAGAAATCAACAGAACATCTGTTTTCTGAAAATCACAAGCTCCAATCGGATTGGCTGGATTTCTCAACCTCCAGGAGTCATTATCACATTTTTATGTCAGTCCATGTGGTACCATGTTGTTAAATTTGACAACGTTTGTCATATTGTGGCATCAAATCTTTATGCATTTGAAATATTTTTGCATTTTGATCGAGACATTCAGTAGCAAGTAAACTAGTTATCTTCACGGCATACTGCACCTTCTGCCGGTCAAATAATTGACACTTTTTTCCTTACTACATTTTCATTTCATGTCTTCATTATTGTGTAATGATTGTCTATTACAACAAAACCACATTTCCGGTAGTGTTACACGTCATTCAGTGACGGTCTCAACCTGTCTTCGTTAGAATGATCTCGAATATGGACCTGATGTTCAGCTGAGTGACAGTGAAACGCATGAGAACGCAGCTATGCAATAACACCAGCACAATGTCATGAGCATTCACCATTTGCGTATCGCTCGCTTTCAAGCGTTCCTCCAAACGCGTCGTCCGCGCAGGAAATCAGGAGCGCGTGACATTGACGGCTCTGTAATTCTACCTACGTGATTGACTTTATGATGGCTGGTGTGACACAACCAGTCGTTATGCTTTCACGCCGTGCCGAAGGTTTCCTGTGAGAAAGTGTGGAGAAGCGGGCTTGAGGAGGAGGGCATTTGTTGACACCGCCGGGAAGCCGCTCACCTCCCCACTTTTAATGGCACAGAATTACAGGCCTGGCTGGAAGGCAACAACTGGCTTAAAACACAAGATGTTGACAGGAATGACACGGCCACTTTCCGGGCTCCATTAGAGGAGCCGGCGGACCCCCCCACGGCTCTTAAAGACCTGACGTGGACGTCCCGCTCCTCCTCCTTGACCATTATCCTCTGACACCTCTTATTTTCATATTGACACGTGTTTTTAGCCGTCAGGAAATCGGGCCTCCTGAGCGAGATCCTGGAGAAATGTGCCGTGTGCTTTCGCATTCACTGCACGCTTTTAATAAAAATAACAAGCAGAATGGATTCATCCAAGAGAGAAAGCAACATGAGCAGCGCCACCATACTTAAACCAGATAAAGCTAAAAATCTAGATATGCTTCTTATTTTTGACATTCTCTGTATGAGTGGCTTTACTCGCATGCTAAAAAGATTTACATTGTCAAAGCACTGGTAACATTAAATTACAATGATAAATAAATGCATTTGTGAAAGCTTCCGGTGTCATTTGCTTCTGTCTGTTATGCTGTGTGATACTGCAAACTGGTCTTTGTTATCCTTTTATTTCAAAGGAGAAGTTCACTTCCAGAACAACGATTCACATATAATGTACTCACCCTCTTGTCATCCAAGATGTTCATGTCTTTCTTTCTTCAGTCATAAGTAATTTTTTTTTTTCGCTTACGATCGCTTATTTTCATGAAAATAATACAATTTACATACTATTTAGTGTCAAATGCTCGTCTTGCCTTACTCTCCCTGAACTCTGTGTATTCTGACTCAAGACAGTTAGGGTGTGTCGAAAAACTCCCATCTCATGTTCTCCCTCAACTTCAAAATCATCCTATATCACTGTTTTACCTTTTTTGTTGAGGGTGTTTGATCTTCTTTGCATGTTCACTTTTCAAAGACTGAGTCGGTACTTCTGCAGTGATGGAGGATGATTTTGAAATCAATGAAGTTGAGGGAGAAAATACGATTGGAGTTTTTTGACATAC
This sequence comes from Cirrhinus mrigala, assembly GCA_036247105.1. NCBI lineage: Eukaryota > Metazoa > Chordata > Actinopteri > Cypriniformes > Cyprinidae > Cirrhinus > Cirrhinus mrigala. Next base: position 34,128,945 of record CM070023.1, read on the forward strand.
CCTAACTGTCTTCTTGAGTCAGAATACACAGAGTTCAGGGAGAGAAAGACAAAAAGAGCGTTTGAGAATAAAAAAGTATATAAATTGTATTATTTTTATGAACATAAGCGATTGTTTCGCTAGATAAGACCCTTCTTCCTCGGCTGGGATCGTTTACAACCGCATTTGGGATCGTTTGAAGCCGATTTTAAACTGCATTTTGGAAGTTCAAAATCGGGGCACCATATCAGTCCATTATATGGAGAAAAATCCTGAAATGTTTTCCTCAAAACACATAATTTCTTTACGACTGAAGAAGGAAAGACATGAACATCTTGGATGACAAGGGGGTGACTACATTATATGTGAATCTTTGTTTTGGAAGTGGACTTCTCCTTTCACTTATTTTTACAATCATAAACACAGTGTAGATGTCGACCGCATTCTCAATGACACCATGAGCACTTTCCTGAAAATCCCTGGATGCATCCCAGGACTGCATGATTGTAAACTCTGGGCCGGGGCATGAAACGTGTCCCTGAGCCCCACTCAAGAGTCTGGGGGTGTAGATCAGTCTGACAGCGCTGCGAACCCACCGAATCTGCCCAATGAGCGCAGCCTGAGCCCACCCGCCACCGTGCGTCTCTGAAGAGCGGATAATCCATAATTACAGCAGCAGAGATTAGTTACTCTAAAGCCCCATGAATTTCACTCGCCATCCCTCCTTCACACGGAAAACACAACAGCGAGTGAATTCACCTTCAGCAGCTGCGACACATGCGCACAGGAGACGCTCGCGTGGAAAGTTCGAGCGTTAATTTGCGCGCTTGCGGGTAAAAAGCACAAGCATGCTTGCAAATAAACATCATGCATTCATTTGTATATTTGGTCAATCATTTCACCAGCAAAAATCAGCAGTACTGGAAGAAAAAACAACAACGAGCGATTTCACCTGCACAAGAGAATTATGGGTAGACGCTTTGACAGCTTGTGATGTAACGGGGAAGGATTTTAGATTGTGAGCACTTACAATTTCTTTCTTTCTGCCAAACACACACAGACCAACATCAGACTCACACAAAGGCATAATGTGAAGCGCGGTGGTTTTGTAGTCATGCGTGATCGAGGCTGAGCTCAGACGCGCAGCTCATTAGCGGCCGTGATGGATGAGCTGCTGTCACTCATTAAATATCGCACTCTTAATGCTGTTTGTGTGTTTATCATCAGCCGCACAATTAGCACACGTTGGTCAGGGCGCTGGAGTATTTTTAGACTGGGTTTGATTTCAACCTGAGATGACATGAAAAGAGACGTCCCACTAGATCTCTGGATTTCTTTTTATAATCGTAAGAATAAATTATTCATCCCTAAATTTAGACGTGCTTCCCATTGTGTGGAAAAATTCATTTCTAGCTTTTGAAAGATGAAATGCAGGACTATTTGTGGCTGAGCAACTTGCTATTTTTACATGCTGTGGGGTCTGTTTAAAACTGCTATTTACAAACCGGTTTAACTTTTAAAAAAAAAGCCTGGATGATCATTATAATAGTGATAGACATGTGACCGCTGCAGAATTAGCATCAAAACTCTCAAAACAAATGAAGAACTTCATCAAAAACAGCAGCATGCAGAAATAACTGCAGGTTCACGGCTTCATGTCTGTCAGGACTCTGACATTTGCCGCTTTTATCAATGGAATTGTTTATTTTAATTAAATTCAGTATTGAGTTCTGATAATGAAATGTAAATGGAGTCCTATAAATGATCAAAATAAAGCAGGTGTGTATAATTAGATGTATCTATTGGAGAGTGACAGAACAATTAGTTTTACAATTAGCTTCATATCTGGACACTGTCAACAGAAGTCAACCGTTTTCCAAAAGTGCAGGAAGTACAAAGGTTTAATTAAAGAACAATTCAGATCTCAATTAATGGAGTCTGTCAGAACACAGAAAGAATATACAGAGAGAAAGACAGAGAGTTTAGTCCATGAGAACAGACAGACATAATTCATAACGCTTCACCTGTGAGTCCATCATATGAGATCACTCATAAAAGCAGCTGTTTTTTTTTTTTTCAGAAAGAAATGAATACTTTTATTCCTTAAGGATGCATTAAGTTGATGAAATGTGACAGTGGAGACATTTATAATGTTACAAAAGATTTCCATTTCAAATAAATGCTGTGGTTTTGAATTTTCTTATTCATCTGTGAATCCTGAAAAATAAAATGTATGATGGTTTCCACAAAAATACTGGACAGCACAACTAATTTTAACATGTATAATAATCAGAAATGTTTGTTGAGCAGCAAATCAGCATATTAGAACTTTTTTTTTCCTGTATTTTTGATTAAATAAAAGCAGCATTGGTGAGCAGAAGAGGTATTACTTACATCACAAACTACTGAACAGTACTGTATGAGCATTGCTATAATAAATCAGACATGAACAAACTTCATGACACTTTTAGCACAGAGCCACAAATACACACACATTCATTTATATCATTAATAACATTTGCCAGTCTAAATACAGACCAACAAACAGCCTCACATGGAATCACACAGTCTGTCCACATGAAATTAAAACACTTTCTTTTCAGGTCTTACTTTGTGAACAGGAGCATTTTCTTACAGCTGACGTCATGGATCCCTGTTATTATTAGTCACATTCATACGTTCACACATCCCGCCCTACATTGTTTCACTTAGAAATACGTCACATCATGGGTCGCAAATGCTGCTTCATGTGGACTTTAAATCCTGGACTCAGACTCTCCCATTATAATATTTGTCCCCTGACAGACTGTAAATCAAGCAGCGATTGTGTCACTATTTTGTGTAATTCTATATGCATATACATCTCTGTTCGTGTTACGCTGTCCACCGCTGCAGTTCCTGCTTCCACGGCACAGGAGACGCCTTCATGTGAAGGACGGCACCCTTTCAACCAGCCCCAGATATTTATAGTCACTCAAAAACAAGCCAGACAGGAATATAAAAGGATGTAAATAAAAATATCGAAAAAAAACGGCTTCTCTGACGGGCTGTCACGCTGCTGAGAGTTGACGCAGAGAGCGGCGCTTCACTGCACACCGAGGCACTGAGATGAAGAGAACCAAACATACACACGTGTGTGTGTGTGTGTGTTTCTATATGTTCCTAAAGCTGATATGTTTAGTGCATTTACACCCTCAGTGACTAAATGCTATTAGTGTGTTTAACCAGCAGGTGTGAGGTCAGAGGTCAAGCACCGATCCCCACACACTCGTGAGGTTCGGGATGCTAATCTTCAATCGCGTGATCAATGAGATGCATGTGTGTGTGTGTTAGAGGAGGTGAGACACTGACGGCGCTTACAACAGCTGTGAAACTACAGCACACACACACACACACACATTATCACACAAACACTGAGTACAATCATTCATATGGATGTGCAGTGCTCGCAAAAATCACCCACATTTGACAGAAATGCTGCACTGCTCTTACAAATAAATAATGTCTTAAACTGCAGCGCTTCAGTGTTATGAGATGTGCAAATTCATATTCAGTAAAACCCATGATGACATTCATTTTAGAATTCAGTCCAAAAGATCATCTTAAAAAGTCCACAGGGATTTTTAAATAATAAAAAATGCATTTAGAGCTTTTACAAAATCAAAAGTGCATGCTATAAACCTGAAATAAATGTGTTAAACTGCAGTGCTTGAGTATTATGAGATGTGCAAATTCATATTGCACATTTTTACAGTTAAACCCATAATGACATTCATTTTAGAATTTTGTTCAAAAGGATCATTTTAAAAACCCCACAGGGATTTTTAAGTAATAAAAAAATACTTTGAGTTTTTACAAAATCTAGAACGCATGCTACAAAATAAATGTTTCCCCTGCATCATTTCAATAATATCTTGCAAAAAGGTCAATTAATGGGATGTGGCGCAACTGAAATACTGTATCTCTCTCTGTGCTTTTGTCCCCAGCATCGGTCCTGGCAGCCACGTCTCTCTGTGCATGTGTGTAATGAATAATGATAGGGCTGGTAAATGGCTAATGAATGAATCCAGTTTACATTTGAGTGATAGAGCTCTCGTTTGATTGGTCTCCCATGAGGCCGCAGCACTAGAGACCGCCCTGCCATCCTCTATAGCCCCTTTAATTGGTCATTTGACATGAGTAACCTGACTGCACATCCGTGAACTGTCAGCCGAGACGTTTAACCCCCCGCAGAAAAACCCTGAGAAGGAAATAATAACAACAAAAAGAGCAGCACGTGAAGGCGCATTAACGATCGACTCAAACCAAACCGGAGAGCAGAGAACGAACACATTCGTGCACATCATTTTACAACATTAATTCTGCAGGGCTTATTCTGAAAATCAGCCATATTTACCCAGCAAACGTGGTGTTCAGATGAGCTGTTCCTCCCAGCGTTTGCGGCGTTTTCACACGAGTACGTACACGGCCCAGTGTGTGTTACTCCGGACACATTTACTGCAGCTCAACACACACGGACACACATTCACACATAAATGTGCTCCAAATATCAGTGTTTGAAAGCACACACACACACACAGGTGTGGGTCAGAGCGCAGAGGTCCGGCCAGCGGCTCACAGTGCTGCGGACGGCCAGCAGGGGACAGTAGTAAGTTACGGACGGATGGAGGCGCCTGCAGGAAAACTGCAAACAAAAGACTTTCTTTGTTGCTCCAGATAATGAAAGAATGCCGGAACAGCTACTTCACAAAAGATCCGCGCAACGCGCCGGCCAATAACACACAGAAACAGCCCTGAATTTATAAGATCACACCGAACGCAAACCGCAGGATAATACGAGCCGCACAAACACAAAAACACTTCATATTCCCAGTGGAACGACTGCACAGGCAGTCAAAGTACATCTTGCAGAAATAAATAAATAAATACAAAAAATACAAACATTTGCATCAGTTTTAATCCCCCGGCAGGAGTTGCACATATACTTCACACAACTTACCCTGAATATGTGGAAATAGACACTGATATCTAAAAACCAACAAACACAAAAATGCTAAATTTATTTTCTAGTTAAAAAAGGAAACGAAAACAAAGAAAAATATGAAACTAAAAATGACACAACATACAACAAACATTAGACATGATGGAAATCTTTTACAATTATTTGTTCTTGTGAAACATCAGTAAACAGCATCGCTTCTGTCTTTACATCACACACACACACACACACACACACACTGTATAAATAATCACACAGTAACAGTGTTTAGTTTCCTTGTAGTTATAATTTACATTTGTTCATTTTCAAACAGAGGGAATTATAAATGATGAAATTAGAAGATTAGAATAAAAAAAATAGAGAGGCAGTATTTTGGTTATTTAAATAATACATTTATATAATTATAAATAGTAAAAAAAAAAAAAAAAAAAAAAAAGGTTAAAGAAATGTGCATAAAATGTACAAATACAAAAAAAAACCTGTACATTTAATTCATATAAAATACTGAATTACTTTAAGGTAATTTGTGACATTAATTTGACAGTGAATAATCCACAGATCCTGAAGCACACAGCAATATGAATGTGTGTCCATCAGTTTATGGATTCTAGAGAATAAATGCAATAATGAAGGTGTATATTAATATCCAGTGTGCTTCATTTTGCCATCACACACACACACACACACACACACACACACACACACACACACACACACACACACTCAGAGCTGAGTGGCACTGGGTCGCTTGTGTTTCTGTCTGTTAAAATAATGAGTGTGTTATTATGAGCTGCAGTGTTTGTGTCGGTGTTGTGGCGCGTCGTGCGCCGCGGCTGCTATCAGCGCCACTCTTCAAACACAAACACATTTGTCAGAGTTATTGACCTTTATCTCTGCACTTTCTTGACAGCCTTCTCCAGTTATTGACAATACAAACACAGGGCAAAGCATAACCTTTCATTTAGCCACCCGTCTGCCTCTCTCTGTCTGTCTCGCTCTCGAAATGTGTTTAAATAAGACGCCGCACAAAGCCTCGGCTCATATCTGCCATTTTTCTCTCCTTTAGATTTCACTGGATAATGCCATTAGAAAGATACAATGCCCCAAATCTTCAATCACGCTGTGACACGGCGAGGGCTGTTTGGCTGTTTGTTTGCTTGCCGTGTCACGAATATCATGGGTTTTCAATCGCTCACGAATGTCGTATTCAAACATATCAAGCACAAAAGCATTACTGCACCAGTGCAGGAAAAAAAAAACAAAACAAAAAAAAAAACACGACAATTACAGGAGCAGATGTGAAAGAATGTAATGGGATACTTCTGAAAGTCCAACCTCAGACGCTAATAGATTCATTTACTGAGCTTAAAAAGCCATGCACAATGAAGATAAATGAGTGAAAACACTCTAATGATGGTCCTGAGAAATGACCGCATGCGTAAAACACGTGCATCTCCTTCAGAGACTAACGCTGCACGTTCGACGTTCGCCGTTAATCATCGCCAAACAAAGACATCAAACAATATTTGATAATGAGAAAAATGCCTCCAGGATATTAGAAGTGATGGCGAATAAGAAAAAAAAATAAAACAGCGCGAGGCGTGACGACACACACACACGCTCGCTTACTAACGATAGATAGAAATGCTATTTTGTCAATTTCTCATTTTTTTTTTTTTTGGTGACGATTATGATAATTATAAATCTGTGAGATGGGCCTCTTTCTTTTAAAGAGCCTGGAAGGTGAACGCCTGCACAGAATGAAGCTTGCGTTAAGTGGATTCTCGTAAGTTCCTATCAGCACATCGCGAACGCAGAAATGCATCTGCCCTAACGAGGCCACATTGTCGAGGTTTTTCTGTTTGCTCTCATACGGTGTCAGAGTAATTAGTACTTAGCAGAAGCGGGCGTTTTGGCGGGGCGGCCCTTTCCTGCGGTCCGTCAGGCCGCCGGGAGGTTCGGCCCTGATTGACGCGCCGCTAACGCTTCGCAGGAATCAAAGGCGGCTCAGCCAACCCGGTCGGCTCGACAGCATGCGCCGTTACTTCAGTCATGCAAATTGCACCCGAGCTTCCCCTTGACAGAGATTAATGAGCTTGAGCCGCAGTCTTTGTTTCGGCGCGCGGCCATTTAGTGTGAAATACAATCCAAAAATATTATCTATCCCCAATTAATCCAGCAAATTTGCTCATACCACACATGTTGTTTGGGCCAATTTACAAGGATGGGGGAGGATGTCGCGAGCACAATTACATTTAATTACTTGCCATCTAATTACGTTCATTAAAAGCTAATAAAATAAATGAGTGAAGCAGCTTTAAAATCTCAGAGTCTTGTACTCTTTCATGTGAAATATAGCTGTGGGATTTCAGGGGCGGCAGCATTATGACGGATAGAATTTCCCAGCGAGTACTGCAGCCATTTGTGCTTAAATCCATGTGAAACCATTGAGAGCTTGTCGTTTAAGAAAACCTCATGCTATCGACTTCAGATGACAGTCAAAAAGAGCTCAGCAGCATCACGGAGGGTTTCACTGGACCGAATATAATTACCTCCAGCCGCCTTATGAGGAGGGAAAAAAAACAACAACATCAACCTGAAATCCTGAATGCTGCTCTATGGACAGCACCAGCTACTGTAACGGAAAAGAACGTTCGGCTAACATTCCCGTTCAGTTATGAAAACGTTATTTCTAAATGTTCTCAGAATGCTCAAAATGTCATGTTTTCAAAATGTTTTTCTTGGCTATGTGAATACTAAATATACATTATTTCCATGTTTGTTAGAGCTTGAGAATGAATGTAAACAGAGCTTGTTTGTTAATAATTTAACTGCACAGAGTAAGACACCTCTTAATTCAGGGCCTCAATAAATCAGTTTTATTTTTCAGTTTCCTAAATTTTGTGTTTTTCATGTTATTTCTTTATTTGGATTCTGTGTTTTATGATTTACTACAAATGTATCATCACAAAATGAAACAAATGAAATGAATCAGTAAAACGTAAACAATTTAATCAACCTTTTAAAAAGAAAAATCGGTAACACTGCTCAAAGTCTTTATGTATAACGCATTACAAAGGGTTATTAAAGGGTATAATGCTTTATAATTATTCATATTGTGCATTGTAATGCATTATAACTTGTTATAAGTAATTCTAACAAATTTAAAATGCATAGTGTAACGATGAATTGACAAGTATTATAACGTATTAACTGTGGTTACAATTAGTCATGAGATTGTACAAAGCATTATAAAGTGCATTACAAGGCATAATTAACGCATTAAAATTCTTCTTACTTAAAGTCTTTGAGTAAAGTGTTACCGAAAAATGAAATGAAATGAAAATATAACAATTGTGTCAAAACATTGCTATTTTTTTTTTTTTAATTCAAATTAGATTCTGCACAACAGAACTGTATAAATTAAAACATGGATGAAAAAAACTACCTTGGTTGTATGATATTCCTTTAAAAAAATAAAATAAATAAATAAATAAATAAATAATATGGCTGTCAAGTGATTATTCATGATTAATTTAAAAAAAAAAAAAAATATTGTATGATATTCATTTAATAATAATAATAATTATAATAATAATAATAATAATAATAATGCTTTGAGAAGTACAATTTAGTATTTAAGTAACATATTTCTGTCAGAATTTATTTAAGTAAAACCAAACTTTTATTGTGGCAGTTTGTGGTGCAGCTATGTGACTTTCTGTGTGTATCTGATGATGGTTTTTCTTATAGTAAATGGTGAATTGCTGGTGAAGTGACTCTCTGGAGATGAAGTTCATGTGTTCATGTGGTTATATATTAAGACGCAGGCGCTGAAAATGCTGTGAGCGTCACGTGTGTTTACATTTGTGTAGTAAACGAAATTACAGCACTCATTCACACAAAGACATGCAGAATGAATGTTCTCTGAACCAGCAGAAGCAAGTAGTACATGTTAACATTTAAAAATGTCAGATCAGCATCCAACTAAGATGTTTCAGAAAAATGTTCCATGAATGATGTATAAATAACATGCTAATGTTTTTTAACGTATTAAAGATCAGATAACCTTGAATCAATGTTCTATTGATGTTACTGGAAGAACGTTTGTTCATAATGTTCTTGGCAGAACATTCAATACTAATTAAAATGTTTACAAGTTAACTAGCCTAAACGAGCACATTTTAGAAGTGGGTTGTTTTTCGCAAGCGTGAGGCTGATGTCCTGAGTGTCTAGTGTTTGTGTGTGTGTGTGTGTTGAGGTAAAACTGTGTCATTATAAACGCAGCTTTATGCCGGCGTGTGCGACAGCAGCCATGCAAAGATCAGTACTGCGTCTCCTGGATATCAAAGCACAACATGCTTTGCAAATTCACCTCCTACTGAGCGCCGACTGCACAGCTGGTTAACGGCGCTGCGTGTTCCACTGGCCTGTTTACATGCGGCCTCACAAACCTCTCTGCCTCCATACTCCACACACACACACACTCACACACTCGTGCGCGTGGCAGCTTCTCCAGGCGTCACACTCCCCTCTGATCCGCTTTTACAGCCATTACATTCTCTGATTTTATCTTGGCGAGCATTGCCGAACACCGATCCTTTGATTCCGGAGCGCACGCGGCTTCCTCTATCCCTGATCCTCAGATACCTGTGAGGCTAAACCCATTCCACGCGGCCTGACCTCCGCTTTTACAGCAATCAGCTCCACGCCGCCTCAGGACCCCAGATGTCTATCTGCTTTTGTCCTGGACCCAAAGGAAACGGCCCCTTTCTCCAGCCGGCGCTGAGGATCGCTCATTGATCCAGGAATCAAAGGTCACGCGTTCGTATCTCACACGCCGTGCCTCCTTACGGACACTGGATTACTCACCAAATACATTTAGGCCAGGCTGTTATCAGAACTGCCTTTCATTTGGTGAAATACAATTTACCAGTCTGAGGTGAAACTCGGGTGACGTGTATTTGGTCATTTGAACACGTTGCTTTATGTCAAGGCAATTACAGTCTTATGCTGTGAATATTGTGTATAATAGTGAATCAGCATGCAGTCACAATGCAATAGTTGAAACTTACATAAAAAGAGTCCGTGTGGACTCATGCGTGCTCCCTCCGTGTGTCTCCAGACAATTCTGAAAGACTGAAAGGAGAAAAAGAAACTGGTGGAAATGTATTAACACAGTAAGAGCTTTAACAGTGGAATGAAATGCATTGACCATTGGAGCAATTTATCATAAAGTAGCCCTAAAATAGACAAAAACAATTCTTACTGATTAACTGTGTGAGAAAATATGTCAGAATGTCTAACTAAACTGTTTAGTTAGACAGTTTGATTATCAGGTTGTTTGTATCACACATTAAACATGTAAGTTTGTAGTCCATAGAATTAAATATCAATTTTAATAAGTATTGCATAATATTGCATATTGTATATGCTCATAATGTACGTTTTGCTACAATATTGCCTTTAAGTTAAACATTTAACTTATTTCTATATAGACTAGTAGTGCGAGTAAAGAAACCAAATCCTTTGCGTGTAATTTGACTGAAACTAAATCTGAAAAAGAGGAATTGTCAAGTTAATTACCGTTGCGTATGACTTCTTCATGTAATGTTATACCGATGAATGTATAATGAACCACTCATGAATTATTTCCCCTCAGACCAACCGCAAGAGCCGCGTCACGGTCCTCCAATCAGCTTCGGCTTTACTCAGTGACAATATTCATCCCGGCCAATCAGGAGCGCCTTTACTCTTATGTGACGTTTGAACTCGTTCGCGGGAGTTAATCAGGAAGTGACGCTGTAGCATCGCGTGAGCTGCAGAGTCTGAGGTGTTTCAGTGTTGTTTGTATTTTAAAGTGTGTTTTTAATCATTTCCGAGTGAATGATGGAGTCTGTGTCCGGCAGCAGCGCGGCTGTCGCAGGTACAGTACAGCTGCATGTGTGTGTGTGTGTGTGTTATGAGCTGTCAGTGAGAGTTCACAGCTCTCTTCATATTTATATTTACATTACATATGCATATTATAAATATTATATTTTCTCCTCACGTGTATATTTAAGGCTTCTCACTGTGTGACAGATGTCTTACTAACTATTTAGAAATAAAGCGCACACATTCGATGTTTTATTAGCCAGCAAATATGTGCTAGGCTTTGCTTTCTCTGATCAGAGTTTAAAGTCACCATGGTAACTAGCACTTCTAATTACTACAGTAAAATCTTGGTATTATACACCATTGTCTTTATATAACATATCGATGTACTTGATAGTAGAAGCGAAATGTAGTGTTTACCATTGTAAATATTGTAAGGGGCTGTCATTTGAGAAGCACTGTGCCTGTCAATACTTTTTTTTTTTTTTAAGAGTTTCAGTCATTAAAATATATAAATATTAATGCTCTGATTACAGAAGGTATGACTTCAGTGATCAATTTCTTTAACGTGTCATATCTTGTAATTATAATCTAAAAAAAATGTAAAAAAAAAAATTAAAATGCATAATGTTTACAATTTATTTAGAAATATTGAAATACATGATTTGAAACAAAAATTGTGGAGTTGACACAAGGAGGTTGATGTCAGAAAATAAATGAATCGATCTGTAATTAATAAATTTTTGCTCTCTTCCAGATAAAGTGGTGAATCGGATGCAGATCTGCAGAGCCGAGTACAGAGTGATCGGGCGATTCATAGAGCAGCTGCGACCCACACGACAGTGCATGAAGACACTGCAGACACAGTTCCCACAGTAAGATACATCACAAACACTGCAGACACTTTCGTTGACAATGCTCACCTTCGCACTGATGAATCAAACCTATTGATCAACATAAACAATCAGAGCTTGGTTTGAGTGGTTAATGAGTCATTTACTGAGATTATCATCAGTGTGAATCTGCTGGTTGAGTTTAACGCAGACTTGTCAAAAATATCTGTGTGTGATATTTGTGCCTTCCACACCAACTAAATATGCTAAAAAAAAAACCTAGAGATGCAGCATTTGCCAAAAAAAAAAAAAATGTAATTGTGATTTTTCTGAGAAAAAAAAAAGGGATTTAAAAAAAAAAAAAATAAATAAATAAATAAATAAATAAATCCAGATTTACTGTGGTTATTTGTAGGGCTGCCAAATATGGCCGGAATTTTGTGATTAAATCAACACAGCTAAAAAATAAAAATAATAATAATAGGGCTGTCAAATGATTAATCATGATTAATATCATGCAGAAAGCTTGTGTATGTACTATGTGTATTTATTATCTATATATAAACACACAAACACATGCATGCATATTTTTAAGAAAAATGCATATAAAAATGTGTGTTGTTCTTATGTTAAAAATGTTTATATTATTATATTATATTTTTAAAAAAAGATATATTGTATATATAAAAAATTATATAATTAAAAAAAACCTCATACTTATTTTTTGTTTTTAATTAGTATTTTTTAATATTTTGAAATTATTATTGTAATTATTATTATTATTATTATTATTATTATTATTATTATTTGGGGCTGTCAAATTAGCATGCCTATTCATAACGTATTGGCTATTAGTACTTATGAAGCACGTATTCTGCATGACCATATTCTACATCCATAATCCTGCCCAATACCTACACTTAATAACTACCTTACTACTAGCAAATTTGTAGTTTATTGAGGCAAAAGTCATAGTTAATGGTTTGTTAATAGAATTGGACCTTAAAATAAAGTGTGACCATACACACACATAAATATATACATATATATTTTTAATTGCGATTTAATCATTTGACAGCCCCAAATAATAATAATAATAATAATAATAATAATAATAATAATAATAATAATAATTTCAAAATAAAAATATAATAATTTCAAAATGAAAATATAATAATTGCTAATTAAAAACAAAAATATTTAAAAAAAATAAAAAAAAATAAATAAATAAAAAAAAAAGTATTTAAAAAAAAAAATAAATAAATATATATATATATATATATATATATATATATATATATTATTTATTTATACATAAAATATATCTTTTAAAAATATATAATATAATAATATAAGCATTTTTAACTTAAGACTATTTCCAAAAACAGAGTCTGTTATGTTATATATATATATATATATATATATATATATATATATATATATATATATATATATATATATATATATATATATATATATATATTAGATTAATAATAATAATAATAATTTGATTTTTAATACTTTTTAACATTATAAAATGACCACATTAATATTGCTGAGTTTGTGAAACATCCAACACATATATTTAATTAAATCACAGCCTTTGGGGAAACCACATAATGATTTTGTTTTTATTTTGATTAATGGTGCAGCCCTACTTCTTACTGTGATGTTTTATTAGACCAAATATCTGGAGATGCAAAAGCTGACACTTTTGAGCTCAAGTCTGTGTTTTATTAATCTAATCTAATAATCTGCCATCAAGCAGAGCTCTCCTATAGTGAATATGTTGATTGTTTGCGTGTGTGTGTTGTGTCCGTGACAATGAGAGCGTGTCTTTATTGAATGTAACACATGTAATCCCGTCAGACCCCTGAGACGCCGCCATTCTTCAGAGGTCACTTAGAAAGTCATATGAAGCAGGAGCTTCCTGTTTTCATCGCGCTGTAATCACAGCTAGAGTACGGCCCCCCTTGTCCCGCAGGAATACGCCGTCTACCCTCAGCGTGCCGCTCTTATTGGCGTCAGCACTTTAGAGAATGTGGTGTGTATTAGTCTCGTGCCCCAGATGTGCTGCTTTATATGCCATTGTCCTCCTGGAATATCCTGATATATGGCCTCGTTCGTTCGCGCTCGCCGCGTGTTTTGTCTTGCGGGCAGGTTCGGCGCTTGCGTTTATTTTTCTGACGGCCAGAAGTCCAACCCGAACCCGAGCCGAGAGCGGTTTTATTTGAGCGGACGGGATCGCTGAACGTGGACCGTAATGTTTTCACACGATGATTGTGCTCGTCCAATCAGCTGAGCGGTCCTCTGGAGGCTTCGTGATTGGGCTGGCAGGAAATCGGGCTCTTAAGACACAACATATCGACTGGGCCATCCATCATCTCTTAGCATGCGCTCAGGCCTGCCAATACACCCCCACCCCCCCAACCCCAGTTTGAGAGGCGCGGGCCTCCGTAAATACTGGCACGGAGCGGCGTCCTCTGTCGTTCCTCATCCGTGTTGTCACTGCGGGGAAGGCCGAGCGGCCCTGAGCTCATCCCATCTGCATGCTCTGTCATCTCCCGAACGCCGCACCGCTGCACACGCGTTTAACCTCAGCCTGTCCTTTCAGCCGCGTACACGCGCTCATATCTATAGGTGTCATATTCATACAGTGAGAGCTGTTATGATGGGTGCAGAAAGTTTTATGTGGTTATATGCTGATATTTTGCTAAGGCACGTTCTATATAATTAGATTAGCATCCACACCTGGGGCTGATAATGTTTTGTTTATAAAAAGTGCCCTGCAGTTTTGCGTCTGTCGCTTTAAATGCTGGCACTCTTTAAACCAGGATGGATTCTGATTGGCTGTCAGTGTTTTGAAAGTGATTCCAATAGGGGTTATTATTGTAAACTACAGCTGAAACTAAAATTAAAAACATATATGTATATATACAGGGCCTAAAACTAGCTTTTTGTCACACCTGCCAATGCCCGGTGACGTGATAAAATTTACTGGCCATGAAACTCTTTTTGCAAAACAAGGCAGTTATTACTACTACAGTGACGAAACATATTTACAATATTTTTGTCTCTTATTAAATGCATTTTCCCTCAAATTTACCTATTAATTATAGCCATTCAACATTACAGTATAATTGAAAGCCTTTATTTTTAACATTTAATAGGCTCTGAAATTTATAACAACTTTTAATTTAAGTGATTTTAAAGTAATCTTTACATCAACTATAAATTGTATAGGCATAAACTATACAGATTATTATTTATTCAAGCCAAAAGTTAAATAAAGTCGAGTGATTACACTAAAAACAAACAAACAAAAAAAACTGATTAAAAAAAAAAAAAAGACTAATGATAATAGTATCTCAGCAAAATTGTTTCTCTGTGTTGTTATCATTATATCAGCTTTAAAAAAATTGTTTAAAAACTATATCTTCTCATAATCATTATAAATCATCATTGGTGTGAACGGGCATTTATTGGGTGGAGTGTTTGGATCGCAAGTGAATTCACTTCATTTATTTTGTCAAGAAAATGAGCAAGGTGTGTTTACCTCCAGTGTTGGTCTCCACAGTTGTCTGAGTGTTTGATAAGGAGTTTTGAGTGCTCTTAACCGTGTTGCTAAGGTGTTTTGGGTGGTTGCTAAGGCAGTGCAAAGCTGTTTCTTACTAGTGTGGGTCAATAAAGGCCTCCTCCAATGATCTCTATGATGCTCTGATGATCTACAGCAGCGATTCACAAACTTTTTTTTTTTTTTGGCAGCTGAATGTCTTAAATATAAAATATTTACTTGAAATCTGTTTGCAATCAAGTTAATATTTCAACAGTTTGACAACACATTCAAATGTTTTTTTTTTTTTTATTGTTTTATTATTATTATTTTTTAAATACAGTAAGTGTTTTATTTGATGACAGTGATTTTTTTAATACCATGTATAATATCACAAGATTTTACTGCAGGTAGTACATTTTGTGAGTGTGAAAATAAAGTTGACCCGGTGCATGTTGCATTCTCAAATGCTTAGTAAACTCATGGTAGATGCAGAGGCGATCTGAGATGCTGAACACAACACATCATGAACCACATGCATGTGAATGAAAACACTGACATACTTCACTCTGAAACACATTTTCAAACAGACTGTCCTCCTCATTTTTAACATAACACCTTTTCCAAAAAACAGTCTGTCATTTGCCATTTGTTTATTTTCATTTTACATTCAATATCATTGAGTGTTTCATCAGCTCATGAACCCTTTCAGTTCCCTCACTAACCCTGATCTGCAGATGTTGGTCTGGCCTCTAAACTAAAGCATGACTGCCAACGTTCAGGTGACAAATGACTTTTGAGTGACTAATTACAGATTTTTCTGATAATATAGATTATTCTAAAACCTGTTTGTTCATAGTAATGTGTCTAATGTTATATATTTCTAAAATATATGCTCTGTTTTTGAACTCTTTCATTTATTACAACAAAACTATGTTGTCACTATGTACTGTACCGGTAATTACACAAGTGATCCATTGTGAGTTCTGTTGGGTTCGTTGTGGTTTATTTTTTCCCTGGTATTCATTCAGGAGACACTGTTGCCAACAAGCTGGTATCTGACAGATGCACTAGGGCTGAACGGTTAATAAAAACTAAATCACAGTATGGCTTCATTCAAATCTCAGAGGTTTTGACTAAATCAAATACTTGCTGCATGTTTCAGAGTGAAGCACAGCACTGTGTTCATTTACACTTTGAGCTCATGACAGCAGTGTTTTCAGTCTCTCACAGCGACTCACATTGAACCTCTGCATGTGCTGTGAGTTTGAGTCGCTTATAAAACATATCCAGGAACGTAAAGTGCTGCCCATTTCACCAGATTTGTAATGAGAAGCGTTTATAAATCTGTTGCAAACAAAGCAGAATCACAGTCCAATCCAACGCTCTCCATTGACTTTGTATTGCAGGAAGCTGCCTCCTTGTCAATTCTGACTTTCTGCGTTGGATTGTTTTACCCACGGTGGGCATGGCTTTAGGATTCTGACTTGTGTCGCTCTGTCTCTATAGTAATTTTATGGTTTTACTGTAAAATAAAATTGAAGAGTTTGGTTGCAAAACGCGATAAACGCCATTTTTTGACATTTGGATTTTATTATTGGAAATCACTGTTCAGATGTACCTTAATCTATGTGTGAAATGCTGCCATTAATAAAATTTAAGAATGTACATTTTAGGCCTACTATAAAATGTATTTTTTCACAAAACGCGATATCCGCCAGACCAGTTTCTTTACAAAGTGCGATATAACCAGGGTTCGAAATTAACACCCGCCAACCCGCCAAATGCGGGTTAAAAATCATTTTGGCGGGTATTGATAAAAACTTACCAGCCAGTTTGGCCGGTGATGCATGAGCCAATCATGCAAATCATGTCAGAGACGCTCTGGGTCGTTTGTCCCCTCCGTCCTACATTTCACATGAACACTACACTACGGGTGACGTTTTAGATACCTATTGGCAGCAGCGCGCCGATACTGTACGCCTCGGTTTGCGGGTCCAATCAACGACGACAAGAGCGCGAAAATACAAACAAGAAATAGGAAATATCGGATGAGCAAAGAGGACTGAGCTGGACAGCGAAATAAGCTAAAATCAAAATGCTGCGGTGGTTAGGACAGACGTCAGGATCACGCGAGCTCAGCATCCCCTGGGAAGAGAGTCAATGCCGGTGAAGTGCTCCGAGTTTGCTCATTGATTTAACGATAATATCAAAACAAAAAACATATATTTTTAAAAAGAGGATTCAATAGGCTAACTAAAAAACGTTTACCATTTAATTGTTTATACTGTAGGCGAGCTGTCAGTCACGTAGGCTACGTTTATAGCGTTTTGCAAAAAAAAAAAAAAAAAAAGTTATGTTATGTTATGTTGTGTATGTTCTGGCCAAAACTATCTCAGAATCTTATTATTATTAATCAATCTTTGTATATACTATTCCATATATTTATGATGTATTGTTTTTTTAACCAATTTAAGATGTTTGACAATGTTAAGATAAATATGTTGCATTTTGGCATGGTTTTTGACTTATTTATGAACTATTTATGGACATAAAATTAAATAAAAAATATCCTGGATTTGAAAAATATTGTGTCCCTGGCCTTCACTGAGCTCAAGTAATAGTTTCATGTACAAAAATTGTGAATGAACTTGACTGTTGATGTCTTAAATAATAATGTCAAATAACCAACATTTCTCAAAATGGATATATCTCGTTTTGCAATGAAACTCTTCAATTGTTTTATTAAATACGTTTTTTAGTTTACATTTTTATTACAATATTAAACTATTTCTTATTTTTAAACAATTTTTTATTTACTAGTGTAATTTACCACCAAAGGTGCTATTTATAAGCCAGAACACCCTAGAAACCAAAGCAATGTGCTAAAAGCCAGTCAGAAGCTTAGCGAGCTGATGTCATCACCCATTAATCATTCAGATTAATCGTGGTCTGGAATGCCTAATAAATGATAAACAAAAATAGTGCTACTAGTTTTCTTGACCTTTTTTTGGGTATTCAGTGTGTCGATATACATTTATGATTCCAAATGTTAATATGCGATTAATTGTGATCAAATGACATCTGTGCAGTTATATACATGAATAAAAGGTCATACGCGTTCGAAAGCGTATCGTCCTGTCACGCGTCTGCCGGATGCTCCCGTAACACAGATGTTGAGAGTCATCTGTCAGCCAGGCCTCTCGCGGCCCGAGCTCTGGCTGTTCTGAAGGGAGCGCGAATTGGACACGGTGCTGTCACTCTCCCCCGTCTCACAATGGAGACGCATGCAAATCCCACACACCCCCTGCCTGCCCAGCGTCTAGAGCGAGCGCGGAGCGGGGCGTGATGGGCGGCTGGCGAGGGTGACATCAGCCGGGCCTTTCCTCTGACTCCTCGGCATTAGAATTGGAAATGAAGCGCTCTTAAGAGTGCCGTCCGGATCGTATGGGGCGCTGTCACTTCTCCCCAGAGAGGGGCCGTGGCCGGGCCCCGTACAACCTCATGAATGAATTTGGGTGTAATGATCGGCCCTCTTTAAAATGCCGTTCCACCCAGTTTGCATATGTCTCCGGAGCCGGAACGAGGAGGAATACGGGAGATGTTGGGAGCGGGACTGGGGCAGATGCTCCCCGTTTGGGCGTGTTCGAATCTGCGCAGGCCAAGGCCCTTAATGCGTCTGAAACGGGCCCTAATGTGTCGTTTTCATCAGCGCCGAGGCGGGATGCAATATGGTGCCAGTGGCTCGCTTGGGGAATATGAATTTTGATTAAGGATGCACTCAGGCTTTTGAAATCCTGAAGAAGTGTCAGAATAATGGATGTCGAGCAAATGTCAAGCATTTGTTAATTTCTCTGGTATCGGGGGTTTATCTAGCGCGATCCGTGCGGTAAAGCGCGCCGTGCCATTGATATGCTGATTGCTTGGCTGCAGACGGTGTGTTTGTGGTGGCGCGCTCGCAGAAGCGCTCCTCATTGATTATTTATCGCTCATCTGCCCGTTATCCTCCCATTACATGCCTGTTAATCCAGCGGCCGAGTGGGACTGACGTTAACCAGCCTCATTTCACCAGGCCTGCTGAGTCTGACTGGTTTAGTGTCACTTGTGTGTGCCTTGTCTGCTGTTTCATGAACTCAGAATCGCACTGCACTGTGAGCACGAGGACCTGAGGACTCAGAAGTGACGGAAATCAACGACTGTGCGACTGGTTCAGGTCACTGCATTGGTCGGGCCCTGTGATTTCCACGATGTGAAACTGCGGACGGAAAATAAAATCACTAAAAATACACACGCATGCTCAAATTCTTCATGAATAACCTGTCAAAATAGAGCTTTGATTGAAAGTAAATACATTGTAAATGTTACTGTTTTACAGCAGAATGTACTTCTCAAAGTAGTAGTAGTAATAACAAAATTATTAAAACTTATTGCACATTTTTTCTAATTTGTTTTGTTTTTATGCCTTCGTTTGATTACTGCTGTTTTTGAAAAACTTGTTTTGTTTTTGAAAATGAAAACGGACAACACAGGATTTCTGAAAAATTTCATGTTGCCATATTATTGTAATAAATAAATAAATAAACTATTAATAAACTAGACGTTCTATGATTTCAGTTGATTAGGCGATTTTGGATTATTAAAATTTTAATTAAAACAAAATTGAAAAGAAAAGAAATCCAGAAAAATGAAAACAAAAAAAAAGGCCCTGAAATTGTTTTTTTTTTTTTTTTAATAAATTGTTGTTAAAATTTAATGAAACCATTAAGAATCACAAAAAATTAAAATGAAAAATAAACAATTCCTGAAAAAATGGAATGAGGAAAAAACAGCGTTTAGGAAAAGAAATATAACTGCTTTGATTTAAAGTAAATAAATTGTACAATATTTTACTGTAGAAAAACTTCTCAAAGTAGTAGTAATAATAACAACATTATTAAAACTTTATTTTTTAAGGAATATTGCACATTTTTCTACTTTTTTTTAGTTTTATTCCTTCTTTTGATTACTAGTATTTTTGATAAAATTTTGTTAGTTTTGTTTTTGAAAATAAAAACTCATTTCTGAAAAATACAACATTTCATATTGCCATATTATTGTAATAAATAAATAAACTATTAATAAACTAGAAGTTGTATGATTTTTTGATTATTAAAATTTTGAAAAGAAAAGAAATCCTGAAGAATAAAAACTAAAAAAAAAAAAAAAATGCAATGAGAAGAAACTAAAGCACTGAAATGGTATTTTTTTTTTTTTTTCTTTTAATCAGTTGTTGTTAAAATGTAATTTAAACCATTAAGAATCACAAAAAAATTAAAATGGAAAATAAACAAATCCTGAAAATTTAAATGAGGAAAAAAACAGAATTTGGAAAAAAGAAATACAATGCAATTTGGAGGAAAATAAACAAATTTCATAGGGAATGTTTGGGAATGTTGAACTGCATGGTCTGACTGGATCCATTTGGGAAGGTGTACAGTACATGGCGACTTTCAGTGAAGGGCAGCGACAACACAGAGTCTTAAAACATTTAGTTAATTTAACTTGCCTTTAGATGCTCATGTTGCAAAACACTGATAACTAAATTATGAGACGTGATGCAGCAGTGAGTGCTCGAACAGTGTGAATGTTCAGAAGCTGTCCGGTGCTGGTCAAATCTGGAGCGCAGTGCTCTCCTCTCTCAGGCTTCAGTGTGAACAGAAGCGGATCTGTCAGCTCAGGCCTGTGGTTTCTCTCTCTCCCTAATCACAGAGCTGCCAGCGTTTATGTGTTTAGACCAGAGGAAAACAGCTCTGTGAAAGAGGAGGCTGTGAGCAAGAATGCATTTTCAGGGTGTCAAGGCTGATATGTTGAAAGCATCCTTGATTTGCGAGAACCGGAATGAAATTCTTCCGTGGAGTGAGTCCTGTCATGCTTTGCCAAGATTGTGTGGGGAGCAGAGAAAAGCACTCATGAAAACACAAATTAGCTGACCTTCCGAACTATATAAAAAAACAGATCAAATCAGGTCATTATTTTGACACGGGCTGTTGACTTGATATTCAATCCTTTGTGGTTTTATTTTTTAAATAACTCATTTTAGTTACCAACAACATAATATCTGTGTTTCCAACCTTTTATGTACAACTGTTTATAATTCTTCTCATCCTGGCTGTCAGAAAAGAGGTAATGTTAATAATTGTGACACACAGGAAGTGACATCATTTGCGCTCTTTCTACAGCATGGTGATAATGTGATTCCAGTGTTTGCTACAGGATGGGGTCCGACCTCCGTCTCTGTACATCTGAAAGTTAAATGCAAGGAATCTCTGCACTGACTTGTACCTGGACTTTAAAGTGAACTCAAACCTCTTTTTAGTTTCGATGTAATGTCTCAGTTTACGTTACTTTCACACTGATGCTTTAGGAAGCCAAACCATTAGAATATAATAAAAATAATAATAATAATAACAATAATAATGCAGCAGTTAAAATAACAACAATTTATGTTTATCAGTGTTACCCCTAAGACAGTAATATATTATTATTGTAACAGCTGCACTGCAAAAGAAATGTAGATGAAAAATTAATATTCATAATGATTTTTTTTTTTTTTACAATCTTAATGTTAATTCACTTGCAAGAGTTAGACCCTCAAGCTGTTGTTTTGAAGAAGTGGTTAACAGATGCATTTTAAAGACATTTTTTTTGTTATTATGAGAAGAGTAAAAAACGGGAAAATGCATGGTAAGGGGTTTGACACAGAATGCATATGCGTTTAAAAATGCAAGACAGTGCTCAGCAATAGTTTTTTAAAAAGCACTTCCTCTGCCATGTTGCCGTCAAATAAAACAGTTGCCATGCCAACTAGCTACTGTAAACAAAATCTCACAATGCTTGTCCCGCCTCTGGGGTCTTCTGATTGGTCCACTATTTTGGAACTGACATTGAGTGGCGCTGCATGAGAAAGTTTAAATTTTTTAAACTTGACATTTAAAAATGTTTTAAATGCGGTGCTTGTGTGCAAAAGACACGAGTGCAACGGTCATGCCTTTTCTATTATTTTGTACTGTTCTCTGAGGTTCACTTACAATGTTATCAAGATTTTTACATAAAAAAAAAAAAAATCATTATTAAATTACAAAATTAAATAAAAAAATGAAAATACAAAAATAATAATTTAGGAGTAATAGGCTATTTTCTGTCCTGTTTTGACCCCCCTCATAAGAGCGCTCTGTTTGAATAGACGTGGCAGATCGTGGACTCGGAAATAAACACCCACTGCTATGATTGGCTAATAGTTGTGTATGTTTGACAGCCTACATCCTTCATAGATGGATGCATAAATGCTCAATACATATCGAACGATCTGTAATAACAGATAAAGCAAAAGTGAGCATGTAATAAAAATAGTTGCACTTGAGTGTTGTGACATTACTGTCAGATCCATTATATGCACAGTATGTCCAATATATGTCAGCACAGCAGCGTCTTTTAGTTTCAGTTGTTCTGAAAATAATGCTTCAAATTGTGGCTCGTTTGTAAACGACTCTGCGGTAAGATAAAGTGAACAAAAGACCAAGTTCTCACTGACGTGGCCTGAAACTAAAAAAAAAAAAAAAAAAATCCACTCTTTCCTGATGTTGGGATCAGAAGGAAGGCAATGCAAAGGCTGTTTTTCCACAACTTGGCGCTGCACAGCGTCTTGTCTTCAGGGCCATCTTTATCATTTGATTTCTGCGTAGACCTGCATTCGTCTCGTCATTTACACTACATGTGTGAGTTGGTGGGCGGGGCTAAACAGGCAGTGATGTAGAATCAGGTGTTGATCATCTTCTGCGGAGGTGGTGTTTATCCGTACTATTACATCATAGAGTGCCACGTTCCACAAGCTGTCGTTTTGGTAGATTGGCTTCAGTATAAGCTGTTTTTAAACTAACAACAAAAGTTTTAATTCTGAAACTTACGGGATGTTTTTATAGTACAACTTCCTATATCTCAAAAGATCAAGGGAATTTGGATTCTCAGTTCATGACCCCTTTAATGAATAATTAACAAATGAGACCTTATTGTACACATTTACTCAGTATCTAAGTTTGTTCCGAACTAGTTACCATTAACTCTTTAGTGGCAGCTGAATTAGTCATATGCAGAGATGTTAGCCAATCCTAGCAGTGGCATTTACACTGAAGTCTTCAAAAAAGCAGACACTTCTTAAAGAAGCAGAGATGTGAATGCAGTAGCCAAAGTCTCACGTGTGTCTCAACAATCACAGGCTATGCACTGTGTCATCTGCGCTTCAATCTGAGGACACAAGATCACATGACCCTGGTACCAGATCGGCTGTGCTTCGAGATACGTGTGAGATGTGTGCGAGGCCTGAGGTTATGTGTTCGCATGCTGGGATCAGTTGCGGTGCTGGAATGGAACAAATTGGCCAGAATGGCACAAGCGTCGGTAGCGTTGCTCCAGGCAGGAGGCCGCTGGTCAGCGTAATCTGTTTCCTCGCTAGAGCGCCGATGCCCAGTGCACGATGGGTAAAGGAGGCTTTGCTGACAGTTTTCAGGAGAACTGCGGTAATGATTCTTGGAGGCCAGACCAAAATAACTTTAACACGTCCTGTCACAGAAAGCGCTACGAGTGCCACCTTTCGCAGACGATCATAATTAGCGCTGGGATTGTGTTATACGTGTCTGTGTTTGAGGTGACTATTGAGAAACCACTGCGACAGCTGGAGAACATCCCATGTGTTCATTTAGAAAATGACTCTCTGTGAATGTCCTGTGTGCAGATTCACGAGCCACAGACTGTCTTCTGCAGTATTCATAAATGCTGTGTGGTTTATTGACTTATGTAGTTAATGCATTTGGAATCATTCATCTATAGGTTATTGTAATGCAACTTGTCAAATGGGAAAAAATGTATTAGTATATGCAGAAATGAAAAAAGCCACATCTAGCACATTTTGTGCAATTTAGAAATCTGTCAGATGCTTTCTTTAAGTTTTAAAAAGAGGGTTTTCAGAGTAATTGTTACTCTACAGAGGAATTGTTACATTTCCATTTAATTACCTACATTTTAAAAGATGAATTAAATTGTCATGCGTTCACTTGATTGCTATTATAATTGTAATAAATTTGTATTAAATCATAAAGGAGAATCTAGAAGAATGACAACCGAAAAAACAGGGCACTATTAATGTTAAAAGTTTAAGAAGTTATTAGTATAATGAATGCAGTTGATTAAACATGTCTTTCAATTATTAAAACTGAATTAAAGCATTAAAACAATTACATTAAACACTGAATTTAGGAAAAATACAAACAGAATTTTGTAAAATGTGTTCTTTGGTTCTGAACTCCAGGGTTTCATAATGTAGGGCCATTATTTTTTTCCCAAATTCAGTTTTTCTTTTTTTTCTTTTTCTTCCATTTTTAACATTTTTCTGGACTCTTTCTTTTTTTTAATGGTTAAATTACATTTGATTAATCAAAAAGCTTGTCTAATTAATTAAAATCATGAAACTTAATTTAACATCAGTTTATTAAAAGTTTAACAAAAATGATATGTTTAGGGCCCTGTGAAATGTTTTATTTTTGCCCACCTTATGTTTTATTGTTACCAAATTCTGTGTTCTAGTATGTCTGATTATTTGAATGCATGGAAACAAGTTACATTGATTCTTTAGCCTTGTGAAATGTTTATTTTTCACAGAAATGCTGTGTTGTGTATGTGCATTTTTCTGGTTATCAAATGAAGGCCTAAAGCATTAATTTCATGCATCTTTTAATTAGTGAAAATTAAACACATTTAATTTTTTGGCAAATAAAGGAGATTTGCTATTACAATTAAAACATTGAAGAAATATATGATTATTCCTTAAAAATAGACTTTTAATAATTTTAGTAGTATTATTACGTACATTCGCTGAACGATGGTAATGTATTCCTGCCACATCTACATGTTAAACTGAACTTTTATTTTGAAGGGTTTCTGTGAATACCTTTAAATTTCTGTGTGTATATGATATGTTGATAGTTTTGCTCAAATGAAATGGTCAAATGCTCATGAAATGACTCACAGAGCAGTTCTGGAGATGTTGTTTGTGTGTTTATGTCCTCGTTTAGTGAGAGAGCAGACGCTAATATGACTGCAAGTGTCACGTGCGCTTCAGTATGAGTAGTAAACAAAATCGTGTGTCTGCGCCATTCATTAACAGAGACATGCAGAATTCATATTTAAAAAAGTCGTTTTGCGGCTTAATATTTACATATACTAGTCCATATTTGATTTAAGTGTAATGACCTACATTTGATTAATTCATCCAAACTTTGACAAATTCTGTGACATTTCACATTAAACTGTAAATTCTGTTTTTATGACTGGATTCCGCAATTCCGTCCGTGTTTTCCGCATTGCGGAAATCATAGGGCCCTAATTATGTGAATCGGTCATTCATTTGCTTTGAATGATCTTTTATTTTGATTTTAGTTCAAGCTACAAATGAAAAGAGAAAGCAATCAAATGACATACAAGTAGAGACATCCTCACTTGCAAACATTATTAAAATATAAACCATTTCTGAGTTGAATTTCTGATTAGATGACACACTCGCTTCAGCTCACATATACTCTGATGACCATAACATGAGATGATGATGCTTCACGCTGTTTATTATGAGTCCACGTTCAAATATTTATTTCAGCTGTGTGTAATTTTAGGTTTATCTCCTCGCACAAGACCTTCAGTCCGTGAATGTTTTCCCCTTCCAGCAGAAATAGGTTTGATTGCGGATGTAGCGACGGGCTCAAGTTTCTGTCTGCGCTGTTGTGTGATACGTCACATTCATCATAGCCGACTGTCGATGGAGGCGAGGCAGATGTTCCTTTGCACTTATCTGCATGTGTAATTAGGCCAATTTGCATATGTAGAGCATGAGGCACAAACACAAGCGTTTTTGCTTATAGTGATAAATATTGACTTAAGGGGGAAAATCTCGGTAAGATGCGATTATCAGTCGTTACACACTCGGACCGCCGCTGCAGATTAGTTCACGCGCGCTTCCGTCTCCAGATGTTTACTGAAGTTCGTTCGCAGTTGTTTGCGTATTAACCTACATTTACTCCGGCTAACCTTGACAGGCAGTCGAGGAGCAATTCTGACATGATTTTCTCAAACGCCTTAAAATCATTAGGAATAAAATGAGCTGCGTCTCAGGCGGGCTTTGCCTTGACGGGTGTGACGGGATCTCCAAGTATGGATCTGCTGCAAACGCTCATTATTATCAGAACATACGACGGTGCCGGCGCTCCATTAGCCAGGTGGCGTTCATTAGGTTAATTGCTGCCATTTCTTATTATTAATAGTTTGTGAAAGTGACACGCTTGGAAATGGTTCGGTCCGTGATTAAAGACGTGTGTCAAAGGTGTTGTTCTGCTTTTATTTTCTTATGTTTTGGTGCGTGTTTCAGCAGAAGTGGAGATTTGATCCTGATAAACCAGGGTTTGAGCGTTTGATTCTGTTGTTCATTTCTCACGGACGTCGCACAGATGAACTCGTCTTTCATTCTGAATGGGTGGTGAGTTGGGGAGTGAATCCGGATGAAGGTGTGGAGCGTGTTTCAGACGCGCTCGTATTAATGCATCACGCGTGGCTGTCAGGAGGGTAATTATGGCCAGAGCGGCTGATTCCCAAAGCGCTCTTGTGTTTCCAGACCTTCTGTTTTATCATGTTGGGAATGACGCGCTGTAGGCCATCAGCATTACGCTCTTTATGAGCTTCTAATGATGCTCTTTATTTGAACGCTGCTGAAACGTTTCCCTTGATTTTCCCTAAATTCAGGAAGATTATAGAGTATGAAAATGTTTTTTTGCTGTTCTGTTTTGACTCAGATAATGCTTGGAGTAGGAGTGTGAATCCCTCTCAATTCTGTTCAGGAATGGTTTTTGTGAACTCAGAACGATTCTGTCCGATTCGCTATGAGATTCGATTTGATTCGATTTGGATTAATGATTTGATTTCTATATTTAAAGTGCATTCATAGGATTAAATAAAGATTGTTCCTTTTGTGTCTTCTGTAGGACTACTTTACTTTCTTGAACCAAGCAAGTGATGCAAATTTATGCATTGGCAGATGCTTTTATCCCAAGTGACTTACATTGCATTGAAGGTATGTTCATACATACATATCAGTTATTGTTTAAATATTATTAAATATGCGTACAGGCTGTATATAACTGGAATATAGCAAAGAGAGCAGTGTGCAGATACAATACTTTCAGCTCTAAAATATTTTATTTTGTAAAGATGTAATTTCCGGGGTTTTTCCGTGAGGATTTGTAATCGGTGCATTGAGAGAACAAGTGAATTTCTGCAGGTAGATTCATAGAGACTTGCAGAACAGGTTCCGATTTGATCTTCTGCAGGTCTGACAGCTCTAAGTTCAGCTTGTTAGGAGGATGTTTGCTTACTGCAGTCTTCCAGGACTGCGATTTGATTGTGCATTTTCGGGAGATTCACGTGTTTGTTCCTGTGGACTCGCTGTCCTGCTCCGGCTTCTCACACTTCAGGTTCTGCTGAAGCTCTTTCCTCTACTTGCATGATTGTTTTATCATTTAGATAACATTGCATTTTAGGATACACACTGTGCACACTCGGAATACTGTATAGTGGTACTAATATGTGGAGCACAAAACCAGTCGTAAGTAGCACAGGTATATGTGCAGCAATAGCCACCAATACACTGAACAGGTCAGGATTATAGATTTTTCTTTTATGCCAAAAATCATTAGGATATTAACTAAAGATCATGTTCCATGAAGATATTTTGTAATTTTCCCACCGCAAATATATCAAAGCTTAATTTTGAATTAGTAATATGCATTGCTAAGAACTTCATTTGGACAACTTGAAAGTTTTATTTATTTTTTTTTTTGTGCACCCTCACATTTCAGATCGTCAAATAGTTGAATCTTGGCCAAATATTGTCCTATCCTAACAATCCATACATCAATGCAAAGCGTATTTATTCAGCTTTCAGATGAACATAAATCTCATGAAGCAGTTCTTCTTAAAGTGTAGAACGAGTTACTGCTAGTGGAATCACTAAATTAAATATAAATGTTAAAACACAATACATTTTAATTTAATCTTTGAGTGTTTTTTTTTTTTTTTTACATTTAAGTACAGTACAGTTTTTATTTAACTTTTAGGTACAATACAAATTGAATCTTTTTTTTTTTTTTTAAGTTTTTATTTACCTATATGTAAGCACAGTGCAGTGTTCATCTTTGTATTTAATGTATTTACAGACTTTGTATTTACAATGTTAAATGGCTGACAAACAATAAATATTCTTATTAGGAATAAAACTGCCTTGTTTTTGAACTGTGCAGAGCTGTAGCTGAATAGTTAGGCCCACTACACTACTGTAATTTAATGTTGGTCATTATGATGGTACTTTGAGAGACAAATATTTTCTGAGGTGGTACTTGGTATAAAAAGTCTGAGAACCCCTCAAGTCATAACGTGTAAATCTCAATTCAAAAAATTGACCCTTATGACTGGTTTTGTGGGTCACATATGTGATGAGCCCACTTACACTCTTTGTCTGCCTCTGATTGACTGAGCACCAGCAGTGTGCTCTTCACTAGATCTACTCTAGACTGAACACTCCTGAGATGAGATGCAAATGAAATTGGAATTCATTTGGAAACTTTTTTTTAAGGCATTTATCAGCCAATTATTGTGATCTCATGATATCTAAATTTCATCTGAGTGATACATTGATCTGTCATGCACTGGAAATACACTTCTGTTCAAAGTAAGATTTTTTGAAAGAAATTAGTACTTTTATTCATCAAGGACTCATGGAATTTATCAAAAGTGACAGCAAAGACATTTATAATGTAGCAAAAGATTTCAGTTTCAAGTAAATGCTGTTCTTTTGAACTTTCTATTCATCTGTAAATCCTGAAAAAATAAAATGTATCACAGTTTCCACAAAAATACTGGGCACCACAACTGTTTTCAACATTTTTAATAATCAGAAGTGTTTGTTGAGCAGCAAATCGTCATATTAGAATGATTTCTGAAGGATCATGTGGCACTGAACAGTGAACATTGGAGTAATGATGTGGAAAATTCAGCTTTGAGCACAGCAATCAATTATATTTTACAGTATATTCACATAGAAAACAGTTTTTTAAAATTGTAATAATATTTCACAGTTTTTCTTTAGCGCTCTTCTGAGCGCTAGTGTGAGTTCAGGGCCCTGTGATTCCGCGACGTGGACGGAATCGCGGAATCCAGTCATAAAAACGGAAATTACTGAATAACTCGGAATGTCATGGAATTTGTCAAAGTTTGAATGAATTAATCTAAAGTAAGTCATTACACTTAAATCAAACCACAATATGGACTAGCATCTGTAAATATTACACCGCAAAAATACCATTTAAATGTGAATCCTGCATGTTCTGCGTGTCTCTGTTTTAATGAATGGAGCAGACGAGCGCTTTTGTTTACTACACACACTGAAGCGCGCGTGACGCTCGCGGTGATTTCAGCGTCTGTCGTCTCACTAAATGAGGACATAAATACATGAACAATATCTGCTGAGAGTCACTTCATGAACATTTGACCGTTCCATTTTAGGAAAACTAGCGTTATATCATATACAGGAGAAATGTAAAGGTAGACACGGCAACCCGTCAAAATTAAAGTCCAATTTAACTTGAAGACATTGTGCCAGATATATATTACTACTATTACTACTACTACTAAAATGAAACAAACAATATTTTTATAGGGTGTAATCACACAACATTTCTACCATGTTTTAATTTTAATAGTAAATTCCCCTTTGTTTGCCAGAAAAAAAGTTTGATTAATTTTCAATAATTAAAAGAAATTAATGTTTTATGCCTTCATCTGATAACCAGAACATTTTGAATACACAACACAGAATTTCTGAGGGTAAAAAAAAAAAACCTTTTATAAGGCTATTTTAAGAATACATTTGGATTAATTAAGTATGCATTCAAATAATTAGGCACGCTAAAACTAAGAATCTGGTAACAATAAAACACATGGTGTATGAAATGTGAAAAGATTTCATAGGGCCCTAAACATGTCATTTTTGTTAAACCTTTAATAAATTGATGTGAAATTGTATAAGTTTCATGATTTTAATTAATTAGACATGCTCTTTGAGAAAATGTAATATTTTTTAATGTAACCATTAAAAAGGAGTTGAGAAAAATGAAAACAGAAAAAACGGAATTTGGGAAAAAATAAAACAGATTTCATAGGGCCCTACATCGTGTTGCAGTGCACACGTTTCATTGTCGTGTGTTTGCTGAAGGAGTGTTGATGCTGATTCAGATGCAGAGCCTCTCAAAGCTGTTTTTCATCTGATGATGTATTTACTCGTGGGAAAGCCTTTCAGACCTTAAACGGTGAGTCTAAACAAGCCCATAATTCAAAGTTCGGCCCATTGTTTGACACAGATCTGTTTTCACAGATATTAAGGGCAGTTTACCTCCTTTTAACTCAACAGGCTAAAGATTTAGCAATTAGGCCCTAATCACGATCATTATATGGAGTAATCCATCTGAAGCCTAACAGATGTGTGAATGTGGGCCGCCGCTGGTCAAGGTCCGGTGTTGATGTGTTCACGTAATGGCTGTTATTTGGCCGGTGTGGCGGTCGCTCGTGACTGGAATGTTCTCTGATCTTCACGCTGTGTTTCTTCTGTCTTTGTTCGCTGCAGCACACTGCCAAAAGTCAGGCAAAACATTAAGATTTGGAGTTCTCTCACTTACTTTTCAGTGTTGTTCTTTAGAGACTTAGTCCTGACCAAACCGCAGACGTGAACAGATTCACACATCAGGACTTTCTGTTGGTCGTTTAGTTTTTGTTTGTTCTTGTTGAGCCCCACCGACCCACATGAGCAGCATCGCTGCTCCACCACTGGGTTTGGATTGGATTGGTTATGATTATTTTTGGTTTTGTGCTGCTAGTGTTGTCAAAAAGATTGAATTTTCAATACATAACTG
Organism: Cirrhinus mrigala; assembly: GCA_036247105.1. Classification (NCBI taxonomy): domain Eukaryota; kingdom Metazoa; phylum Chordata; class Actinopteri; order Cypriniformes; family Cyprinidae; genus Cirrhinus; species Cirrhinus mrigala. The sequence goes on from CM070023.1 coordinate 34,160,217, forward strand.
TTCTGAGGTTTCAGTACTGATTTTCCACAGGATCGATGCACTGATAGCAGCTGTGTTTTCTTTATTTTTATTACACAATAAACAATGATTATTATATAAATCAATTAATAAAGTCGATAAAAAGAGATGCCCCGTCAAATACAGTGGGCGAGGATGTGGAAAGGCACTTTCGGTTTTAGTTTGTTCTGTCCAATCAGCACCGAGAATGGCTTAGACGCTGAATAAATGAACGGAGGAGGATGTGGAGTGCGGGATATTCCCGTCGGATCAGTTTTCCGGGTCCACCCCCCTCCGCAGGTGTTTGACATTGAGCGCTGCTGAAGATGAATGTAGCTTATGGCCATCCGTGGAATTGAGCGGCCCTTGGGAGCCGCAGCTTCCTCCCATGAAAGGCTCCTTTTTCAAAGGCCATCGTTTGCAGTGGGAATGTTCCTGATATCCCACAAACTCCGGCCCGTCGTCATCCCAACAGCCCAGGCCAGGCCAGGCCAGCTGCTGACGGGGCTCGAGCTTTTATGATTCTGAAAACATTAAACAAGTTATGATGTAAAATTAAAAAAAAATGTCTCAGACATGTAGTGCTCATTTCATGTCCATTAAAAATGCATATTCACTGACATAATAGATCTGTTGTCTAATATTTCTTAGAGAAAAACAAACTGATTATTAATACTTGAAAAACTATCTGCCAAATCAGAGCCGTGCGGTGAAACAACGTGCAGAAGAAAAAGAACACAAATCAGGAAATTATATCACATAAAACAGGAAATGATAATGATGACGAATCAGATGTCAGTATATTAGTGACAGTGATTTTGTGACTCGTTTAAGCAGATTTGTTTCAGTCATCGTTTCATCTGGATTTGATCTCTAAATGCATTAGCGCTTCCTCCAGGATTCAAGAACTGAGCTGATGCTCTTGAAAAGATTCAGATCAGCAGGTTTTCACAACAAAACCTTCCCAATTGCTACTCAAAACTAGTCCAACTGCATTTTGAGGGGGGGTCTCCCATTTAAAAATTGCATTCCCGGGGATAAAATGCACTCTTTTTTTTTTTTTTTTTTTTTTTCTTCTCATTGAGGTTCCCCTTGTAAATTCACATTTCAGGGGCTAAATATCACGTTATTGGGGTTGATCAAAAATAACCTGTGGCAACAGTGTTAAAGTAGCCCAATTCTGCAGGAAAACCGTCTGGCAACACTGCTGATCAGCGTTAAATGATTGTATCCGTTTCAAATATATTTCATTGAACTCATGTTTGTGGCTTTTGGTTTGAACCTGAACCCAAGAAAAATCTAGAAAAAATATGATTTTAAGGCCTGGAAAAATCAAAATAAATTCTGTTTTAAAAGATGACAGACTCCAACATCAAAAAATAAAACATAAATAAATAAATAAATACAGTTTTTTATATATGTGACCATGGACCTCAAAATTATTGATTTTATTTTATGCCAAAAATCATTAGGATATTAAGTAAAGATCACGTTCCATTAAGATATTTTGTAAATTTCCTACCGTAAATATATTAAAATTTAATTTTTGATTAGTAATATGCATTGCTAAGAACTTCATTTGGGCAACTTTAAAGGTGATTTTTTCTCAATATTTAGAATTTTATTTTTTTTTTCTCTCAGATTTTCAAATAGTTGTTTCTTGGCCAAATATTGTTGTATCCTAATAAGCCATACATCAATGAAAGCTTATTTATTCAGTTTTCAGATGGTGTCTAAATCTCAAATTGACCCTTTTATATATGTATGTGTGTGTGTGTGTAAACTCTATATATATATATATATATATATATATATATATATATATATATATATACTTTTTTTTTTTTTTTTTTATATGTAACAGAATGATTGCAGTGTTTTAGGTGTCCACCTTTTTTAGTCTTAACTGTTTTATTTCTTTTTAAATCTTTTATGATGATTATTATTATTGTTGTTGTGATTTAATGATTATTTTAACTTGCCTTGCCTGTTGTGAGCTCATGTTAAATTTGTACTCATAGATATATACGGTGTATTAAATATGTAAAAGTACCAGCATCACAGTAGATGTGTCATATATAATAATATATACTATACAGGAGCATTTAAAATGAACTATTCAGAAATTAAAAAACTTCAAAGAGATGTTTTCTTATATATAGCGTACGTACACATTTGTGCGTTGATGACGTTCTGCGTCAGCGACTGAGATGTGTTGTGGCTTTGTGAGTGAGTCGGTGAGGTCTAGAGGTGTGTTGTGTTGTGTTGAGCTGACGCAACAGCCGCTCATACGACACCTATATTCCTCTGATTTCACACGAACCCGGCGCTTTGTAAGCCTGCGTCTCGCACGAATCATTTGTCCGGGGCGTTCATCTGGAACAACTTTGCCACACTTGTTTCCATGTTCCTGGAGATTACAGGCCGGCCGCTGGCGGCTTTGAAGCACTCCTCTCTCTTTGTCTGCATGCAATGCACTCTGGTAATTAACTTTGTCCTTCTTTTATTTGTTCCAGTCTTCCTCCGTCCACTCTTCTGAGCATCTTCTCCCAGGAGTACCAGGTTAGAAGTTTTCTTCCTTTGTGCGGCCTGACAGCTGCCTAATTGAATGATGAATGTCCCCTTATTTCTGTGTAATTGAACTGCCAACTCTCTGATTGGTTTGGAGGATTCCCCCCGACCGACACACACACACACACACACACACACACACACACACACTCACGCTCGCCTGACGGAGGGCCGTGCCTGAGTCTCGGTGGACCTCTGCCAACCCGGCCCCTCCATCTGTCTAATAACATCGAGCCGCTGCTTATTTGCCGGACCTGTAATAAATTATGCTAAACCATTATTATTCTGACAATAATAATTTCCCGGTGTAGCGCGGCTCCGCGTGCTAAATGTTTGCTGACTCGCGCTGTCGCGGCCGCTTTCGCCGGCTGACAGCCGATGATGATAGATGGCCGCTGCTGCGGTGGCAGACGGCTACAGAGGCACAAAATAGAGCCATTCATCATCCGGCCGACAGCTGTCACTCACTCGCTGTGTCTCGGCAGAATTACTTTTGTAGTTTTTAAATAAGTTGTTTTTAAGCGCCGCTCTCGCTGTCCTCGGGTTAAGACGCCGCTGAATCGCATTAAGAATGAAAGCCAGAGTGGTTGTAGTTTAGTAGAACAGGAAATGAAAGCGCAGGGCCACCTGACCCCTCACAGCCATAGCGAACGCTTCTACACACCAATCTGCATCCGCTCCCAGCATAACCAATGCATCGCAGGACGACTCCTTTTATATCACGCCGCAGCTTCATACCGCAATATAGGTATTTTTGCTCGCAAATAATCTCACTACCGTTCGAAAGTTTCTTTTTTTACCAAGACTGTATTTATTCGAGCAAAAATGCTGAAAAAAAAACCTGAAAAAATTACAATTTAAAATCTGCTTTCTACGTGAATATCTGTTCAAATGTATTTGATTTCTGTGATGCGCAGCTGAATTTTCAGCATCATTACTTCAGTCTTCAGTCACATGATCCTTCAGAAATCATTCCAAACAAACCTTCCATAATATAAAGTTTACCCTCATCTCATGTAGCGTAGTTCAGGTCCTGCTCTGTATTTTTGCATCACGTAAATATCATCAAGTACTCCTGATAGTCGTGCAGATATATATTTAGTAGCAAAGTCACAGAAAAACACACACACTATATGAAGTCCAACCCAATGACTGATTGATAATCCAGAGTGTGGTGATATTTTACATACACAGTATATATATGTGCATTCATTGGTTTAAGTCCCTGCTCCGATGTGCTGTATGTTTCAGAAGAGAATGAAGCGCAGCATGGTGAGACATCACGCTCCTGATGTGGTCAAAGCATACTATCAGAGGTAAGAAACACCTCACACGTCAGCTCCAGCCCTCCACAGATCACATTCAGGTGTTCTTGAAATACATTTGGACAAGTTTTACATCGACAAGACTTCGCTAAAATGCAAAGACCTTAATATAGAAATATTGACCTCCTGCTGATCCAGTCAGGTGTTCAGACACATCTACTCTTGAATCTTTATTAAACATTCTCAGGAACATTTGTCTTCATTAGAATGCAGCTTATTTACAATACATCAAAACCCATAAAAACCCATCAAAATCACTAATGTCAACAATTACTCAAACGATATCGTATACTATTTGAACTGAACTGAGCTGGATGATGACATCATTGAATTCAATGATGAACTGCCTTTAACTGACAATTGAGTGTTTACTTTTGCCCTTTTGCATTATTGACGCACTATTTCCTATTTAATACTGTACAGCCACTTTGTCACAATTCTGTATTGTTAAAAGCGGTATATAAATAAAGGTGACTTGACTTGACTTGACTCAGTAAACCAGTTGACAATGAAACAAAGCATCTTCTGCTCTGTGTGCACCTTCCCATATTCTTTCAAATACATCTTAAAGTCATTTACCGTCCCTGTTTATTATGACTATTTTTCACATAGTGAAATAATAGTGCAGCGATTTAAAAAAAAAAAAAAAAATTAGGAAGTAACACAAATGAAAGTCTGGGGATAATGTAATGATCAAACCTTTTATATTTGAGCTGCTTCTTTGTCTAGATCAGAGATTTCCAAACCAGGGCTTATGGGCCAAAGTTTTCCCATCATAAACTCTGATTTGGCCCTCCATGGCAAAAAAAAATAAATAAATAAATGAATAAATTAAATAAAATAAAGAGAGGGGAGAAAGAAAAGATGCCATTGAAGCATATATTTGTTTTATTTTTGCGTTGAAAACAATATTATTTAAGTAAATTGTATCTAAAAAAATAAATTAAGTATTTAAGTATTTAATTAAGTATTTAATATTAAAAAGTCTTAAAGTTTTTTAAATTATTTAATTGTAATATTTATTTATTTATTTATTTATAGACTATATCTTATAAATGAACTTTTTGTAAAAATGATTACAGCAGAAGCGATTGGATCAAAGGGTTTTAAGGTGATAAGACGCTGTGTTCAGTGTGTCTGAACATTTGTCTGGTGATGTGTATAGATCAGCTATGAAAAAGCTCAGGTGGGACACTGCTGTTTGTTATTCTCCCAAAAACCAGATGATCTGACTTTTGACAAACACGCTCGTATGTGAAGGAAAGCTGCGTTACGTAGCTTATTAGCTATTATTGTGATGCGAGCGCGACGGATCTGCGAGGGCTTTGTGGTTTCAGGTTAATGATGGGCCTCGTCTGGTTTGGGTTTTGGAGCCGTAGAGGCTGAATCCATCAGGGACGCTGACATGTCCTGGCTGGTCTGCTCTTGTTGTCCTCTCTTCCCATTTGTTGACTCTCTTCCCCATTGTTGTTCTTTGTGGTAATGAAGGTACCGCAGCGAAGCCAAGACACGTCCGACGGCCCCGCTTCTGCTGGAGCTCGCCAACCAGGTACTGAAATACACGCTTTATTATTCTTCAGCAGGATTCTGCTCGGTTCTCCAGCAGAGTTTTGCACAAACATAATTAACCCAGAAGATTCAAAGATTCATTGGGAGTTTTCCCAGTCTGTTAGTACTTATATAAATTGGGCTAATGGTTCGGACTATTAACCAATGATTTGGTGCAATTATCCTTCATGGAAAAATAGTTCAGTGTCATTATCATAAGTGACATTCATAAATGCGTCTGCGCTCTATTATTGACACGCGGGTCAGTGGTTAATATCTCTATTTAGGTGTGCTGTTTACATATTGAAGCTCTCTCTTACTTCAGAAGCTTCATTAAGTGGACTGGTTTCTGTGTCATCTGAGGGTCTGTGGATTACACTCAGTGAGGTTACAGTGAATTACAGTGAGAGGTGTTCACACTGTTCTCTCTCGTTACGGGCTGATCTGCTCACACTCCTGTCATCGCCGTACTGCTCTTTAACTTGTCATTCAGAGGCCGGCATTTACTCGCACTGATCTCATAAGAAATAGTCATACAGCCTCCATTCATTACTGCCTGAACCATGAAATCTGCTCTGTTTTCTTCTAGTGTTCTAGTGTTTTTTTTCTCCCCCATTTTATTTTATTTTTTTTAAAATTCCAATTTAATATGAAACACAAACATGTACATTCAAGCTGCTCGCATATTATTGTAGCCCAGTTTGTGCTGAATACAGTGTAATCAGACTTTAGCCATTACTTTTTTTTTTTTTTTTTTTTTAAGATACTGAAAAAAATACAAATGTCAGGGCATGTCAAAACTTCTCCAGGGCCCCAAAACACCTTCAGACCTCAGAGGGTTAATAATTTTTGAGCATTTAAAAAAAAAAGGGGCCCTATGATATGTCTTTTTTTTCTGAAATTGTTCATTTTTAATATTGTAAAACTGTAATTTACTGTATTACTTCATGAATGCTTGCAACCGTTTTTAAGAGTATGATTTATAACACACTATGAACAGCATGTAATATCCACTTAAGTTGTATTGAATTACATTTCCCATAGTTATACAGTGTTGGCAGTCTCTTTCTTGCCATTGTTTAACAAAATCCTATTGCATTGTTTCAGATGTGAAAGGGTTACCAATGTCCTTAAATGTGAAATGAGCATTAGCCTCACAGGAAACACTCAAATATCAACAACCACTCATAAGATGTAGTGAGATATAGGACAAATGCTGCATAATTAGTGTCAAGATAGACATTTATATTAAATACATTCATAAGTAGTGGCTCTATAATCCATTATAATGCAAGTGCATATAGCATGGTGTTCATAAATGTATTCTAACTGTTGTTATGATTATTCATGAAATGAGACAACAGGCTGTATTATAAGGGTTACTTTTAGAAATGTTATGAATAAAAGTGTGTTTTATAGTGTGTGAGGAAGCACGGGAACTGTTTGTTTAATAATGTGTGCTCTTGTTTGGCATTATAATGCGTTCAGAGCTCTGCTTGTGTCTGTAGTGATTGTGGATCCGCTGAACTGATGTACAGTTTGTTGTTGAAGGATCTGAACGCCGTTCCTCATAAGTGTCTCATGACTCAGTTTAATGCGCTGCTTCACATTTACGCTGTGCTCTCATGGCGCTCCGCTCGTCGCTAATTGCTATAGTCATAGCGCTTTATGGCACAATATATATCGCCAACTGAGCTACACTATAAAAACTGATGAGAATTAGAGCCCATCGCTCGTCTGCGATTTGACACGCAAACACCGGTGAATCCGGCTCCGGTCGTGCAGAGCGAGTCTCGTGTCTGTTATTTAGCATGATTAAAGAATGATGAATGTGATCGGAGCTTCATAACCGTTACTCACACGTTTCAGACGAGAGATTCGCTCATGATTAATTTGAAAATGATGAGAACGAGCACCTGAATCGGACGGGGAAACCTCACGCAGACGTCATTATTCAGTGTCAGCTCTGATGTGTCTTTGTGCGCTCGCCGTGTTCCTCATCTAGCCGTGTTACACGTGAACGTGAGGCTGACGATAGTGAGTCTGTGCGCTTCAGAGAGACGCACACCTCGGGCTGGAGCACAGGAGCGTCACACCGTCTAATGATGACGAATTCTGTCTGAATAATAACAGATGGGAGGATGTTTTTTCTGTTCAGCTGCTGTAGTGAGTGTGTTCAGAATGAAACCTCACACCACACATTAAACGTGATTTATGCACAACTATCATCATCAACCATCAGTCTACCAATGGCTTACGCTAAACCAAAAGTAATAGTTCACACAAAAGTGCAAATCTCCTGAAAGTGTGCTCACCCTCAGGCCATCCAAGATTAGGATGAGTTTGTTTGTTCATCAGATTTGTAGAAATGTGTCATTCCATCACTGTCTCACCAATGGATCCTCTGCAGTGAATGGGTGCCGTCAGAATGAGAGTCCAAACAGCTGATAAAAGCATCACAATAATCTACAAGTAATCCACACCACTCCAGTCCATCAGTTATCATCTTGAAAAGACAAAAGATGGAACAAATCCATCAAAACATTTTAAACTAAAATCTGAGTCCAAAATCCATAATAACGCTTCCTCCAGTGAAAAGGTGGCCTGGTCTGAATCAGGAGAGAAATCTGCACAGATCAAGCACTGTTTACAAGCCAAAACAGCTCTAAACAAATATGTGGCTGGATTTTGATGTGAGAGACAACAGGACATGGACTTTTTTCACTGGAGGAAGTTTTATTATAGATTTTAGTTAAAAATGTCTTAATGATGGATTTGTTTCATCTTTTGTCTTCTCAAGATGTTAACTGATTGACTGGAGAAATTTCTCCAAATCTGTTCATTCATCTACACCTTGGATGGTCTGAGAGTGAGGGCATTTTCATTTTTGGGTAAACTTATTGCCTTAAGCACGTTAAACTGACATGCAAGAAAATGCATTAACACGAAAAACGTAACAAGCAAGCATCAAAATATATAACATGGATTGAAAAAAAATATATCCTAGTGCTATTTTTAGTTACATTATTTGTGGTTATAAGTAACCTCAGTATAAGATATGTCATGAACATTCACCTGCTGCAGGTGAGAAACAGGTGTGCACATTTGTTCATTCTTTTTGCGACAACCTAATTTTACTGCATTTGTATATTTCGTATTTCCTGATTTGTTATTATTAAGCAGAATGCTGTTGACTATCTGTGAGCAGTTTAATGTAGAGAGCAGAACTCAGTGAGGTGGTGATGGCAAAGGTTTGTCTCTGTGGCAGATCTTTGTGAAGGTGAGCCGCAGGTGTGGAGCTCAGCGTCAGTCGTGATCTGAGCTCCAGGTGTTTTACCTTCAAAGAGCTGCTCCTCCATCAGGCCTTCTCTTCTGTTCCAGCACGCTTTTAAGCCTTGCTGTAACTTAAAGTGAGAATCTCATCTTGTTTTTTTGTGTTTTTAGAGGCTTTCTCTTCCTGAAGTTTCTGTGCGTTACATTTGGATTGAGGTCTTTCATATCAGACAGATGAATACTGAATGCTGCACGCAGTCAACTCGCTGGCGTGATCCAGAACATTGAGACTGAGACTGTGTTAAACTTAAATCAACATTTAACTTCTGCCAAGATGTAGTTTAAATAGAAACCTCATCTAAAAACTCTTACAGTGCTGTCCTTCGTATTAAGAATTGGTTCTCAAATGCCCAGTGTTATATGATATGGACACTACTTTAACATATATAACTCTTGATTTCCGTTTTTTTTTTTTTTTTCATTTTAACAAAAATTAAACAAAATTAGTTTCCATGAACAAAACAGGGCTTTTATTTTTAGTGAAAGGAGGTGAATAACCTTGCAACCCTAAACTCAAAATAACAATATGGTTTTTGCTTAAAAACTTAACATAAAACTGAACATTTATAAAATGAAATATAGGCTAAATGAAATGGAAAAAAAAAAAAAAAAAAAAGACTCTAGACTGTAGCTTTCCTGGGACTTAATGTTGATTTGTAGTAGTGTGTGTTAATTTGAATATTTGAAAACGTGTATTTGATTCATCATTTCTCATTTATACAGATGCAGTTGGGTTTAATGGTTAAACCTGATTAATTCAGTCAATACAACAATTTGTGGACCAATTTAGAACATGTCATTTCTAACAAACTGTTTTGCATAGCCTCGTTTTTCCTTTTTGAAGTAACATCTTAGTAAGTATCTTTGAGGACTAATTGGAGTGTAATAAATGTGATTAAATGATTAAACATCCAGTATTGATCATTACTGATCACATGAGTAGCGAATGCAGGTGTGTTGATCAGTGCATCTCTCACACTCTGTTTCTCTCTGTCAGGTGGACCTGTCTCCGGCTCTCTTGGCCCGTCTGATTGTGGAGTGTTTTCTGGAAGAGCGTGAGGCTTCAGTCCGTGAGTAGAGGTGTTTATTTCCTAATGAGAGACAGACAGACTCCTGCCAGCACTTCCTGCGGCACATGAGTGACAATTAGGCGTCCTGCGGGCCACCCAGCACTTAACTGCTGTTTAGATCAGTGCTGTTATTTATAACCCTCCATTTATTCTGAGCCTCGTCTACCTGAGCGCCGCCTCCTCGTCGTCCTCCTCCTCCTCACACTCCCACTGTATCAGACACACACCTGACAGAAAGACATGCAGCACATCTATCAGTATTAGGCATGTGTTGATCAGTGGTGACAGCTGATTAGTTGGTTTCAGACACAGGTAAAATCTTTTATCGAAACATTGTAATGCACAGGAGTAAAGATGGATCTTGAGTTCTGCTCCTGAAGAATATACTGTGTGTGTGTGTGTGTGTGTGTGTGTGTGTGTGGTCAGTGTGTTTCTGGATGTCAGTAGAAGTGTACCTTCGAGGGTTCAGTGAATACAGACTCACACAGCATCCGCCATCTTCCTCTCCGCTCTCACACACACACACACACACACACACACACACACTGGTTCAGTACGAGTGTTGGAGAGCAGAAGTACAGCGCGTCAGAGACAACACGTGTGCTGGATTTAATCAACAGAGAGATTCCAGTGCATGCGTGCTGCTCAACTCTGCCACCGCACACTCGTATGTCAAAGTCAAGCGTGTGATTACTTTGGAGCGCTGTTATCCACTGCTTGTCAAAACGCTCCTGCCGTGTGTAGAACAAGGCAATACTGTGTGACGTAGACCACCCTCAGTCTGCTGGAAACTCATTATAAATCAACAGCATTTCCACAAGACTCCACTGACCCGATGCTTTGGCAAACACACAGTCTTATCTGTTTAGTTATGGCATATCATCACTCTGATAAAGCTGAATAAAGCTCATATGGAGACATTGTACAGCACCACATACTCTAGAGACAATTGTTTATCACTTTTGTAACCTACCAAAGAAATGGTATAATTAGGGAGAATATCCAGTAATATATCAGTCCCTCAGACTACTACTGATTCACCGAGTATAGTGAGGTTTTAGCCCCACTTTATGTGAAGTGTCTTGAACTACTGTGTACTAACATTTGAAGTAATCATTTGAGATATTGTACTTATTGTGCACATGCATGTTATTATGTTGTACTTGTATTTAAAAATACCTGCAATCTATAATTAATTTCTGTAGTTACATCTATAATTACACCTACACGTACATCTTAACCCACCCTTACACCAACCCATACCACTAAACGTCCATAAACTCGCCTGTATCCAACAGTAGCAGTTCTTGTACACAGTAAGTATGTGCATTGTACTTATCATTTTTATGTAAATGCATAGTTAAATAGACCTAATAAAGGGTGACCTTTTTAATAGATGCTGTATTATATCAGCTCCATTAACTCATCTGATAAATGTGTGATTTAGAGAACGTGTTTTCCCAAAAATCTGGGTAAAGGCTGTAATTACTCCAGTTTTTAAATCTGGGGATTCCAGCCTGCTTTCAAATTATAGTCCAATCAGTATCAATTTTTACTAGTTTTGTCATGGATTTTAGAGAATGTCGTAGCAGAACAATTAATAAATTATCTAGTTCAGGGGTGGCGAACTCCGGTCCTGGAGAGCCGCAGCCCTGCAGAGTTCAGCTGCAACCCTAATTAAAACTCACCTGCCTAGCTTCCTAGTAACCCCTTCAGACCTTGATTAGCTCGTTCAGGTGCGTTTGATTAGGGTTGAAGCAAAACTATGCAGGGCTGTGGCTCTCCAGGACCGACGTTCGCCACCCCTGATCTAGAGTGTAATATTATCTACCAATATCAGTTTGGTTTTAGACCATAACATTTTAAAGAAGGTGTAAATTATTGTTTTTGTTTTTTGGGTGAGGTGAGGTTTTCTTTAGATCAGGGTTATGAGGTGGGAGCAGTGTGTATTGATCTGAAAAAGTGCAGTGTTAATTTTGTCAACGAAGACGACGACGAAAAATATTCGTTAACAAACGTTTTTTCTGTGACTGAGACGAGACATTGACAAGCTAAAACATTATCATATCTGATGATGATTTAAAAACTATGATGAAATTTATGTCACGTCTTCATTAACAAGATGAGACGGAACGAAAATGTTAACATCCTGTATCTGAAAAAGTTATATATAATAACTTAGAATTTTTGAAAAAGAAGCACAAGACGACAAATACGATAGAGATACACATTTTTTACTTAACATGTAGGCTATACAGTACATTTATTTAACATCGTTTGTTGGTTAATATTAATGTTCCTTTAAGACAGAAAGCATGCATGCATCTTTCCACTGCAACTGCCCCTTATCTGATTGCAATCTAATGACAGATGCACTTTTTGAAAGATGACAGTTATAACAGATATATAAGTGTGTATATATAAATATATATATATATATATATATATATATATATATATATATATATATATATATATATATATAAATGAACAACTATAATTTGTATAAGTCACTACTGTTAAAGGGATAGTTAACCCAAAAATGAAAATTGTCATCATTTATTCAAGTTTTCCCAAATTCAATCCTTGATTCAAATTTATCATAAGCTTAATTGATTTGGTCTAGAAGAATTAATGATTATTTTTGTTTGAAGACTAAAATAGCTATCAAAATAAATGTTGGTAACTGCAGCTTGACTAAAAGTAATGACTAGAAGTGACAAAAATGCAATGACTTTTCGTCGACTAAAACTATAAAAGACTCAAATGACTCAAATGTGACTAAGGGTGCTTTCACACCTCTAGATTGATTGCTTTGTTCTGAAATGGGTTAAAATTATTACAATGTTGCTTTTTATTCATGGTGCGGTTCGCTTTCACACAGCAAAGTTTCTAAACGGACCAAATGTGTTAATACAAGTCACGCGCTAGTAAACTGTCCTCTCATTGGTCAAAGTTCCACGTTTGTTTCCGGGATTCCGCTCAGCTGTCATCTGTCAGGATGGAACAACAACTGCTTTGCGGGCTTATTGTTGCATTTTTTTTTTTTTTTTTTTTTTTTTTTTTTTAATCGTTATATTAATTTATAATTTTGAGCAAGAGTCCAGGATTCGTCAGGAAAACATTTTTAAAACACACCTACTACAAACAGCAAAAAGACGGCATTATAAAATGAAAAGGCGTGCTTTGATTTTGAATGGCGCAGACAGACACAGGTTCATTTTAAGCAGTATTAGCAAAACAACAAAGCTACTGCTGTTCATGGAACTGTAACTACCTATTATACAGTGTGATAAAGCCTGGTTTGTTGGTCCATTGGATCGGATTGCTTTCTCACTACAACCGAACCGCTCCAGTGTTCTTTTGAAAGCGCACCGAGACCACCTCTTCAAGGAGTCCGCTTTTTGTTGCGCACTCGAGTACGCTTGCTACATTCACACCTGCCCAAACGAACCGCACCAAGAGGGAAAATGAACTCTAGTGCGTTTCAACCGAACTAAATGAGGCAGGTGTGAAAACACCCTAAGACTATTAAGCATTTTAGTCTCAAGATAAAGAATAAGACTAAATGACAAAAATGGCTGTCAGAATTAACACTGAAGAAGGCAGAGTTAACCATACTATACTTAATCAAATCTAAATCAAGTAAAATTTCATTTTAGTAAACAAACAATTGAATGGTCTGTCTTGTATATAAATGAAAGAGAGCAATGAGTGAGAATTGAGCAGGAAAAGTCATCGTTTGTGAACAATAAAATGGACATACCTCAAGGTTCAGTATTAGGCCCGTTGCTTTTTAGCCTGTTTATAAGTGATTTACCGAGCTGTTGTCTAGACATTAATTACAATTCATTTATGATGATGGTAATTTAAATATAAGTCACCAGCCATAGTTGCAGTGATTTTAAATGCTCAAATGGAGAGAATATCCCTGTGGCTCCAGGAAAATCACCTTATTTTCAACATAAAGAAAGTAGAGGAAGATTTTGTGTTTCTCTAATAAAAAACAAAAATGGTGCAAAATGAAGATATAGCGGAGGTACGTTTTTAGGAAATGTCTTCACAACTCAAATTTGATAAACGTAACTCTCAGAAACAATAAAAACACACACCTAATATTTGCATTTTATATTTTCTTTTATTTCTTTTTTTACTTTAGTTTTTTAATATGAATTTTTGTCGTTTTCAAACCTAAAATCAGCAAAATGACGCGGTTTGCATTTCGCTCTAAAAACAGCAGCATAGCCTAGATTTGTGCTTTCATTCTGAATAGAAATCTTATACAGTATTACAGTTAATCAACATAAAATGGTGATTCTGCATTAACGACTGTCGACCGTGTCGGTGCACAGATGAGCGCTCTGAACTTATTTAGCCAGTACATGCACCTGTGCTCCACTTATGCACATCCTCGATGATAACCCTGTTTGTCCATGCAGTTTCCATATCAGACAGTAATTCAAAATAATGAAAATATTTCATTGGAGGTTTAAAATGTGCGATAATGCATTTGTGAGGTGTTGAGAACACGAACTGAGCGCATGTAATTAAAGGACAATGCTTTCTTCAGTTTCATAGTGAGAGAATGATCCCTGTGTTGATATTCTTTCGTCTGAAACGTTTTACCAGAGGCTCAAGCCTTTCTGTTCTCCGTGGCGTTAGGTTCACGTGGCCGCGCCAGCCGTCCCCACTAGCCCAGCTCGGATTCAAATGAAAGTGACGTGTATTTTGACACGCCGTCTTCTCCTCCAATGACCCGGCTGTCCCGCGGCAGTGAACTCCTGCGCACATGGGCTCCGCGCTTCAATTACTGAATCTCCCTGTGTGAATATTAGACTTTTGTAATGTGTTGCTTTCATCAAACAATGCCTGGATAATTGTCTTTGCTGGCAATTAGCTAACAGGTTTGTCCGGCGCTATCGGCAAGCGCATCCATCATTCCCACTCGCTCTGTGTTTCCAGCCGGCGCGCGGATCGATAGCCTCATATACGCCAGCCGCGGCCTCTCAGCCTCGCCCTCGCGCACCACCATCTTTTATTTTCTTTCATTCCTTTTTTCCCTGTTTGCATTTAAGAGACGCAGAAATTGCGCCTTTGGGACGGCCGAATATATATCCACTCACTTCAGCGAGATCAATAGAGAGTTTGAAATTGTTTCTGAAGTCTTTTCTCGGGTGAGCGTTGTGCCCGTGTTTTCCCCAGACCGTTGCAGCGGCGCGCGGCCCAGATGGATGCGCATGTAAATAAATCAATACGTTCAGGGCATTTTCAGCACATATCGAATATGATATCAACATCTATAATCCTTCCTCTCCTGCGGACGGCTGCGAGGGGATCTTCTGAACGCCAGACTTTCCTAGAAAGCGCGTCAGATGCTGCAGCACGGCTGGTCGTTTTACTCGGGTCTCTTTGGTGTTTTGTGGCCGTGGGCTGGACGCCTCATGGTTAAATGAGGTGATTGTTAAATTCTGCCTCTATTCACGTTACCTTTTCTTTTTTTTAAAGCATTTGAGCCCGAAGATCCAGTGAATAATGCTTACCGCTCATTCCTGCGCTGAAAACATTGAGGTTGAGCGCGGCTGTGAATGCTTGACGGAAGCAGCGGCCATTTTAACTGCAGTCAGCTTGTTTTTCCATTTCTCCAACACATTATGTGACGTTAGACGGGCACCAGTTTATGTGTTGACCATCGACATGCCTGTTTTGGACTTCACATGCACATAAAGTCATGCTTAATGATGTGAGGAAAAATAACGCTTCTAGTTATGTTCAAAGAGGAAACAGGAACATAAATATTTCAAATAACCCCATCATATTCAAGGGTTAGTTCACCCAAAAATGAAAATTCGGTCATTAATTACTCAAGTTTTTTTTAAGGGTTTTGATGAAATCAGGGAGCTTTCTGCTCCTTCATCGACAGCAAGGGTACTACCACATTCAGGGCTCGGAAAGGTACCAAGAATAAGGGCTGTCAAATGATTAATCACGATTAATCGCATACAAAATAAAAGTTTGAGTTTGCCTAATATATGTGTGTGTAATGTGTGTAATTATTATGTATACATAAACACAAACACATTCATGTATATATTTAAGAAATATTTACAACTTATTTACAAATTTACAGTAAAATATTTACAAACAGAAATATTTATAATTTTTATATAATTTGTTATATATATATAAAAAAATTGTACATAAAAACATATTTCTCTTAAATGTATACATTAATTTGTGTGTATTTATATATACATAATGATTACACACAGTATACACATATATTAGGCAAACTCACTTTTATTTTGTATGCGATAAATCGTTTGACAGCCCTACCAAGAACATTGACAAAATATTCCACGTGACATCAGTGGTTCAACCGTAATCTTATGAAGCTATGAGAATTATTTTTGTTGCACAAAAAACTAAAATAACAACGCATAGTGCTAGTGTGACACAGCGATGAATTGTTGAATAAAGTTATTTTAGTTTTTTGTGCAACAAAAAGTGCTCTTTCTGGACCTTGAATGTGGTTGTACCCTTGCTGTCTGTGGAGGATCAGAGAGCTCTCGGATTTCATAAAAAATATCTTGTGTATCAAAGATGAATGAAGGTCTTACAGTTTAAAACAACATGAGGGTGAGTAATTAATGACAATTTAGAATTTTGGGAGAACTATCCCTTTCAGTAATGTTAGGCGTTGCTTTTCGAGCTGGATGAGCTAAGGCTGATTCCACCAAACAGATCTTATGAGATTAATCATATGGATGCACAGGATAAACAAAATGACCGCACCAGTGAATGTGACCATGTGGGTCAACAACTTAAAACATTCTATAACAATAATGAACTCATTACTTTATTATGTATATGACAGTCCTGGTCGTAGTCAGTAATTGCTGTTTGAGATGCATGAGCTGAAAGTGAACAGTGAATAAACACTGGTAAACTTAAACACTGTGGTAGCAAGTCACTGACCCAATTATCCCATATGAGAATAATAATAATGTAATATCACAGCCACATGGGTTCATTATCAAAGTGATTCCGGGCATCAGTGTATGCTTTCAAAGACATAGTTTCACTTTAGTTTCTGGTCTGAATGGCCCGTCTTGACTCTTACCAATCAAGATAGACTGTAAAAAATGATATGAGATATTTAAAAACAGCAGTGTAGTTGCTAGAACGTTACTGTAAAAACATAAAAAAATAAAAAAATACGGTGGCAACATTTTAGATTTCACAGATTTTGAATTTACAGTGTAAAAAAAAAAAAAGTATGTCATAAACTGATCTAATGTTAATATACCAACCTAATGAAGTAATAAAATCTGTTTTGTAACAATAAAAACAGGTGATAAAGATAAAGAAACATGAGAAATCAAAGGTCATCACTAGTAGCTTTTCCACAAGCTGAAGTGAATACTAACGAGTGCAAAACAAATACAAAACACCATCATGGTGACATAATTGATACTTGAATAATGCAGTAAGCATGCAGTTAACAACATAAAATGTAAACTAAAACCCTATAATGTTAAAAAAAAAAAATAATAATAATAATAATTTTTGTGAAAAACCATCAAATGTGAGATGTCACTCAGACTCTGGGAAGGTCGATTTATTATTGGTTATTGGGGGTTCACTGTAAATTATAAGATTGCTTATACGTTTTCCTCTTTGAAATTTGCATGTTTAACTGTATTTTACATATAACAGCATTTTTTCATTGTTTATAGTAAGGAAACCTACAGTTAACAGGTGTTTACTGCAGCATTTTTAGTCTTTTACTGTTAAAATGATTTTTTTCTAAAATTAGGGCCTTATCATTTCCGCAATGCGGAAAACATGGACGGAATCACGGAATCCAGTGATAGAATGGAATTTACTGTATAACGCAAAATGTCGTGGAATTGGGCAAATTGTGGATGGATAAATAAAAAGTAGGTCAGTACTCTTAAATGAAAACATGATATGGACCATTGTGTCTGAATATTAAGCTGCAAACATACTATTTAAATATAAATTCAGCATGTTCTGCTTGTCTCTGTGTTATAGGACGTAATGACTTGATGAGCATTTTACTGTTTCATTTGAGAAGAACTATTGTCATGTCACATATACCAACAGAAACTCGAAGGTCTTCACAGCAACCCATCAAAATAAAAGTTCGGTTGTCAGTGTTGATAGCGTAGTGGTTAGATCACTGACATACAGTGCAACCGCACCTCTGGCGACCCGAGTTCAAGTCACATCTCAATGTCTTTTGCCAATCCCATTCTCAACTCTCCACCCCATGCTTTCCTGTCATTCTCATGAAAAAGGCCAAAAAATAAAAATAATAAATAAAATAAAAATAAATAAAATAGAATTTGGGGAAGAAGAAAAAAATGGAATTTGTGGGAAAAAATAAAACCGATTTCATAGGTTCCTACAAAATGCCACGATAACCAATTAGAAAAAGAAGGATTTACTTTTTAATTCACGCAATCGTCGTTTTCTCGATTGAGTATCGCTGCCTCTTTCGAGTGCTCGAGTACTCCTGCCCATCCCTAACTACAGAGGCAGATCTGGGCTCGCGCTCTGTGAAGGTAAGCGCATCGGGCGGGTGAATCTGGCCTTTGAATACTGAGATACAGGCTCTTCATTAGCAGCTGCAGGAGGCGGGTGAGGTAAGCAGTTGCCTTGACAAGTATACTAATTACTAGCGCGGAGCGGCGGAGCCGGAGCCGTGGAGCTCAGAGACGGGCCGAGCCGCAGCCCCGCTATCAGACGCAATCAGACGGAGGCAGATCAGTTCTGCCCCACTAACCCTGCTGGGAGCCCCAGCACATCACCGCCGATCGCCAGCGCACCAGAGGCGGAGGAAATAAACACGAGCGCCGCCGCTCCCGTTTTCTCTGCGTGCCGAGGAGAAGAGGATGGGTTTAAAGAAGTAAATATGAAAATCAAATGAGGGCTTTAGGCAGCCGCAGAGATTTGCAGAGCTGTCCTCTGGCGTCTAACGGCCTCATCCATCACGGCCCGCAAGTAGTCAATTCCTCTAGTATCTGTAAATGTTTTTAGATATTAGCCAATTTATATGCTCCCAGATTCATCATGGAAAATCAGCTTTAGCAGGGGCGCATTATCAGCCAGCGGCTCTCGCGCGCATCATGAAGTTTGATGTACGACGGCGTTTGCGAGGCGACGGCTTACGCCGGGGAGGAGGGGGGCGTCTTGATTATAAGCGTAAGAAGAAGGGTTTTTAATTAATAAACAAACTCCGGAGCTCATCAGCGTCAGGGGCGATAACGATTGTCATCCGTTATTTTTTTACGACGATCGACCCTCCGACACGCGCTGCCTTCTAATGAGCTTCCGTCCGCTTTTTTCGGAGCCCGATAATGGCTCGCTCGCCCCGCCGGAGAGCGAGCGGAGGTTGCGGTGCTTTCCGCCGCCCCATTCGTCATTTCATCAGAGGTTGTTAAAGGTGGCTGTGTTTTTGGTAAACAGCGCATCCCTGCTCCTGAACAACTCCCGGCGGAGGGCGTCTTTCCTCTTTAATATTTCCCTCCTCAGATAAGGACGCCTCAGTCGGAATTTATGTCGACACGGGACAATTACATTAAATTCGCGGCGTGTTTACAGTGTGGTGTAGCGCGTGCGTGTGCGTGTGCGGAGGCGTCTTTAATAAATGTATGGCGATGCCAGAGGCTGCTACGGCGGTGACGAGCGCGCATCTTCGGCTCCGTCGTTATTTACTGCGCCGTTCGCGCGCTGCGGATCCGCCGCTGCAAATGGCATTACGGGCCGTGATGAATGAGCGTTAGAGTAAACTCATTTTAAAAGCGGCCTGATTTATTAGCTCTCTGGCCTCCATTTTCATCAGGTCAGTGCTTGGCTGAAACCCCACAATGTCAGCCGCAAGGTCACCCTCCTTTTACGACTCTTCTTAACCCCATCGCTCAGAAAATGGAGGAAAAGGCCCTGGGATGGTCGGCCGTTCGAGGCAGGTGGTGTTGTGTGATGTGTGAAATGCGACGGTGGTCAACCTCCAATTACGAGTCCTGGTAAGACAAGGCCTTTAATGGCTGCTGCTTGCCTTCGGGGAGCTCTATTACACACTACTGTTTTGCAGGACCAGCATCAAATCTATAAAAGTACCATTAAGAGGAAAAAATCAATCAAAATGCCATTAAAGTGGAATAAGTTGCCAATATTGCTGATGTGGTTGCGGCTTCTTTGATTTTCCCTCAGATTATTAGGCGCAGCGGCGTAGTGACTTTGTTAAGGGAAACGAGTGTTGTTGGGGAGTAATATGTCTCCCGGCTTCATAAAGTTTGCGGCCTCATATTTCCCGCTTTATTGATTATCCATTATCATTTGTCACGAGGTGTCCTAACTCAAGGGGAAATATAGCTCTCTTCATTGCCGAGCGGAGCGCCGGAGCAGCGTATGGATCTGCGTGTGAAGGTAGCAATCTCGGAGAAAAATGAGCTGAAAAACAAGGCGCCGCCGGTGCACAGGACTGCTGACTTGGCTTTGTTCTCTCTTCCTCACGTCCTCTTTCGGCGAGAGGATGAAAAAGATAACGGCGGCCGTTTGTTCTTCTCCGGCACGCTTTTGACGTTACGACAAGGAGAGAGAGAGACCTCGGAGATGCAACCGACGACGGAGGATCGTGTGTTTGTGTGCGGCTGGATACTGATGACGGGGCTGTGTAACGAGAACCAAAAGAACTCGTGTCTCAGGGTTGGCGACCGCCGGGTTGGAGTCTTCATCTCGTGGTCTCAATCCTGAGCAAGTGCGGAGCCTTCATACTCGGAGAAAACGGCCACTAGAACACAAAGGTGTCCAATAAAGGTTCTTTATTGCCATCTGTGTTAACACAAAAGGGTTCTTGAGATAGGATACAGTCTTTGGGAAACCAGTTTTGTTTGAAAACGTTGAGTACTTCTGGAATTTTGTTTGGTTTACACAAATGGAAAAGAACTTTCACACCTCATGGCTTTAAACGCTGTTAAAAATAAAGGTTTTCTTATTAGCAGGGGTGCACATACATTTTTGTAGCCTGGTTCTCATAAGAATACCTGGAGATCTGGTTTGGTCCTCACAACGCACATAGTGTGACCCATATCTCTGATCATTGAACTTTATTTATTGATATAAAATTATAAAATAATAAAGTGTGGTAATACTATTATATTTTAAAATAAAAAAGAAGTATTAAATAAAGATACAATTATTTTATAGTAAACCTAAAAATAAAATGATAATATTTACTTTTTTTTATATGAATTTGTCATTTTCAAACCATTAACAAGTTCTTATTTGGTGGGTTGTGTCACCAAGTCCACGGTTTTACCACGTAATTGTGCTACTTTAACACTGTTGCTGCGGGTTGTTTTTCATGTCCGCGGGTTGAAGTGACCTCAATAATGTTGTATTTAGACCCTCGAATGCAAATTTACCAGGGAAAGCTCAACAAAAAAAACAAAAAAACAAAAAAAAAACATGTACTTTACCCCATGGAATGCAATTTTCTATGGGGGACCCCCCCCTCAAAACACTAGTTTTTGGGCTAGTTTTGTGTAGCAGTTGGGCAGGTTTTGTTGTGAAAACCTGGCAACCCTGGTTGCTGGCAAGTAAGTGTACCGCTTCCAATTGAGGAGCGTTCAGAGAAGAGTGAAATGTCACATTTTTGCTTTGTGCTTTGAAAATGGCAGCGAATAGTGTAGAATTATGCTTTCAGTTGGAATAGAAATTGTATACAGTATCACAGTTTGTCAATCTAAAATGGTAATTGTGCATTAACAGCTGTTGACAATGTTGGTATGCAGATGCTTATTCTGAACTTGTTTACACTGGGCTTTTTTTTTTTTTTTTTTTTTTTTTTTTTAATTTATTTTGGTTGCACATGCAGACCTGCGGCTGCTTATGTGCACCCCTGCATATTGCCATTGATGGTTCCACGAAGAACATTTAACATTCATGCAATCTTTCCATTCCACAAGAGGTTCTCTATAGGGGAAAATTTAGATTATTAAAATGTTCTTCACCGCAAAGAAAAAAAGTGGTTTCTTTAAGAGCTAATCACTTAAAGCATGTTTGGGGAACCAAATATGGTTCCTCTATGGCATTTCCGTGGATACACACTTTAAGAACATTTATTTTTGAGTGTATAAGAGTGTATAATGAAATATTGATGATATATTCAGAATACATGGCCATTTTTGACTGGCTTTCTTTGGAGAAAGGTGCTTTTAAGGAACATGTTAACCAGCCAAACCTTGACCACTCTCAAATCAGGAATATGCCCCTGCTCTTGGTTTGGGTTTATGGTCTCCACGGTCCGGTTCCCAGTGTTTTAATGACCTGAACCACAGATTGCAGTGGCTGCAGATCTACTGCAACAAACGGCAACCTCATTTTGGGCCGAGTGTGCTCACTAGGGCCTTGAGGGGTCTAGTCTTGGTCTGCTCTTGACTCTGGTCTGGTTGGAGATGTAGAGGTTAGCCAGTAATAATGGAGGTCATTTACACACAGGAGTCTTAAAGCTACAATTGCATGGAACACAGAAAAATGGATGTGAAAATCAAAAAGATGACTGTTTATGGCACACTAACTAGTATAAGTTGACTTCAAGCAATAACATGAAATGCTAACGTATCATTTATTTCACATCACTGTCTATTTGAACTGAACTAGGCCTCATATTTCCCATCATGGTGCAGTGCCTCTGTCACTCTCACATGGATATATCATTAGAATGACACACAATGATTCAATCCATTAAATTTGAATATGTTTGAAAATGATGGATTTTGTGTTGGAGTAATAGGGAATCAATCCAAGGGCTTGTGGGCTGATTTATAATGTTAGTGCAGCATGAATGGAGTGAGACATGCAGAATATTGCAGCTCGTCCACACCCAACCTCCGTATGCTCAGACATACTAGAGGTGTAGGAGATACCTGCTTCAGCTGAACTCTGGCCTTTGATCTGGAAATGTCTAATGCATGTGTTTCTGCTCGCTCTTCTCTCTCCATCAGCAGCGTCCAGACACGTCCTCAACAACATGCTGCGCGAGCCGTATTTAATTCCAGACCTGCTGTTAGCGAAGCACGTCGAGCAGGTACCAGCACTGAACAAACATCATGTGTTTTATTTTCCATTGAATACAAACAAAGAATTTAGCAGATTTGAGATTCTGTGTAAATTTATGAGATGTTCACGTGTGAATCCATCACTAGTCTGAATAATCTGCCGAAAAGGTGACGTGTGCACCCGCAGCAGTGCATGATGGGTGTTTGTAATGGATGCTGGGGGCCCGTACCCTCCTGACTGTAATATTTCTTCCCTCTTTTCAGTGCACAGTAAATGACTGCTGTTATGGACCGCTGGTCGACTGCATCAAACAGTATCCTTCCCATAAAACTTTAAGCCTGGAATTGACGAGGCGCTATTCACAGGGACGAGATGTGCCAGAGCTTCACCTGACATAAAAGTTACGCTCAAGGAGGGGTGTGTGTGTGTGTGATCTACACTCTTAAAAATAAAGGCGCTTTAAAAGGTTCTTCACAGTGATGCCATAAAAGAACCATTTTTGGTTCCACAAAGAACTGTTCAGTCAAAGGTTCTTTCTTATCTTTTTATAATCTGAAGAACCTTCTTTTCCTCTTTGTGAAACAGAAAGGTTCTTCGGATGTTAAAGGTTCTTTATGGTACCATTTAAACAAAAAAGGTTCATCTACGGCATTGACTTCTTGATATTGTATTATCACAACACTTCTCATGTTTTTGTTTTTTGTTTTGTTTTTGTTTTTGTTTGTTTTGTTCTACATGACTTGCTGTTTAGGCGGTGATCAGTAATCTGAACGGCTAATATTGGCCATTTCAGCATCAAGATACTCACCTACATTTCTCTGCTCAGTTTTGTATGTTTTATAAGCAACCACGTCTGATACTGTATCTCTGTACAGTTCACTGTAAAGCTAATTTCCATAGGAGTAAAATTTATGTAACATTTATTTAAATTAATTCCTTGAAAGTTAAATGCATCATACATGATGACTGTGATTTTCTGTAGCACCCATAGAATAAATTGCGATTCAGACCTTGTTTGGAAAATTTGTTCTGTCTGATTAGGGGTTTGTGATGTCGTAACCCCATAAAACACCTCTTTTTTTTTTTTTTTTTTTTAAATCAAACCATTTATTGAGCATTTACAAAAATGAAAGAAAATCTTACAAAAAAAAGTTTGTGTGTGTAGTTGGGGTGAAGGGTCACAGTGTTTCTCTGTCTGTGGTCACTCATCCTCATCCCTCCACTCTTTCTCTGTTTCTGCAGCTCTTTTCATGCGTCAGCATTCATTCACTTTTTACATCTGCACGGGTTCATCGTGTCACCCTACAGAACCGCCCCGTGACACATGACACATAGACGCCAATCAAACCATGAGCGCAGCCTGCGTTACGCCCTACAAACAACTCTTCAGCAGTTCATCGCCTTGATGTTTAGGCTGCATGGGTTGTCTATGATATTATACAACGCCATAGCAACACCCTGGCAACCACTCGTAACATTCTAGCAACCGCCTAGCAACACCCTGGCAACCACTCAGAACACTAGCACTGTAATGCTGTGCTTTAACACAGATGTGTGTCGTGTCCGTGTTGAGTGTGTTTGGGTCTGTTATGCTACACTCACTCCTGATATTGCAACAAACACGCATTCCTCTGCTGTTGCCACAGCAACCCTGCTCAGCTGTCAAAGTGTTTCCATGGCAACCGAGCACAGGTAACATTTAGAAACGGGCTTGTGAAAGTCGACCAACCCACTCCTCATTTTCACACCGTTATTCCTATGAGGATGACAAGAGAGCACACAAAGTGAAGTTTGTGGAGTTGGTTTGCAGTTTGTCCTTAACCATATTCCCACAGTGCCATCGGGCTGGAGCATGAAGACATACTACGAGACAAACTCAGAGAGAAGAACTTGTCCTTTTTAGGTAAGTAAATTTTAAGTAAAGTTTTTGTTTTTGTTTTTTTTTTTCTCCCATAAATAAATTTAATACAATATTTTAATTTATCAAGTTTATAAATAACTGCAAAACCAGCATTCAGTCGCAAACTAACTAACCTCTACTGAGTTCAGTTTAAACTGCACCTGTTACCCTTTTTGCCATAGTGTTTGTTTGTTTCTTGTATTAAATTTATTCGGACTCATTTTTTATGTATATGGGCCATTCTACAGAATTGGTGCAAACTGCTGTCCCACAACCAAAAAACACATTTAAAACCATTAAGTATTCAAGTCTTAGATGTTTACTAAGGTGTTTTCATGTCACTACCGAAACAGTGTATGTTTTAGTCCGTTGGCTGAGACTGATTTTAACACCACCCCTACATTTATGAACAGGAAATATTCATGTGTGTCTCTCTCGTAGCTACATGGTGAGTAGATACGGCCCATCATTTTGAGGTAAATGTGTTCAAAAGTATGAAAAGTCTGTGTGACTTTAAGAAACGTCACTACCGAACAGCATTTATCTATAATTAAGCGCACTTTTTTGGGAGTTATTCCATAACATTTAGTTTTTATATGTGTACAACTGTTCAGAGCTGTGCTAGCTAATCATGTGCTGATTAGCATCTCTGAGCTAGCTTCAAAACTGTCTGAAATTGTCACTACCGAAACATTTGGTGGGTTTTTATTAGTGACCTCTTTGTTTTTGTTTTTTTGGGTGTTATCCCATAGAGTTGTCACGACCAAAACATGTCACCATTGTTTCAGTAGTGACAAAAGGGAACTTGTAATCCTTTATTTGGGGGAGAGAAACAAAATTACAGTACAGTATTTTAGTATGTTTTACTGTCACCACTGAAAATGTGCTGTCACGACCGAAACATGGGATGTTTTGTCAAAAATAATAATAACTAAGATGTTATGATAGTGTTTGGTTCAATGTATATTCAGACTAATGAATCCTTATGTTTAAATTAGTATGATCAACTTTTTGCCTTTTACACAGACAAATTGGATTCAAAATACAGCAAATCTCATAAATCACACTTCAAATATTGCTAAAAAAAGGTAATTGTTATTGATTTACCTCTGAAAATGTTTTTATAAAATAGAAAAAATATATATTTTACAAGGTAGATGTAAGCAAAATCTTAAAAGGTCAATGTAACCCTCCTTATTAAATGATATATTACTGTGTTTCGGTAGTGACAAATTTGGGAGAGGACAAATATTCCTGAACTTTTTGCAAATACAATATGAGAATTAATTGCACAATTACCGGAAATGTGTACCTTGGATATTATACAATTTGCATACATACTAAATTTGTGGAAAAATACTTGTTTTCCCAAGATGTTTCCAACTCGTAGAACGCACTGTAGAATGGGCCGTATACGCTATAATGTCTTGTGTCTTTTATTGCGATTATTGCTCATATATGACTGATGGCTTTGATGTTTAGTTAAATGGTAGAGTAGTACAGCGGCGCATGAATATGTGTGCACTGCTCATTTGCTGTGTTTTATGTGCACTGGTGTGGTGTGTTTCTTGAGCGCCGCTGGTCAGCGTCACCCGGCAGTAAAGACCGAGGTGTGAAATGAGAGAGTTCTGACCCGACTGAGGACATTTGGGCTTATGGGTCACAGCGGCCTGATAAATGCTTTGGAAATGAGCTCTGCAGCTGCTGAGACAGCTCATTAATCCTAATCAAAGGTGATGTACAAAGATGATCTGTCCGGCGTGACCACGTCAACAGACCCAACACAAAGCCCTCGCCCTGATCGCCCCCCTCACGCCCTACAGCGGTTCAGCCTGACTGGACGCGGAGAGACCGAACGACCCGCTCGGTGTGATTTAATGGAGAAGTCAGGTGTTTCAACAGGACTCAAGGACAATGGCTGAGGTCGCTCTAGCACTGATATAATACAGCGACCTCTCACCCTCCATCAGCACAGCCGCTGAAGAGACGTTTGTGCAGCGCCAGCAAACACCGCACACATCCTCCGTCTCCGTCTTTACTCTCTTCAGATGACCGAGGGCATAGATGAGCCTTGCTGCTTGGTTTTAAAGGGATAAAATCATGGGGAATCAGTTTCACCAAATACATTTTATAAAAGATACTCTCAATTTCAGAACTAAAAACTTTCTTCCCAATAATTAACCACCAATTACTGAAACTAAACTGCTCACAACTCTCTGATGTCAGAACAAAGTCTGTAATCTAAAGTGTAATGCAGCTTAGCAGACAGTCTTTAGTCATTTCTCTTGAACAGGCTACAAAATACTAAGAACGCTACTGGTGGAAATGACCTGTTATTAAATGCTGGAGTGGATAAAAATTATATTAAATACAGCAGCAAACCTGCAGTTTGTGTATAAATTCCTTATTTCATGATAAGGACATTCAGCAAAAAACATCTGTTTAGTTCTGAGAGTCAAAGAGAAGATGACTTGCACAAAAAGAGACTCTTCTAACATTGTAAGTGAATCTCTGTGAAAAAGCAAACATTATGAATGTGTTTTCCGCACAGATGAGAACCAACTCCGGGCCAAGGGCTACGACAAAACCCCTGACATCATTCTGGAGGTGCCCATAGGTGAGATCGGTTCATCTGATACTAGCTGCTATCTATTTACTTACTGATTATGAAAAATATATGATTTTAAACCAATAGGGTCAGTCCACAGTAACAAGCGCCTGGCTGATATCATTAACCCTAAATTTAATTGGCCTTTTGTTCACAAATGACTTATCAAATCAGTTTTGCATTAAAATAACCTGGCATTTTATATGCTGACCAAACCAGACAAAAAATTGCATTTACCTTGTGTTTGTGCTACGTTGGTAGGCAGCTAATCACACTCGCTTTCTCTTTAAACACTGCTAGTACAGTTTTATCCAAAAGTTTGGGAACCCCTTGCAAAATCTGTGAAAATGTGAATAATGTTAATAAAATAAGAGAGATCATACAAAATGCTTTTTAGTTTTTATTTAGTACTGTCCTGAGTAAGATATTTGACATAAAATGTGTTTACATATAGTCCACAAGACAAAAAAAAAAAAAAAAAAATAGCTGAAATTATTAAAATAACCCTCTGCAAAAGTTTGGGAACCCTTGGTTCTTAATACAGTGTGTGGTTACTTGGATGATTTGTGACTGTTTGTTTTGTTTTGTTTTGTTTTGTTTTGTTTCGTGATGGTTGTTCATGAGTCCCTTGTTTGTTCTGAATAGTTAAACTGAGCACTGTTCTTCACAAAAATCCTCCAGCTCCTGCAGATTCTTCAGTTTTCCAGCAGTGACTGTATGATTTTGAGATCCATCTTTTCACACTGAGGACAGTTGAGGGACTCAAACACAACTATTAAAAAAAAAGTTCAAACATTCACTGATGCTCCAGAGCTGGGGAGGTGAAAGCTTCTGACTCTCAAAAACTTTCATTTTTTTTTCCATTTAGTACTGCCCTTCGGAAGCAACAGAAGATACTTACATGTTTCCCAGAAGACAAATTAAGTACAGTTTACCTTGATCTTCAAATTCAAAAAGTTTTCACCCCCCGGCTCTTAACGTGTCGTGTTTCCTTCTGGAAAATCAGTGAATGTTTGAATCTTTTTTAATAGTTGTGTTTGAGTCCCTCAGCTGTCCCCAGTGTGAAAAGATGGATCTCAAAAACATACAGTCACTGCTGGGAAGGGTTCAAATATGCTGGAAAGATGCTGGAAAACTGAAGAATCTGCAGGAGCTGGAGGATTTTTCTGAAGAACAGTGCTCAGTTTAACTATTCAGAACAAACGAGGGACTCATGAACAACCATCACAAAACAAAAAAAACAGTTGTAGATCGTCCAGGTAACCACACACAGTAAGACCCAAGGAATCCCAAACTTTTGCAGGGGGTTTCTTTAATAATTTCAGCTATTTTTTGTCTTGTGGACCATGTATGTGAAAGATGTAAACATCTTTTATGTAAAATATCTTACTCAGGACAGTACTAAATAATATGCATTTGTATGATCTCTCTTAATTTGTTAAAATTATTCACATTTTCACAGATTCTGCAAGATGTTCCTAAACTTTTGCATAGAACTGTAGTAAATTTACCTTCCTAACCTTGTGTTGTTCTGCAGCTGTTGATGGTCATATAGTTCACTGGATTGAGAGCAAAGCTTCATTTGGAGACGACCATAGCCATCACACTTACCTGAACGAGCAGTTCTGGAGCTACTGCAACAGGTCAGACCCTAAACCACACTCACACACGATCACTACACATAAACAACAACACCAGAGAACTACAGCACAGGACGTGTCGTGATGAAGAGAGACAGTTTGCTTCACTCACATCTGTTTGGGAAATTGATCAATTAAAATACACAATATTCGCTCTAGATTATCATGTTCTCACTGCACAGCAGAGTGGTTATCGTACACTAAAACCAAAGATTAAAACACGATTGAACACTTGTGAACTGCGGTAAAGTAGTACAAAGCATAAATATTTAACATGAAAACAGCTATTTTGCAAAATTGAAATCAAGACCAATCCTGGTCTTTGCATCACTCATTCCTTAACTGTAAGTATTAAAGCTGGACTAAAATAAATTAATAAAACAATATTAATACTAAAATGTAAAAAAAAAAAAAAAAAAAAAAAAACAAGACATCTGTCTGTTAGCTTAAAATTAAACTCTAACTATCAAAATCTGTTCATTTTGAGTAAGTTTGATGACTGTATTAAATGCGGGACTGTAATAGTCTTATACTGTGTGAACGTCTTCAGTGCTTTAATTCAATTCAATTCAATTCAATTCAAATTTATTTGTATAGCGCTTTTCACGATACATATCGTTGCAAAGCAGCTTTACACCAAATTGACATTTTTACAATATATGTAGTAGTAGCTTGATGTACATATGGCAGAGATGTGTGGTAAAGATCAATTAATGATGTAATCAAACAGACAAAACACTATAAATTAGTAGCAGAATTTAGTAGTGCTGTATGTTTTCAGGGTTGGCATCATCTGAAGTCCTCTGTGGGGTTGGTATTATCTCTTCTTAAGTGTTCTGGATCCACACTGGAGCTTGTGAATTCCTAGTTACCATGGGATGTCAATCCCATGGCAAAAACAGAGAACAAATAGGAACATAATTAGCGTAGCTGCTGTTCAAACTAAGAAAAGGAAGGTTTGTTAAACCAGAGCTAAAAGATTAATAATGAACATTTGATCAGATATAACTGCAGGAAAAGTTTATGAGATGCATTATTTGAATGCTTGGCTAAAAAGATGTGTCTTTAATCTAGATTTAAACAGAGAGAGTGTGTCTGAACCCCGAACGTTATCAGGAAGGCTGTTCCAGAGTTTGGGTGCCGAATGTGAAAAAGCTCTACCTCCTTTAGTGGACTTTGCTATCCTAGGTACTAACAACAGTCCAGAGTTTTGTGACCTTAGGGAGCGTGATGGATTGTAGTGTGGTAGAAGACTAGTCAGGTACGCAGGAGCTAAACCGTTAAGTGCCTTATAGGTAAGAAGTGCTATTTTGTAGCTGATGCGGAACCTAATAGGTAGCCAGTGCAGAGACTTTAAAATTGGGGTAATATGATCAAATTTTCTTGACCTGGTAAGGACTCTAGCAGCTGCATTTTGGACTATCTGTAGCTTGTTTATTGAAGATGCAGGACAACCACCTAATAGTGCATTACAATAGTCCAGTCTAGAGGTCATGAATGCGTGAACTAGCTTTTCTGCATCAGAAACAGGTAACATGTTTCGCAGCTTGGCAATGTTTCTAAGATGGAAGAATGCTGTTTTTGTAACATGAGAAATATGATTTTCAAAAGACAAGTTGCTGTCTAATATAACACCCAGACTTTTGACTGTAGTGGAAGTAACAGTACATCCGTCTAGTTGTAAATTGTAAGTCAAA
This sequence comes from Cirrhinus mrigala, assembly GCA_036247105.1. NCBI lineage: Eukaryota > Metazoa > Chordata > Actinopteri > Cypriniformes > Cyprinidae > Cirrhinus > Cirrhinus mrigala. The sequence goes on from CM070023.1 coordinate 34,190,992, forward strand.
AGATTCTGTGTATTGTTTTTAGGTCCAATAAGTAATATCTCTGTCTTATCTGAATTTAATAGCAGAAAATTGTTGGTCATCCAATCTTTTACATTTTTAACACACTCTGTTAACTTCGATAATTCAGAAGTTTCATCTGGTCTTGTTGAGATATATAGTTGAGTATCATCAGCATAACAATGGAAACCAATCCCGTGTTTTCTAATAATATTACCAAGGGGCAGCAAGTATATTGAAAATAGTAGAGGACCTAGAACAGATCCTTGTGGCACTCCATACTTCACTGGTGATAACTGAGATGACTCCCCATTTAAATAAACAAAGTGGTAGCAATCAGACAGGTAGGATCTAAACCATTTTAAAGCCTGCCTTTGGATACCTGCATAATTTTGTAGTCGATCTATTAGTATGTCATGATCTATAGTGTCGAACGCAGCACTAAGATCAAGTAAAACTAGCAGTGAGATGCAGCCTTGGTCTGACGCAAGAAGCAAGTCATTAGTGATTTTAACAAGTGCAGTTTCTGTGCTGTGATGGGGCCTGAAACCTGACTGAAATTCTTCATAGATATCATTTTTTTGCAAGAATGAGCACAGTTGAGCAGATACAACTTTCTCTAAAATTTTAGACATAAATGGAAGATTAGAAATGGGTCTATAATTTGCCAGTTCACTAGGGTCTAGTTGTGGTTTCTTAATAAGAGGCTTAATAACTGCCAGCTTGAATGGTTTAGGGACGTGACCTAAAGATAACGATGAGTTGATAATATTGAGAAGCGGTTCTTCTGCCACAGGTAACAATTCTTTCAGTAGTTTAGTGGGTACGGGATCTAATAGGCATGTTGTTGGTTTAGACACAGTGATGAGTTTATTTAACTCTTCCTGTCCTATAGTTGTAAAGTACTGCAGTTTTTCTTTGGGTGCGACGAAAGAAGTTGACATATTAGATGCAGTATAATCTACATTGGTTATTGTATTTAGGGTATTTAGCTTTAGGGTTAGTAGGGTTAGGCTTACTTTGCATTTTATACATCACAAACACATTTCTTCTGTCTTTTGTCGTAGTGTGCCAGAGGTAAATATCAGTTTTAGATTTCCAAACATTTCTTTTGCATGTTTTGCAATAATTCAGTTCTAATTCATTCTTTATTTAGTGAGAGATGTCACAAATAGCTTATTAATTAATATCACAACAAAAACGAAATCTCCTGTGAAATCACTGTGTGTGTTTGTATACTGGTATACCCTATATGAGAAACAAACGTCCCCACAAGTATAGTAATACCAGTAAATTTTGAACTTTTCTGGTCCCCGTGAGGAAACAAGTTTATAAATCACACAGAATTAAGTATTTTGAGAATCTAAAATGCCTTTAATTTTATGTGAGGTGTAGGATTAGGTGTAGGGTTAGGGTAAGAGGATAGAAAGTACAGTTTGTACAGTAGAAAATCCAGTACACCTATGGAATGAACCCATATATATATATATATATATACACTACCGTTCAAAAGTTTGGGGTCAGTACATTTTTATTGTTTCTTTTTTTTTTTTTTTTTTTTTAAGAAATTAATACTTTTATTCACCAAGGATGTATTAAGTTAATAATTAAAAGTTTATTAAAAGTTAATAATAAATAATTTACATTGTTATAAAATATTTATATTTTGAATAAACACTGTACTTTTTAAACTTGTTATTCATGAAAGAATCCTGAAAAAAAAAAAAATTACAGGTTCCAAAAAATATTTGGCAGCACAACTGTTGATATTATCCAACATTGATCATTCTAATAATAAATCCGCATATTAGAATGATTTCTGAAGGATCATGTGACACTTAAGACTGGAGTAACAGCTGATAAAAATTCAGCTTTTCATCACAGGAATAAATTCTATTTTAAAGTATGTTAAAATAAAAAACATTATTTTATATTGTAAAAACATTTTGCAATATTACTGTTTTTTTTCTATATTTTTAATCAAATAAATGCAGCCTTGATGAGCATAAGAGACTACTTTAAAGACTATTACAAGTCTTACTGACCTCAAACTTTTGAACGGTAGTCTGTGTATATATATATATATATATATATATATATATATATATATATATATATATATATATATATATATATATATATGTATGTATATGTATATATATGTATATATATATACATATACATATGTATATATATGATTAAATAAATGCTTTGTGTAATTGTAATATTATGTTTAATGTTTAATTTTAATTTAATGTTCCTTGAGGTTTACTTATAATGTTAATAAAGTTTTTTTGCACAAAAAAAAAAAAGTGGAAAAATGATTATTTTCAACCCTCATTCTAAACCTCTCTCAGAAACAGGCTGTTTTTAAGGGGCGGCTCCTTTAAGACTTCAGCCAGTAATCGGCCGCTGTTATGATTGGCTAACGTCATTGCATAGGAAACGGCATCAGTGCCCCCATCCCCCCCCACCCCACTCCAACTCCCAACTATTGCATGTTTTGAATGTTTTGACAGCATAATCAAAATAGAACGTCATTTCCAGACAAAGCATTATGCAATCATTTACTTATGGTTTGATGCAGCTGCAGTCAGGTCTAATATTGCTTCATCTTTCAACATGAAATTTTTTGTGAACTCTCCATGACACTGTGCCCTATTTACAAAACAAAATGCTCCGATCAATCCTCTGACACAATCCGATATGCCATTAAAAATAAACTATTCACTTGTTTTTGATGCTGGGATCCTTCTGATATCTGGACAAAGACCACGAATGAGCTGTTTAAAGCAAAAGTGAAAGTTCTTTTACTCCATTTGTCCTACTGACGACAGATTTAAGCACATGGACTGTGTCAGAAAGCGAATGTGCATCTGTATACTGTGTCCAGTGTAGACAAGATAGTGGCAGTAACTGTAATTTCTAATTGCTTAGGGCTGCAAGATAAATTGAAATTAAATCGCGATTAGGCAGAAGCTGCGATTGTCATGCGTATCTTTCAGTGAAGCACGGTTCTGTGACCAGCAGTAAATCTCCATCCTAAGGCCAGAGGGCGCTCTCGCGCGGAAACGCCAAACACGGCCGAAGAAGACACCCAGGAAATCGCGATCTCTGCAGCTGAATAAAGGTTTAACTGCTTTCATTGATTCAGAGTGACTAATAAACACACGAATACCACAATATATGGTTTATCTGAGTTGTTATTATTATAATTTTCATTATAATAAAGTATGTTTATAATGCAATGCCTTTATCACTGCTTGCTTAGAATACTAAAAAATATATGTTGCGTGCCTTATTCTGTGTAAGAAGCCACATCATCTCACAGAAGGATTTATTTCAAACACTCGACTGATGTTATTAAGTGAGTTTGGAGTAAAAACATGTTATTAAATGTGATATTTTCACATCCTTTTAGATGTACTGCACAGAGCCGTAGTTCACTGAGAAGCTACGCAAACAGCTGTCATTATCACGAACGATTACTTTGAATTTCATAATTGCGCAGTAATATCGTCTGCGATATTTTATTTTTATTATTTATTTTTTCTCTCTCTCTGTAAACTACGGCTCTGTGTAGTAAATGCTGCTTCACGTGAAAGCAGGTGATGGAGATTTACTGCTGACCTTACAGAACCGGCTTTACTGAAAACATGTGCATGAAAATCGTTTTCAATTAATCATGCAGGCATATATTTGCTCTTGTCGTGACGCAACACTCGCGTTCAGCGCGATCGAGCGATCGCCCGTTAGCGAATGAACGCCGGTGGGCGGGGCCTATGGTGATGTCTTGCTCTGGAGGCGGTGTTTATGCAAACGACATCACCTTGCCCCACTGGATCCAAAACGAGCTGTTTTTGGAGCTTGATTAAATAAATGCTTTGTTTATAACGAGGAGGATATCTTAAGCTATGAAAAGCTATAAAGTCGTCTTCTATGCCAAAAGATTCAGGCACATTTGAATTCTCATGTCATCACCCCTTTAAATAATGATGCTTTCAGTTGAACATATTGGAGAATTTAAAAATAAGTTGAGTTATAAACCTACTGTATTCAGTGGACTAGTAGAACCTACTCTCTACTGAAAGGTCCGTGTTTAACCACACCATGTGACTAATACTTGTCAAGCTCTTGGGGGAAATGAATGTAACATGCTTCTATATGACTGAAAGCTTGATAACACTTTAGAATAGGGAACACTTATTCACTATTAACTACAACTTTTCTTACAATAAGTGAGGTACAGTTAAGTACAGTTACAGTAAGGTAGTTGTTAAGTTCAGGTATTGGGTAGGATTAGGCGTGTAGAATAAGGTCATGAAGAATAAGGCATTAATATAAACTTTATTATTACTAATAAATGGCTAATATTCTAGTAATATGCATGCTAATAAGCAACTAGTTAAGAAACTGTAAAATAAAGTGTTACCAAAAGCTTAAAACGAAAAAACATCCTTTTGTCCGTTACGATCCATCATAAGAAGTCACTTCATATATCTGATCTGATGTGCTGCGGTTCAGCGGCTCCATTACAGTCGTATGGATCGCATTTTCAGCGTGATGCTCAAGTGTGTGCGTGTGTTTAGACGTGACACGGCACATGCTGTCATGTTTGTGCGCTGCCTTGTCAGATAAACTTTGGCATGTCAAAAAAAAAAAAAATGTCAGGCCCTTCAGAGTGCACCTTTCAGAGCTGCTTGTAATTTTTAATTGACATTTACATTTGACATTTGCAGTGCTCTCGGAGCAGCGGACCGCCCGTGTCCACCTTGCCGTCGTCTCCTCTCGTTCAGCCAATCACGTGCCGCGGAGCTCCGGCCCTTCGCCGTGGCACGTTACTTCATCTCTGCTGTTTATATGAGTTTGAGAGAAATAGTGAAAAGGTCAGCGAGTTTCCGTTCCAGTGACCTTCCCGGCATTGCTGGAACGTTTTCAATTAGCGCAGCGCGCGAGAGTGACACAACTCCTGATTTGCTTATTTTCAAGCGTTTCCATCGTCTGCACCGAATGGCAGCTCTCGCAAGGGCTGTTAATTATTCCTCGTTCTCCTTTAAGTGCTGAAAAACAACACAACTAATTTCCTCTCCAAAACCCGCAGCAGCCGCATTCATCATCCAAACAATAGTGCGGCCAAAACGCTAACCTCATAATAAACTCTCGTCAGTGGAGTCATGGGTAATGATGCTTCGCCTATAAAGACTGAGGGGAAGAGCGAAGCAGAGAGACTGTTCAGGCCCGCTGCCTGGATCCGATGCTAAAGAAGCCGTCGGCCTCACCTTCCCATCAATCTTCGCCTGGCTTCGGCGGGCTCCGTGACGGATGTGCGCATAATTGAGTTATCCATCTACTCGCCTATAAGTTGCATTAAAAATTATTCAGCTGATAGTGAATATTAAGCACATAATAAGGCTTGTGTATGTTTTAGTACAAGCGGCTGAGGTTAAATGTGTCACGTAATGAAATGCGACTCTGGACCGACGCTCCTCTTCACGCAAGACTGCTGCGAGCGATGGCGCGCCGTTAAATGAGAAACCCACGCATTACACGTGTCCTTTCATAAGCTATTTGACTTTTATATTAAAGAAATAGTTCACACACAAATGAACATTCTGTCATCATTTACTCTCATTTAACCTCAAATCTCATTTGTCATCACGCATATTCGATTTGGCATCTGTGACATTAACCCTATAGAGCTACACAGATTTCTGTAGAGATACACTCATTTCTAAGGTCTCTTTAGTTTTTTCTTCATCCAGTAAAAGCTCTTTTAGTCTAATTGTACAAACCTTCAGCTGGTGCTTTACGTGTCGTTTTGCTGTCAAATCTTGACTGATTTTTATCAAGTAAACTAAAGAATAACTTGAAGCTTGGCTTTACATGAATCGTTTTTTCGTCTCAAATCTGATCATCAGGATCTTTTGAGGAACGTTTGTTTCCAGAAGCTTTACTTTCACTGTTTCTCAGCGGAGGAATGATCTTCACAAGCCTCCAAAACATCTCACACCTTTTGAGGAACGTTTATTCGTTCATCTCTCAATCATCATTGGATTGCGTTGCATTATATGTTTGGATCATTTCACTCTCATCTTACGAAGACATATTATTGGAGATATAGAGTGAACACTGATATTTAGATTATATTATGTCAGTATCTGCTGCACTGTTATAAAGATCTCATCGATTTACATTACAAGCAGCAGAATTTCATCATATTTTTGCTCAGTTTGAGTCTCACTTGATGTCATACCAGCTGTCCAGTGGGTTAAAATATTATTTAAGAATGGAGTTGATGGTTGTTCCAAATAAAGTCGCTCCAGTGGCTCCAGAGTTTTTGGTTTTGGCCAGTGATTTTAATTTCAGCGCATCATCAATTGAAGTTTGTTTTGAATGTGCATCTTAATATGGGAGTGCCGTCTTTTCTCGTCTTTGTAGATGAAGGTTTTCTGTGCGGCGCTCGTGTATCAGAGCCGAGCACGTTAGCGTTCGTAATAGAGGCTGCTAAAGGTTAGATCTGATAAAACGCTGTCAGGACTTGACAAAGATGATGTATGGCCATATAAAGCACAGTATGGCTCATTTCTCCCTTCGGTCAGATAGGGTTAATACTCTCGGTTTTGTCATATATATTCTGTGGCTTGACCTCTTGGAAATTGTTGACCCGAACATTTGTGTTATATTTTCTTGGATTCTTTTTGAGACATTTTTTGATGGCTGGTGGCTTTGACAATCGTTGGCAATAACATTAGACTCCAATAATATTAGGCCTCCAGACTGGATCATTTATTTCGTATTTTCAAAGAGCATGTGAGTAAACAGTCTGACATACTTTATACCTTGATCACATCCTGTTCATGTATAATTTGAAGGATTCCCTGAATTCTCTTTGAGGAATCGGATAAATAATTCTTCTTGGTCCGTCAGATCGCCTGTTTGTTGGGGGGAACGTCAGACGATTTATTCAAGATTTATACATTTTAATGTTTTACATGTAAGATTTATACATTTTAATGTTTTAAAATTAAAAGTGTATTCATTTTAATGTTTTAAATGGAAAGATTTATACATTTCAACGTTTAATATCCGGTGGGCTTCGACTTCTCGGTTCTGGTGTGTCTTTTCCTTCTTTTTACTTGTAGTCACTTGCTGTTTATGGTCAGGGTGTAATGCTGGTGTGATTTTGTGGATGTGGTTGCACTACTGTGTTATTCAGCACCACACCTCTCGTATGTCTGGTCCATCTTGCGTTTAAAACAGAAATCATGCTTCTTTACTGTCAAAATCCTTATGACAGTTTTTCTCCTCATTTTTAGTGTGCTAGAAGAAGCTTCGCTCTCTCTCTCTCTCTCTCTCTCTCTCTCTCTCTCTCTCTCTCTCTCTCTCTCCCTAGTTCTTCCATATCCCTTTATTCCTTTTTCCATTAACCTTTTTTCTGCAGAATCTGTAGGCGAGCTCGTGCTCTTGTGACAGTTTAACCGTAAAGAGCTCTGAGGAAGCAAAGTTGACACGACAGTATGACGTCAGAAAATCTTTTTGGGATTTGCGGTCGCTGGCATATGACATTTAACACCGCAGCGCACCCCGGTGCAGCAGAAGACGTCTGACACGCACCTCTGAATGCTAATACCACATGACAAGATGCTTTCATGCTTTAAGGATTTCAATGCATATTTAGGGACATTGTTTAATGCGCTCCGCATGTAATCCGCACACTTCAGGTCCCCATCAGCTGTGGGATTTAGCTCCCGCTAAGCCTCCATTTCATCTATTTATTTTCCAGGTTTGCTCCCGACGCATTAAACAAATTTGTCGTTTCAAGTTGAGGTTAAGAATGATTTTGACACCAACACTCTGCTTAAAAAAGTGAAAAAACACATCCAAGCTGGGGGAAGGAAAGCAGTGTATGACTTAGTGAAGTTTGAGAAGAAGGCCTACAGTGAAATAAACTTTGGAAAGCTAACTTCTTGTCCATTTTGCTTTGTTTTTCAACACGTGATTATATCCAGGCTCTTTGTAAAAATGGGAGAATTCTGACAGCTTTCGCAAGGCTATATCCATAACGATTGTAATCTTTGCTGTCAGCACACATGAAGGCCTGAGGTGTTTTATTTCATGTTTGAATAAATATCACAAAAGAGTCGCTGTTAATAGTCGGGGCAGCAGACATTATCATCAGATCCTTTAATCTCCTCATGTCTTGATTGCTTTAGTCCTTTATAGCTGGATTGTTGGTGTGTCTGGCCTTGAATATATGTTAGTTAAGGTCTAATCATAGATGTATTAGGATGGGAACTTTGACCTTTGATTTCCCTCATTAATTCTGTCCAATATTTGCAGTCGTTTGAGGCTCATATAAGAGCTCCGTCTCTGTTGATGAATGTCACGTGGAGGCTGGAAGCTGCCGGTGACCTTTGCTCTTTCATACGTTATAAAGACAGGCCAGAGTACATCTGGGTGACATTCTCCCGTCCGCCCTCTACAGAGATCTGTGCTGAAGACATCTCTCGATAAGACCCTGTGTCTGCATGTTACACGGGACCCTTACTGTCAGGTCACCCAGTAAGCCTGTTCCTTCAGCTCAGACACGGAGCTCATGGCTTTGATTCCCTGGAAATGCTGGATGTGATCAAATATGCGACAGTCATTATGGATCATTATCTATGCCGTTTCACACCCGATTTCATCAATGGCACACAAAACCCATCATATGACTTGGGAGCCACTGGTTCCTTTCTGCAGTCATTGTACGTAAAGGAGCAGCGTGAACATTCCACTGAACATCTGTTCCGCTGATTCTAAGAATTCTGTTCTGAACTATTCCCGTAATGACAGCACTGCATTTGAAGTGTGCGCCGTTGTGTCCGATTTACGAGTTCAGATGTGCGTCAGGACAGTTGAGCAGTGAAAGCTGGAGTTTGACCGCAGCTGCGTCTTACATTCACTTCCTCTCTAGTTTGAAAACGGTTACCATCAGAAGCAGTTTTGCGATCCACGTCTGATGTCCGCCGTCTCCAGACGTCCAAACTACAACTGTGCAGATCTTCAGATCTGTGGATGTGTTTATACTAGCAGAGCTCTCATGTACAGTCAGTGTTTCAACATCCAGGAACGTCTCTTTAAATCACAGTCGGTTCTAGATCCCGTCTGCAGGCCAGCGGGAGGCACGCGGCACCTTCCCTAATTTGGTGATGAGTGTTTGGCTAATCAGTGAAGTCAACAGCAGTTCACCGTCTCCAGAGAGCAGAGTTTATAACTCTGAATAATGGCAAAGCAAACACTCACACCTAAATCCTTGCAGCAGTAGCTCACCGAAAACTGAAGTCTGCCATCCTTTACTGTCGTGTCGTTCTGACCTTTCTACTGTGGAACACAAAACAAGATCCTGGGCCAAATGTTTGAGCTTCTCTTTTCCATTCGACCAATCTATTCAGGAGCCAAACTTCTTAATGCATCATAACAGTAGTTCATATGACTCATGCACTAGAGTCTTCTGAAGTTGAGGAACAGACCCAAATTCAAGTTACTGTTTGCAGAAATCAATCCCCTCAGATGCAAATTTCACACCTTTATTCACATTTTGCTTATTAGAATATCGCCTTTAGATGTTAGACATCATTGATTCCAAACGTATTTGCTTCCTGACTGGTAGAAAGGTTGAATATATGTGATGTGAGATTTCCAAGGAATAACGATTTTAGAAAATAATATGTATACAGTTAAGATCAAAAGTGTACATACACCTTGCAGAATCTGCAGAATGTTCATTATTTTACCAAAACGAGATGGATCCTGCAAAATGCATGTTATTTTTGAGTCCAAAAACGAGTCCCTCAGTTGTCCTCAGTGTGAAAAAGATGGATCTCAAAATCATACAGTCATTGTTGGAAAGGGTTTTAAATACACAGAAATGCTGAAAAACCAAAAAATGTATGGGACCTGAAGAACAGAAGGCAGTTTATCTGTTCAGGACGAACAAGGGACTCATGAACAACTATCACTAAACTAAAACACACAGCTGTGGATCATTCAGGTAACAGCACAGTATTAAGAATCAAGTGTATGCACTTTTGAGTGGGGTCATTTTCATAAATTCAGCTATTATGTAAACATCATTTATGTGAAATATCTTATTCAGGTCAGTACTAAATAAATAACATGCATTTTGTGTGATCCCTCTTGTTTTGATAAAACAACATTTTGCAGATTCTGCAAGGAGTACGTAAACTTTTGACCTCAACGGCAGGTCTTTTCACAATGCATATAGTTTCAAATCAGCTTTACAGAAAAGGTGTATAGTGTATAGTGTTGTGTGGTAAAATTGGGGTAATTTGACATTTTCTGGACCTGGTAAGAACTCCAGCAGCTACATTTTGGAACAACTGCATTACAATAACCCAGATCGTGAGTGCATGGTAATAATGCAGATTTGGAACAACATGAAGGTTAATGAAGGCAAAACTTTCATTTTTGGTCGAGCTGTTCCTTTAAGCTGCTGATTTTCCTCCACTTTTAATTCACGTCGTGTCATGTCGTGTCATGTTCATTGGAAACATTTGCTGGAAGAGTCACCTCATGTACGCAATGGAAAAAGACCTGTCACGGCCTGAGAGAATGTTTGTGCAGTTAGCTGAAATACGACCGAGCTTGTCAAATGGCAGTTTGAATAAGAAAGCAAACATATTTTAATCAAGACTTGGACAGAAAGGGGTCACCAAATCACAGCGTTTGATGTCACGCTCGCTCTCTGCCTCCGTTCCGATGGCACCGCGTGGAAAGTTACCCGTGACCCCGTCCTAAAAAGGAAGCGGAGGGATGAATGAATAACTGCTGCGAGGTCTTAGCATGTTAAATGCTGTAATCTTCCCAAAGCGCTCCTTCCTGTCGGCCCTCCTCTCAACTTCAACCTCCAACCCCTCCCTACATGCATCACGGCAAATGAAAGCCGCCCGTGGCATTAGACGGGAGGGCAGAAAGCCCCTGGGTCCCGTCCAGAGACTCCAGCAAAGAGTCCCGCCCGCCAGCGCCGGCCCGTCCGTAACGACTGTTTTAACGGCGCGGGGGGAGGAGATACGAGGGGCTGTAAATTGTGTTTGACAGTGTGGCTACAGTGGTTTCGTCATCGCTTGTCTTTAGTTGTTACGCCGACTTCCTCGTCGCGCAGATAAGGGCCGCGACTTCGGCATACCAAGGTGCGTGCTGTCGACACAGCGCTCTTATCACCTTAATTGATTTAGAGCAAACGCCTTTGACACGGGTCATTGTGCGCTGAAGTTATCCATCACCTGGGCGTTTGATTTCTGCCCACGTCTGTCTCCAGTGTGTCTGCACTCCGCCGGCGGAGGAACTGGTTCAGAGGGCACCGCGCGCCGCCGCCGCCGCAACGCCGTTCCTGCGCAAACGTGCACGGGACGCGTGCAGACGCAAACCTTTCGTTCGGACTCGTCCAGCGACGAGTCCAGCCTTTTTTATATTTGAATTCCCACGTTCAGAGCTGAAGGAAAAACTGTGTTAACCGTGTGTCCAGAAGATGGATGTTCACACAGGCTCCAAGTCGAAGTTCAAGTGTCAAGTTTTTCCTGGAGCGGAAAGCGATGAAATTATACTTTGTGATTTGTTATCGTATCTGTCATCTTTTTCCATGCCTGCTGGAGTGACAAAATTGACAGAGGCAGTTGCATTATATTGTATGAAACATGCGTGCTAAAAATAGTTCCTGAAATAAACAGCCGTTCCATTGTGAGGCTTCACATCAGGACACGCTGACACGTCCCTCGCACGCTCCCTCTGCATTAGTGTGACCGCGGTAATTACACGTCACTTCATAATCATATCTGTGGCAGGTAGTCTGCAAGCCGCGCGATTTCACGCGGAGGATCTCGGATAAATACGTGGTCCGCTTAAAAACATTTTTATGGTTCTCTCCTCACATTAAGCGTCTGGGAGACCCCACTCTAAAACACGTCCGATCTCATTACACAAATGTGGATGTGCTAAATTAGGTTGAGCGCGCTTACGCCCGCCGCCCCCACTTGAACCGCCGCCGACTCACATGTTTGCGGCAAATGTAGGTCTTTAACTCGTGGAAGTTGTCTCGAGTTTTATCCCTTTGGAAGATAATGTGGTTTTGCAATTCAAATATTTGCTCGTTCTGTTTCCCTGCGTAAAGCGGCTTTGAAGCCTGCCGCTTCTGCCGTCGCCGGTGACGGTGCGAGCGTGACGGCGCCGGTGCATTCCGTATTAAAAACACCGCAGGAACGCCACATCAAAACCGGCATGCAAATGGTTTGCTTTCGGGTGGCGAGGATTCTCGGATAAACGGGGCTACTTATGACGGCTGATGGGTTGACGAGTTAATGAACGGGCGTTTCGAGAGCTCTTCAGACTGAAGTGCGTTCACCAGCGAGGCCTCTCGAATCCTCATTAATTAACCCGATTCTGCACACAATGGACGTCTAGTGGATCTGTTGCTCTACACAAACACTGCTCGACCATGAGCGGACCGATCGTCGCCGCTGGACGCGAATCCGCACTCGCTCCTCGAAGGGCTCTCGCTTTTGTGAAGGAAACGTCCCGCGGACAGCTGTGGACCTCGGACCTGTCGCCAGCCTCTCTGAACGTACAGAATGCATAAGACGATTAAGAATTGCCGTCGCGGCGAGAAGGCCCTGCTCCCGGAACCCTGTAATTTCATCCCGTTTTTATTCTTCCTCTCTTCTTCTCCTCCCCCCGACGGCAATTAATCTCATTTTTAGTACAATTTCCAGCCCTTTGCTGGAGTCAGCCGGAGTCCTGTGTTTTGTTCCTATTTGGCCCGGTTCCTGTGCATAGTCATTAAAGGCCCAATTAATGTCACCCTGTAGCTGAAGAGTGCTCATTTTTATTGGGGAGCTGACAGTTGCCGCCACGAGTGGCGCAGTGTAATATGCATTAATTGCCCCGTAACACTGGTAATTACCAGTTCTTCAAGCCTCTCAGTAAACTGTCATGCCCAGACAAGACTGCTTTGAAATAGATTACTCATTAGGGAGAGCTGCCCTATTTTCCAAAGGGGCTCACTGTGTTGGCACAGGAAAAAAAAAAAAAAGATTCGGGTACTAAACAAATAGTTGCCAAGAGCAATTTCCTATTACAACTTCCCAGTGACGGCCTTTCTATCCCGTCTTTCTTTTTGTCGCTCATGGGAGGGTGGCGACGAGGATCCGCCGCCGTAATGGCCCATGGTGCTGACTTGGACACCTGTTCATGTTGCCCGTACATGCTGATTCCAGCGCCGTTTTAAAATCCTCCGTCTAACACAGGAGTCGTCCTACCTGAAATTAACCTAATCAGATGAGTTTGAGGCTCCAGAGTTGCTCTAGCATGCTCCTCTACCAATATGGTGGTACCCCAAAAACAAGCATTCTTGGAGGATGTTTTACAAGAAAATCTATTTCAGTCTTTCTGCTTCAAGATTTCATATTTAGTTCAATGTGGCCCGTGCTGTTTCTTTGTAATTATTTGTGAAATTTACTAGCCGTTTCAGAGTGAAAATGATTTCAAAGTAAATCCTACATGACTTTTTTTCCAGTGTAATAAGCATAAAATATGCAAATATTGGTGTGTTTTAAATTAGACTGCACACTAAAAAACTGAGGAGACGCATGACAATTAAATCATCTCAAATGATCAAAATTATATTTACTCTCCTGTCACTTATTACACACTGTGTGATTTTCTTTGAACTGGACATCCGACTGCACAAAATCTGACTGAAAATCAGGCGAGATATCTGGCAAAAGTCATGTTGTGTATTGCAGCTGCTCCCACACAGAAATTGACAAAGTCGATCGTGAAACGGATTGCTGTAGAATAAAGGCCAGTGATCAGCTGATAATAAACTAATACTGTATATTGATTTGTAAAAGCATTTTTTATCTACTCAAGAATTCACACATCTACCACAATAATGTCTGGGAATCCTTCATTTGGGTGCTTTTTTTCAGTAAATATATATTAGATTATTTTCAATATTTAAAGTTTTCAGACTGAACTATTTTACTTTTTCTATATTAAATAAAATATATAAATAATAAAACACATTGCTCATGCCTTCAATTTTTTTTACAGGCTTTTTCACAGATCTCGTGCCTAGAATTTTAATTTTCGCCAATGCTAGTATCCCAGAGTTTCTGCAGAATTTTGGGTGCAAAAAAGGTTCATCATCTCTTGTCAGTAGTGTTGTGATCTATGAAGCACACCTTCAAGCTGTTTTCTGTTGGTGACTTGATGTGAACAACTTGAAAATGAATAAAATCTGAATTTTCGCCTCAATAGCACGGATTGCTGTTGCAAGGCGAGGCAAAGTTGATTTTTTTTTTTTTTTTTTTTTTTTTATAGCACATTTCATACACAGTGGAAATTCAAAGTGCTTTACATATAAAAGGAATAATCCTAAAAAATAATAACAAAAAAAAAGAAATGTGCAAATTTTAAAATGATTTAAAAATTGATTTCAAATGAATTAAACACAAATTGATTATACAATGTAATTGTAATGACTTGGTTTCTCAGGGCGATGTTGACACCTTTAGCTGCTGCTTGCTCTGTAAGGTTTAAATCGGACCTCTCAGTGCGACTGCTGCTCATGTGGCTCCCAATTCAATGTGTGTCTTTGTAAAGATCGCATGTTAATATTGACCCAGCGTACGTGAGCTCAGAGAGGCCGTGGATGTCAATACGACAGGGGCGCGTGTAATGACGGCGTGGGCGTTTACATCAGTTTTTGATAAGAAAGGAGACACCCAACCAAACATCGACTTCAGCTTCAGGGACCTTGATCCGCTTTGCTGTTTATTCTTCGCAGTATTTCTGTGTGGAGGTGTTCGGGTGGCGCACGTCTGCACCCGAAGCCCATTTCTGCCCTAACAGAAGAGCGTCTTGTTTTATCTCCTCGCCGCACCTGCTGCAGGCAATCTGCCGCCCGTCCCTTCAAATGAGTTTTGTCAGAGGCTTTCACATGCTCAGGCTGCGATGTGCTAATGAAAGGAGATGGTACAATTTCAAGAGAGCAGGTATCGGAGAGCGCGGCCCAGCTGAGCTGCGGCACAACAGAGAAAGCGCGACCCTCCGTCGCTGATGAACCTTATTATGCCTTTCATTAACGCATGATCTGTGTGCGCGTGTGTGTTTGTGTTGCTTGAGCACTTATCAAATTGTTTATGACAGAACTAATTGGGCTAATTGAAGACATTAAGATTACCTGTCAGCTATATGTACCCAAACCGCACGTCCGGTTGACAGCCGGTGACAGGCGCGGGACCCGTGGCATCAGTCACGACGGCGTTTCCCCAAACCATCATACGGGGGACGGGCCGCTCTAATTTGATGTGGACAGGCTTCACGGGGCAGAGCGAGCGGCTAAATGGAGCGCCCGTGGGGGTGCGTCTCCAGTCCGGACCGCTCTAATGGAGTCCCCTTTGGCTCCCTGACAGAGAGATGAGGCAATTTGAGGCGAAAAGTGAAAAGGGCTCCGGCCTTGATTTTTTTTTTTTTTTTTTTTTTTTTTTTTTTTTTCCCCTCTCTCCCCAAGTGTTTTAGGAACATCAGAGCAGAATAAATGTCTGCAGGCTGCCGTCACTTCAGCTTTCACAGAGGACACGACTGCAGCTGATGCATGCAGCGGTATTTGTACATGAACGTGTTTATGCATATGTATTGAAATATCATTTGGCTTAAAAGAATGTGCGGTAACCAGGGCTGTCAATTTAACATTTATAAAAAAACAACGCAGTGAATTGCGCACGTCATCAAACACACTAAGATCGGGTGGAGACATTCACATGCACATATTTATGTGCACAGCACACTGAGATCTTAAAAACATCAGTCTGCATGTGTTCAGAGGGAGTGAACAAAAAAAAAAAAAAAAGTATAGCCTAATTTAATGAATCAAACGTTTTATTGTATTGTAATTGGAAAGATGATTGACTTACATGCCGCTTAAACCGACGTATTATTTGTATTTTGCTATAGAAGCTGAGACTTTGGAATATCTCCCAGTGATCCCAATCTGCGCCATTTGTATGCGCATTTGTATACTCTAAAAATATTATAACTTTAATCTCGTAATTGCTACAAATTAATTCTTGTAATTTTAACTTTATTCTCAGAACATTTTCACTTTATTCTCACCATTTTGACATTATTTAGTAACTTTAGTACTAAAGTTAGTAACTTTATTCTGAGAATATTTCAACGTTATTCTCATAATTTTCAAATGTTTTTTTTTTTTTTGTTTTTTTTTTTTAACGTGGAACTAAATCGCTGTCATTGTTCTTAGATTGTTCTTAGCTTAACGGCTGGAATACACAACATGACTTTTTAAAATATCTGGCATCTGGGTATCTTGCCAGCTTTGTAAATACACACCGAATGACTAAAGCGACCGTCACACTACACTTTTCCTTCCATTGACTTCTATTTACATGCATGTGAATTTCGCTGTTTCAAAGTTTAAGTTTGGTGAACCCTGCCTTGTAAATTCAATAGAAGATCAATGTGGTCTCTTTGTTTGAAATAACAGAAAACTAACTTAACATCTGCAGGACTGGAGCGTTGCAAAAAGTGGATTACATATTTTTACATTTTGGATGAATTCTATGTAGAATTCTGTTTTTTAAAAAGATGCTTGAGAGCATGATGTCATACTATTACTGTCCATAGAAGTCTACTGCGACTGTGACGTAAGGAACACTACTAGACTTCAAGGTCATTCCAAGTATAAATAATAGTGCTCTAAAATCAGAAATAAAATATCAAAATATCAAATAAGTTTCAAACAGGCCCAATGTGAGGTCTCAGGAGGCTTGCTGTGGTCTGTGGATGACCCTGTCTGACATGGATGAATGAAAATGCTCAATCATTCTGTTGTTCTGTCAGTAATACATGACATTCAGACTTAAACACTATCGCAATTCAATTTTGTGGCTAAAACACAGCATGTTCTCTGAAGTTCATTTCAGTTTAATTTTCTACTAATGTGAGTATAAATTCAATTTTGAATTGCAATTCTACATCCTGTTTTAAACCTTCATTCAATTCAAATTGATGGTGAATTGGTATTTAAATGCATTTTCAGTTCAGATTCATTTTTCAGCAGCACAACAGCTCAAATCCCTCTGAAAACCCTCTAAAGGGTCGGTCACGCTGGATTTACTGTTCACTTCACTTCCATTCATATGTGAATGAGGGAGAACGGCCACGCGAGCGCTTGTGTACAATAGGTGATTTGTATTCTTGCCTACATATTTGTATAGTCAACCAATAGAGTATCTAAACACCATCAACTTAAAATCAGACATGAAGAAAAACTCAATACAAGTTTAGAAGGTGACAAATTTATATATATATATATATATATTTTTATATATATATATATATATATATATATATATATATATATATATATATATATATATATTTATATTTATTATATTGATGCATTTATTTATAATTTTTGTTGTACATTTTGATTTTTTGTTTTTTAAGTGTTGTCCATAATTTTCCCATGTATATATCTAAACATATGTTATGTATTTTTATAGTGTTCTTAAGGAAGGGGGAGATGTATTTGATGGGCTTCTAAGTTCTGTCCAGAAGTCTCCACCCCCCCACAGCCCCCCCTTCCTCTTCCCGTTCCTTAAGCTCCGAAAGGTCAGCGCTGTCATCCTCGGAGAGCCTTCTGTTTGTTTCCTTTTGAAAACAGGGTTAAACTGTCGGACTGACAAACCCCTGAGCCCACCAACCTCAACAACCTCCAAACGAGTGACAATCAGTCCAGACCGCCCGAGGGACGCTGTTTGGCTTTGCCGTGACCCCTTCTTGTCGCCGTTTGATTCCTTTATTCCGTGTTTGGAGTATTTAACGTCCAGTTTGATCCTGTGGATAATTAGTTTAGCTGCGGCCTCGTGTCTCGTAGGTTTTGGAGGCCCAGAGGTGGACGCTTCATCCACTTGAGATTTGTTTGCTTTGCAAATTTTTTAAAATGACAATGAAATCTGATTTGCAGTGCAGCTTGTAAGTGAAAACACAGAGCAGCTTTCATCTCCAGTGCTGCTTGAGCCGTGCAGCCAATCACAGTCTGACGAGGTTTGTTTGTTCAGTTGTTCGTTTACATATCAAATAACACTTTTTCATGCAGGCTGAACAAAAAAAAAAAAAAAATCAGGGTTTGACAGTGGATACTGCATTTTGAATATCGCACGTTTATTTATTTGTATTTGGTGTGTGTGTGTGCTTCCGTCCAAATAATAATTAGAAAAGATGAGAATCGTTGTTTTATTTTAAGGCTTGGTGAGAGGCTCTTGTTGCTCATCAGACTGAGTGTTTAACTGCTGAACTGAGCTGTTTTCTTTGACTCTGTGTTTATGTGTGAGAGGCCTCAGTTTCCACCCAGACATTCAGGGTCCAACACTAGTTAGTTGACCGCTGAGAAGGGCCCCGTGGGGTCCCACGAGTCTCGACCCCCAGAGCGCCGAACATTGAACTTCAGCCTCTGATTGTTGGTGAGATCATGATCTGATGCTTCTCAATGGCCGGGATTATAAATATATACACACACACACACACACAGGATCTTTCCACCCTCGCTCTCCTATTTCAGTACCGGCTCAGTATTATCAGTATTCTGGAGTGAAGGAAGCTCTGAGATGCATGAAGGCGCTGACATGTTGATTTAGTCGCAGTTACACAAGCAGAGGTGGCGACTTGGACGAGAGCCAGGCCTGTTTTCTCATTGGACGCTCTTTGGATGGGCTTCGCTTATTTTTAGGGTCCTTTTCCTGTGTTATTTCTCTGGATGTCTGACAGCCAGCTTGCACACCTATTCATAAGCGCTCTTCCTCCAGCTTTCAGTGGAACGCCATGATTCAGATTCACCGCTGGAATAAGCTGCCGGTGTCTCATGGCTTTTTTTTTTTTTTTTTATAGGATTAGAGACACAAATCCCTGTTATTTACAGAGAGACTATTAGATGTGAAGCAGAAGTAGTAGCTAGTTTTAAACAATGGCTGTATTACAAACTGCCGATTTTTCACCTCTCCCATCTCCATGAAAATCACACAATAATAACATACTAAAATCAACCACGTTACTTTTCATTTTTGTTTTTGTTTTTCCCAAAACGATAGGCCCATTTTTACAAATATTCTAGTGTTGACTGCATTTATCAAGCTCTCTTACAAGAAAAAATCATCATAGTCATTTCAACCCTGTTACTGCATGATTTTTTCCCATTACAAAAATTTGGATATTCCTTTAAATTAGGTGATGTTATTTTGACAGCTCATTCAATCAAATATTCAGGTGTTGACTGCATTCATCAAGCTATGTTACCAAAGATATTGCAAGAAAAAATAAATTCTTCGTATGAAATCCATAATCTGTCATTTCAACCCTGTTAGCCATTCTGACTATCCAAACTATTAAATACTGAGGGGTTTAAAATTCTTTATAGACAATATTTTTCCCAAATTTTCAGAAATGTTAAATGAAATGAATAGTCAAGTCAAATTTATTTGCATAGCACCTTTAACAATATGCGTTTTTCAGAGTAGCTTAACAGAAAATCATGATGTTAATGTTTATAATAGCTTAATATCTTCATGTCTTATAATTGCATTTAGCAGATTAGAGCTGGATGATAATACAGTTGAATTTTGCGACAAAATAAAAAATCAAGCAATAGAGATTTGCTATACTGAGTTTGCTTCATATAAAGAGCTCTGTGATCAAATGTGACCCAAGACTACAAAACCAGTCATATGGGTATTTTTTTTTTTTTTGAAATTGAGATTTATATGACATCTAAAAGCTAAATAAATAAGCTTTCAAGTGATGTATGGTTTGTTAGGATAGGACAATATTTGGCTATTCGAATATCTGGAATCTGAGGGTGCAAAAAAATCAAAATATTGAGAAAATCACCTTTAAAGTTGTCCAAATGAAGTTCTTAGCAATGCATATTAGTAATCAAAAATTAAGTTTTGATATATTTACTGTAGGAAATTTATAAAATATCTTCATGGAACATGATCTTTACTTAATATCCTAATGATTTTTGGCATAAAAGAAAACTTGACAATTTTAAGCCATACACTGTATTTTTGGCTGTTGCTACAAACATACCCGTGATAATTATGACTGGTTTTGTGCTCCAAGGTCACATATAGTCATGAATAGCATGACTCGTGTAATGTTTAGTTTGACTTTCTGAACCTGTTTGAGGTTTTCTGAAGATTCAGCTCCTCCTTTTGTGGCTCATTAGTTGAAAAGAAGCACTTTTAAAGTCGCACGTCGATGGAAGGTGGCAGACTCTCGGGCCGTGCGTGTTTATCTCAGAGGAGGGTCTGGAGACGCTGGACACTGCAGCACCGAGGCGCCTGGGTCGCCGACCAGACTGCGCTCAGGTTACACTGCAAACTGGCGCTGATTACAGCCCGAGCTGCAGAGGGGCTCGCCGCAAATTGGAAACACATTAGTGCGCGAGGTTAAGAGCGGGATTAGACGCCGCTCGCCCCACAGCCGGCCCGACGCAAAATGGAGGCCATTTGAAGGGATTTGTTTTGATGCCCCCAGAGAGGACGGCTAATTATTCACCAGGGCTGCCGGGAGTTCAGCGTAACAGGTTACAGGAGCTGATATCCCCGTGATGATTCTCATCAGCAGCCCAGCACTTACCCATAATGCAGTGGCTTTTCATTATGACGACACGAGGTCTCATCTGGTAACGAAGAGCAGCCGTCGTCCTGATGTGTTTCTTCTCATTTGTCCTGACTAATAGATTCTGCTGTTTTTAGCAGATGATTTATTTTCTGCATTGTGAAGTGGCTCTTGGTTTCATTATGGACCATTTCATACATCATATCTGTGAAATGAAGTGCTGTAATGTTTTAATGAATTCACAGGAGGTCTTAATGAAAGCTTTCGCCCATTTACGTGATGGAAAGCAGCGTTGAGGTCAACGGAGAGCAGAGCGCTCCACTCCCGCTGAACCGCGGGTCATACGACACTCGATCTGAGGCGAGAGGTCAGAGGTCAGCCTCTTACGAGCCCAGGGTCCAATGAGGAACCCCACGGTGGCGGGAGCTTCCTCCGTAGTGCGATAGCTGACCTACACGTGCTTGATGTGACATCGGCTCCTTCGTCTGAGCCCGTCCAGGGTTCTGCCAGAGCAGCAGAGAAACATCTACAGCTCACAGCAGCTCATCAACATCTTGATGGTGGCATCTGTGAGTTGTTTGATTCATGCATTTACAGATGAGTGGTTTTTTGCATGCACCTGTATGAAGAGTTTCCTGAGCAAATCTCTTGAAACCTGTAATAAACATGTTTGGGTCATATTTCACCACAAAATGAAAAGAAATGATTAAGAAATAAGATATGTCACAAAGAAAAAATGATCTTTATTTTCCAGTGTGACTAGGGCTGTCACTAATGATTATTTTGGTAATTGAGGCAAGTAATTTGTCAATTATCCTGACAAATATATATATATATATATACTTCCGGTATTTTGCCAATTACTCGACACAGGCAAAATGTATTCGAGACTTTTTTAAAACTGAGTACTCAAATAGAATCAAGGAATTGCTGCAGCCCTAATTGTGACAATTTAGCACATTTAAGCTAAATTACACATTACTTCAATGCACAAAAACACATACTAGTGTTATTTGTTGCACTATATGAGGACTGTATTAAAATTGCTTGTATTACAGAATTGTTTTCTTATAATACAATACAAAAATAACAATAGTACAGCAATTGGGTATCTAATGTGAATTGCTGAATGGCTGAGAATGATGAAGATTATTCACTGTTATTCAGGCATTCATTTTCTCAGTGTATTGTCTTAAGATTGCAGTTTTTTAAAAAAAAAAAAAAAACAAACACTGCTTAGAGTAAGTTTAGAGTTTAGAGTAATATTTTTTATTTCTGAAAAAGTCTCTTCTGCTCATCAAGGCTGCATTTATTTAATCAAAAATATAGTAAAACCAGTATTGTTGTGAAATATTACAATTAAAAATGTGAAAAGTGACCTTAAAGGATTAGGCCTGTCAGTTTAATGCATTAACTTAATTAGTTATGAAAAAATAACATGATTAAAATATTTTAATGTAGTTAACGCGCTGGCCCCGCCTCCAGACCTGTACATCATCTTACATTTCTTACAGTTGACTGTTGACAAATATGATGCAGGGCAGCAACTCCACAAATGCAGTTATGCCCTAAAATGCAAGATACTGGGGCAAAAATTCCCCTATATGTGTTTTGTCTCGTAGTCATATTGATATGTATCACATATCACGCAATAGCAATACTGTATAACACGAGTGCTGATTTTGTCCCAATCTATCACGAGCTTAAATGTGATTTTATACAACAGTTATTTGTTTATAAACACAATATGATGTGTTTTTGCTCAAAAACATATTACCTTTGAAGCCATAGCAGAACTGTTGTGCATCTCCGAGCACCACAGCGGTGTTTAGTTTCTGAATGAATCCACATTTTGAACGAATCGGGTAAATCAATGATTCAAAGGCCCATTCATAAAGTGAGCCATTTACTTCATTCCTGAATGAATCAGCCATTTGAAGGGATCGAATGATGAATGACTCATAAAGACATTTACCGCCACCTGCTGGCAGATTTAGTTTCTTATTTTGAGTATCATTTCATTAAGAAATAATAAAACCTTTTTTTTTTTGTGGAACATGAAAGGTGGTGTTTTGAAGCTGTTTTGGTTACCAGTGACTTCAAATTATCTTCTTTCATGTTCCATAGTTTATGCAGCCTGAATGTTTGTGTAATACATTTTATGTTGAATCAAATATTTCTTTCTAAGGCTACAATTTGTAATGCCTACTTGATGACAAAAATGACATTTAACACAAAAATAGCTTTAAATAATCTTTTGTAGGTACTTTCAAAGTCAAATTTTAATGTGAGATTAATCAGGTTAATCACTCGAAACATCATGTAATTAATTAGATTCAAAATTGTAAACATTTGACAGCCCTAGTACAGACATAATGTTACAAAAGATTTCTATTTCAAATATATGCTGTTCTTTCTATTCATCAAATAATTCTAAAATAATGTAACAGTTTCCACATTATTAGGCAGCAGATGTTTTCTGCATTAGATTCGGGCTGAAGGTTAGGGGCCCGCACATTCACCCATCCTCTTGTTCTGCCCGTCACCTCGGCTCTCCACGCTGTCATTGCGGAGGAAATGATGTGGCTAAATCTGGAAGTGCCATCTCCACAGTCATTATCACAGACAGGTCAGGCGTTTATTGGGTCTCACCTCACCGATAGCCTGGCGATCATTAATCCATAAGCACGAGATAATGAGCGCCGAACAGATTTATGCAATTACGGCCACGCGGCGGAAAGAGCAGCTCTCTTTAGCCTAACGCATTAATGAGCTTATCAATATGTGTCGCGGGTTCAGGGTTCGAGCGGCCGTTAGCCGCCCCTGATGGGACTAAATGAGACGTGAGCTGCGAAGGCCCAGAGCGCCTCTCGTCCGCAGGGTCACGCGTGTTTCCGAGGCTTTTAGATAGAACGCTTTAATCCTGCTTTAATCTCGGACAGCCACGCCACTGGAGGTAAATTTCACTTCCTCTGCGTCGCGTCCGGATTGAAACCTCATCAGCGCCTGGAAAATAGAAGCATAAACATGTCATGTAGAGTTATACCTGAAGGAAGATTGCTTGCTTTTTATGGCTGTCTGTTCCAGCTTAATTACAGCGATTGTGTTTTGCTTATTGGTGGCCGACGGGCTCGTCAATAACAGCAACTGAATGCAGAAGGAAACCTCTCCAGCATCATCACGGTGTCACAGGCGTGTCAGGATGTTCACCTTGTGATATTTATGGAGTAGGACACGGTGTTTATTTATCGTGGGCTGTGTGGCGTCCGTTCGAGGCCGTGTCTCATGCTCTCTTTAAACATCCTGTTTGTGTGAAGGCTTTTTTTTATTATTATCGTGACCATGCTCCTGAATGCAGGCCCCCAGGCCGGTCCAGTAAAGTATGCGAGACGCAGGTTGCGTGCTGATATCGCCTCGCTCGCAGCCTTGAGTCCCTCCCGCCCCCTGCGACCCGGCTCAAGCTCTATAAATAAACACCAATTAATCAGCAGCTGAGAGGAAGCCCTGACCGGAGCGCTGACGCCACCAGCCTCTGCTCGGGCCCTCCGATACTGGAGGACGACACATGGACGAGCACCGAATCCTTGCTCTTTGAGTTGATGTGGTCGTCTTACAGAAGCATAAATGACGTCAAGTCACCGTTGAGTCACTTCATGTTACGGGGGACGTTCCAGGTTCTGTCAGGAACGCCGAAGCTGTGGGGTTGATGCACCATCTCACCATCAGTATGTTGAACCTGCTGCTCCAGCACAGCCTACATCTGCATTAATCTAGATACATTTGAACACAGCGTTTTCATTTCAAAATGCCCTTTGTCCACACTGGTGTTTTCAAGTGTTTCTCATCCACACTGAAACTTAAGAAAATGCTAAAATCGTCTTACTGTGCGTGCATGCATGAATTTTAATAAAAGCACTAAGATGATACTGAGAATCCAGACCAGAAGTTCTCACACTATTCTTCAGACACAATCGCTATATTAGCAGAACATCTCACCACTCACTGGTGCTTCCAGATCACACTGATTCAGCATCCCATGTGTGGCCTAAAACACAACTGCCCTCATGTTTGGTCGCAGGACAGCAATTGAGAGTATTTTTTTTTTTTAAATTGCAGGAATGTAATATGAAGATTGTACAAAGTAACCAGTTGGGTAGTAACGGATTACATGTAATCTGGATTACGTAATCAGATTACAAAATTCGGTACTGTTATGGCTCGTTCCCGCGAGCGGTACGGGTCAGTACAGTACAGTACGGTACGATTCGGGACCGAACATTCTGATCCAGCTTGCGTTTCCACTGCCACCGACAGTACCCTTACTTGATGGGCGTGGCGTATGAAAGTAGCGATCGACGATTAAGTGCGACAATAAGCACAACTCTGGCTATTTTGACAATGGTAACTGACATAATTGCGTACCAAACTGTACCGTACTGAACTGTACTGCTCAGTGGAAACGAGCCATTAATTAGAGTATATTACGTTTTAAATGCTTATAATCGGATTACAGTTACTTTTTTAATTAGTTCACACAATAGTAAAGTAAATTATTCATAATTCTTCTTTTTTTCTAAATCTTACTGTCATACTGTTTAGTGTGGACTATATTTACAAATGTCATGTACATTTGCAAACCATGCTTCTGAATTTGGGGGGAAAGCACCTTTCAAGCAGTTAGACCATGATTGCAAGTTTCTAAATATAGCTGTGAAACACTATGTGATCATCATATTCAGTGACCTTCAGTTGGTTCTGTAAGTCTGGACAAAAATATTTCAAATCACACTTTGGGCACATAATGCCATTGCTGTTTTCATGTTTATTAATGTTTATTAATATTTTCATGTAATGCAGGGATTCCTAAATGTTTTTGTCAGCCAAACCCTTTTAGCATAAAATATTTACTTGAAGTATTTCTGAGGAACTTAATATACTTTAATAATTAACACATTCACATGTTCACAGTTCTCGAATGTCAGTTAATGGCCACATTGATATGCAGGTAAACAAAAATATTTCCATTTTTAATGTTCAAGTGTTTCAATTATTTTTATTTTACATTTTTATGATTTAATTCATTATCTTTTTATAAAGTCATTGTAGTTCTTACATTAAAGCCCGGTCTGGGAAACCCTGGTGTAAGCTTACTTTTTTAATCACTATGGTATATTTAATGGTAAATTTAAAACAATTTAGATAAAAAGTAATCTAAAAGTAATCTTAGTAATTAGATTACATTACCTATAATGGGTAATCTAGATTACGGTCGGTGCCGATATATAGCACCGTTGCGCATCGGGTGTCCCAAATTCAAGTCCCTGCTCGTAGACCTTTTCTGATCCCTCTCTCTCTCTCTCTCTCTCTCTCTCTCTCTCTCTCTCCCACCTCACTTTCTGTCAACTAACCATCCTATTCTAATAAAGGCAAAGAAAAAAAAAAAAAAAAAACTGGCAAAAATAAATCTAAAAAAAAAAAAAAAAAAATCTAGATTACATTACTAAAAACTGACTAAAATCTGTAAGTAATCTAGCCAGCACTGGAAGTAACATATATTTAGCAACACTATGAATAGTGAACAGCACATGGTGTAAACATAGATATCTGTGTCGCATGATTACACGTGCATTATTGTTTTCAAATAGCTCAGTTTTCACAGTCCACACCAAAAAGTGTTTTTAAGTGTAATCACCTGGGAGGGTGTCTTCAAAAAGCTTAATTTCAGCAGGATAAAAACATTATATCTGTGTGGATGGGAAGCCAAAATGTTGAGAAAAAGATGAGCCTTCAAATGAATCCTGATTAGAGTATATTATTCTGAGACTCTTGGGAAGGCAGCAGCAAGCAGTGGTTTTCTCAGGTGGAAACATCACCAACATGTGATTTCTGTGCTGTAATCACTTAACTGACCTTGGCTGTGCAGTTATATATAATTTTTCAACTGTATGATGACATAATGCCGTAACAAAAAACCCTGCAGTTTTAGCAGCATGCGCACAGGCTCACCAGAATTATCTGTCAAGCTGTTTACGTACAGAGCAAACTCCATCCATAGTGAATGGAATAGAGCAGAGCCACTTCAGAATGACAGTAGAGACACTCAAACAAAATGACTGGACAAAAATAAAGAATATCGAGTGAGGAAACCTGAAGAGCTCTTTGAACGCAGTGTGCTGCGGATGGCGCGTCACTCTCGTTTCTGTGAGGTGAAAATAGCCTCGATCGGAGGGACGTTCACGTTTCAGCGCAGCGTGTTTAGATGTCGGCGCGCTCCCGCTCGCACGAAGAAAGGTATCCTCTGGAAGCTGCCAAGATCTGGCGGGCGAGCAGAGATGACACCGTGGAGGGCTGTAATTAGTTATTCAATTACGCCGCGATTATGTGTGTGCATCGATGGGGAGGAGGCCACTCAAACGCCGGCTTACTCTCTCAGCACCTCCTTTCGGCTTTTTGTTCTTAAGTGCTGCGCTCTCATTAAAATGCCTTTTTAACCAGCATGGCACCTGCTTTAAAATCAAATGCGGGGCGCTCGTTACGCCTAATGGCAGCGTGTCTGCCAGCGACGCTCTCAGCGGCATCCCACTCTCTCCGCCCGCCAAAGCCAACGCGCTCCAAATTAGCTACATTTCACAAACAATTTCACCGACTCGTTACGCAGTTAGATGTTTATTGGAAGATCACTGACTTCCCCCGAGCGATACTTGTGCCAGATTTAGGTGGCGAAGCGGTGGCCCACATAATAGACCTCGATTATAATTGGAGCCCCGTGTCCGTTTATGCCTTTATTTATGGAACCTTTGCATTGAAGTACGGCGGCCTTTGTGTTTTCGCCTTCGGAACGGAAGCCGTTCGGACGCCTCCCTCGGGGCTTACAGGCGCGTCTATTTAACCCGAGACCCTTCGCCGCCGCCGGCGCGCTCTGTTATTTGCTCCTCAAAGCTCGTCGGCTTGCGTTGGGTTTGTTTTGTACCCCTGACCTCATGATATCAGATGTGCTGATGAAGTCAACTTCTTGTTTTCCCTTCCTCGTTTTCTCGTCAAAGCCCAGCAGTCAGCAGAAGAACACGAATCATCAACCCATCTGATGTTAGCTATGATTTCAATTTAATGCAGGCAAATCAGAGCTACTGTACGGCAATAGGAGATGCATTTCCTTTAAATACTATTAAAGTAAAATGGGGTCTATTACCACTAGCATTTATGTGACAACTAGATCAGCGTTCCTGGAGGCGCAGAAACAAGATTTTGGATGATGATGTTGATCTAGGAACAGAGTTGGGAAACACTGAAATACAATTACAATTAATGTATTCCCTCAGGTTTGTATTCCTTTTTTTAACATATCCTATTAACAATCCCCAGATTATTAAAAAATTGCACAAAAAAGAAAAAAAAAAAAAGATGTGTGTTATCTACAAAAATAAAGAATAATGTCTAATTGGCAAATTGGAAAACCATTAATTTTACTTTTGCAAAATGTTAAAGAGGCCATAGATATAGAATGATGGAAATTTAGAAGAAAAATAAATGTAATAGAAAGAAGAATATAAGAAAATACATGAGAATGAAGCTAAAAACTGCACAAAACACATTCTAGATTTTTGTTGTTGTTGTTGTTTTGAAAAATTGCATAAAATATCAATCTAGGTCAATCTAGGTCATGATTTATATTAAAAACTGTCAGTCTGTGCTTTTTATAATAAATAATAATATTGCTTAAAATAGATATAAAATGTATTCCGTGTTAAATGGAATATACAGTATATATGTGACCCTGGACCACAAAACCAGTCATAAGGGTACATCTTTCGAAACTGAGCTTTATAATCTTTCCATTGATGCATGGTTTGCTAGGATAGGACAGTATTTGGCCGAGATACAACTATTTGAATATATGGAATCTGAGGGTGCAAAAAAATCAAAATATTGAGAAAATCACCTTTAAAGTTGTCCAGATGAAGCTCTTACTAAAGCATATTACTAATCAAACATTAAGTTTTGATATATTTACAGTAGGAATTTTACAAAAATATCTTCATGGAACATGATCTTTACTTAATATCCTGATGATTTTTGGCATAAAAGAAAAATCAATAATTTTGACCCATACAATGTATTTTCGGCTGTTGCTACAAATATACCCCAGCGACTTAAGACTGGTTTTATGCTCCAGGGTCACATATTATGATTAAATCTGGTCTTGAGGTGATTTTTCATGAATGCATGTAGTTCATCACGTTAACAAATGAACAGTTGTTGTTTCACACGCAGACAATATTTCAACAATATTTAAATATTTATATTTTCTTTGTTGCTCTTTTGTGATCTTGGTTTAGTTTGTTTAGTCTGTGAACTCATATCCTTCTCACAAAAGTGGCTGTTATTCAGAATACCACCGCTGTTTCTGTTTGGGCTCAGTTTGACTCAGTGTGGAAAAATACAGTAAGACTAATGTAAGTAGGCAGCTGTCAAGAGTGAATGTGTGTAATGTGCTCAATAATCGCTCTCTGACACCTCAAAGAACGGTTGAACTTTTGATGACGTCTCATAGGGTTACAGTATATGAACTATCAGCCCGACACGTCAGTGTTAAGTGTGTTTTTCGAGCTCTAAAAATGGCCTTGAGATCTCAGAGCCTTAACAGAACACGAGGGTTAATTGGTTAAAAACAACACTGTAATAACTCTCCGCGTCGAAAGGCCTTGATGAAGCGTGTTTTTCCAGATGTGCGTTAGTGAGATCACAGCTCTGTCTTATCTGATCATCAGCACTTCTCACAAGGTTTCTTGGCTTTTCTCTTTGTCCAGATCTCATCCCAGCCTCCGTACGCCTCACCTCTCGTCTTATAGCGTGTAAATGTTTACATTGTACCTCTACGACATTTCCATAAAAAGGATGGGAATCTCGTACAAACGAAGGGAGCCTTTCACATTTCTTCAGTGACGAACCTGCGCTGCGTCTGTAAGGACTGTTAGTTTTGGCTCGTTCTTCGAGTCGGGATACGGCACTGTAAAT
The DNA here is from genome assembly GCA_036247105.1 of Cirrhinus mrigala. Classification (NCBI taxonomy): domain Eukaryota; kingdom Metazoa; phylum Chordata; class Actinopteri; order Cypriniformes; family Cyprinidae; genus Cirrhinus; species Cirrhinus mrigala. The sequence continues at coordinate 34,220,704 of CM070023.1, forward strand.
CAGCGTGTGATAAAGAGAGCGCAGGACTTCACATGTGCACTTCAAATTGAGCTGTAACCTGAGCGTCTGATCCGAACGGCACACGGCGAACGCTCGCTCCAGTCTGATTGGATGACCTGATGCAGTTTCCAATTACTGTTTAAAAAAAAAAAAAAAAAAAAAAACATAGTGCGATTGGTTGCTGTTGATGTCAGTCTTTCCTCACCTGCGTCAGTGGGCAGTTTCACATGAATCAGGCTACGTGAGACTGAGGTTTAGGGGAAAATCAGCTTCTGTTCAGAAAAGCAGATTTTACAGATATTTCTTCGGAAAACTAATCTTTTTGTCTCCCTTCATCTCCAGGTTCGGTCCCGGCCTGGTCATCTACTGGTACGGGTTCATATCTGAGCTGGACTGCCAGCGGGACAGAGGGATCCTGCTGAAAGACGGCTTCCCCTCGGACATCGTAACCCTGTGTCAGGGGCCGGCGCGGAGCTGAGTCTGACCCGTCACGGGGCCGTTTGTTGGTGTGGATGTGAATCCGGAAGCAATTTAGCTTTCCTGCAGCGCGAGACTCCTGGCAAACATCTGCCGTGAACTCCAGCTGAACTCCAGCGGCCCGGGAGAGAAAACACGGCGCCTCAAATCCTGCCGAGAGGCCAGGTAACGCACGCCGCTCTTATCTGCCCTCTGAGCGCCGGACAGAGCGGAGTTTGCTCAGAGACGTCCGTGGATGAGGGTTTGGGACTGTTTGTGTTCAATAATAAAGTTGTGAATTCTCTATATATTCTGTGTCGGGCGTCTGACTATCTTCTGAAGCTTTCTTGAAGTCGAGTCCAGAGTGACGCTCTCCAAAACTTCCTCTTCCTCTCTGAGCCTTTAAGAGCCATGGAGAGATAGCAGAGAGATCTCAAGAGCTTCCCGTCTGTGCACTGTTAACCCTGTGACGTCTGACATATGAAATCCAGTCGGAAAACAATTAAATGGAACAGTTTATTCAAACCAATTTTTTTATAAAAAAGTATGTTTGTTTGTTTTTGGTCATATTGGATGCATCAAGCTTTTATGGCTCATATAGTTTGAAATATGGAAGAAAAAACAGCTCAGAAACTGATATTTACAGTATATGATGAAATTCTGATGCTTGTAACTTAAATCAATGAAATCTTAATGACAGTACAGCAGATACTTGCATAAAATGATCAAAATATCAGCAGTCGCTCTATATCTCCAATAATATGTCTTAGTAAGATGAGACTGAAATGATCCAAACATTATAATGCAATGCAATCCAATGATGATTGAGAGATGAATGAATAAACGTCCCTCATAAGATGTTTTGGAGTCTTGTGAAGATCATTCCTCCACTGAGGAACAGTGGAAGTAAAGCTTCTGGAAACAAACGTTCCTCAAAAGATTTGAGTCTAAAAAATGATTGATGGAGAATCAAGTAAAGCCAAGCTGCTTCAGTCCAGTAAGTGTTCATCTGGAAATATGACTACAGTTATTCTGACGTTTACTTGATAAAAATCATTCAAGATTTGACAGCAAAAAGACACATGAAGCACCAGCTGAAGGTGGACGTTTGTACAATTAAGAGCTTGATAAACTGGATAAAAAAACTCTCAGAAGACGTGGAGTAGATTGTGTGTGAAACAGGTTAATCAGCAACGTTTGATCATGTTGACCTTATAAATGTGTATCAAATGTGATACAGTAGCTTTATAGGGTAAATGAGGTCCAGACCCACAGTGACCTGCATCTCTGTCTCATTTTTAACCCTTCACCCATCATCTACTGTACAGATCTCTGCTGTGAAATCGCAGTAAAGTGTTGCCTGATTTGTGACCCTTCATCTCTAACCCTAGAAGCGGGTCTCACCCGGGCCCCAAACACAAAGGCCCTCAGCGCCCCGTTAATGTCTAGCTCTTAACGGAGTACAGAAAAAAGTAAAAACACGGTAAACAGGCGAGTCAGTTCCTCTGGAGAGCTTCCTGTCATTGTGCATGAAAGAGCCTATAAATTAGATTGTGCTCTGAACGTCCTGATGTTTCCAGCTGCTCATATTTCTGTTTTCATGAGCGTCTGCTTTGCTTTTAGAGTGTTGGGATTTTAACACCGGTGATCTTGAGGCACGATGGGGTTGATGTCACAAACTCTCATTAATGTGTGTTATTAAGCAACATTAAAAGGATCGCCCATGCAAAAATTAAAAGTCCGAAAATAAAGTACAAAAGCTGTCACTGGGGTGGATCCTTTCAGAAAGTACCAGTGTGTAACATTTAGGTACTAAAATGTATGTTTAAGGGGTAAATAAGGTCAAAAGTGGCAGCTTTTGTACTGCCTTTGTTCTGAGAGTGCAGAAGACTTGCATTTGTGTTCAGACACATAAAGATATTTCAGTGAAACCTTGCTGAAGATTCTCCATGTCCAGTAAAATTCCAAGTAAGATTTAAGGGGGAAAAAATAAGACCTCATTAAAGATTTCTCCTTCAAATAAACGCTGTTCTTTTGAACTTTCTGTTCATCTGTGAATCTTTAAAAAAAAAAAATGATATACAAACAAAAATATTGTGCAGCACAACTGTTTTCAACATTGATAATAATCACAAATGTTTGTTGAGCAGCAAATCAGCATATCAGAAGACTGGAGTAATGATGCTGAAAATTCAGCTGCGCATCACAGCCATCAATTACAGTTTAACAGATATTCACATAGAAAACAGCCGTGTTAAATTGTAATAATATTTCACATTTGTACAGTATTTTTGATCAAATAAATCCAGCCTTGATGAGCAGAAGAGACTTCTTTCAAAGCTCACTGGACTTGATGTCTTGCAGGTTTGTAATGACAGGGTGAGAAATGGTGACAAAATACTCATTTTTAGGTGAACTATTCGTTTAATGCAGAAGGTTGTATTTCTCCCAGACTCTGCCGGATCGACACGTGAAACGGCGGTGAGCGGCTCACACAGATCCTGAACGCAGAGGTCTGAGAGCGGCTGATGTTTGGAGGAACAGGAAGCAGATCTGCGGTGATTAGCAGCTGTTTCTGCTCCGTCATTAACATATTCATCTCTCAGCAGAGCAGCAGGTGTGTTATGATGTGCTGCTGGACGTTTAGTTCTGCTTCACTCTCACACACTTCACACACACACACTCACATTCTCTGCTGGCAATTAACTCGGGCTTTTCTGATCGTCTTTCCATCGCAGCTGAGATGTCAACTGTTTAATCCAGCCACATCAGTGGTCAAACGTACAGCAGCGCAAAACGACGCCTCAAACTCTTAGCAAAGCAAACTAAATAAATATTAGCCCTCTTTAAATTAAATGAAACAGACTAAACAAAATATGAGCTGCTTTATTTTGCATGACAGGTTGGGACTAAAATAACGTTTTGTAGTTACGGATAAATTCTGACTACTATAGCTAAAATGTACCCCTTTTTTATGTCTCATATACTCTAGAAAATGTCATTCTCAGTTAAATAACTGAGGCAAAACCTTGGACTGAGTGGTTGATCTTGAGGAGTAAAAAATGTCTCACCAAGGCTGCATTTATTTGATCAAAAATACTGTAATATTGTTAAACATTATTACAGTTTCAAACTTTCTATGTGAATATCTGTTAAAATGTAATTTATTTCTGTGATGCGCAGCTGAATTTTCAGCATCATTACTCCAGTCTTCAGTGTCACATGATCCTTCAGAAATCATCCTAATATGCTGATTTGCTGCTCAACAAACATTTATGATTATTAGCAATTTTGAAAACAGCTGTGCTGCTCAATATTTTAGTGGAAACCGTCATACATTTTATTTCTCAGGATTCACAGATGAACAGAGAGTTAAAAAAAAAAAAAAACAGCATTTACTTGAAACAGAAATCTTTTGTAAAATTATAAATGTCTTTACTGGCACTTTTGATCAATTTAATGCATCCTTGATGAGTAAACTGACATTTACTGATGCCCAATAAATTTGCTGTTTTTGTAAATGCTGTTCTATTCCATGTATGTTAATCACAGTTGGTTTGCAGTTGTGTTGTCAGTGAAATCTGATTGTTGAAATCATGGTATAACTGTAAGTGCTGCAGGACTAGAGGGACGTTTGTTCTTCTCAATCCTCTTCTGTCTGATTGTTTATGTGGGAAGTGAAGGATCTCAGATGGTTCTGCTGGGAAACTATTCCTCACGCAGTCTTCGGTGGCTGTCGTGTCGTGTGGCGTCGGCTGTGGATCTCGTCCGCCTGTCAGTGGATGTTCAGGCGTTTGCCTTGATTGTTCTGCATTATTGTGTTTGGCTGGAGGGATTCCGTCCGGCCCCTAAAGGTCAACGGCACGAGTGGCATTTGGGTTCTGACAGGCGACCCACATTCACTGATCTTCATGTTCTGTTGGAGGCTGATCGTCTGTCCATGAGCTGCAGTCAGAGAACGGCAAACGCTCTGAGACGTGACTGCTGGAGAATGGACTTCAGTTTCTACATCAGCCTTCACACACACACACACACACACACACACATTCACTCAGCTCAAGTCAATCACACTGTTTGTTTCACACCTGTGTGTGTTTATCTATTTTAACCATATTTTGGAGACTTTCCTCTTCCGTAAAAACAAGATAAATAATAAATAGAGGTTTGTTTCTTTTTTATTGTAAAATTGCAGAACATTTTAGTGTTAGCTTATAGTATTTATAACTAGCTGTATGCAAAAATGATAGAAGTCCATGGAATGTGTCCATTTATCTAGGATTTCTGCCTATGCCAACATGACACACATATGATATATAATATTTACTGTAAGTGGAGGTGATTTAGCTTAGCTTTTTTTTTTTGGAAATACTTTTTTCTTAGTTATATATTTCATGTCTGTCTGGATGTAAGTGCAGAATTATTACGTTTAGTTTTTTTTAGGTTCTATTTATTAATGTGTATACACAACTGTATTATAATGCAATGAGTGTAATGTATTTACATGCACCTCATTATTAATGTGTTTTTACATAAATGATTGCTGTCTGCTTGTGCAATTGAGCAGCAGAACATAAGCAAATAATTCTGCTGAATTACCTGTGAACATCTGAAGCATTTGTGTGTGTACATTGTGCTCTTCAAGTATGTTATTTTCTGCTCTGTTTCTTTTTCAAATTCAGACACTCTTCTTTATACTCAAAGAAATATGATATGTCACAATTTGAGTGATTCTACATAAAATCAGACATTTTTCTGCATTGTATCTGTGAGTGTTTTCTGACTGTGTGTTTGTGATTCTCCTGGTTTGTGGTCTGTTGGTGGTCTGAGATGATGCTTCATGTCATAGTTTTAGACTCAGTGCTATTTGTTGGTGTGTGTGTGTGTGTGTGTGTGTGTGTGTGTGTGTGTGTGTGTGTGACAGACTGAAGCAGCTCCTGACAGCAGCTCCAGCTTTCAGCACTGATGATTGGGGCTGCTAACGGGATCTGCACTGTCACACACACACACACACACTGCTCTGTAAATGAGGACATAGCATAGTTTTATTATTTTTAAAAAAAAAAAATATATATATATATATTATAATTATTATTATTATTATTATTATTATTATTATTATTATTATTATTATTATTATAGAAAGCTAGTGGCAAAATGGTACAGATTCACTCCAAACATCTACCAAAAAAAAAAATAAAAAAAAAATGGTGTGTATGTATGATTTCTATTTTTCTACTGAGAACATCCCAAAGAAAGTCAGGCACTTCTGGAGATAAATTGTGCCCCAAACTAGAAATAAACACACGCTCAGCTTTATTCTATTCGATTCAGTCACATTTCTTCTTGTCTTCATTTTATTGTATTATTGCAGAAAATTCCGTATGTTGTCTTAAAGGTTTTTATAATACCGCTAATTATTATTATTATTCATTATTATTATTATTATTATTATTACAGTTTTACGGATGTGCATGTTCTATTTTCTTGCTCTTTAAACGGGTGCGATTAAATGTGATGCAAAATAAGAAGATTCTGAAAAATCATAATTCTCCGATGAAAATGGTGTTGACATTTGCAGATAAAGGTTTTGGAGGAAACTCACGGCTTCACTGACATTAATACGTTTCAGTTCATTCACACGCCACAATTAATGACATTTACTGTCAGATAATAATGTCACATAAATAACACGGTATCGTCATTATATTTCGATGCTTATAATCTGTAATACCGGTTGACCCGTGAGTCACACGGATGATCTTCTGAGATGTTCAGCTTCACCTCCCGATCATGTCTTCAGCCTTCATTAAACATCACCATCATCATCCGTTCATTCACACAGCAGGATTTAGACGAGATGATTTGATTCGATTATTTATACAGTTTCCGTGAACGTGTGTGAGGAATGAGGTTTGTCATGATGCGGTTCGTTTTTATCACAGATATTTCCCTTTCGTTCGGATCAATTAGACAAATGAAGGAATGAGATTAAGAAATACTTCTTCACTTCTGTTCATTCGTGTATAGTTTCACCCAGAAGGGGTCGCTGCGATATTGGGCCCCGGGGTTTGTTCTCTCACACAAAAACTCACATACACAGTATTTCTGACTTTTGTCAAGCGCACAGCCTTATTTTTTATTTTATTTTTATTTATTTATTGTTAAGTTATATATATATATATATATATTACGATATTATATATTACTATAGTCCGTAGCCTCAAAAAAATGTTTCAGTGATCAATATTTTTGCCTCTCCGTCTTTATAAGGACTCCTTAATTCGATCAAACACTGATGAAAATCCTACAGAAATGTACGGCCATTTTGTGCTTCTGCTATTTATTTATTTATATATATGTATATATATATATATATATATATATATATATATATATATATATTATTACTACCATATACAAGAACAACATAAATACATTGAGATTCAATGATAAATACTCCATTTTGTGCTTCTGCTGTGTGACGTCAGATCGCTGGAAATTCATCACTGATCAACATTAATTATGAGATTACCCGAGAATATATGTCAAGTAAATTAACCCATATAATATAAAACATTTTCTGTTAAGAAAATAAAGAAATTCATTAATTCAGTAATTATTAAAAGGTTTAAATAATAGTAGGAAATAGGCTTACAATAAAGAAAAAATAAGTCTAACTAAATAATAATAACAACTATAATACTCACAATAATAATATTATTAATATCTAGTATTATTTCCAGAAATTATGTTTATCTGATACAGCAGCTACCATAAGAATTATGTATTTATGTATGTTATGTATTTAGCCGTAATTATTATTACTATTTATATATATATAAAGATAAACCGTTGTTATCATTGGTGTGAAATTAAATACGAAAAATAAACCGCTACAAATAGCCTAGATTTGTGCGCGCTGACGAATTATTAGTGACTTTCCTGTCAGTTGACCGTGATGTGATGAGAATTCGCTGTAGTTTGAGCTGATTTGAAGCTCTGCACCGATGCAGGTTTTGTTGTTTACTCTGCTCACTGTTTCTAAATGAAAAACAGAGAAAGAACGGAAAGACTGAAAGAGAGAGAGAGAAAGAGAGGGAGAGAGAGAGAGGCCGAGCGTCGGTATTATTTCCCTGCATGTGCTTTATTGATCAGTGACTGTGAGCTAATGTCATTATCCTCATCAATAGAGAATCACTGTGATGCTGACAGTGATTAATGATCAGGGGCCTCTGCGCGTGACCCCCGGGGCCCACAAACACTCTCACACCGACACACCGACACTGACACACACACACACACACACAGCAGATGCCGCTTCAGCTGGAACATGTTCTCTGCTTTATATATGATATATGTAGAAAACAAGAGTCGCTTGTGTGAGAGTGTCGCGCGGTGTGTGAGATCGAGAACAAACGCACGGAGTTTGTGTTGCGATCCGATCACTGCTGAAGAATTCACTTGCTCGTTTCTCCGTGTTTATTGCGAACAGTTCGTCTGTTTCGTGTGTTCGTACATTCCCGTGACTCCGACACGATGATGATGATGATGATGAAGGCTGGATCATCCATCATTCCTGTCACAGGCGCAATTCAGTCCACCTCCTGTCCCCTATTAATATTAAAATCAGCTCACAATGATGCCGCCCTTCCTTTCACTTTTCTTTCTTTCTGTTTCTTTCTTTCTTTCAGATCATATTCTAGAATAGATTTTCACGATGAATTATTTGCGCGTCTATTTTCGCGAATGAATTATCTTTCAGATTATATTTGTTCGTTTGTGATTCTTGCTAAATAAATACACTTAAATAAATACAATAAATTTAAACAAATAAAATGTTCACAATAATTGCACCACGCTAATAAAAACATCGCAAAACGCAAATCTTTATTTTATTGTTATTATTACTATTTTTAATATAAACACGCACATTTCTGCAGGTGAACAAAACTCCTGTTTACTTCGTGTCGTTAGAGGATTTCACGACGAAACTGCGCGTACAGAAACATCACAATCTCTCCACTCGACTGGTCACCAATTTTAACTGCTGGATATTTAATAACAATTGTATTTTTTTTTTATGTTATTATTTTGTAAATTAATAATTACTGTTGGTATAATTTAAAATTATTAATACAGCAATTCAGCTTTTTACAAATAATTAAAAACCTTCTGCTTTGGGGAAATACGCCTGTTTTCTTTTATCCATCGAGCGTTAAAATGTCAGTAAATATTCAAAAAAAAAAAAAAAAAACATATTAAACATTAGAGTAATGAAGAAAGACTAACTTTCACATCAAGCTCTTGAAACATTTGCCTGTGAGCATGTTTGTTTTTCACTCCGAGGTAATATTGGTCTTTTCTAGAAATTTGTTTTTATGTCGCTTTTCATTCGTTGCGTTTATTGCGCACGTGAGCGTCCTAGTCATTGTAATCGCCATTAATAATTTTACTAGTGTGTATAAATGTTGTTTGTAATATTGGTAATGTTGTGCCGTGTTGCAGCGGGTTGAGTGTGAATGGAGCCGCAGTGCAGCGATGCGCCAGCAGGAGGCGCCGCAGAGACTCAAAGCTCCTTCAGTCATGGCGAACAGTGTCCATTTACCCCCTAAACCTCAAACTGCCCCTCTGTGAGTCCGGCAGCTCTAAGTCAGCGGAAGCTCTTGTGTTTGTTTTGTGTCAAAAACAAACATCTTAAATGGAGGATCGGATTTAAAGAACATTAACACGCCATGATCCCTTAAACAACAACAACAACAATAGGCTACTGGAAAAAAAAAAAAAAAAGGTTCATCATGTCCTACTCCTTAAACAAGAATAAATAATATATGATGGATTATTATATATGAGCTGTTATTTATATATTCCAGATTGTATAAGCGCAACACACTGTACAGCACACAAGAATCTACCAAAATCAAAAATGAAATATTTATTACAGCATTTGTGACTGAACACCTTTGAAACATTACGCCACAGTCCTCATACAAGTATTGAATGTATTTCTGACAAAGCTCAAGGGAGACAGTATTTCATCTTCTAGTGAGGAGCACGTGCTGAGAAAGGAAGGGGGAATCATGGACATACAATATCAATGCCACAGCAGATCTGAAACTAGCAAAAACATTCGTCTTCAATTGAGGTAAACACATAGAATATCTAACATGAAACAATTAATAGACTGAACTCTGTACGAAGTTTCTTACAATATTCTCTCAGCTTCTCACCGAGCTTTGAGTTCATAATTTAAGTTCTTTTTTTTCATCCTTTTAAAGTTTTTCACCGCGTCGACCGTCGATCGCTTCTCTACTGTATATGTGCCAAAGAATTCAGAGAATCCACGTATCGGTATCGTCCGTATGGCAGATATATTGATCCCCAGGCGTTAAACTGCTGCAGGATGCTGTTTTTTTTGTTTTGTTTTGTTTTGTTTTGTTTTTGTTTTTTTCTCGAGGATACACGTCCTTCATAAGGCTCTTACTCTGAGAGTCCGAGATACAAAATTAATAATAATAATAATATTAATAATAATATTAATAATAATAATAAAATAAAAACGTATAAAAGCAACACAATCCAGTGCTTGGGCAATTCAAACGAAGAACTTCACCTACAGGGCAACATTCATTCATGGACCAAAAAGGGAAAATGCATGACGAAAAAAGAGGAGGGGTCTCGTGAAGAGAGCGGGCTTCAATCGGCAGAAACTCTGATGGAGGAGGAATCGTCGTCGTCGTCATTACCGGGTACTGTGGTCCGTGCCGTAGTAGCGTTTAGGCCGAGACGCTTTTTCTCCCATTATTGCTGCGATCGGAGCTTCTCTGCTTCGGGGATCAGCACACACAGTGTGAAAAACAGGGCAACGTTTTACTCTAGGACTAGCTCATGAAACATAAAGTGAGTGATAAAAATGTACAAGATTTAATTTAGTTTCTATGCTTTTATACTACAGTAGTTTGAACTCTTGGAGTCTCTTTTGTGTTGTTGTTTTTTTTTTTTTTTTTTTTTTCTTAATCATATTGTGTGTGAATGTGTGTGAATGTGTGTGTGTGTGTGTGTGTGTGTTTAATAAGCTGAAACATCCTCTGTTGATTTGAACAGACACCCAAGACTTTACAAAGTCAGCTCTTGGTCCTCCAGCAACAAAAGTAACAAAATTCACAAGATAAAAAACAATCACAGCTCGTCTGGAATTCCACGTGAAGCCTCTAATTCTGCTGTCGGTCGCTTCACCGCGTTCTCTCTTTTCCTTCAAAAATCTTTCGTGGGGTTATTGTCCAGTTCATCCGTGATGGTGTTGGTCGGTTCCCTTCGGTCGTCGGCTGCGGACGCCCACGCCGGTCCAGCAGCGCTGTGGTCGGGGGGGGTCAGAGGAGTCGTGGTCGTTTCTGCTCGAGGAGGGGTCTCCGTGCATTAGCATGGCCGCACGGGATGGAGGGTGACGAGGAGCTCGGTGTGACAAACGCAAGAGACGAGGGGCTTTCGGTGGAGGGGGGTGGGTCGGTGATGCCATGCTCATGCCCACAGGACCACGCTGAGGTACGAACTCCCCCGGCACGCCTCGCCGACCTGAGATGCAGAGAAACACACGGTCAGCGGTGCAAGACGAATGCGATCGCAGCGCCCTGATCTAGATTCAGGCCACGTGTCTGCAGCTAATGCGGCTAAAGATATTTCAAACAAAGAGCACACTTGAGCAGAGACATTTGATAACGGCCTGTATCTCTGCTCGGTGTATCGACTTGTGCACGCCTGTTAGAAGATACCTAGATGCAGCGTTCATTTCCATCCTCAATCACGCAGAAGAACAAGACAGTTCAAAATGCATGCACTTTACATTCTCTGGGAATCGAACCTATGACCTTGGCGTTGCTGGCACACTCAGAGCACTCAGAGCGGTTGAATCCCAGATGAAACTAGCGACAGAATGAGCTGTGCCGCTCTGATTTAAGTTCTTGTACGAACCTAAATTATTTAGGGGCTGGTTAACAACACGACGCTCAGAGAACAGTACCAATATCTGCTTATTAAACAGGACAAGATCTTGCACAGGAAGCCTTTAATTGAGTCGTAGACCATAAAGAAAACTACAAGCACAGATGCATGCGTTGAAGCAGTGGAAGTGGAATCGCTAGCGTTGAGGTGCACGAGAACTGCAGGATGCCAGTGTTTTGTAACGTGACCCCAGGGGCATTAACAACAGTCCTTTAAAGGAGGGGGACAGGGTCACTCCAAGGTCATCAGGCACTCACTGCACATTCCTGCAACACGCTATGTTGCGATTAAAGAATAAACTATTTGAGAGGAAACCGCATGCATTCACCCGACATGCACGTGTTTATTAAAGCGATCCTTAAAAATCTCATGAAACTAGTTAATCAGGTGGCAACTGCAATATAACCTGCAGATCCTCCCTTTAAATTCGCAGCAGATGCGCGTGACGCCGTAAACCGCTCTCTTTACATCTGCATCCTTTAGTAACAGAACACCTCTGTAAGCGCGCTCCATCGCCAATCATAATTAAACAGCAAATACGGCATATTGTGTGTGTGCGTAATCGAATCAGAGATGGCTAATATTCCTCTGTATTAAGCTATTAATCTAATTGCTCATGAAGCATAAAATATGTTACGTAATTAAATAGTCTCAGAATTATCCCGCGCCGTATTAAAAATTATCCAAGCTGAGCAAATGTTGTCTCTGCGGCTGTTTTAGGGAACGCGCTCGCCACGTTTCCGAGTCTATTAACGAGGGGGGGGGCCTTTGTCGCGGCATCGCTATGGTGACCTACAGGAAACTGCCGTCTATTTACATATAAAGAGTTCTTTTAATCAAGCAAAGTGTTATTATATTGAGGCTCATTGAGCAGGAAGTAGAGGTGTTAAATAAAATCTTCTCTGCCCTGCCACCTTTGGGACGCCATACGTCTTGATTTCTCAAATGTCAGTGGCGCGGCGCCGGCGGGCAGCGTAATGGGTGTCTTAATCAGACGAGGAACGCGAGCGAGATCTCCGCGTTTACACGCGGTCGTTCTTTAATGCCGTCCTCCCGTAGCCCATGCTCTCTCATCTGCGGATATTCCGATTCGATCTCCCTCCGTTCCCAGTAAAAAAAGAAAAGACACGCGGCTTCCCCCGGTGAAGGATGGCCGTGTCACCCGCCGTCTCTATATCTCTCTCCGGGAGCGTAATGTACTGCACTGCTCCCGTCTTTGCATATAAGATAATTTGGGCATCAATCCTTCCCCTGACGGATTTATGTCACTCCGAGGACAGTTTCACTTCTCCTTTTTTATCGCTTCACTGGAGCCCGCTTAATTTCACCCCGTCATATTCTACCCCAGGAGATGCCATTTTTTTCCCCCCAAACGTCCAACATTTGCATTGGCCGCATGAGACGTGGAGCGCGGCGCCGCTGCGGCGATAAATAAATTCCACTTTAGTGCTTTTCTGCCTTGTTTTTGTTCCAGGCCGTCCAGGAAACATCGCGCGACCCACGTCTCACCTGACTCGTTCTGCTGCCCTGATATTTAGCCATCGCAGGGCGACCGTAAAGCGGAGCGTCTATGGTGTTATTTTGGGCTTTCAGGGGAATTCTGACAGGAAATGGACAGGAAAGACTCCTGAAAGAAAGGCGGAGGAAGAACAAGAGTCCCAGAGTACTTACTTCCCCCTTTTCTTTACTGTACAGCCGTTACATGTAGTGCCACTGGCCGTCCATGCCCATATTCATGCCCATGCCACTCATAGGACCTGCAGAGACAAACATCACAGACAGTTAGTGTCCATCAGTGCTCGTCGTCCACGACACGACCAAACACACAGGAGAAGAGCAAGCTGACAACTGGAGACAATGACAACAACCCAGAGAACTCAGGAACTGCTCATTGACCAGGTAAGGAGTTTTTGATTTTGTCTTTCTAAACGTTAGTTAAAATCAATTTGGATAGCAGCTGAGATCATTTGATCTAGAGACTCTATAAAACCCTATGAGAGACACCTGAGATTACTAGAAGATAAACATTTGAGAGCCAGGAGGCTCCAATTGTTTATTCGGTTAATCGCATTACTAGGACAAGAGTGTCCAATCCTGCTCCTGGAGGTCAACTGTCCTGCAGAGTTCAGATCCAACCTTCATCAAACACACCTTAATCAGTTAGTCCAGGTCTTCAGGATTATTAGAAACCTCAAGGGAGGTGTGTTAGAGCAGGTTGTAGCTAAACTCTGCAGGACATTGGTCCTTCTGGAGCAGGAATGGACACCCTTGGTCTAAAAGACAAATATTGAAGAGATCTCAGAGGTGATCGAAGGAAGATGGTCGCTGCATCTCACCTGCCGGCCGGATGCCCATGTGTTGCTGTCCGTCCAGCACGAAGCTGCCCATTGGCTGCCCCTCCGGACTGTACGCTGCTCCCTGGCTCACTGAAGGATCAAGAAGAAAACCTGAGTGAAGTCAAACGTGGACACCAGGGGAAGAAGAGAGAAGACACACCAGACAATCAGCGATTATCCCAGCAGCAGCCCAAACAATGAGCTGTTCATCAGCCACACACACATACACACGTCATTCTCCAACGTTTGCATCAACAGGACATGAGAAGGCTACATCAACATAACTGTCCAACTGTCCAAATGTCTCTCTCTTGACTTGCTTCACTGGTCTTGGGTTCAGTAGAGCATAACATGCCAAAGATCTAGAGACTATGCAGCGGTACTATGCTGTCGCTGGAACTTTGCATGAAAAAAATCTACATTGCTACATGACCTGTACATTTCATTCAGATGTTTCCAGTTTATCCCAGTGTTCAAATCCTAATAAATTCATTTGTGAAATCTCCTACTCGAATCATCGTGACTTCAGCAGTGAGAGACATTATCAAGCCATCAATAACTCAAAAACTAGAGAATTTCCCTTATGTTTCTGGTGTGAATTCATGAACACTTATGCAGATCGCTTTCTAATGTACCATAACACAAAGAGAAAAACTGAAACGCTCCAGAATTACTGTAAAGTTCTCCTGTGGCCGATTAGCATTGAGATGCGCTAATGTCCCTCTAACCAGCGAGATGGAGAAACATCCAATTAGATTCAATCCGCTCTCATTGTAGCGTAGACAAGGGAGAGGAGTGCGCATGGACTCTAAAGTGAGACACAAGCAGTGTTGAGAAGATCAGAGAAGATGGGATGATGTTTACCTGCTCGATTTGACTGGTCAATCATGGGCTGCACTATTCTTCTTCTGGCATTAATGAACCTGAAAACACAGAAAAAAACAGGACCAATTACATCACCTGCAATCACAAACCTAACATGTGGCTAATATTAAACCCATAGCATTAGCAGTATTGTAGTACTAAATTTTGAGTCCAAGATCATACTTTCTGGAGCATTTAGACTCAACCTTGACTTGGATTCAATTGAGCTGGTCTTTCCTAATCATAAAAAAAATATGGTCTCGGACTTGAGTCTTGTCTACTTTGTCTAGTCTGGACTCGAGTGCTACCATTCCAGATAAACCAGAAAACAACTTAGATGCTGAAACCCGGGAGCGCGGGAAGGTTTGTTTTTGATGAATTTGAGAATCTAATTCTCTCATTTTCATAAAATGTAAAATGTAGTTTATCAAAGCTCTGCCTATAGAAAGACAAAACACAAATGAGATCTGGAATGGTTTCTGCAAGACCGCAATCAGATAAGTGGAGACGTTATCTCAAGTCTCCTGCTTCTCAAAACGTCATCTCACATGTGTCTTAGTGGAAATCTCAACAACATGCTCAGATCTGCCAAGGGAAATCGCAACGATTTCTCATCAAGTGATCTGAGCGGTTCTCCACATTCATATTGAAGCTCTATGCTCTTCTGGAGAACCTTTTAAGATGATCATCAAACAAGCAACCGAGAACCGAGACCACACCGTAGCCCGAGCCGAACCCCCGCCTCACGCATGCACAAACATTATTCTTCACGTGTTAGCGCTCGCAAGACGTTCAGAAGGAGCCCGAAGTCTGCGATACAAACGGCTCTTTGAGTTCGTCCCCTGCCCCCTGGTAAGGGCCCGTGGCAGGGGTCTTTCTCCTCTCCAGCTGTCTGTAAATGAGCTCCAGGCTTTCGGCAGCTATTGTTATGTCAGCGAGACCATCAATTAGCCTGTCTGAAGTTTTATCACCAGCACGGCGGCAAATAAGCGCAGCTCCACAAAACCTCCCGGCCCGGCCTCTCTCCTGCAGCTTTTGAGCGCCGAGCCGCTCGGGTCATCGGGAGGTCAGTGCCAGCCGAGGGAACCTTTTTAATGCGGAATGGGCCGCCGAGGGCCGTGTCAAAGGCAAAACGGCCGCTCCGCGCCGGGAGAGACCCTGTACTAAAGCGGCACAGAGGAGCGAGCGTTAAAGGTGCCCACATGTGTTTGATATTAGAGCGAGGGTTCGGATCATGCTGGGGCTATCCCGCATGAAAGAAGCGGGCGAGCGCACACAGGGCGGCTCTATGGGACCGGTCATTAGATACAAGCAGGACTGGAATCAATTTGAGCTCTAATCCCTCCTGAAGCCGTCGTACATGCTCTTACCTTCCATTAACTTAAACGCCCGCAATCTGCGCTTTCGCAATGACGCGCTGAAGTTCACTACGCGTACAGCTGGGAAAAGAGGAATAACTTTGCTTTCTTTGTCTGAAAGACAGCGGCGCTCGTGTGGACGCCTACTAAAGGAGCGCTAGTACTGAGCAACAGACATTCAGATGGGAGATACAACTGAACAACAGAAAGAAAATCATGAGCGTAAATATGTGATGTGTGGGTATCCAGATCATCTGTCACATGAACACACACCTGTATGAGTAATTTACTATCGGGCTCTATGGAACAAATGCGATCGGTCCATGGCATTACCCTGTGGGCACATATTTGTGAATAATGACTCTAAATGTAGTGATCATTTGCATTCATATGTTTGAGGTCAGAGAGAGAGAAAGAGTGAAAAAATTACATTTTATTCTGCTAGGATGCATTAAAAGACATTTACAATGTTATTATAATGTTACAAAAGATTTCTGTTTCAAATAAATGCTGTTCTTTTGAACTTTCTATTCATCAACTGTTTTCAACATTAATAGTAATAATAATAATAATAATTATATATCAGAATAATTTCTGAAGGATCACACTAAACACTGGAGTAATGGTGCTCAACATTCATCTTTGCATCACAGGAATAAATTATATTTTACAATACATTTACATAGTAAACAGATATTTAAAATTATAATAATATTTCATAACATTACTGTTTTCTCTGTATTTTTGATCAAATAAATGCAATTTTGGTGAGCAAAAGGGAATAAAATGCAAGTCTGGGCTGTTTCAGCTGAAAGAAACTTGCACTGACTGATCTTACAATATATCAGTGTCTTTGTTTTGTCTCAAGATGCACACCAGTAATGTTTTTTCTAAGGCACATTTATAAAAATGACTTGAACTATGGCCTAATCTTGGCTTAGGCTAAGCCCCGTCTATGAAACTGGGCAATTTTGAAATGTTGCCGATCTAAACTTAATTTATTTGCTGTATTTTCTGACCATTAAGTAGTAGTAAGCAGCATAACACAGTCAATCAGCCATTATCTCAAAATAAACACCGGATCCTGATTATACATTATCACTTAAATTATTTTTTGTCAAAAAAAAAAAAAAAAAAAAAAAAAAACACATCATAACTGAGAAATACCAGAGAGAGAGACAGAAGAGTGATTTATGAATTTCTTTAAGAGTAGCTGCTGGGACTGACTGACCTCTTACACACACACACACACACACACACACACACACACATACAGACACACACACGCGCACACACACACACAGTGTCTGTTTTGCCTCTCCAAACTGTTGCCACAGTAACCCTGCAGGAGCGGCCCGGCAGCGCTGCGGCCCCAGAGCGCATTTTATCAGTGTGAGTAAAGCCAATTGAGATTATCAGACCTGCCTCTGATAACACTGTTTCACCTCCTCCCATGAGCTGCTAATGGGGTGTGCTTAGAACAACACCCGGCAGCGCGCACACACACACACACACACACACACACACACACACACACACAGCATTCTGAACACACGACAACACATCTCTCCAAACTCAGGCTTTCTTTTCTGTCTTCAAATTTTGATTTATATTCTTCACAACACATGGGAAATAAAACATACATTTAATAGATCTGTAGACAAATAAAACAAATATAAACACACCAAAAATTTACAAACAACCACACAAATGCACCAAATACTAAAGATATGCCAAAAAATGGTCAAATGTAGTTTACATAAATATTGAACTACTAAGGTGTTTCACAAAATCAATAGGTGTTAAGATAAATCAGTTCATGTATCTGTTCGACTCTTTACTGAAGCTGCATAAACTATAGCGGTGGAACTGAACACACACACACACACACACACACACACACAGCCCCCGCCTGCCGCTGCGCTCCACATGGGAACCCCATGCTGTCTTCAAACAAATAATTAAAGGAGAGGTGAAGGGTCACGGCAGGGTCATTTCTCTGGATATGCCACAGAATGTGTCCTTTACTGCCGCTCACAACAAAGACAAACACTCCATGAGACGCAGCACAGAATATTTAATGCTCTGGAGTCCCGTACACATAACGTGTGCTCCTGACACTCTGTCTGCATGTGCATGAGTTAAAAAAACAAAAAAGAATAGTGCCACTTTCTATAATCAGGGTCCCTTTTTTAAATAATAAGCCCAAAATCCCATGCTCTTTGGAGAACTACTAATCTAAGATAAACTAGTAATTAGCATGCAATAACAAACTAGATTTAAGGAAAATTAAATATCTGTAACGTCTTTCTAAAATAATGATTTTTGTCTGTCTCTTTTCAGGTCTTAACCTTCAAGGAAAACAAACAACAGTCTCATAACATAAGCTGATGAACTGATTTCATTTTATGATACGTGTATATATATAACATTTGCAATACTATACAATGTTTGCAAAAAAACTTTATAATATTTATAATATTCACAATTAAATAATCTTGTTTGTTGACTTTATTCAACAACTCCTTTACTACATTTATTTCATTCTTTTTTTTTCCAAACTGTAAGAAATAAAAAATTATCAAGCCAGCATTTGCTATAGACTACATATTCAGCCCTGTTACTTGTGACCTTTTTATTTGTATTATTATGTATTATGTATGTATTTTTTTTTTAAATTAAATGATTCATAATTTTTTATAATTAAATGATTAAAAATATTTGTTGTTAAAAAAAAAAAAAACTAAAATCAAGGTTTTGAACAGTATAACTGCGTTTAGCTCACATTGTGATAAAAGGATTGCAACAAAAGTAGAATTAAGTAATGCAGAAATGGGAAAAAAAATCTATTTTTATTGCCCTTTTTTTGTACCCTGTTAGTGCATGTTTTCTTGTCTCCTGGTTTCATGAAACACGCGTGTAATCAGACAGTGCAAACACACATGGACTGGCTGCGGCTGTGAGTTATGGACTCAGAACTGCAGGAGGCCACTTGACCTCGCTCTAGCGTGGAGCTGCATCAACATTCAGAAACCTCACTTCAAACACACGTTCAGCAGCCAAACTCTCGTGAGAGGAGCAGCGGGCCGACAGACCGCGAGTCTCAGGGGCCGTTTGTGGAATTCCTGACAAAGAGTGGGAGTCACGTGATCGGTGCGTGCGCGCCGCGGCCTCCAGTGAACGTGAGCCGTGCCGCGCAGCCCTGCCGCCACACCTGGTAACCGGCCCTGTCGTCAGCATTCCTTTCCTGAAAAACCCCAAACCAAACCACCCTCATCTGGACGCCGGCCAGCAGCGCTCGCCCGGCCCCGGCCAATCACGACGGGAGGGTGAGACGAGAGCCCGGCCAATCGGGAGGAGGGTCGCCGGTTTGACGGGACGGCATGTTAGCGCTGAAGCTGCGAGAATTCAAACACAGCCCAGCCGCCTCGTCCCGCATCTGCTCGTCAATAAAAGCATCCCGTCCGGCCAGAAAAACAGACCCAACCAACCAAAACTAATGAAGCCGCTCTTTAATGAGGCTCACAAACAAATAAACAGATAATGAAATAAAGAGAGAAAACAGCGACGGCTCAAGGGAGGAAGCGGACAGCGCCGCGGTCAACTTTGACCTAGGAAGTGTGCGCAGATTAACGCCGGGCGGCACAGGTTTAATCAAAGCAAACAATTCCTCAATTTACACCCACTAACAGGGTCAGACGTGTGTCCCCAGGCCAAACACACACGAGAGCTGTCTGTCCATTTATCACCGAGAGACAGACTGTCTCTCTCTCTCTCCCTCTTCTTTAAGTTAAAACAGGAGTGGTGAGACGAGCATTACCTCACCCACCGTTTGATTTACTGCAGATGGACGAGTGCAGCGAGTGTGTGTGTTTACATAGTTTTCTGCGGTGGGAGAGGAAGAGTGTTTCACCCTGTCTGTCTGTCTGTCTCACTCTCTGTTTTCTTCAGTACAGCTCTCGAGGAGGTTTCCGTCTTTCTCTTTGCGTTTCAGGTTCTGGGGTGCAGAACTCATTAAAGCCCCAGTGGAAAACCAGACTCAGACTTATATGTTTGTTTTGCAAACTGACACGATTTAACGAGCTGCTAATTAAAATGAATCGATAACACTGCGGCATCCTCGCTGTCGCTCTGTCTGGATTGTGCTGAGTTTTCCTCGGATGGGCTTCAGCGTGTCACGACAGTGATTCCTGATCACGTCCTGTACGGACACAACAGGTGGGAATCAGACGTATCCTGAGCATCAGCATCAGCTTCACCCATGTGAATCGTAGGCTTTTCTCCAATCACAACTGTGTCCTGAAAACGTAGAAACTTCGCCGCTCCTCCATCTATTAAACCTCCAAGAACTGTCGTTAATGACGTCAAGCAGATACCAGTTAGTTTGAGATTAATGTCAGATTATCGCTGTAAATAATGAACATGGCATCTAAGGACTGCATTTTTTGTTCTTTGTTATTTTGTGGGTTCCCATAACATACATATGGTACTCGAGTATGTACGTCCTCTCCGAAAATGCCGCTTTAATTTGTTTAAACTAAAAGAACGAAATGTGTATATGTAGCTTTCTTGTTTTGCTCAAATGCATGACCTGTGAAACTACGTTGGTAACGACTGAACTAGCGACCTCAGCTGCTTTTAGGAAACGCGCCGCTGATTGGCCGTATGAAGCTGTGCTCTACATGCACCTAAAAGCCGCGCTCGGAGACGGCGGAGAGAGTCCGGAGGGTCCGAGTCGACCCCAGCTGTCAGCTGTCCGTCAAACACCTGGGCCAGGAAGAGCCGCTTGTTGCTCCTTTGATCCCGCAAGTAGCAGCTGCTGGTTTGTACAGCGAGACTTTGTTCTGGCAGTTCTGCTGTCTCTCTGTCCTGCGGCACAACAGCAGCCAATCTACCACGCGAGAAACACCTCTCCGCTTTCATTGGCTACATCAGCAAGCTCTGACAACTGCGGCAGGTTTGTCTTGGCCCCAGTAAAGCTCACAGACATCTGACGCTGCGTCCTTAAAGACATGATAGTCAGGGCTCAAATCAGAGCCAAAGACGCCCGGGGCGTCAACACACCTGTGTGAGGAGCCTGAACCAGCACCTCGCTCTCTCCTCTCTCTCTCTCTCTTTCTCCGGCTGTCTCGGCCTCCCTCAGCACCTTTGCTCCGCACTGTTTTAAAGTTGTTTTTGATTATCACAGACACTCGTCACTGTTCTGACACGACACGAGGCTTTCCCTGTCTGGGGAAACGTTGCCACTTTGTTTCAGGGTCTTCGGAAAAGGTGGCGTCTGTGTTTTTATTTATTTGATCAGTTTTGTTTGAGAAATAATTACCATCTATGCATCTGGCAAACGTTTTTATCTTACGTTTTTATTTGATCAGTCCATGCACTCTTGGGAACTGAACCCATGACTTTGGTGTTGCAAGCATGATCTACAGGAATCCTAGAAGAATTACATTGTCCTACATACTGTAACTACTGCAGACACTGAGGGATCTCTATAATTGGACGTGTCCCATCTAAGAGTAAATATCAGAGTAAATATGATTTCTCGTGTGACTGGAACTACAGGTCGAGACCTGAACTAAATATGATATTTATTTATTTATTTGCATTTGGCAGACAATTTTAGCTGAAGCCACTTTCATTGCACTCAAGGTACACATTTACAGATGTGGCCATTGAAAAAGCTCATCACAGGAAAAGAGTGAAGTACATGTAATCAGTCCTTGCTTTCTCTTGGAATCGAACCCATGACCTTGGTGTTACTAGCGCCATTCTCTTTGAGGTACAGGAAAATGATCACACACATTCCTCAGTATATGGCTACAGCTGCCCACAGTACCAAGTAACAGCTGTTACTAAATGCAATTATTAATTGATTTAAACCTAAAAAATGATTGTCACAGTGATTTGGATTATCATCTGGAATATATAATTGCAAAATCTGCATTGTAAAACATATTTTTCAAAGTTGTGAATAAAACCAACTATTGGAGCATATTTTACAAGAAAATACTATTTAAGTATTTATATGGGCCACTTCCTGTTTTTTTTTTTTTGTTTTTTTAATAATTTGTGAAATTTACCAGCAGTAACAATTTCTGTGTGATTTTTTTTTTTTTTTTTTCAAAGTAAATCCTATTTTTTTCTCCTGCTCAGTTGTGTCTTGTAATATCATAGTCTGCTTTTTCTCAAAAGAAGCAAGAATTATTTTGTAACAGTTTTTTTCTTCCACATGAGACCCACTGTGCACATGTTGGAGGGTAACGCTGGTTAATGCGAGTGTAAGTTACGGCGAGGAGCCGCTGCAGGGCACCTGCACCCGAGATCTGCCCGTCATCAGTGAAACCTCTCAATTAACCTCCTTTCACTTACCGCCGCCTGCGAGGACTCTGTCATTACCCTCCACACCCCCGTCACCCCATTCAATCTCAGAATCAGCCCATTCTCTCAGACCCTAAAGGGGCCCACGGTTCAACACCCTCTCGGAGTCTCTCTCTCTGTTCCCGTTTGTCTCTCTCCTCCACAGACCCGTCTCACGTCTTACAATGAGAGACCACTGAGAGCCGGTCAAAGAGACATTTAAAGGGCCTGCTTTTATTTCACCGCTGCATTTTTGACCTGTCCCGAGTTGCTGTGTGTGAAGACGGTTTGGAGTGAGTCCAGTGTCTGTGTGTCGTGTTTTGGCATCATTTCTGCTGCTACCTCATCCAGAACATCTCGGCTCGCTGGCACGACGTGCTTCAGTAAACAAACGTGAAGTATTAATTTATGATAGCGCTGCTGGCGTGGAGCTCACAGCACGGGCCATAAATTGATTTTTAGGAAAATAGATCTCAGGTAAGAGCAGGACATTAGAGGCTTGTGTTTGAGAGCGTGAGTGAGAGAGATAAGAAAACTGCAACATTATATAAGATAAAAATAACGTGCATATATAAGTTTATCAAAACTACAAACTGGTGCCAGATTCAGTGACAGCTTCATTTTGGCAAAAACTGCAACTCTGCGCCTTTGTTTACTTATTTATTACATGTTAATTCATTTATTGTTTGTTTGTTTGTGAAGACTCTTTGAAACAGTCTATATTAAGCACTATAAAAACAGAGGTGACTTGACTTGTTCATTGCGAGAAAATAACAAAATCACAGCTGCATTACAACTGTACTCAGTGATTCCCTAAATTATAATTGCAAAAAGGCAACCTTACACAACATAAACAATGAATAATTTCCTTATGGGAAATAAGAAGTTCATAACAAATAGCAAAAACTGTTACCTATAAGCACCCTTATTTTTATCTGTATTCATTTATTTATAGAATTTTAAATCATTAAAAGTGCAATTTTTTTTCAAGAAAATATGTATTAATCACAGCCGTGTAACAACTGTATTCAGACATTATTAAAATTTTGTTTGCAAAACTTGCAACCGTTTATGACATAATAAATAAATCATGATCATTGTTTTCTGAAGGTTCAGCAGATCCTTTAACAGGCCATTAGTTGAAAAAGAACGAAAGTCATTGTAAGAGGTTAAGCCCTTAGTTGTGAGGAGTGGAGTAACGCACAGAATCGTGCAAACCTGTTCAGTCTGAAACTGATAAACTCGTTCCTTTAAATCCTGATTGTCAGTCGTTCCTCTCTCCAGGGCCTTCCTTCTCTTTCTCTCTCACTCGTTTTTCCTCTTAACTTCCTCCCAGCTCATGCTATGTTCATCTGCAGTGTCAGCAGAAAGACGCCCCGCTCTCTCTCTCTCTCTCTCTCTCTCTCTCTCAGGCTTTATTTCACTAATGTGGGCTGTATTTCCCTCATCCTCGGCGTGAGGAGCAGCAGATCTGGCTCTCTATAAATAACTGGAAAAAGCCAACTGATCCGTCTGAGAGCGAAACACAGGAAGCTCTCAGCCATACATCCTCCACAGGACCAGCAGAGCCCAACGCAACCAAAACAATCTCGTTCCTCCCACGTCCCTGAGACGAGAGACGGCTGTCCTGTGCCGGATTGCACATATGAAGTGTCCCACTATCAGAGCAGTGAACACTAAAGCACGACGGCAGCTCATAAACACAACCTTGGCAGTACAGACTTTATATTTCAGCTTTAAGTGGGTTTCCCTTTTACAAGCCCGAGCCCGGAGACGGATGGGAAGGGTGAGTGCGCATTTATTTTTCCGCGATATAAAAAGAGCAGATCGAAAAGAGCACGAGCTCAGCGCTACTCCCGTCCGTGACATCTCTCCTCGTTTGCGGCTTCTCATTAACAAACAATACTGCTGTGAAATTGCTTTAATGACAATGTAATAAAATTGCTATTCGGCTCACAGATGGCCCGAGGCGCAGCACCATCCTACAGCGCTGCGTCAGACGGCCGCGTGTGTGCGTCTTTCTACCTGCACGCCATATAAATTAACCCACTTATTCACCTTCTGTCTCATGTGCTTCTCTTTCTTCAATCCTTCTCTATTTGTTTCCCCCTCAAAACAAAACGTGCCATCCCAGAACATAAAAGCGCCTCACCCCTGTGGCCTGGCTTACTTTCATTTGCATTCACTGCACTTACACTTACAACACCGCAAAACATTATTCTCTTCCTCAGTATTTTTGTCTTGTTGTCAACGTTCTCAAATCAAGAACGTAATTAATGCGTAATTAACACACATATAGTAACACATATATAAAATAAGTATAAACTCTGTTGACTCAGACTTGGCAGATTATTTTTTAAGCAAAATGGTAACACTTTACAATAAAGTTTTTGTGTTATCATTAGTTAAAGGAGAAGTCCGCTTCCAAAACAAAGATTCACATATAATGTAGTCACCCCCTTGTCATCCAAGATGTTCATGTCTTTCTTTCTTCAGTCGTAAAGAAATTATGTTTTTTGAGGAAAACATTTCTGCATTTTTCTCCATATAATGGACTGATATGGTGCCCCGATTTTGAACTTCCAAAATGTAGTTTAAATGCGGCTTCAAATGATCCCAAATGTGGTTGTAAATGATCCCAGCCGAGGAAGAATGGTCTATCTAGCGAAACGATCGCTTATTTTCATAAAAATAATACAATTTATATACTTTTTAATGTCAAACGCTCATCTTGTCTTGCTCTGCCTGGACTGTTTTGTTCCGGTTCATGACAGTTAGGGTATGTCAAAAAACTCCCATCTCATGTTCTCCCTCAACTTCAAAATCGTCCTATATCACTGTTTTACCTTTTTTGTTAAGAGTGTTTGATCTTCTTTGAATGTTCACTTTGCAAACACTGGGTTGGTACTTCTGCAGTGATGTAGGATGATTTTGAAATGATTTTTGAAGTTGAGGGAGAAAATACGATTGGAGTTTTTTGACATACCCTAACTGTCTTGAACCAGAATACACAGAGTTCAGGGAGAGAGAGACAAGACGAGCGTTTGAGATTAAAAATATTGAAATTGTATTTTTTTAAATGAAAATAAGCGATCGTTTCGCTTCTTCCTCGGCTGGGATCGTTTACAACCGCATTTGGGATCGTTTGAAGCCGCATTTAAACTACATTTTGGAAGTTCAAACTCGGGGCACCATATCAGTCCATTATATGGAGAAAAATCCTGAAATGTTTTCCTCAAAAAACAATTTCTTTACGACTGAAGAAAGAAAGACATGAACATCTTGGATGACAAGGGGGTGAGTACATTATATGTGAATCTTTGTTTTGGAAGCGGACATGAACTAACAATGAATAATACTTCTGCAGTATTTATTAATCTTAATGTGATGTTCAAATTTGTTATTATAAGTTAATGCACTGTGACCTAACACGAAGAAATGATGAACAGTTTTCATAAACTAACATTAACAAAGGTTAATAAATGCTGTAAAAAAACATGTATTGTTCAGTGATAACTAATGCAACAATGAGACCTTATAAACAGCTAATTTTGCTAAATGTCTAGTCATTATGATTCTCCATTAAATGTACTTTGATTTAAGGATGTTTAGATATTTGTACTACAAAACAAGACTGCAACACTGAGGAACGACATCAACATCACAGCTCCATTGCAGCGGTGTGTATACTATGGTTCGTCCCGCCGTTTGACTTTCTCCCTGGCTCTAAGCGCAGTCGTTTCTGGTTCTCGGTCTCTGTCCTGCAAGAGTTTTCCTCTCACAGCTGAACGGCAGAGAGCTGAGAAGGTTCCCGTGACGAGGATCCTCCCGAATTGGCCTAAATGAGCGGCGTCCGTCGGCCAGACGCAGACCGGTATGCCAAAAGCGGATCGGCGCTCTGGCGCTATGAGAGACATCAGATCAAATGAAGCTGGAGCGGGGGGTGAGGGTGGCACTTGGGAACCAACAACTGAGTCAATTCTGCTAATTAACTGCCAATTAGCGGTCCCTAAATGCAAGCGATACTGACGACGTTCTCTGCCAGCAGCTCACGCCGCCGCCCATCTCCGCTCGTCCTCTCGCGCGGTATATTTAGAAAGAACGGCCCGCGATGTCTCCCGTGAGACGCCAAAAAAAGACTGGCCGCTCTCATCTAGGTCAAAGTTAAATGGATAACCAGCAACTTCAGTCATGATTCTGCCAGCGTGTAAGACGGAGACAGACAGACGGTGTGTGCGAGTGCAGATCTGAAGACGCCGTGTGTTTCAACTCAATGCCTCCAAACTTTCCCATGCTCTGAGGAGGAAAATCAAACATCTTCACAGGCCAGTTTATACTTTTTACATTACATTTGGAAAATATTAAGCCATTATTTTGAATTTCATAACAGCTGGCCGTGCCAAGTGAAAAGGGTCATAAAAAACATAAAGCTGATCTGTTTGTTCGTGACTCATTTGAGTTCGGGGAGGGAAAAGAGTTACGAAACCCTTTCTCCGGTCGTCTCAATATAAGTAGACTAGAATCCTTCATGACGATTATTCATATCAAGAAGAAAAAGAGCCATAGATTGCATGCCGGCAGAGATGGTTCAGTCTGAGACACCTCAGCTTTAGATGTTAGGAAACACACAACCAATAAAGAAACAGTTACAGAGAGTGTTTGTGGGCATCAGGTTAGATCAGGTCCACACAATCACACAGATGTCAAAGGTCGTTCATAAGTCACCTATTCCACTCATTTGTCAGCTCATTAGTCAAATGAGTCGCATGAGTGACAATACAGAAAGAGAGACGTAGAAGAAACCCGACAAAACTCATCAGTGGGTGTTTCCTCAAGAACTTTCGGCCCTGTGGACAATAAACTTTCATGCTTTTCCATCACATTTGAAATTCCCATTTATTCTGTGGTGGAGATGACATTTCAAATGGATTCCTTTGTCTAGTGTCATATCTAGCATTTTATGTGTCCAAAATACAATTAATATTTTCTTCATCTGAAAAAAATTACAACTTGTTTGTAAAAGATGCACAATAAAAATTTTCTGTGAACAAGTGCATGAACCTTTGAAAAATGTGTTGGAAATTATGTGTAAAAAAACTATTTGACATATTGAAATGGTTCATGATTATTTCACTTTTTGTTTGGATAATTTCAGTCATATTTTTAAATAGTATTTTTTGAGTTAAGTCTTGGTCTGAGTTAAAAAAAAATGATGTAAGGATGGTGAAATGATTCCAAGACCGTTTAAATAAAAATTAAGCCTTGGGACATAAAAGTTCCTGAAGTTGAAGAAACACCCAGAAATGGCTACAAGAGCAACCAATAATGAGACAAGCTCATCTCTCTTTCATAATACTGTGTGTGTGTGTGTGTGTTTAGCAGAGGCGTGTTGCTGTCAGCATGTGATCAGGCCTCATTTAGACAGATAGAATGACACACACACACACACACACACACACACAGCTGCACTTATGGTGTGGTGTGTAAAGCGTCTCTCTGGTCAGACGGGATTGCAGTGCAGTCTCAGATTTAATTACCCATCATAGCGAACCAACAACACCAGTGACCGTCACACACATGCAGAGCAGAAGATCAGATCCACGGCACAGAGGGATGGACAGGTAGACGGGCTTGTCAGAGCAGGAGACGCGCTGTCTATTGACACGTTACACAGAGCGCCCTTGTGCCTCCTCCAGGTCTGATTGTGCCTCCGAACAAAGACCTGATTCAGGACGTCCATGCAAACCTCGTCCTGCCTGTCTCTCTCCCCTGTGCTCTATATCAAAGGCAGGATCCACACAATGACCATCACAGGAGGAATCCGGGACCGTTCTGGCCCATCAGCAGGAATGTCACAAGGATCTGAGACCTGAGCAAACGCTGCCACAAATACAACCTGACCTCAGATAGATAAATAGATTGACAGATACTCTTAAGTCTTTCAGTATCTGGAGTCTAAAACATTCAGAGCGTTCATGCAGCCTCACTTGCTCGTTCTCTCTTGGTGGTTCTTAGGGGTTTTGTGGCTTATTTCAGCATTAATCAGCATGAAACAGGCAAAGCAAGTCAATTTTCTGCTGCCGTAGGTGTGTGACGGCACGAAAGCTCGGTTACCGCCGTAATTGAAACACCATCCACGCCGCCGGGCGCGTGAAAGGCAGATAACGGCGCTTCCTGTGGCCAATTTAAGTACCTGGCCAGATCCGGCAGACAAATCGAGCTCATTCTCCAGGCGTGTTGCTCATTGTGAGCCGGCACCAGAATGAGGTGTAGGGGAAAAATGAATCACAAAAGCAAAAAAATCAATTGACCCCGGGGTGGCGCGCGGGCCCGCGGGCCGATAAAGCCGAGAGCCGCCGCCTGTACCCGACAGATAGAGCGCCGCGTAAATGAGTCCGCTTTGATAAATACATTAAGGGAAGCTGTGAATAAAAGGCAGGGACTTCTCATTTGTAAATAGAAGCTCCACTACACGGAATTAGACTGATAAAATAGCGCTCGGTATAATTAAGTTTGTGTAAGGCCAGAAAATCCGTGCAAATACCTTCCCGGTGTTTTGAAAAGAAGCTGTCAGCTCAATTAATCTGAACATCGGCCGGAGAATGTAGCGAACGAAATTAAGCCAGCGATAAAAAAAAGAGCCCGGCCGAGTATTTTGATAAATCATTCCTGTATCATTTCTTTGGCTCTGTGATCATTTTATTTAATCCACCACCTCCAGTTATGAGCTAAGCCATCTACAAAGACGCTGCCGGCCAGAGCGCCGCGGCTCTAATCCGCACGGAGCGCCGATCGGGGGCGGGGAGGCGTTCGGTTCCTTTGGAGGAGGCGCGCCGCTGTCCTCTTCCCCTTAATGCATCAAAGGGAACGCAAACGTGCGTCGAGCCGCAAAGAGTCGCGGCGGTAACGGCGCTCGCACGCTGCGCCACGCGGCCCGAGTCGCTTCCGACGGCCAACGCTGCTGGCGATAGAGATGAAAAGTGACTTGACTCACCAGTTGTTTACTTGTAAGATGGTGAGGCCCGTGTCTTGAGCGAGCTGCTTCTTCTGTTCTTCTGAAGGATACGGGTGCTGCAAGAGAACACGAGAGAGAGACGCTCTATCAGGATCACAGCAAACAACACAGAATCAACAATATTCATTTTCAATATTCAGAATCAACATATTCATACGGTAAACATTAAGCAAATAACTCGCAGCTAAACAGCTAGTCAACTAGTAGCAACAACAAACCTCTCGGCCAATAATCCAACCCAGTCCAACCCAGTAATGGTAGAAATGGTCAAATTGGTCACAATGCTGCTTCATTACACACCACAACTGTTTGTTGTTAGGATGACAAAAAGATACATTTTAGACTTGTCTGCCTTGTCAGTGTCACAATAACTGAGATAGCCAGTCCAATCAAAGAAGGCGGGGCTCTACTTTAGGCGGAGGAATTCCATCATGATGCTTCAGTTTTAACGGTGAAAGAGTTTGAGCTAAGATTTAAGTAGCTAAACTTTTAACATTTGATAATAACTCAATTCATGCCATTTTGAATTAAATATGTAGACTTTTTATGTAATGCATAACTAAATATGACAAGACAAAACACATTAATGTACTCTGAACTTATTAGGCATACAATTAAGAGTTTGTGTGTGTGTGTGTGTGTGTGTGTGTGTGTGTGTGCGTGTATTTAATAAAATGCAAATAGATTTAATTCAATGCAATTTTTTTAAATGTATTTTCCCTATTTTTGGTAACACTTTACTTTGATAGTCCACTACAGACATTCTACTAACTATAACTTGTTTACTACGTCATCTAGCTGTTAGTTTTAATAGACTGTCTGCTTAACCCATTTAATCCCACCAGTCACAATAGTGACCATAAAAAAGGTTTTTATTTATAAAGCTCTAAAAATCTTACTGACTGATATTTTAGTGCACTTCCTGTACTAAAAAAATAAAGGGTTTCAATTAAATATGTGCAGTTTCACATGGTTGGTGAAAATTGTCACACGACCGAAGGAGTTTAATTCCTGTTTGCACTTTGAGAAGAGTGATGGCTGCATCAAAGCTCCAAAACAAAAGGCTAGTAAAATATGTTAACATAAAAATATGACAAAGATATTTGGTACACATTATGTTTAAGGTGTTTAGTATTAATATATGAATTCACATATATTCAGTTTTGTTGAGTGCAGTCATAGAATGAGCAAACATGTTGATGGTCACAATAGTGACGGGTGGGATAACAGTGAATTTAGGTATACATTTAAATCCAGTTGCTGTTGTTAGTGAAGATTGCGCTAAAATGTTGCAATGACAAAATATTGCACTAAATTAAAAGTTCAAATGTTACAAATAAGTTACAATATTGATATTATTATACTGGTAGCACTAATATAACCATTTAATGATATATGTTACAAAAAAGTAACAATTTTGAAATACATTGATGGTTGCATTTTTTTTTTTTTTTTTTGTATTTTATCTCAGTATTCCTATCAATGTTGTATAAAGTTTTTTAGTAACAGTTTAAAATAGAATGTGCTAAGATATATAACAATTTTTATGACTGCAGAAATATATTAATTCAGTACACACATTATCCCTATTTTTCACACGCTTTTCAAAAAAAAAGAAAAAAAAAACATAATTATTGATTATTTTGAAAGGTTACTAATGACACATCATTTGGATATTTTCATGGCTGGGAAAAAATTTGGATTAAACAGGTCAATACCTGCTAACATTTTATTTTGAAGGTTCCCCTTAAACACACTCTACTGACTATATGTAACAATAGTCTACTAATACTCTAATAAGAGTTAGCTGACTTGAAGTTGCAAATTTACTTGAAGTGAACAGACTGTCTAAAGGATGCCATCAAAATAAAGTATAACCTGTTATTTATTCCCTGAAAATCTTTAAATTATTGAAAAAAAAAAAAAAAAAAGGTTCTATCTCTCCAGTGTTGAAGTCATGGCACTAGCAATGAGGGTAAATGTCCTATATGTGGTTGTGAATCCAGTCCTGCACATGTCAAGTGTTTTGCTGATCTTTAGTGGAGAGATTACTCTAACAGCTTGAATCTGATGCTAAATAAGGGAGATGTGGGGTGTAGGATGAGCCAGTCTGATGGCAGTCTGCATTTGTTGCATCTTTTGCAATATGTCTGAGGGAAACACTGTAGCTGGAGTCTTTGCCTAGTAACAGTGGTAAAGTGCTGCTGCTTGTATGATGCAAACAACAATATGATCAGAGATCAGTGGGGTGAGGGGTGCGGATGAATCAGGATTGGATCAATTAACAGAAGCATGTGTAAAAACAGCCACAGAAAATCCCGCATTCTAAACACGCAGATCCGTGCGGCACCGCGGTGAATTCTCCAGTCAGATTAAATGCATCGCTCAGAGCGGAAAGACGGAAAACATCCTCCTTTCCTCGACGGTTAGAGAAACGACTTGAGCTCGTCCCTCGTGCCGCTGCTGAACGCAGGCCAAGCGCTAAAGCAAGACGTTTCTGCAAAGGTCTCTTATTGCCAGAAGTCGCACCTGCAAACACAATCCCCGCGCGGGATGCAATGATACAATTTGTGTCACTGTTGATCTGCCAAATGTGACATGATAGAAATGGCAGGATTGAATTTGTGCCGTACGCGTCTCAAGCATGACAAACAATAGTGATCCGCACTGACAGATGTCTTTAAGAGGCAGATTAAGAACCAAACAAACCTCACGCTCCGCTTTTATTCAGCCCTCGCCACACATGTGCGCCCACACACACACACACACACACACGTGAGGATAAACCAGGCTGTCTGCAGTAGGTGTAGGTGGCACATCTCTCTTCTAGTAGGTCAATCTTCCAAATTGTACAAAAGTCACCAGGAACAAAAGCATAAAATAAGCTCAGCTGAATTTCGACCCTGAGCGCTCACGAAGGGCCGAGGTTTAATTAAAGAGCGGGAGGAGGGAACATTTCAGGAATGTGTCCAATTAATCAGAAAACAATTGTAAGATTGAACAAATAATGAAGGAAAAAGAGACGCATGAATCAGATTTCTACTTGTGCACACTAGAGCTTTTAATATGCTAAAATCATTAACAAAGAAATATGATAATAGGCACACAGAAATACATTTTTTGATTGCTAAGTGCTGACATATGCTTGGCAAGACGAGGTCTGTTTTTCTGTGAAGCACACATACACTCTCTCACAGACAGCAGCAGATTCTCCCTCACTGGAGTCCTGCACTGAACACACACGCCGGATTCAGTCTCATAGTGTGAATGTATCTCGGCGCAGGTCATCATGTGCCGTCAGCCAAATGTCATCAAAATCTGCCCAAATCGTATCGCAGACGAATCAAAAGTGTTTCATTTTGAATGTAAGTGTTAATTTAATCTCATGTGCTGTCTTTAAAGTGTATTACATGTATCGGTGTTATTCCAGGCATGTGCCGGTCTCTTCTGCATCATGAGAACAATCCCACATCGGTGATAAATAGTGCAGCGCTGCACATCTCCTCCCGCCACCACAATCCCAACGATTTCAACAAACCAGAGACGCGTTTCAAGGAGCGAGATGACATTATATCTTTTCGCCCCCGCCAGGAAAAAAACAGAAAGCGCTTAAGACCCAGCTTAAGATATCCTGACCGCAGACACATAATATACAACAGATCCAGTTTCATTGAGCTCTGCTCCACAAATCACTGTAAATACAGACCACCTTGGGTCTGATAAATGCCGCACACGGCCATGGAAATGCGTGCGTGATGCACACATCGGGATTTATAAAAAAATACTTGGTGGTGGCAGGTGTGCTACAGCACGAATGGAAACGTGCATGCAGGTCATGCACAGAGAGATGTTGCAGGTTATGCATAAGATGAAACCTATGCAAATGACTGTACACGAGGCCCCTGATTCTCTCTGTCAGCATTTGACGTTTTTGCCTTCTGTAAGTACAGCTGCGCGTCCGAGCGACATCGCGGGTCGAGTCCAGCGCTGTAAAATAAAGCATCGAATGACAAAACAAGTGAAACCTGAACAGAGCACTACCTTAATATGAATTATTAATCTCGTCCAGCGGTGTGCATGACACGCTAACAGCATGACGAAGAGTAAACTTAGCATGAGAGATCAGAGAAAGATTGAAAGTGTTCCTGTCGCTTTAAACTCAATCAATAGAGTGAATTACTAAGAGCCGGAGCAATATCCTGAGAAACGGACTGACCGCAGAATGTGAAGAGGTGCAGTCTATAAATTATTAGACAGAAAAATGAGCAGCTTATTTTATTGCAGATGCCAGCGCTAGCCTGCGATCGAATCAACTGTTAATTACACTGCAGCCTGTTAATGGCACCGGCTTTTTGCTGTTCGCGCCGTTCTGAGCGCACACACGCAGTCAGGGAAGGAGTCCTCTGGGATGTGTCAGTGCATCATACAGTCCGCAGCAAGTGCATGTGGGCCGATTTTATTTCCCAGAGTGCATGTGTGTGCATGTGTGTTTGCACTCTATTGGCTAAATTACAGGGTGTGATGTGCTCTTCACCGCAACTCCATGTAACGTCGAGCCTGAACCCCCAGTGCCCCCGAACACACATCAACCCCCCTTCACGCGCACACACACACACACACACACTCCCCAGCGGAGCGGCTGACCGTGCGCTTGATGAATGACTTCATCAGTACGAGGCCAGACTGCAATGAATTAAAGAGTCCTGCAGCCTAATGAAACCCAGCACATCCCCCGACTGAACTGCTGAACGCCTCTCCGCCGCTGCTGCAGCCCAATTCACATGCCATCCATCCAAGATAGTAGGTGAAATCAGAATTAGTGCACGGGAGTAGTATGTTGAAAACAGTGGGCTGAATGATGCAGTGTGAAGTGTGCATCAGTGCATGCTTTTTTGGCTATTGCAACCCACAGTCCATTGTGCAATGGATCTGTTCACTTTGTACACAAACGACACACAGGAATTACAGCAGTTTTAAAATGCACAAACCCTGGACGCTAACGTGCTAGCGCAAACAGCTTGGGTTAAAGGCGCGGCTGTATTGTTTTGGAGGTCTGTGGAATTCTCAATATACTCCATTGTCTCTTACCAACCATTTCAATTATTCTCAAACTACTCCATCATCGCTGAAGCGTTTGAGTTTCCCCGTGACGCGCAGCTCAAATTGACTGTGATCGTTTCTGTATGTTTAATCAAACTGAGCGCAGCAAGATAACACAGACTCCCAATAAAATCAATCAAAGCCCAGAATGACATTTTAATATCTGCTACAGAGAAATCTGCAGAAAGATTGGCACATTTTAAATTTAGAGAGGCTGTTAATAATGCATTTACATATGTGTGTTTCTGCAAAACTGATATTCCAACCAAATGAAGGCTGCAGGTTTATTTTGATAAGACTGATTTGAATATAATATATATAGGTTCCATTTTACAAGGCAAATTCATGAATAATTGTAATATGGTGTTTGTTGTATTTGTAATAAGAAGTTAACTTTGACTCATGATGTGGGTCAGCAGAACAGAAGCTAAAAGACTGTTTTGTTTAAAAGATGGACAAAAGCAGCTTGCTTCTATGTACTCTAGCTTGTGTGTGTGTGTGTGTGTGTCTAAGGTTAAATGTGTGTTCTTAGGTTGCGTTTTGTGTGCGTTTGATTTTCTTCAGCACTACGCTGCATCCAGACAACAAGGAGGAAGCCGGCAAGAATGCAACCCGACTCGCTCACACAAAAGAGAACACGTCCTCGGTTTTATGAAATGCACCATCGCAAATACACCCCCCGATGCTCGAGCGATGCATGCATGCCAGCACTCATTGTGCTTGTCTACATGCACACATATGAACAAACTGTCTTCGTACAGCTCTGGAATGGGATTCAGTCGTGACTGCCACGCTGGCTTTTTTCAAAGGTAAAACAGTTTCAATTTATGTGGCTTCAAAGGGGCACCTGGAGCCCAGCGCGCCATGAAAAGCTATTGAGGAGAGCAGCTAGACTCCCTCTCTTCATGTGTCCCTCTCTCTCTCATTCTTCCTCTCTCTGTGCCCCCACAACAATTGCTGGCTGGGCTGGGCTCGGAGCCGCTGGACCGCCGCCAGCCCCCCTGTTTGCTCTACACCAATAATTTATGTTCACTGAAGATGGTGCAAGGTTCTAGAGCGACTCTAGCTATCAATTTGCCTGCCAAGCAAACTGTTGCCCCGCAAAAACATGGATTGGCAAGGCCGGGCGGAGGGGGATGCTGGGAGGGGTGTGAGGAGGAGGTGGGCACCCCCGTGAGGTTGGCCTGGAACGCAGTTGCTGAGGGTAAACAAGCATTAGCGCTAAAAATCAATCACTCCCATTCTCAAGGCCGTCAGAGAGAACCGCTCAGGGGAACAAACACACACCCACTGCAGTGAGAGATACACACGGTCCAGTACACACACACACGCATGAAACGAAACGCACACCGAGAGATACGAACGATTAGAGAAAGTTTTGCTCTTTAGCAGCTGTTGTTAGCTCCAACTGCTCCGGCAACTGACATGTGCTCTCTCGGTTATAATGCTTGCATTCTGCTCGTGAAAACAAAAACAATGGCTGAATGAAGCTAAGAGTATTGAACGTAGGTCCCGTGCCTCTTCAGAGGGAACTCTAGCACAAACGGTTATGTGATGAAGTTCACTGCTTGGTGTTTGGGGATCGCTCAAATCGCTAACCCTGACGAGGTGTAGCATTGTAAACCCCTCGAATAAGAATGAGCATGAAGGTTTGTGTAGACCTTGTAACTTGGACACACAAAAAAAAGACCTCTTCTATGTGTGTGTGTCTGGATGTGGCCCACAGCCATAGTGATGAGGCTAGTTAATCATCAGATCAGGTTCATGGCTTCTCTTACAGACGCGGCCAGCCGGCTCTTTCAAGGGGAGGAACCTGATCTCCATGTCCTTGCGTAGGGAAAGGGGAACAGAAGATAGACTGAATCTCTTCTCATCCTCTTAACCCTCTGGCTTTAGGGTGTACATTTGACCAAATTAAAGTCTCACTACAACAGCCCTAGAATTTCTCTTTCCACCTGATCAGACAATCTCTTCTAGGGCAATTTTTTTTTTAATTGTTACTACATGCACATGCAGGATTATTCCCTGTGATGTCTTAACAGCAGTTTTCAAACATATGCATTGCAGAAGTGGAAGGGAAAGAGTCTTGTCAGTTGACACTACTGGCTGTCATAAAGTCACGTGACCACTCATGCTCAGAGGCAAATTGGCAAATCAAGTAGATAAACATGACCTGAGTTCACACTGTAAAATGAAAGCCTGTGAAATGAGGCAAACAACCTGCTGGCCTCGGAACAGATTCACAACTGAAAAAAAAAAAAAAAAAAAAAAAAAAAAAGATATCTGGCCTAACAAGAATTCTCTCTTGTCGCTGCTTTCACCGGTCCGTAATGACTTGATTAGTCTAGATGGCACCCGTGAGCAACGGAGCCGAGACCTCTCGGGTCACCTTCATTAGGCCACTGGGCTACTACCTATGCTTACTGCTGTCTTGCCCCCACCTTCCCACAGGGCAAGACTTAC
The DNA here is from genome assembly GCA_036247105.1 of Cirrhinus mrigala. Lineage (NCBI taxonomy): Eukaryota > Metazoa > Chordata > Actinopteri > Cypriniformes > Cyprinidae > Cirrhinus > Cirrhinus mrigala. The sequence goes on from CM070023.1 coordinate 34,257,648, forward strand.
TTACGCTATTCTTTAATAAATTTTGCCTGCATGAGAGAGAAAAGGATGTTTATTGCTCGTGGGGTACATGGACTGGGCTGGAGAACAGAAATGTTGTCCAAAAGGCCACTGTGCAGCCAAAGAACAACAGGGTCGTTCTCCTCGCAGGCAATAAAGTAGTTCAGCAACCCCTCAATGTTCCAGCCAAAGCCTTTTATGCGCGCAGGTCTTGGCAGCACGCAGTATTGTAAGATTGTCCTGAAGGACAAGGCGATAGCACCGGCTAATCTAAGATATACATAGCACATATAATTTAATGTAGCAAGCTTTTAAAACTAGTTAGCCTATGTCTACTTAATGAGGAGATGTTTTCTTTTTTTGCCTGTGTTTGGTTTGGGAGCAGCAATTGATGGCATTTTAGCATCTTTTACCGGCAGTCACAAAAGAATAATCCAGAGCTCTGAACCCATAATGTCACGTTTCATTTGTTAGACTCGAAAATTCACGTTGTCAAATCTACTTTGGAGTCCAAACTCACAGTAGAGGAAACCTCGATGTTTAGCCATTAGCTTGGAATGTGGAGCAACCAAGCAGCCGGCAAACAGCTGCAGGGGCAATTTCCTGTAGGTTAATGATGCTAAAAATGTAGAAGTCAAGCATGGCGCCCATTTAGCTGGCTCTCCAAGAGGACTAAACGAAGTATCAGCATAAAGAGGCCGTCACGGAGGGTTTCGGTAAACTCGGCCTTGCTGAAATGATCAAGCCGACCGAAGCGGGACAGAGTAAGCCAAAGACCTCTCGTGATCACGATGGCAAACACCTTAAGAGCTGACAGCTGACGGAGCCCAAGCAGACTTCAAATCGTACCTGTTGTGCTGACTGCTTTCGTCGTTTATGACCTTTCAGAAATACTGTTCTTTACACAGGGCTTTGTTACCTTTGAAAGAAAATCAAGACCTCCCGTCAGCGCTGCACACTCAGGCAGTGGATTGCTGTGAGCCCTGGGGACTCTCCACTCTTGATGTTTTAGTCTAAGGGATGTATGAAGAGTTTTAATGGCTCTAAGAGCAGCAGAGCTAAGGAACAGAGCAAAGGGCCTCTTTTAGGCACATTCCAGCCGCCTGCGCTCTCCCCATAGTGCTCCTCTGCTCAATCCTGCCCTGAGGCCTGCTGACCTCTGACCTGACTGACCGGCTTGGCTGTAGGCTTCTCGTTTGTTACCGACTTTATCCACTGACAAAGCAAGCAGGAAACTGGCAGCTACCCAACAATCCCATGAGAGGATGACCAACAGCTTGCTCAGCTTACCGTTTATTAGTGGATGGGGGTCAACAGGCAGCGCATATAAGAAATGTAGCCTGCTTTCTTCTTTTTTTAGCTAACCATTTCCTACCTGATGAAACTGCATAGGTCGAAAGAACGCTTGAAACCTGAAAGGTTGGTGAGAACCACAACCTTGAATATCGGAGCAGATTAACAACTCTAATGGTAGTTGTGCAATAACTGCAGGGTTGTTCAAACCCCAAAAGGAGCGATTCATGACAAGATTGAGTTTCCCTATCACTGTGCCTTTGAGCAAGGAACTTGACCCCACATTGCTCGGGGTGGACTGTCCCTGTAGTAGATGTAGTAGGTCCACTAAGCCAACAAATAAAAAAAAAAAAAAGTGCATATCAGTTCTGGCTCTGTCTTTCTTCTTTCTGCACTTTGCATGGCGTGTACCGACGCATCAAAGGGAGCTACAGTAATCCAAACACCGTCGTTACTCTGAAAGTTTACGCGCTGCCCTAGAGGGAGAGATAAAAAGGGATTGTCAGGATCCACTTACAGCTTTTTGGACTGATCCAGGCCACAAGCAAGAACTGCGAGCTCAAACACAGCAGAGTGCTGCTGGTGCACTGGACTCCAGCAGGACGGAAGAGCAAAGGGAGGTCATTAACCTCTGCAACTAAAATGCACTCAGATGGCTCCCTGCTCTGGAGGCTGATGACAAGCATCTGTGTTCTTTTCAACAACTTGTTGAGCTGTCTCCACCCCCACCACCTGCCCCCACCTCTGAAACCAACACCAGCCATCCCCATCTCAGGAATGTAACCCAAGCCCCGCTCCTCTCCAATCACTTTGCAGAGAAGCCTGCTTGAGGTGTAAGACAGCTGTTGTTGTGTCCCTTCCATTGTGTGTTTACGTATTTTCTATGCGGTTGCTTCTATCTCTTCCCTTTTTTCCCTTACTCGATCCCTTGCCTTGCTGCTGCACAATAATTCATGATCCACTGCAGAGTCGAGCGCAGTACGGTCAACTTGGACTGACGGGAATCGAGCGCCGTGCCTCTATAATGGTAAAAGTGCTTCTGTAATGGCTATGCCATTGAGGGTTGGGCTCTGTAGAGGAAGATCTAGTGCAGAAGTCATTACCACATACTAAAACCAAATGAAGCCAAGAGCATTCAAAATAAAGCTCTGCAGGGCAGGAAAAACTGTTTCCCATCAGGTTTTCAATGTGGTTCCTCACCTTTAACTCCAGAGTTTAGACTCTTGGGAAGGTCTGGGCCATAAGGCTGTCTGCTGATTCACGTAATGTCTCAGGAAGTTATTTTCCTGAAAGAGCCAACCCTGCCCCCCCACCATCCCTTCAGCAGGGCCGTGACAGAGGAGAACAGAATAGAGATGTACGGCGCTGGCTCAAGCATCCGTGTTTCACAAACAGAAAGCAAAGCATAGACTGCCATTTGTTCACAGACCTACAACAGACTATTGAACTGGCTTTGTAGATCACTCTAATCCTGGGTGCTTCTGATGTTCTTCCACATTTCCATTACTGTCATCGGTTACTAAATCCAATGCAGCAATTGAGGTCTCGTTGTAAGGTTAGGAAAGCTGCACAACAAAATTGCTAACATCTGCAGAGTTCCCTCCATGTGTCAGGGGCTTGTCTTTGCTTAAGCACATTTTTTTCCAGTCGGCACAGCTTATTTCAAAGGCATATTCCACATTTGTTTACTTAATTCTGCTCAAACCATGCCTTAAAGAGATTCCTCGCTGTTAGAGTCCAGATAACGTAAAATGATGCGTGAAGTCTTGCCTTCCTTTCCTCCATAGGCTTCATTACTTTTTAATATGTGTGCAGGAAGAGGGAAAAATGGCGTGGAGATAATCAATGGTACAGAGGCAGTAGCCCATTAATCTCCCCATGGATTCCGTTCTAATATGCACACTTGCTTGGGCAAACACGGGCTGTGCTGTGGTGCACGTGTCTGCCTGGATGGGCCACTTAATGAAACAGCCAGCCTTCGCTTCCTTTTGAGGAGATTTTGCTGAATGAAAAATGAACTGTCTACTGTTTGCCACGCCAAGGAGCGTTGACGTTTTATTGAATTCAGGTGGGAGTTGTACGTTCCCTGCGCAAGCGAGACAAACAATGAGAGCAGAAGGCAGGAAATGGTGTGAGCACTAGAGCAGGTCCCTATGGAGATTTTATCAAAGATCCCTAATGCAAACAGCAGCACAGCTGACCGGGGGAGGCGCACGAAAGCCAAAAGAAAGAAAGGTGACCTGCAGCACTGAACCGGGACAGAGGAAGCAGATAAACACGGCACAGAGAGAGCATGGAGAGCCCCTTGTGTGGAGGTGTAGATGTAGAGGAGGGATGTTGGGCGGCTCTGAAACCAGAGCTAACCACTAGGCTCACAAACCCTCGTCTCGATGCGCAAGGAGTCACCTGTGGACAGAATCAGACAACCGAGATACACCTGCCGGGACACGCTCACTCCTGCGCATGCATCACGTGGATGTGTCGTCAGGTGGGAGCGAGAGAGAGAGAAGCAGAGCGGAGTAATCTGGAGGAGAGGGTGGGCGGCCTGGCAGCCATAAACATAAGGACAAACAGCAGTGATTGTACGACATAAGCCAGGGTGAAGTTTGATACATTTCTATGTCGGAGGGTTGCTGGTGGGTGAAGACAGACAAAAAGCCGTGGCTAAGAGGATTGCAAGGCAGGGATAGTGCACGCCGGGGCCCTGAGGTGGCAGAGATTTGTGCCTGTATGGAAATGTATGATTCACCCCCCCAGCAGCGCGCTCCGCTGCTGTGAACATGCTATACTTCATTTGCTGGCGATTATGCGGGTTGCTGGCCCTCTAAGCCTCTTCGAACTTGTAATTGCCGCCGGTTTTAAATAATGAACATTAAGGGAGATTCAGAAGAGTGTGTGTAATTACAGGTTTTCCCTGCTTTTCTTCTGCACCCCAGTTGAAGAGGGAGAGGAGGAGGAGAAAGAAGGAGGAGGTTCTGCTTGCTGAAATCCGCAATGTCTCGCCAAGTCTCTTTATCTAAATCGCTGTAGATTTGAGCAGGGATTGTCATGCCCTGGGGACATTACAACTACTATGATCTGATCAATATTCACATGCATTCACATCTGGAGCCAAAACACTCCGGTTTGATTAGGATATCTGTCTTTCGTTTAGCCTTCTTTCTTTGGTGTGTTGCAGATATTTTTGATACTGCTCACCAGTTCACAAGTCATTGTGAAAAACTCCCTTATGAGCTGTGAGGATCAGATAGAGGCACCACGATGTGGTGGCACAGGCCTCGGAAGGCCTCAGTTTGCCAGCGTCTTGGGAGGCTGAAGGAAACCACAGCAAATTGGTGCGCTTTGTTTGTTGCCTATCATGCACCATTCAAGATATGAACTGATATTGTGCAGTCACCGCACTCGGTCGTCATTACGAAGTAGAAAGGAGGTGCAGACAGAGCTCAGAGGGAGGCCCGTGAGGAGAAGTGCTGGAAAAAACAAAACAGAATAAAAACAGCAGCAGAGAATGGGCGGGAAGATCACAGAGCAGAAATAGAGCTCTGGGATTCAGAGGAGCGCCAGTCCCCTGACAAACTAAACAGAGAAACGCAGTCTGGTTTTGATTTTTGCTCCACACACACGACAAACCTTTCTTAGTTTTCCGCTTCTACGTCTGAGCTGTTTCTTTGACCACACCCCTAGATCCTCCCTCTTTTCGGCCGGAGACACACTCTATGTAAGCAGTGATTTCACACAAACGTAATTTATTAGTTATAGCTTATAGAGGGAATGTGCATCTTCTACTATCACAGGTTTATAACATTTAAACGTTAACTCTTTATAACAGCTTCCTGAATAACAACAAATCTGCACCACACGATCGCAATCAACAGGCATTGGCACCTTCGTTGTGTACTTGTCTGGGTGGAGGTCAGTTTGAGCCGTCCAGTGAGATCTAGAGGTAGTAAACTGAAGTTCTTGTTCTCCTCACTGTTTATGTGTATCTTCAGGTCAGAGCAGATGCATTCCCCTCACACACACATGCACGGAACAGCGTGTTCCAGCCTGTTCAAGCCATCTTTATTAATACCGACTCAGTCTGGGTATGTAGGAACATTCCAAGTGTCAGCAAGGTCATCCCTCAACTGAAAGGTCTCTGAGGTTCAGAGAGACTCATTTATCTCTGAAAAGCATCAAAACACAATAAACATGCCATAACTTACACAACATACAGGATGATGCTCAAAGACAAGATAAAGACAGAGCAATTGCTTTTAGGTTAAAAATGCTATTGCAAACTGCCATATTTAGCTGCAACAGTTCTAAACAAGGACACACAGAGAGATCTGAAAGCAAATCCCAAATCAGAGAACAATCAAATTTACTTTCATTGCCATTGCTGCCTAAACTGCACCTTTGAATGCTAAAGCAAGTTAGTGTTTGCTGCAGAGCTTGTTTTGGGGGTGTACTAGGACATGCTCTCATGCTTGGTGGGTTGAAAAATGCATTATTTTTACAATACCTTTCTCCCCAGCCTGGCACAAATGGCTCGATTAGTTATGGGTTTAATGAAGGCCCGCCTTCCGAAAAACGAAATGTGTTGTGACTGGTTAGCTGTCCCAGTGTGCTGTGATTGGCAAACAGCTTAGATGGTGTTTCAGCACTGCCACGCCCCTTGACAAAGCAGCAAGCAAACGTCCCCAAACGTCATATGTAGCCCCTGAAATACGAATTACCCAACAAAATACCCAACAAAAAAAACGTGTATTTTATCCCCCGGAACGCGATTTTTTTTTTTACGGGGGACCCCCCTCCAAACTCGACTGGGCTAGTTTTGGGCTAGTTTTGAGCAGCAATTGGGTGGGTTTTGTTGCGAAAACCTGGAAACCCTGGCTCCATTATAGTTAAGGATATATTAAGGTATAGCTGACGCTACAGTAGTGTTGGGTCCTATCGTCAGCTTGTGAAATCACAGATACATGATATTATCGAGCTAATTTATTTATCTACATACTTAATTTCATTGCCCAAAACCAGCTTCAGCATAGGGCTAAAAGCAGCCTAATGTTTTTTTAATATGACTTAATTTGTATTTAACGTGACAACAATTAAATAAAAACATTGTAAGTTACTAATTATAATGCTTACATTTCCTTAGTTCTTCAAAAAGCAGCTACAGAAAACTAGCAAGGAACATTAACATTAGAAAAAGAGCATCATTACTGATTAGCCTAGCCTAGTGCAAGTTTATGCATTTTAAAAAACACTCGTGTTATAAGTGAAGCTACTTAGACTGTATGATAAATATATCTCTAACCACACACTGCACACATCTGCGGTGCGTTACGGCTCCGACACGGCCACCAGAGCTGATCGCGGCCACTCTAACCAATGCTTGTGTTTATACCAGCCACGCCTCGGCATGTTTTTTAGACCCCCTATTCTGCACACGTCTGCGGCGCATTACGGCTCTACCCACCCCCCAACCATTCGAATTTCCGTAGGCAGGATTTATTTTAATGATATTCTAATGGGCCACGTTGTGACATCACAGCACCCAGAAAACATTGCTGTAGTCCACAGGAGCCATTCGTTGTAGTTCTTGAAAAGGGATTTTTCAAAAACAAAATATCTCCCTTTGGAGTGGACTTTGAGATTTGTCATCATCTTTTTTATGCCCAAACAAGGTGGATGTGGCTTCTCTTTTAATTCCGCCTGCAAGAATGAAAGAGTCACTTGATGTGGACACATGAACCTTCAGCCTCTCTGATTCAGTGGTTCTGGCAAACGTGCACTTACAGCTGACTGCAGCAGTGTGCTGTTTACAGTGACATGCTTGATTTACAACTAGAAGGAATCAACAGAACAAATGGCAGACAGCAGCCACAGTGTGTCCTTACTGTAGGGTCACTATCCAGCACACAGGATAGTGCATCACATTCTCAGCATTGCCACAAGGGGTGCAAAAGCACACATTTGTGTAAAATGGCTTCTTCTATGTCCAGTTTTCACTTTCACATATGGTACGAATATTGTTGATCAGCACAGTTCAGCAAAACTGTCGTAATGTTAAAAACTAGTTACTTGCTCAATAACACGTCAGGTTTAATAGTACACACATCTGAAGTTTCATCAGGGTAATTTATGTTCTTGCTCTTCAGGTTCTTCATGCTAAACAAATCTGGTATATAGGCTTCGCTGGTGACAGAGGGCAAACAAGCCCATGATAGATTAGTGTTGCCCCACTGCAAGCCCCCTGGAGCGTCACAAAATAACCTCGCTGGGCCTTAAATGAAACCGCTGCTTTAAGAATGCCCTGCATTACAGCACACAGCGAGGGAGGAAACCTCTCCTGAGGAAACCCCGAGCTTACATGCGGCGGGGGTGAAGAGAACCTACTGACCACATTTCATGTTTCTGTGTGTGAGAGAGAGAGAGATAGAGAGAGGAAGAATTTGACTGAGGTTTTTAAGTGTGCTTTTTGTGTTTGTGCATGTATGTCCATTGTTTGAAACTACTGTCAGATGTGCTGCAGTAGAAATCAACACTGACGTGAATCAGACATGCAAACAGCTGCAGTCAGAGCAGATCAGCCCAAATGTTTAGTCTGAGACGGGCCTCAAGAACGAGTCTGTTTGCTTTACTGTGTGACTCTGCAGGCTGATCACTGGCTGATCCTGTATATTTGGTTACACATTTATCTGATGAGGTTTTTCACTGGTGAATCAAAGGCAGCAGATGAGAAATTAACATGTGATGCGACTGCTGCTACGTCTCTGATTGAGGATGTTTCCATCGACAAACATTACGTAGTAACTTTCTGCACCACTGAAATGACTCTTCAGCTGACGTAAAGTCTGTGTTATTGGGTAAAAATAACCTTAGCCAATAATATCACAGCTCACTTTTCATGACCAAATCCAATCCAGATGGATAAAAGGATAAAGATCGGGTGGATTTCTGAATTAGTCCTGCCCTACGTTATTTTCAAACAAATATTCCGGTTTCCCCCGACAGTCCCGCCCCAAACTCATGCCACTGGTTGAGTCGCATTTCAGGCCGCCCTGCTGAAACCACCCTATTTATTTTCACAGCTTTTTGAAGATTTACCGAAGTGAAAGGACAGCACAGGCCTGGAGTGCTATCTTTGTATCTGAGTGCTTCCTGTTTTCATTGCAGGCTGACCCTCATCTTAGCAGGAGACACGCTGAGGGCGCCAACGGACTAATTGAGAGGATTCAAAGTTTGTCTCCATTAAACTGTAGGGTGACCCTGCAGCGATGTCAGTGCAAACTACACTTCACCGCCGCGCTACTTCTCTCTCTCTGTGAGCCACGTAGAAGGTTCTTCTCTGTCTTGTTCATTAAATATGAAGCCTAATAGAGCAATACACCCCACAGTGGAGTTTATCTTTCCGATAACATAAGCTCTGTGCCGTATGGGAAAGCTTACAGCAGCCAGCTGGGATTTCCTCCTGCTAATGGCACTGGAAGAGATCCAGAGAGCTCCAGGAGGAAGAGCACATCTCTGGGGCTTCAACTGCAGCGCATTCTGACCCAAACTCTCGAGTTCTAAAGGAGCTGAATGTGCCACACGCATCTCCTGCGGGTCCGTCCTTCACACCCCTGTGGGACTGGCTCAGAGAGACTTCACCTTTGGACTCAGAGCATCAGAGAGGGACACTGTTCCTTGGGAGAGGAGGCCATCGATTTCAGCCCACAATTGCAACTGTTAGGCGGCGCGTTTTTTTCTGTGAGTGCGGGGGTTTGGAAACGGGGGGAGGGAAGGGGTTACGTCCTTTTGAGCCCCTCAGAATAGGTGACAATGGCTCAATGTTGAGAACATATGTAAAGGGACCCCCACCGCTCATGGAAGAGCAGCTCCGCTTTGGCCCCGCGGTTGAGAAAATACAACCTCGCCGCTTTTCTTTCGCCCCCTCCAATGAATGGTTGAATGGAGAGCTGCCGCTACGGGCCATTCAGGGCCAAAGTCCCCATGAATTCACCCGCACACAAATGCATCCTGAACTGGAAAATACATTTGCTTAACAAATTAAAATAAAAGGCCTGATGTGTTAGTGTGTGGCACGGCCGTGCAGTGTAAAGGATTGCGCGGGGGGCTGCGGTCGCTACTTCGGGATAATTCAATTAAGTCTCTTTGGTTGGAAGAGGACGGAAAAAAAACAGAAAGGTGGGTTAAAAAGGATGGATTATTGCTCGTGCTCATAAAAGACTCCAAAATGAGAGAAACGTCTAAAAGGTCGACGGAAACTTGTGCATTTCCACTAATGAAAATTCTTCTTGCGTTTTCATGTAGTATAAAACAATTCTAAAGGAAGCAGGAGTGCGTCTCTCCTGAATGGGGATCTCCTGAGCTGCCAGTAAAGACGCCTAATGATCTCTGTAAAAAGTGCGAATTCCTGCGTGATATGGAGCCGAGTGAATGAAGCGAGAGGCGTTTGTGGGTAAAAGCAGCGAGGTAGGTGGTGGGTTGACGCCTCCCTCTTCGCTGCTTTACACACAAGCGCGCCAAGCGGTTCTGAGAGTATGAAGGGGACGACAAATGAAAAGAGCGCAGGAATAAAGCCGAGAAAAGCGAAGCGTCTTTGTCTGTCTGTCAAATTGGGCTGCGGTGGAGTCATTCTGATGATGATGAGAGTTATAAGCGCATGGCAGAGTTCAGCGCCTCTGATTATCCCGCAGCAGTTTCTAATGGATTTACAGCCTTTTGAATTAGCAGTATTTAAGGAGCGTTATTATTTTGGCTCAGGCTAGATCACCGGGTCCAGACTCGGACCGCAGTTGGGCGTCTGGGCCGTTTCGTGGCACGTCCCTCACACACACGGTCCTAACGCAGCAGCCGTTCTCAGTTTCCCATGGAGCACACGCTGCGTTCACGTGCTCAGGGACGGCAGCACCTCCCTCAGAAACCCGACCCTTCCTGTCCTGATCGATATATCCTGAGCCGCGGATGATGTCGTGACATCAGAGAGGCCGATGGAACACGACCCCGCATGCCACCTCTCCAAACCGACACACACACGCAGCGCTCTCTCCTTGTGCGTTTGGACCGGCAGAGACCTGAACCCTACTAATGTTCTTTGGGAAGAAGTGTTGAAAAACAGCATTATCAGAGCTAGAGCGGTCAATCACTTAATCAGTTAATTAGTAACAGCACACTCGCATTTGTTGTGAGCAGCACTGCAGCTGTGATTTAGTTGTATACACAAGGCAGCACTTACTGCAAGTGTGAAATTGCTTATATTCTGATACTGAAATTAATATTGAATGACATTACACACACAATATAGCTAAATAATTTACTTCTGCTGCTCAAATGAAAACCGTTCCAAACGGAGGCAAATCAGGATCAGCCGTTGCGTGTCGCTGAGTAACACAACGCAGTCAGGTGGAGAGATACGAACAGTGAGAAATTCCAAGGCTGTTGGCATTCTTTCAACGTCCAGTCAGATTTGAGGGCCGGATCTAACTGCTGTATAAATGTCGTTGACTATGCATTGATTCTAGTTTATAAGAGTTTCAATAAGAGTTCACTGTGAGATCTCAGCACTTACAGCTCACATTTTCCCAATCACAGATTAAAAGAGTTCACAAAGAGAAAAATGAGACTTACCGTGAGATGCTGGAAGAGCCATGCCCGCATGATGTTAGTGGCGACTTTGGGGAAGATGCCCCGCTTTTTCTGACGCTTTTTGTCCTTGTCTGGATCGTCATCGTCGCCCGTGCCGGGTGAGGCCACGCTGTTGTCTAAACCATCTCCTGGACAAAAGGAGAGCTTTTTAGAAACGTAGCCATTGTCATTACCATACATAAACCCTAAAAAACAGAGACACCCTTACGTCAAATACTTATATTGCTCTACATCGTGCAGGAATACTAAGGACTGGTGCAAGGACAAAAGCTACAATGTGATAAACACAAGCACATGAGCGTGCAGCCCCTCCCCTTCCTATGCCCCATTTGCATATAACGAGCACGTCTTGCGCTCCTACGCCGATGTCCGTCTTGTGCTCGTGTGAGGGCAGGTCGGGTCTCTTCGTAACCTACTTCCCAGACTTACTTTCTTTCTCCTCTGCCATTAATTGTGCATTAGCAAAAATGATTTACTTTTAAAAGTCAGTTATTTTTTCTTGGCCTTGGGCGAAAATGCCTTGAAAGCCTTCCTTCAGGGCATCTAAATTATGTATCTGAAAAACTCCTGCACTACGCTGCGATATTCTACAAATTTACACTTGCATGTCTCTCTGTTTTTGGGGAGACATCAATCACACGCACCTATATAAGCAATAATCACGCATTAATATTTCAACTAATCACTTTAAAAAGGAGGAAAGAGAACAGATCCGATGGGTGGCGTAATCAAATGCAAAATACATGAAGAATACAAGGACAGTTGAAAGCTTTTCCTTCCCCTTTCTGTTTTAATCTATTATTTTTCTCTCTAGTGCTGTTTTATCACCCTCGTCATGTGGATCTGTGCTAATGATGTGACCTCACAGATGGACGCAGGGCGTGTAGGGGTTCGTACTCTCGTAAGCATCAAACACCCAAAATCCACACTCATTCAAACTGCACGTTCAGAGACGCTCAGAACAACACCGGACCTGCGCCGTGTACGGTGGTCAAACGTAGGCCAAACGGGGCGCGAGTTCACGCATTTGCTCTAATGACATCACTGGAGGAGGTGTGTGTGTTTGGGAGTGTAAACTTGTCTTGTTGTGGTGTGTTATGAGTGGACCACAGCGAGCAGTCCAGGCCAAAAGGTGGCCAGATTAATTTTATTGACGTTTCCATTTTCACTGCAACACGATAGCCTACTGCTCACAGCGGCCAGAGTGACCCACGTGTATTTACAGACCGACCCGTCGCTTCATTACCCTACGGCCCCTGACCGCTCGGGGTGAAACCAGACGCCCCTCACACACACACACAGACACTCACTGATAACCAAGTCTATATGTACACAAACTGAACACACACTCACGTCTGGAGATCAGTGTGTGTCCAACAGATCTAGATCAGAGTAATTCAAGGACATAATGCAGAGAATGAAATGTACACAAAATTGTTGAAATGCAGTGGACACTCCTTTTACACAATTATCCTGTTGGTACATTCGGGCATTGATAACAGGGTGTGTTTTTAGCTGATATTAATAATCTGTCCCAAAATCAGCCAATAAACTGGCCGGTATATATCACTCTATCGCTAGTGAAAATATGCTCACACACACATGACAGTGAGTCGAAGGAGTGGAAATAATCAAAAAAATGATGCGACAGGATTAGTGCCATGAAACAGAGACAGACAGAGAGAGTGACAGAGGCAGAAAAAAGAAAAGAAAAGAAAAGAAAAGAAAAGAAAAGAAAAGAAAAGAAAAGAAAAGAAAAGAAAAGAAAGGGCAAACTTGCTCATTACATGTGAAGCTGCTAATCTACATGGCCCCCCCGCTCACTGGTTAGCGCTGCAGCGCCGCAGGGCGAATCGTCGCAAACGCTAATGGCCTCTGACTGTTCCCTGGCAACTCTACCATTTGAACCTGTGCGGATGTGAACTCCAGCACAAAACATGAGGACGACACGAGGAGAAGAGGAGAGGGGGAAGGGGAAGTATCCCATCATGCACCTCTGAGATGGGGGCAGATGGGGGGGGGTGGCTATTAGGAGACGCCCAAAGGCCTCCGGGAGACGAGGTGCTGCAGTCTCGCCCCAGGCACTTTTGGAAAAGCAGTACCCTTGGAGAAAGAAAAAACATGCCCTCTCTCTCACTCTCTCTCTCTGCCTCTTTCTGGCTTAAACGTGACCACTGTGTACATGTGCACTGGAGTCAGACAGTGTGTGTGTCCACATTAAACTGGATCCCACTGACCCACATAAAATCGACAATAGCAAAAATGACTGTAAAACTCGGATTCAGTTGGATTAAAGATTAATTATTAAAAATGGATCCGCACATCAGCCTGTATTCCTGGCAACTGGTCAGTCGAGTGTTCCAGTGCACTTAAATTATTATTTAAAAATATTGTTGAATCAACCTAAATACATTCATTTGTATCAGCAAAACATTAGGTAGTAATAGCTTTTCGATATAATAATTGCAGGACGTCAAATGTTCTGTGGACACTGGAGCAGAACAGTTCGTTGAGAGTTGAGCAGTAGATTGAAGCTGTGCTGACGATAAGAGCATGTTATTATACAGCGCATGTAAACGACTGCAATGGGAAAAGAGTAAAAAGGCAAATCAAGTGGGCTGAAGCGCTTCACATTTTCCACCCTTTGTCTCGAAGAGAGTGTCGCAGTCACCGATTTGTTTGGCTCGGACATTTGTTTCAGGCTAATGGGGCATGAACGCGGAGGCAGTGCCGTCACAGGCTGAGCTTAAAGACACTAATTACAGCCTCCTGCTGAGACGGCGTCCACAGGAGCGCTCCTGCTCCTCACAGAGTGAGCTGAGGCTGCTCGCGGTGGAGAGCAGTGATCCAGACCGCTGCACTCACCCGCAAACACGGACCGCACACCTCAGCCCTGCTCCCGACATGACTACTCACATTCACTAGTCCTCTCATCCAGAACAGCAGTCGGTGGGTCAGTGTTTACCTTATGCTAATGACTCATCCGCTCATGAGTTTCAGCTTGACTTTCTTCATCACTGGTTAAATTCAAAGTCGTACTTTATTATGTTGCACATTTTTACAATACAGTCAACACAAACTAGCAGCAGAACTAATAGACTAGTCAACCGCTACTCCAAAAACATACACGAGCAACAGTTTAAACATTTAGCTCTGAATAACCTTCACGCACACATCTGCACAAGCACTCGTGTCTTCGGACAGCTGCGCTCTTACAGTCGTTCTCGCCATGTTGTTTTCCTGCAGATGTAATGTGCGGTTGTTTGCGCTGAAGAACTAAAGCTTCTCTTTTGGTTGTAAATGAAGTGGAATAAAACGCTTTAATTAGACGCCTGTACGAGGAAACGGCTTAATAACACACACACACACACACACACACACACACAGTCACATCAGTGTCATCCCAGGAATGCTATGGATTTCTGAATCTCCAAACCCTGCACTGAGAGAATGAATTTGGCTCATGAGGCATCACAGGGAAAAAATGTTTAAAACCTTTAACACAACGACCTCGCGAAGGACAGGAGAAAGCAAAAGGAGCGTCGGCATTCAAAGGTTGAAGATGATAACCATACGCCAGTAGTGCTTCAGAAGAGCCTGTGCGAAGCGCTTGAGTAATTACACGTGTAATTAACCTGCTACCTGTAACGGCAATTATCTCATTACATCATAAACAGGGCCTTGGAGGGACGGCGTCTGATCGTAGCGCTGCATTCCCGCCGCCCCTCATCTCGTCTCTTCATTAGTCCGCTAATCACTCTGATGAGTTTATGAGACATTAAGTGCTGCGGCTGTTTCCTGCATCTCCGAGCTTCTGGCCCGTGCGAAAGACAATCACAGGGAAACAACATCCCGAGAGACGGTTTAAGGAAGCTGCACATGAACCTATGCTGTAAGGACAACTAATTCAACACTAATGCAAAAACAAGCACAGATGCGGGGCAGGAGCTCTGCTGCCTGTAGTTCTCAACCACATTCCCAGAGTACCATCAACACTGCACATTTTGCATGTCTTCTTAAACAGCCACACCTGATACAACTCATCAGCTCATTAGTAGAGACTCCAAGACATGAAACGGGTGCGTGAGAGAAAGGATGCAAAATGTACAGTGATGGGGGGCATTCAGGAACGTGGTTGGGAACTACTGCCATACGCCCGGACTGATACCAGTCAGTGTGTGATGGAGCTCATTAAATAAGCACTTTTGTTGTAATGCCTATGAATGTCTGGTGAAAAAACTGTCCAAGCACACTCCAACGGCCCCTAAACACACCCCAACACATGCTACATGCCCCACAACACACACCCTACACTCTTCCTGCGGCCTGTCTTCCAAATCAAATTACAATAATTGGCCCCAGAGGTTACTGAGGTGCATCCAAGTCTATTCTCTCTCTCTCCAGTCAGTAACAGCACACTTTGAAGCTTGTATTACGATGGAGAGCGTATAATGACTGCGCACATGAGAGCCACTGGAGGAGCCGCAGCACTTTCACACCGCAGTCATTAGAGAGTTAATTACTAAGATAATTACTATAGCAAATTACATCAATTTTCACCAAAACAGGATTTCTACGGCCTATGAACGCGCCATTATAAACCACACGACTGAAAGGCTGAAACAAAGCTGCGCTGGATCCGGCTTCATTCACCTCAAAGAGAAGGGATCAAAGTCCTGCCCTGAACCGTGAGATTGCCAAGGGTCCGATTCTACACGTCACCACACAAAACCTGTATTTACGGAGATTCTCCACCCTCAATTGCACTTCGGACTAACACAGACTCGGCAGACACCTTGGAGTTATTACACGCGCTCCGCCCCGCCCCGCCTTCTAGAGCCGGGCATCGGCGATGGGCTTACGAGGGCGCGCAGCGGCCTTTAGGACACTAGACGCGAAGAGGCCGCCGAATTAAAGGTTCTACACCAACAAGTCAACCATCAGATCGTGGGCTCCAATCGGCAGGCCTCTCTCATCAGCCGTCTGCCCTGAACTTTCGCTCACAAATGTCCTGGAGGCACGGAACAAAGCAAGCAGAACTGATTGCTGCACCGCGGCCCCACTCCGTTCCGCTGCGTCTCGACTCTGTTTGGCTTCCTAATGAGCTCACTAAAAACCCAATTCATCACCCATAACCCCTTCTCAACCCTGCTTGAAATGCAGTTCGGAGGAGTGCTCAAGGGTGGAGGGGGGGTGTCTGTGACGGGGAGGGCCACGGACGGGCGACAGTTCAGTCCCTTTCACTTTAGGAATGTGTGTCTCTCTCCAGCGGCCCTACAGCAGAGATTTCCACATTAATACCCTTCCTCATCCCTGGGAAGACTGGAATTCGGTGGGAAGGGAATGCGGCGGAGGGGACGCTGGATGGGCGGAGGGGTTCTGCGCAGATGGAGATACAGTTTAGGAAGGCAGATGTGTGTGTGAGAGAGAGAGAAAGGGGTGTGTGGGGCGTAAAGTCCCTGAGTTCCTCATTACACGCGGTCAGAGCGATTCCTCAGGGCACCTGAGCTGAAAGCAGGAGATTAAAGCATTGATGAAGCCTCCGTTTAAAATGCAGCTGTTTTATTCTGCTTTGGTAATTAATTCTTTTTCCGATAGCGTATTGATTAAGCGCAGCCCCTGATGAAGTTCAAACTGCGAAGAGCCCCCCCCATGGGCCTCGGATACCTCATCGCAGAGTCAATGAAAACTTCCTCTGATTCTCTCTCGCATGCACATGTGCAGTTTGCGCTCATAAATTAGTCAGCGTTCTGTTGGCTGCAGCTGTCCGGTGCTGCGCTGTTCCGCTGTCTAGGGCTGGGTATCGCCAACTATCGCCTTGCCACGATACACGGTATAACGTTCGGAAAATTGGACTGTGACTGACAAAAATGTGCACGATCTTATTCATATTAATATCTATCCCAAAGATAACTATATTAGTTAGCAAATGCATCAGGATATGTCGACATGCACAAACACAAGCGTCCTCGTGTAGTTCAGAGACGCCGTTCACCGTTGGGAGCACCTCCAGAGTTCACGTGTGCGTTCTTCTCTGCAGCAGCTGTGAGCTCCCATCAGCCCAGCGGCCCCTCTGGGGACCCAACTAGCAGAGAAATCAGATACTGCTTTACAAGAGCAGGAGAAGCTTGCGTCTTATCCAGACACTTCTACCGGCTCCTTTACAAGTCAATAACCGCGGCCCGCTGTCCTTCCCACAGTCATTCCCAGTGTTCAAGCACTCTTCCACAAATGTAAAAATAATGAGCGGAACTGCATTAATGGACAGAGAGAGAGGCTTCTGTTAATCAGTCAGTGATGAGTTTTCTATTGACTTTCTCCTGTGTTTTAGGTAAACTCAAACTCATTCCGTTCGGGCTGGGTGAATTTAGGTGGAATTTATCTTAATGCCAAAAAAGTAAGCTGAATTCACCTCCCTTGTACTCAGTCGAGAGGCTCAATAGCGCTGCATTCGAACCAATCAGGAGCAGGTTCAGATTACAGCCACTCCAGTGTCCACTAAGATTCATTGTCTTACATCGCTTCAGTCCTCCGTTGGTCATTATAAAACAAAGACATTTTGGAAAACGCTTGCCTGACGCGGGTGCGGTGTACTCATGTGGCGCAGCTATACTACGGTGTTTTTTCAACGAATGCGCCGTGCCCCTGAATTAGTCCAAAAACACGTCTCAAATCTACGCACGGCTTTATGTCTGTCTGCTTCTTCAAAGCTGTTATCTGCTTTGCTTTTTGCCCTCTGTGTATTTTTTTTCCATCTCACTCTTTTTTGGCTTTTTATTGATTTTTCAATTTTCTCTTCCTGTAAAATCTCAACAGCAGATGCAGCCGTTCCCCTAAAGCTCCCGAGCGGAGGCAACGACTTCAACCATCAGGAAAATCAAAGGCAGCGAGAAAGAGAGAGCAACAACAGCTTCTCTTCGGTGTAATGCACGCGTTGCACGCATCGAGGAAAGAGGCGGATTCGGTGGAAGCGGACCGCGCTCCGACCCAGCGATCCCAACGAGGCGTAAACGGCCCGACAGAGCACGAGACGAACCGAGATGAGGCGCCAAAGATCTCCAGCCAAAGGTCTCTCTAGCCGCAGCCGCCGCCTCCGGAGCTGCGGGGAACGCGACTCATTTACCGCACAATGATGCGCTTGGACGCCGGCCCACCCAACAGCAGGTGCTGCGAACAGCGGCTCCTCATCAGGCCAGCGTAACCTCTGCAGCACCGAGCTGCTCTTTACTCATAAAGAAGGAAAATGATCTCATGGGCATCTGAGGAACGCAGACCGCGAGGCCTTTGAGGAAGAAACAAAACCGTTCTGACGCGCTTCGGCCGGCTCTGCCTATCTCCCTCTTGTTCAGTCTCTCTCTCTGTTTCTTAATAGCGCTGGAGTTTGTCCTGCGGGCCGTGTGAGGGCTAAAGGCAGCATTCCCTCACTTCAGAGCGCTTCTGAGGGTCGGCGGGTCGGATTCGCAGATGTCTCCCGCAGACAGTCGGTTGTCTGAGGACCGCGGCCCAGCGAGAAACACACAATGCAGGCCTGACCCCGCAACACCGCTAAACACAACATGTTTTTCTTTTTTTTGTCTCGTTTGGTTTTGTGCTTTGTCTACACTTGTGTTTTCCCTCATGACTAGTAAAGCTTTTCCACTGGAGGATGTCGAATGTGGAAAATCGGTTGCTATCGCGAGATGCCATTGTTTGGTATTACATTTCAGACATCTAGACGGTCTCTCCTTAAACTTCCTCCAATTGTTTCAGGAGATTAAGTCATTCTAGTTCTGAGGGCACGAGGAAAGATGCTTTTGAGAAGAAAAAGAGGGAAGCGGTGGACAGAATAACTTCGCGAAGAGAAAGACGAGCACTGCTGCGCTGCTGCAATTAAAACCGAATGGAACCGAGAACGGTCCTCGCGGGAAAATGCGTCTCAAGAGTGAGAAAATCAAATTAACTCTAGTGTCTTAATTCATGCTTCTGGAATTATTTGGAATGAGTCATCAGCACACAAAGAAGAAACACCAACGTGTGCCTCTGAAACAATCAGCCGGGTCAGTTAAGTTTCACAGTCGAGTCCTCCACAAACTCTGCTATGAAGCACCCACTCAGTTCCAGAGGAATAACATTTATTTCGCGCTTCACTATGAAATACATTTTCAGGGGGTTTAGGATCAGAGGAAATGAAGAGAGGAGGCAGCGTTTAGCATTCAACAGCCTTAAAACATGGGAAGTGTGTAATTGGAGCTACCTGAACAGACCAGGAGGCAGTGTTTGAACAGCAGCCTCATTTCCTCATCCTTTTTTAATGGTTCATGTGTGTTTGTGTGTGCGTGCACGGGCCTCTATTCTGAAATTGATAACATTCTAAATGAATTATCATGATGCATAATGAGCGTTATCTCGGCCTCCTCCCTGAAGCCCGCAGCCCTGCGTGGCACGTTGATTTGTTTTGTTGCACATTAGCCTCCGTTCTTCTAGAGAGCTCACTGCTCCAGGCGTGCAAATAAGAAATTATCCTTGCTGACTAACACTCCTAATACCTCCTTAGGGTAATTAGAAATTATTAGACGGCTGCCTCCAATAACGAGAGCTAATAGCACTAACCGGCGTCAAACCCCTCCATCCCCGTCTCCTCAAACGGAACGCCAGGACGGCGCGCTCGGCGCACGGACAGACGGGCGGACGGACGGACGGACGGACGGACTGGCGCTCTTCCCCGACACGCTCCCCCGTGCTCGACGACTCATTATGGCACACGAGGGAGCGGAAATCAGACTATAAAATGAGCTTATCTGCAATAATGCCCAAAAAGATTTGCATAAATACGTTAGCGGTGCTCGGGAAAGCAGCATCTCTTTCTCATCCGCCCACTCGTTCCAAAGATACCTGTAGGGCATCGGCGCTGTGACGCGCTTCAGAGACCACACCGCCGAGCGCAAGCCCTTCACGGGCATTCTGGGTGTTTGGAGGGAGGAGGAGGCGGGTGGGATTAGGGAGCGGAGGGGCGTAAGACCCGTTGGACAAACACAATAGGGGCGAGGGGACCGATACTGCAGGAGAAGAGGTTAATGCCCAAATAAGTACACCTTCAATAGGCAAAATGAGCAGGTGGGCCTGGCAGTGAAGGTCCTGCAGGACTGCTTCTCAACAATGACGTAAACAAAAACGTCCTTAAGATGGTGCATTGGAATTTATATGAACTGCATGAACCCCATAATATGAATTAACATGTTAGAACAACAGTAAGTATTAACACACATTGGCTTTTAGTTTAAACCCATACTTAACATCAGGGTTGTATTGTCTTTGACAATGTGTAGTTTTGTTGATGGTTTTTGAGGATGAGGCTGTCAGACAGTCTGTCCATGTTGGACTGTCTTATGTTTTCCACCAAACCTAAGATGGATTTCAACAATTAAAGATAAGTGTTTTCTTCTCCCTTTCAAGTCTACTTGTTTTGCTATCCTAAGTATGCATGATTATTTACATTATACTATGTTCGTCTATCATTGTTTTATTACTGCAGTCTGAGGCTCATCGGAAACAGACCAGAAACACACTGCACCGGTTAAGAAGCACTGCTTTAGACAGCGCTGGCCTCAGCAACCTCTCGCCGGCACAGAAACACGGGTCAGACTCTCCTGAGAACAGAACCGCTCATGCCATCCGGGAAAAACAGCGCTGGAGACTAGTGTGATGGGATTATCACCTCTTAAGGGTGACTTCTTGGCTGACCCCCTCAGGCACAGCGTGCTAAAACAAGAGCCCGAAAAAACACTCAGCACCGCAGCGTCCTCGTTTAAAGGGCCAGCGCGGTGCAAATACAGCCGCTAGAATTGAGCAGGCATGTAAGGTATTCCCTTGCTTTTACGAATCTCATTTCTCTTCTGTCTGTGAGCTTTACTGCGTTTGTTATTTGTCTGCAACTGTCACCAGCCGTATTTAATCGTGACCAAGTCCATTCTGTCTGTGTCTGACGCAGATTTTAACTTCTACTTTTTTTTTGTCTTTCTGTCTATGGCATAAACTTAAACATTATAGAAAATAAAGTCTGAAGAGGAGAAAGTCTGAGGCCAGACCTGCAACAACAACTCAACACACACTCCTCAAACCTCCTGTGTGTGTGTGTGTGTGTGTGGAGGGTCTTAGTGCCTGAGGGCCACAACTGATATTTCATTTTCCTAAAAAACTGCTCTGGAAAAGGGCAGAAGATTCCCGCTCACCGCAGTCAGTTAAATGAAATTTCTCAGCCGCTTCCAGCACTGTGAACTGATGTTGAACAGAAAGAGTGTGTTTGACCGGATGACACTGAACACACTCATGTGTGCGAAGATATATGATGGTCTGATGGCTTCATTAACTCATTAACACTGGACAGACACGCTGCTGTCGTCAGTTAGCAGTGATTGCACACAGACAGAGACGGATGGATCCTTCTGTAATGACTGATTTTAGTCAAGTTAAATGTTTTTGTGCAGTGCTTTTCACAACACAGCTTTACAGAAGATCATGATGTTGTGTGTATAATGCCTGAGTGCACAGAGCAAGTTTAAGGGCTGGGCAATCATGATGTTGTTTTTTTTTTTTTTTTTTTTTTTTTATACATTTTTGCTTTTTTAAAATGTGTCTGTATTAAGTTGTTATTAAATTTTCAATGTAAACTAAACAAAACTGAGAAATGTCGCCTTGGGAACTAGCAAAAATAAAATCATTTTTATATAAAAATATACATTTTACACTGCAAAAAAAGACTTGTCTTACTTGGCATTTTTGTCTTGTTTCTAGTCAAAATATCTAAAAATTCTTAAATTAAGATGCATTTACTAGATAAGCAAAAAAACATTAGATATGTAGTCTTGTTTCCAGGGGTAAAAAAACTAAATTAAGTTAATTTTGCTTAAAATAAGTACAATTATCTGCCAGTGGGGTGAGTAAAATACTCTTGTTTTACGAATATTTTACTTACCCCACTGACAGATAATTTTAGACACAAATACTAAGTAAGATAAGCCTTTTTTTGCAGTGTATTTCATTTCAGTTAATGTTTATTACTATTTATGTTACTACAAATAGACTAATACACTGACTGATGAATCACAAACCATTTCACGATTAATGCTATTGTGAATTTAGAAAAGATTTATCAGATAAAACTGGACTGACCTATGAGTCTTCAAACAGTGAGCAGCTCTTCAAATGTGCTCAGCGCACTACATCTGTGAGGACATTTTAAACATTTGACCCTCAGAAGTACAGACAATCCCACGCTCATACGCATGTTAGAACGATACTATGTCAGCGTATTTACAAACCAGCACCAGAATCGTGAGTTGTCAGAAAGTCTGTTACCTGTCTGTCTCTCACACACTTTCCAGCACTGTCCCAAAAACGTTCTTTTAGGAACTAACGCTTGTCCTGTCTCATGTGAATGTGTGGACTGGTTGCTGAGAGTGGACGAGCGCTTCAAGCGTGAACGTAATTGCAAGAATGTGAGAAATGAGGCGTCTGTTCTGCTAGCTGGGGCGAAAGGTCACTGTGCGCTGCAGGACGGCGGCATTGCTGCACCAGAGCACCGCTGCTCTGCCTCCTCATGACTACTGTCCTGCTCCTCTCTATCCGGTCTCTGTCTGTCCTCTCTCTCATTCTGTCATGTCTCTGTCCACTCTTTGTCCTGTCTGCCTCTCTGTCCTATCTCTCTCTGTCCATTCTGTCTCATGTCTCTCTCTGTGTCCGGTCTCACTCTCCGTTTGGTTTAGTTTGGGCCAGGGCTTGACCGGACCACTTCGAGGCAGTTCTGCGTGCCGTACCGTAAGTCTGTTAGCCCGTATCGACCAGCCGTTACTGGATCCAGTGTGAGAGAGTCGATAACTGCAGTGGAAGAACAGCTCACTGGTACTTATGACTTCAGCATGATCAATAACACTCTCCTCTGCTTCATCACACACAGCTGCACAATGGATCATACACTATATTATATTTCTATTACATATTATATACTGCTATATCATTAGTGGACTACACAGTTTTTATACTGAGATAATGATATTTTTTATCTCCTAACCCTAAAGGGCCTGTTCACACCAAGAATGATAACTACAATGATAACTATAAAAATTTTAATAATTGCTGTAACTCAAAGAGAACAGCGAGTCCACACCACAATGATAATGATCATGATAATGACACAGGGGGAGGATGTCACTGGAATCACTTTCAAAACATTTTTTTTTTTTCAGCTGAACACTGACAGGATTTAAGGCTGCAGAAAGCTTGCAATAAACAGAATATTATGGTATGCTGTTGTGGCTGCAAATATAGTTATCATTATAGTTATTGTTCTTGGTATGAACGGGCATCAACTCTACCTCTAACCCGACCCTCACAGAAAACATTTGCGGTTTTACATTTTAATTAAAACTTTATTAATCTGTTTTGCTCATGGGGACTGTAGGATGATATTATACAGTGTAGCTGACAAGAAGTTTTGCTATCCTAATGGAGGTTACACACACGCACACACACACACACACACACACACACACACACAGGGCTGTGTGTGCAGTAAACTGCGTTTACGTCATATCTGTTATGGTTCAGTAATGAAAGCACGGGTGCATCACGGGACTCACCTTGTTCGCTGCTGTTGTCTCCGCTCTGCGACGCGTGTCCTCCGCTGGAGGGACCCGGCGTGCCGGCCGAGTGTGTGGACGTGGCGTCGTCGTGATCTCTCCAGGACGCTGGATTCTGGAGATGGTCAGAGCGGATCCATCCGTTCACGTTCCCCATCCACAGCACAAAAGAGAAAGAGAGAACTCATGAATGAGCTGGACGAACCCTTTACCGTCATGCAGGTTCAGTTGCACATCTAAACACCAAGCAAATGTTACTGTATAGTGCATTTCACAATACACATTATTTCAAAGCAGCTTTATCAGTTTAAGTGCATAATATCTTAATATCTTCATGCCTTATTGTCACTCTAGAAGATCAAACTGGACAATAATATAGTTTGATTTTGCAACAATATAAACAATCGAGCTATACCATATATATTGCTTTATGCGAGCATACGGTATGTATGCAGATAAAACTGGATATACTTATGTATCTGACTTTATGTATAGAGCTGTGTGATAATATAGTATACATCTGTGATGAAATGAACAACACAATCACACAAGCTGCCCAACAGTGTCATTACCATCTCGGCATCTTTAATGAAACAAAAACTACGACATTAAAACCTGTCATCATTTATTCACCTTCATGTTGTTTTAAATCAACATAACTTTCTTCTCTGAAACACAAACAAATGTTTAGCAGAATGTCTGAATGAAAACCACAGCTGTCAGGAAAGGTTGTCAGGGAATAAAGTGTTTGTCTGTTCCTCATACAAACAGAACATGACTTCAGAAAATGTTAAACATAGTGCATAAATCATATGGATGACTGTTATGATACGACTGTCATTTTTAGAGCTCAACAGCGGTCTCCCTCATTGACTCTCATTATAAGCAGCTTGGACATTCTGCAAAACATCTTCTGTTGTGTTCCTCAGAAGAAGGAAAGTCACAAATTTGGAATGCCAAATCTTGGCTGAATTCTAACACTCAACCCGAACGTTTGTTTTGAACAGCAGTTCATCATTTCCACTGTCACAAGCAACAAACACACTATCTAATCGGACACACACACCCAGCGGTGGGCCGGTCCGTGAGGGCCGTTTGTCATGTGTAAGAGGGCATCTCCTCCTCACCCTTCCTGAGGTTTCTCAGGGTCCGATCGAGCCACGGGGGAAACAGGATTTGTACTGTACAGGAAGAGCTTTATCTGTGTTACACATAGACGAGCAAGAGGAGGAATTTCCTTTGCCACTCCAGCGAGAAAAAAAATCTTCACAATCCCGCCTCACACACTCAATGAGTCACCTGCATGTATACTGGGAAAAATTGCAACCTAAAAATGGCAACCATGAAATGAGCTAGTTATAGTTTTAAGTCAAAAATATTATTTAACATTGCCGAATCAACCTAAATTAATTTATGCCAGCAAAGGTCCTTTGTACAGTTAAATCAGGCAGAAATAGCTCCTCAAGGTAACAACTGCAGGTCGTCTGTCACTCACGAGTGTGATGTGTGCGTCTGATGCAACAGAGCCCCGTCCAAACAAACGCATTAAACTCACACACACCAGAGACACAAATATCTGCAGAACGACAGCGAGCATTTGCTGTAAGCTCATTAGAGACAAAGCTCAAGTCTTAATCTGAGAGCAATCGAGTATGTGCAGCAACGCGCACACACACACACACACACACACAGTCTTAAGTGTTCTTACGAGTCTCAGCGGTGTATGTCTGCTGTTAATGCTGTTAGTTCACTACACTAGAACCGAGTCAATCCACACAGTCTACAGACACAATCACACTCACAGAGCTCTACCAAGGACATATCATTGCTATTTTATTCAATATAAACCATAATTAGAATGAATTATATTATTATAAATTATATAGTATTATGCTAGTTCAGTCTTTACATATGAAATAAGTTACGGTGCTTACTCTCAATCTAGCTCTAGCTACACTATCCGTCAATAAAGGCCTGTTCACACCAAGTACGTTAACTATAGCAATAACTATAAAGTTTTAATTATCATTCCAATTCTATGAGAACAGGAAGGTCCACAATATAATGTTAATGATTATCACTGGAATCACTATCAGAAGGATTTTTTCTCCAGCTGATGAAAGCCAAAACACCAACAACAGTCAATCATCTGATTTTAAAAAGTTTGTGCAGCACATGACAAAATTGTAATGCCAGTTACAATAAACATTAAGATATGGTTCATTAGTGTGGACGCTAACGGAATTATCTTAAATTATCTTTACTTCCAGAACAAAAATTTACAGATAATGTACTGACCCCGTTGTCATCCAAGATATGCATGTCTTTCTTTCTTCAGTTGTAAAAAATGTGTTTCTTGAGGAAAAAAATTTCAGGATTTATCTCCATATGGTGGACTTCAATAGTGCCCCCAAGTTTGAACTTCCAAAATGCAGTTTAAATGCAGCTTCAAATGTCTCTAAACGATCCCAGCCGCAGAAGAAGGGTCTTATCTAGCGAAATGATCGGTCATTTATTAAACAAATTGACAACTTCTATACTTGTTAACCTCAAACGCTTGTCTTGTCTCGTCTCTGCAATGGGCAGGCGTAGTCTGTGTAATCCGGGTCAGTACAGTTAGGGTATGTTGAAAAACTCCCGTCTCGTTTTCTTCTTCAACATCAAAATCATCTTATATCGCTGTTTTACCTTTTTTTGTAACGGGTGTTTGACCTTCTTTGCATGTTCACTTTGTAAACACTGGGTCGGTACTTCTGCAGCGATGCAGGACGCTTTTGAAGTTGGGGAAGAAAATGAGATGGGAGCTTTTCAACATACCCTAACTGTACTGACCGTACTGAACCAGAAAAAAAAAAAAAAAGTTTACACAGACTTAGACGAGACAAGTGTTTGAGATAAAAAAATACTTAAATTGTCAATTTATTTTGAAAATGACAGATCGTTTTGCTAGATAAGACCCTTCTTCTGCGGCTGGGATCATTTAGAGACATTTGAAGCTGCATTTAAACTGCATTTTGGAAGTTCAAACCCGTGGGCACTATTGAAGTCCACTATATGGAGACAATTTCTGAAATTTTTCCCTCAAAAAACATAATTTCTTATGGACTGAAGAAAGACACGAACATCTTGTATGACAAGGCGGTGAGTAAATTATCTGTACATTTTTGTTCTGGCAGTGAACTTCTTTAATAGTTATAATTATTGTTCTTGGTGTGAAGCTTCATCGCATGTGACAGATTAAAAAAAACAAACAAAAAAAAAACAATCTGCGCTACTCAAACTCTTCAGATCAGAAGATCAGGGTTCTTGTGGAAAATAGACTTGAGCTGCTGGGATTCATCAAAAATATCTGCAGTATGTTTTCATATGACATCAAACTATTTTATTCCAAAAGATCATGGAGAGTATGATTTATGCCATTTTTAATAACATTCCCCAAACTGTGAGTGGAAGGCTGTAGCTGCAGTGTTTATCTGAGATGAATATCAGCCGCTGTTCATGTAATTGTTTCGTATGACCACAGTGAAAATGACGTGGGCTCTGTCAGAACATTTACGGCACGTCTTTAGAGAAGAGTGGAAGGAAAAACAGCCGTCTGTGTAATGCAGTTCAGCTGAAGCTTCATCCACTGAGAACGAGCTCGTGTTGTTTCAAGCCATGAAAATGACTGGGTTCTGTTTCCTGTAGCCGAGACGCCCACTGCCGCAAGACAGGCCTAAAAACACACGCGCACTCCTGTAGTTCCACTCGAACAGGGCCGCAAGCCCAGCGTCGATCCTCACCCGCGAAGCGTATGTGCTGACGGCTACATGTTTCACCAGCACACATCCATGCGCGCTTCCCAGAGTTTTGCAGCTGATATCCAGTTTCCTCACGCCACTCGGCAGCAAAAAAGCAACAGCCCTTTTCCCACTTATGAATAATGCAGCCGCTCCTCTCTCTCTCTCTCTCTCTCTCAGGCCTCACATCACAACAAAACAGTTGTCAGGGCTCCCAAGAGTCCATTAAAGTTCAAACAAGCTGTAAAGAAAGCGAGTGAGAGACATCGTGTGACCCAAACGGCTGAGAGAGCCTCCACCCCACCCAGGAAAGAAAGCAGCGAGCATGTGACTATTCCCCATCGCTGCAGATAATTAGGAGTCAAACGCAGCCGCTGCGCGCTCTCCTCTAATTGTGTTAAAGAGCGCCGTTACCAGGCCGCAAACACAGCGCCGGCACAATAGAGCAGATCAAGAATAAGATAGAGGGTCGCCGTGTCCCCGGGGGCAGCCTTTCACCGGTCACACGGGGTCACGGACTCGACGCTGATAATGCAAGATGTAATTAATATAAAAGCCGGAAACAATGGCGGAAGGAAAGCGGACGATCCGCCACTGGCTGACCCGCACCTGCCCTGCCCGTCAAAGAGCTCGCTCAACTTTCATTCACAGTCGTCACTAGATACCACGCACTTACAGAAAAATGTATGTCGGATCGGGAATGGCTGCGAACACGTATAAATGATCCCGCTGACACATGCGAAACGCAGGCGAGCGCACCTTCAGCCCCTGACCTTTCGCCGTGCCTCCTGCGCGTCACATCCACACGCGCTTCTGTTGCATGTAACATGTAATTACACAAGCGCTCCGAAAACATGCTAAAGGGACGGTCTGAAGCATCTCAGAATGACTATTCAAAGCGAAACTGCCAATTATCTGACAAGAATGAGAAAGGAGCCTTCGCTGAGCTCGAGTAATTGACAGCCCAGAATTTTAAGAGACGTGACTGAAGGTTTTTTAATGCTCTCCTGTTTGACATAGAATGGCAAAAGCACACCTCACTTGAAAACACTTGAAAAAATTCAAATGGTATCATCTGAATTAAAATATTATTGAACATCTCCAAGTCCACCTACATGCATCAATTTAAACCAACAAAACTTTAAAAATGTTATAGACTGGAATTATATACAATTGCAGGTTACCAATTTATACTTTTTGCATGTTAATAAGATCCTGTTCTGGAATCCATGAATTTATTAAACCGGAACACTAAAAACCAATCCAAATCATTCTGAAAAGAACAAACCCCAAACACACTTTTGTTGAAGCACCAAGCAGAAGCCTGCAGCACTACAGAAGCACAGCAACAAGTGAGTGTGTGTCCAGACGAGAGCAGTCAAACCCTGATCAAACAGATCAGACCAGTGCAGCATCTCACAACACGTGCTGCTTCATTAAGACAGGCTGATGATCTGCATGAATGCACTGACTACATGACCTGTAAGCTGTGGTCATGCAAACAGTTTATCAGGACAAATCACCACCACTTTAAAAAACAAAAAGATTTCAAAAAGAAAACGGGTCTCTAAGCGTACTGCATGTGACTGGCCATAAAATATTTGAGAGAGATCTCCACAGCACACTCACAGGAGATTTTTCTGTTTAAAAATGACTCTAGTATTCTACATATTTCTATATGTGACTTAGATGCCTTATTTATTATCATCATTCAAACCACTGACAGTCACAAACAATTAGGAGAAATGTGGGCGCCAAAGGCACATGTCACAATATTTCATAACATCACAGCCAAATCACAATGATGACACTGAGGCAAAAACACAATCAACATATCATGAACTGCACTTTAATGTGCAACTACAAGAAAATTTACAAAAACAAATTTCGTACAAAACTGAAATTAGTATCTATATTATTAACTGGTTATTAACAGCTTATTACCTAGACAAAGCTAACAGAGGAGGTAGATGTCGTTTTTATTATTTAAAAAGAATTAAACGTTTTGTGCACATCTCTATAGTACAGCTGTGTTTAATAATGTGGATGCTTTGATTTAATTTGTACGCTTATTTCTGAATAACTGCAGGATGAATGTTTTAAGAGGCTGGACAGTAACAGAAGGCAAATCAAAAATATAATGACATCCTGACAAAGGCCTTGTATACTCTGACAGCGCTATAAACCACACTCAAAGACAATGTAGCATTCAATAGTAAATAAAAGTGCCTATATTCACAGCCTACAGCAGGTAGAGAGAGAGAGAGAGAGAGAGAGAGAGAGAGAGAGAGAGAGCAAGGCATGTCCTTCATCCCCAGCAAAGCAACTTTCACCAAATGATGTAGCCCGAGGCAAAATATATTAAAAATGCATATCAAAGCAGAAAAAAAAATGGATGAGATAGGTACAACCTAAATAAATTTGCATATCCAACTATCAAGCTGCTGTCCTCAAACATACAAAAACGGGTAGAAACGCCATATAATAAACTGCAAGCGCCAAATAAAATTAACGAATCTAAAGCCCTTTATTTAGATGTGTAATATAATCGGAGCAGTTGTGTGCTTTGTGTTTTTTGCTGAGCTGAACATCAGGCCAGTGTGTCGCTTATGAAGTGGTGTGTTTCTCAGTATGTGGGGCAGCAACAGGCCTGCAATCATTTATTCTCATTAACAAACAGCCGCACAGGCACACTATGCAAATGTGACGTTTGGACCTCAAAACACACACAAAGCACTCTGCTCCACATGCCAGCTAATGCTCACACAATTTAGATATTTATACAAACAAAAGATTAAAATATTCCTTCGCTAGCGATTAAAGATCAGAGTGTACATCCAGCTACAAAACCCATCTTATCAGACAAACATTTCCAGCGTTAATCTTATAAGGTAATGGCGATGTAACACGCAAAACATGTCATCGTGTTTTAAATGATATGCCGATAGAAATCTTGGGCTACAAACCGCTCGAAAAAAAAAAATGACGCAAAGGGAATCTGAATCCACGCAATAGTAAAAGCAATTTCGAATCGCGGTCAGTGTTCAAATGTCCTGTCGAATGAAGTGTCGTTCTGAACTCTACTGACATTTCTCATTTTGTCATGAGCAAAGTTAACCCAACAACAAACAGCAGAAAAACAGCGTGTCTTATTTCCATACTTATAAAGACATATTTTACACTACGAGCGAGTTGTTAATGTTTTCCCGGTTTTTAATCGATCGATTCAGTTGATTCACTTTAATGCCGTATAGTTTGGGATGAACCTAACAGATGCTCAGAAGCCTCAAATCTGCTTTAATTCTTAGCAGGCTTGATCTGCTGCTGTGAACTCCATATATAGAGCTCCTCAACACATGAACGAGACTCACTGCAGGACGCTCGATATGAACTACACGACGCGGAAAACTTTCTTTTCCCCAACATTTCATTTACAACAGCGAAATCAACACGTTTAAACACAGCCGATGTCATTTAAATGTAAAGCTTCTGAGTCGCCATTGAATTCAGTATAATGGAGCATCGGGCCTGTAAACCGGGCTCAAACCACAACAAAAATCAATAAGAGACAATTAAACACATTAACAACAACATCATCATCCTGGCAAACTATATAGAAGCACATTACAAGCTCGACTCTCCAATACTTTAAACAAAATAGTGTGTCTCACATAACACTGAGGCATATAAAATAGATTATAACGCCATCACATATATCCATGTCTCAATTATTAATTTGTTTTAAAGCAGTCATGTGCAATGCGCTATTGCAACAGCCCAAGATACAGACATATTAAAATACAAAAACCAAAACAATAGTCTACATCAACTAGCAGCACCAAAATAAAAAAGAGATATTTCCATACAAACACCGTGGTTGCTCACAAGCCACAAGTTAAGAAAAATCGCCTAAAACTTTCAGCCAAGAGACCATTCAACCTGAATTTAGAACATCGTATCTTACATTATATATTTTCAGCCATTTAGATCATGCACGTTACTATTTTAGGGTAGGCTACACACAATTATCCAACGCAGATAGAAACAATTAAACCATCCTGTTACTTACATGATCGGCTAAGTTAGTTGAAGATCCCGAGAGTTCCTCGTGGTCTGATTTTGAGCTGCCATCCCGTTCATCAATCACTAAATCTATGGGCATTTTTCCTTTCAAACAACTGATGTACCGATGGCAGAAATTGTCGCAGAGTTCGTGCACCTTGAGCAGAGAAAAGAAAAGCTCTGTCAACAGCCGCTCCAGAAAGAAGCACGATTAAAGGCCATTATGAGCAAAGACAGGGAAACAATAGAGAAATTGTAGCAATGCTTATTATTCTCCAGAGACCCATGCAACAAGTTAATCGACAAAAATAAACGCTTGAGGCGAACATCATCATTATGCAGAAACTATAACTTGTCCATGAAAATATTTATTTCTCTGTAATAAATAAGAATTTTTCTATGGCACGTTCCTTTTAAACCAGTATCTGCGGAACGTGGAAATAAATTAGTAACATGGTTTTCATATCAAATTATGTTCGGGGTAATTTTCAAATCAAAAATTTACTAAATTTTATTATTTTATAATATTTATTTTCTTTTTATTATACCAAGTAATACAAAATCTGAATTATTAATTTAAAAAATACACCACCAACCAAAAATTGATTTCACAAATTGGTGATGAGAAAAGTAAATCCACCCAAATTAATTCTAAAATTAAATAAATACAAATCAATGAAAGATTACCTTTTCTAACTCCAAAAGATGAAACCGTAATACTTGTATGGCTTGTATCATCTGTAAAGAGAATTGGACGTCGTTAGCTTTATTACCTCTTTGAAATTTAATTTTAATATTCGTTTCATAAAATTTTGCAGTGAACAAAAACCTCCCATTCCAATAGAAAAAAAAATAAGAAGAAATAATAAAATAATGTGCTTGAGAAATTTAAAAAAAAAAAAAAAAAAAAAAAAAAAAAAAACTTTCATATTTAAAAATTGCACGTGGAATGACTGGCCAGTGTGAACTGTTAAGGGGGTTGATGGTGATATCAGCCCTATAATGAGTGACTTATTTAACACTAATACCCTCCACTTCAGACCGCTGTGAGCGGCTCTCCTGCTCACTTCAAACAGCCCCCTCGTATTTACTTTCACTATCTCCAGATCCAATGAAGAAAAAAAAAAAGTCTTGAAAAAATGTGTCACACTCATTTTAGAGTCTTATTCTGAAGACAGTCAGTGCTGAAGTGTTTTCTTACCAAATTATCCAATTCTGGATTTGAAGAAAATAAAGGTTTTTCTGCGCGGACCTAAAACACACCAGAATGAGGGTTAATAGCAATCGACGAAGATATGTGCAGCAATTCAGTCGTTAATGAAACAGCAAAAAAAAAAAAAAAAAAAAAAGAAAAAAAAAAAGAAAGAAAAAGAAATTTGCAATCGTCACTAATCTGGGTTAAAGTAGAAAAACAGTCGTTCAATATAACATCCAAGCGCATTGATGGAAATATAATTAGCGGTATTAAATGAAAAAGACGCTTTTAAGTAATCGATTAATTTTGTCTTTGTTGAAATGTTTTAAATACGTATGTCGTTGTGCTGGGTCGTGAGTGACCTGTTTGGCGAAGACAGCGATGTCCTCGTTGAAGGAGTCGGAGGAGCACACGTCTCCTCCCGCCACCCCGGGCTCGCGGGGAGTGCATGTGGCCAGCTCACACTTCTCAAAGACCAGAGCCAGCAGAGGAAACAGAGGATGACTGCAGAAACAACAGCAACACACTAACCTTTAGAGCGCTCAGTTCAGATTAACTGGCGATCAACTGACGAATAAAATGAGGAAGAGTGTTTAATAGTTCGAGCACGGCGGGGAATAACGCCGCGTCCCGAAACAAAATAAAAATGGGAAACATTCAGATGCTGCAGTTCAGAAGTGAATTAAAAATCAATTGCATTTTACACTCGAGCAGAATCGGGTTTTGCCACTTTGTTTTGAGCTGCAGTGATTTTGAACAGAAATGGAATTAAAGCTGCAAGCCAAAATTAATTTTTAAGTATGAACGTAGGGTTGAAGTTTGCAAGCTTCTTTGTCAAGTAAATAGAAATAAATTAACGTGCAAAGCAAAGTGAAGTGTACTACAGCAATGCTTGCAAAACGCCGTACATAAATACTCAATACTAACTACTTAAAGTTCCAGAAAGCTGTGTGGGAAAAATAAAACTATTAGGGGAAAGAGAAGCCCGACTGAAGGATCCGATATTAATACGTAACTCACCCGTAAATTTGATCTTTATCCCTCTTTAACACGTCGTTGACAGCTGAGCCCATGCTGGTGGGCATGACATTGGGATGGGGGGCATGTGTGCCGTAGTGCTGGCTGGCGTGGAGCGGCGGTCCGTGATTCAGATGATGGACCTGCGGGAGCGGCCGAGGCGCGTGAGGATCCCCGTACATACCGACCCCGTCCATGCCGCCGTAATGAGCCAACTCATCGTACTGCAAGAGAAGCAGAAAGTCAGGAAGAGCACACAAAAAACAAGACACACAAGGCTGCAGAGAAAAAGAGGGCTAGCGTTGTGGAGAAAAAGGAGAAAAAGTGTCGAGCGAAACTAAAGTTTGCTGGCGCATTTGCCCGTAATTACCAAAAACATGGTAAAGTTGTGCTTCCCGAGGGGAGTAAAGCGTGTCTGTAAAGCGGCTGCAGGAGCCCGTCGGCGGAGCTCGGGCGCTCAGACGCGGCGAGTATTCCCAATCAAGTGCGTCAGACTGAAGGAGTTTTGCGTGTGCGGCGACACTCGAGGCCTGTGATAGATAGTGTATTAGTGGAGGTGAGTGTTGGAGATTTTAAACCTACCCTTTGCGCCATCAGCCTGCGCTCCAATAAACCTCTGGATCTGTGTCGTCGATTTAATTTCCCAGTCCGCTCACAAACTCATGCGCTGCGAAAGATCCCTTTTTCGAGCAACTTGCCGAATTCTCCTATTCTCCCGTACGGCCGAGAACGAGCGCAGGCATCAGGAAGAGTTTTGCAATTATTCTTCTTTTCCTCTTTGCCCCCCAGAAAAGAAAGGGGGAAAAAAAAAGTCAAGCGCCAAACTGAAGGTTACAGCCGGCCCATCAACAACCTGCATGTAACTAAACTGTCGTGTCTCATGGCTTTTTGCCACTCCAGCTGTCAATCAAAGCCAGGGGTTGTCAAGGTAATGAATGAATGATGGTTGGTGATGATGTTCAAGAGAGGATGAATCTTTTTAGCCCCGTTTTCATCCCACAAGTCCCTGTCTCCTTTATGCCTCCGGTCCGCTTTCTTGTTTTATTACTACTGTAAAAAAAGGAAAAGAGAAGAGAGTTTGTAAAAAAAAACGCGGCGGCGGCGGCGATCTCTCGCGCGGTCTGAGATGAGTGAGTGTCAGTGAGTGTTGGCAGGTCGGCCGCTCGCTCGCTTATAGAACACAGTGAGTTGAGCTGCGCGCATCGGCGGGAGAATGAAATGACGGAAGCCGGAAGTGGCGCTGAGCACAGCCAGTCCTGCACGAGCTCCACGCCAAACCCTGCGCGAGAGGCGAGCGTCCAGTGCGCGAGGGGGGAGCCACGTAACTCCGCGCACCGCAGATCCCACTCACATACGCTGAGGAGAGACGTCGCGGCGCGTTGGGCAGGCGTCCAAACGTTCAAATAGCGCTATTAGTATCTTTATTGGACAAAGGAAAGTCATTTCAGCCCGACTTTGCTTAATGCATAACTGAGCGGTGCGATACAACCGATATCGAGTGTCAAACATGTCCCCCTTTTTTTTTTTTTTTTTTGTTTTTGTTTTTTTTTTTTTTTTCTCTTGTGCGAGGCACAACAAGGTTTTTTTTTTTTTTTTTTTTTTTTTTTCAATGGATATTTAATATTTAGACGGGCCCCTGTTAGAATAAAGTGAACTTTTCCACACGCCAGAAGAAGAAGAAAAAAAGAGGTTTATGTTTGGAAACCGTCTTTAGTCCAACAGCATTTGAAGATTGAAATGTAAGCCGTGCATCGCGCTCCTCAATTATCAAAGAGCCCCAAGATCATCAATCATTAGGAAGGCCTGAAGTTTCAGAGGAGGAGCAATGATATTGATTGTGCTACAGATGGCCCCTAATACCACAAACAGACCCTTAAAATACTACTCCTCATCAATGATCATATAGCCTACATCGCGGCACATGTGACATCATCGCCGTATCGATCGCTTTTTACATAAATGTCTACATTTAGAGCTCCCCGACTTGTTTTGTTCTTGAAATTAACAATTCACGGCTTAGTGCAGCCGAACTCGTGCGGGATCTCAACAAACAAGGTCAATAAACTGCTCCGCAGACGCCCGAGACACGGGCTCCAGTTCTAATGAAGCAAGCAATTAAAACGGATTTCATAAATGCAACAACTGCTCTGTTTATGACAGAGGGGAGGGAAGACCACGAGGAGAAAGTTGAAGTGAAGGGTTCACTGTGCAATAGCGACTGCAGTGGACACAGAGAGCGCGCTGTCTGACCACTGCTTCATCGCGAGGAAGAGTCCGCCTGAGGACCAGGACCATTTCTATAGAAACGCGTGATCGGACAAACGTGGTAAGTCCATCGCATCCCTATAGAATTGAGCCTGCCGCGGCGCACCAACAGCGCTACTGCTGTTTTACACATCACAGCAAAATAACACAAACGATTTTATTTCATTTGGAACAGCTGTAACTTTACAAATAATGCGTACCAATGTAATGAATCTACGAAGTCATACAACAAATCAGTACCGTAAGAAAAATACTCTGTTAACGTTTTCGGTTGAATAAATAAAAAGGTTTTCGTGACGCGTTAGAGCAGCCTATGATGCGTATTGGTTTACTTTTCACTTTGTTAATGCATCACCGGAATAATCACAGCGCTTTTACCATATAAAACCGCAGTTTTCCGACACAACGACTCAAACTTTATACTAACATAGAAAAACACACTTTCGGTTTCTAGAATGTTTGAAACACCATACCCGCTTCGTCTTTGTAAGAAATAAAATAATTAATTAAAAATAATCTACCGAGTAATTAAGCTCATGCGTAGATGCTTTAATTGAAAAAACAAAAAAACAAAAAACAAAACAAAAGCTAAAATCTGTGTTGTGAACGGGATCCGTGGCTTCGGCAGAAGATAGCATTAACAGGCGGTAAAATTTCATCTGCTGGTGTCAAATTGAGGTCATTTTAGGGTTAAAGCTCTCGATGTCTCTGCCCAGCTGCGGCTGAGAATCCATTACACTTTTGCATAAACTCTTACAATTTTAAACCCATCTTTTTAAAAAAAAAAAAAAAAAAAAAAAAAAATCATATATAATAAACATAAAAATATAATCGAAGTGTAAACCATCAGTCGAAGACGTATCGGTTTCTAGTTTTGTGAAATAACTTTATGTAAACAGCTTTATCCTGGAAACAAAAAAGCTAAATCTTTATTGTTTAAGGCTTCAGGACGTTCTAAATGTCTAACTATTTGATCCTATTTATTGCTAATGGTTTCGTCCTAAAAATTTAATTATTGTTATATAGGCGACCTATAAACAGATTTTTACAGAACAACAGGTCGCCAACGCGGGAGTTCACGCGCCTATATACGCGCCCAAAGAAAAACACACTTTGTACTGTTCACTCCTATATTTGCTCAACTATAAACAATTGATCTAATAAAAGGTCAATTATGATTTCTAGATTAATCATCCCTATTTGTAAATGTTCCATCATTTTAAGCTCTGATACGTATGGAGGTTTTGTTGTTTAGTGAATATTTATGTTAGGATAATCTTTTCTCTGTTTACTGCTTTAGCTCAGTTTAAACTCTCTCTGACCTCAGGGAAAATGTCATTCTAGTCCCTGAAGGAAAGCTGTGGAACTCCAATGTTTGTAGAAGTTTCGTGAGTAACTGTAAATTCTTGTGTGTGAAAGGCGTATTTTCCTTCAGTGGCATTATTCTCACGGCACTGTGAGACGCTGAGTGTGTGTGTGTGTGTGTGTGTTTCTGTCCTCAATGCGAGTCTGCAGCTCTTTAGCGACACCTGCCGGATCAATGATGCGCCTCACTGCATCCACTGTAAAACTCTGGTTAAATAAAATAAAAGAAACACTATCGTAAGATAGAAAAAATACAGATATCAACGAAATTTGTTTTGAATAAATTATATTTATTAAGCCGTAAGCAAATTGCGAAGAACGAAGTAAACAGACTACCAAGAGTTTACGCATACGAGGCATTTTTTGTTTGTTTTTATTCGTTTTTGTTTTGTAAATTACAAAGTTGAAAGTATCTTCTGTTGTTATTGAGTACTCCACATTATCTTCTACAATTAGAGAACTTTCATTTTAGAATTACGCGATTATTTTTCAGTATGTCAGTTTTCCCTCGGGTTAAATTAATAAATGTTAAATGTGGAAAAATAGCCTACATTTTTTTCCATCACTGATAGGTCAAAACATCTATAACTATTTTCTTAAAAATAAATGTATTAAAATGTACCACACACTGCAAAAGGAGTACGAGTCCTTCACGCTTTGTTATTATTGTTATAAATAATCCTTTTCGCAATAGTTTGGAAGTGCAAACATATCTGATTATATCTAAGATTAAAAAGGGGAGGAAATGGGAATATATAATCCTTACGGTACTAAATAAAATAGTAGCCTATATTAATCGAATACCACATGACTAATAAAAGAAGCATTAAAAAAATAAATAAATAAACAATACATAGCTAAATAAAACTCATTACAGCGCCCGAGCAACTCTTGTAAAATATCTACTGTGACATGTATCTTGAAATAGGCCTATATATGTCAAAAGCTTTCCGCGATCACGAGAAGAATATTAAAAGAAAGAAATGCTCGATTATTAATGATCTTGGGATAATAGGCTAATGTGTTATTTGTGTTGCTGCTCTCACGGCTGTGTGTCGCTCGTCTCGTGTGAGTTAAGAGGCTTAAAGCTCTGACACCTTTACATTCAATTCACCCAACACCTTTAATTTACGCTCATATACCGCAACAAGAAGAAAGTCATCGCGGCACATATTTGAAGTATTTTCTTCGATTAGATCAGTTTTTTTTATTTTAATTATTTTATTTATTTATTTTTTGTGGACATTGCTTTTTCTTATAATGTAGGCCAATATGCGAAGAGAATATATCTTTGTAATTAATGTGTATTCGTGTAAATAGCATGGATCAGATTTATTTTCATTTTAGAGGAAAAAAAACAAACAACAACAACAACAACAACAACAAAAAAAAACCGTTATCAATATTTCTTAAGAATTGCGGTTAGCAGTACAAGGGGTTAAAGTTTTGCACATAGATTAGAGTTTTAGTGTCTGCATGTCAAAACAGTAATGAAACACGAGCCACGCCCGCTAACGTCACTGACAGCTCATTAGCGCTAATCATTTGCTTTCAGGCTAGAGGACAAAATTATATCGTTAATGGCTTATTGGTAATTCGTTGCAGTGCAGGTACTCCAAGTGTACTGTGTTCATACACAAAACTATAACAAGCCGCCACTTTCCACAGGTTCACTCATTATGCAGCTCCAGGAATCGCGGTCCCCCTCAGGACTGCTGATTTCGCGCTATTTAAACAAATACCCGGCATACAGGAATTGTTTTCCACTTCCACTGTTCAAATTAAAGGTGTAAAATCCACATAGCTGTTCGCAATGTGTTCAAATAAATGCGTTGCCATCTTTGTTGTTGTTTTGTTTTTCTTACATCTTCCCATTTGACTGTATCTCCCTTGGTTCTGGAAGAGTTTACATGATCAAGCAGGGGAGCCAGGTAATTACCACACACTGTCAAACACAGGGACCAGTGATTCAAATGCAGAGTGAAGTATCAAAGAGGAGCGTTCCCTTTGCAGGCGGCCCCAGATCTACATAGGAGACGCTGGCGAGACGACTGCCACAGGGACACCGTGAGGATGTGACAGCACTTACATTACAGGCCTGCATGGGAACGTTTGCCTCTGTACGTACTGCTGCCCTCCAATCCCGCACTCTCACGAAGCCTGACTATACCCGGCATGGCGTAAAACCATAAAAACCAATTAGAGTCGGGATAAAACAAACCGTGCAGTTGCTACCTTAAAATGTTATTTCTGCCTTATTTAACCCATAACTAGTTTTGTTTATATAAATTCGTTTATTTAGATTGATTCGGCGAGTATTTTGTGACTTCAGTAAAACCGGTCAATTTATACGTTTTTTTTTTTTTTATTTATTTTTTTTTTAGTGTACATCCTAACGAATAATGTAAACGTAGGTATGATGACGCATTTCCGCTCACAGCTACTGCAGCTAGTTTAATCGCAATTATCCAAAGATGCGACGTATTCCACCAAAAAGAAGTGTTGCCACATTTTCCTCAATTGCATCATGAAATTATCTCACTCAGCTGCATCCCAAGGAACTGTCATTTATTTAGTGAAAATTAAATGATCGGGCAAATTTGACAAAAAAAAAAAAAAAAAAAAAATGCAATGGCCCAGTTGATGTGCAAAACTGTTGGAATCTAAATCCAGTCTGGAGGGACGTTTGAGTGTTTAACATTATAAACATGCCCCTCTCCCCAAGCTCAGAGGGATACTTTACATGTAAATATTCACACAGCCAAAGAGCAGGCCATGAATTATTGAGCGCTGTAAAGAAGTAAAATGTCTCAGTGTTCAAGCTCAAAATGGACAGAAAGAGAGTGAATTATCCACAAGAAGAGGTAATTGGGGGATGATGAAATAAAGCCTATGGTTATTTCAAATCACCACACACACACGTATAGAGGCACATCTATAGGGGTGTGTGTGTGCAGGCCTATATGTGAATCTACACAAGTCACACGTCAAAACTTGTCAAAGTTTCCCGCTGAAGTGAGTTGGGCTGAATTCTGGCTGTTCTCGTCTTTGTTGTGTTCTGGCCTGTGGCTGAACACTTGACAGACTGTCAGGAGCTGATGGGATATGAGCGCAGGCAC
The DNA here is from genome assembly GCA_036247105.1 of Cirrhinus mrigala. Taxonomy (NCBI): domain Eukaryota; kingdom Metazoa; phylum Chordata; class Actinopteri; order Cypriniformes; family Cyprinidae; genus Cirrhinus; species Cirrhinus mrigala. The sequence goes on from CM070023.1 coordinate 34,297,987, forward strand.
TAGAAAGCCGTTCATTTCTGTGGTCGATTCACCACTCTGTTCTTTATTATCAAACAGGTAACGCTCAGAACACGGCAGAGCTAATGGGAGACTGTGATTATTGTGTTTGTGAACACACTCAAATGTGATGCATGACGTTTAGACATAATGCTTTTCAGTGTTTATGTACGGTAGAATTATAATCTTGTAATAAGTGTGCATTGCTAATATAATATGCATTCTCAAACCATGTAAACAATAAGATTATCTGTTTACTGCATGACCTCACCATTGAAAATGCAGAAATGCATGACTCTAATGAAGTATCCCAGTGCAGCACAAGGCTTCCTAATCCCCATACTACTATTAAGTAATTGTGAATTACTGTACTGTAATTGTGTGAGTAAACTAAAAGTCTATTAGCAATTTAACATCACGCAGAAGTGTCTCTCTCTCTCTCTCTCTCTCTCTCTCACACACACACACACACACCAGGGCACTAAACAGACACAATTCACAAGTGGTCCTGATGTCTCAGAGAACTTTTAATATGTATGAGCAACATCAAAGAGGAATATCCTGACATGTGGCACCTCCAAATGATCAAGCTTATTATCACATATATGCAAATGTTTGCCATTTTTGTTGCTCTCTGTTTGTGGAACCGCTGTGGAAAATGCAGATGATAGTTAGAAACACTACTGATGATATCCAGTGACCGCTACCTGCATGCATTTTTGTTGTTTCTTGTGCATCAAGCTCATTTTCTCTGATCAACTCTGAAGATACATCATGTGTCATTTCCTATGATAATTATGAAGTGGTTTTGTGTGTGATGTGTAATACAAACCGTTGAAGAGATGCTGCAAATAAATAAATGATCCACTGATGATGTCTTATTCAGATACTCACCATGTTTCTTTTTTATACCATATTCTTTCTTTAGTTTCACATTTTTATGGGTCATTTAAAGGTGAATAAAAATCTCCTGATGCGAGTACAATAACAGCGCAGGCTTTTCTACAGCGTTAACGTGAGTGCGCTATAACAAAAGCATACAGTGCTGAATTAAATTCAAAGAGGAAAGTATGTTTTATTATGAGCTCAACTGTCAGATTTATGAATATCATTCGTTTTCTAAATGTGTCTCTTGAAAATCGTTCAAATCACCTGTGATGTTTACTTTTATTCCATTTTAACATTTTATTACGAGCATTATAGATGTTATACTGTATGCATAGCTCAAAAATGAAGGAAATGACCTATACTTACAGTGTAACTTGAGGAGGCTTTTAATAAACTGCTTGTGGTTAACTGATTGCTTATGACAGATCATATAGACTGAGCTGACCAATAACCTTAGACATTCGCCTAAACGCCATTGGTAATACTTAAAGATACTGACATAAGTCGTTCCAGGGCAGCCTAATATTATAAATAAGCCACCAATAACAAGTATTAGTATGAGGTCAGATGACCTCTTTTGAAGTCCAGCGGCCTTCACACATCATGAGTGTTGTGAAATCATTCCATTACCAGAGTCTGTCATTTGGATATTGGAATAAACTGTAGAGCAAAGTCTGTAAGTGACTTTCAGCTTTTAAATTTAAACACAGACTCCAGGCCTAAGCGATTGGACATATCGGTCGACTGGACCACGCGAAATAAGCGCGATTCGTCGGGACGGGCAGCGATCCGTCAAGCCGTGTTTAGCTGACGGTTTATGGAGTCGCTGTCAATGGTCCGGCAGAACTGATGGAATCGTCCTTTTGTTCCTTGATGCAGTCAGAACTGAGCCGCGTCTCTTCACCGAATCTTGTATTCGCCTTTAATAGTCAGTGGTAGTTAATTATTAAAGGTATGTATTTGAATTATAAATATACTAGTTATACAGAAGTAGGCAAAGCAGGCATAGCGCCTGAGGCTAAATTCCTCCATTAGCCATTATTTTCCAGTCTCCTGCCTACATTTCCCTGCCTCCTAGTTTTATGTCATCTCCAAAAACAGCCAGGCATTCCTTTGTACTTGCCATCTCCTCCCCGCTATGACCACAAAAAAACTCCCCTCCATACATATAGCTGCTGCCGCCGCCTTGAAGTGGGATGTCATACCTGTCTTAGATTTAATGAATCGCTTTCTTCACCGTGTCCCAGAATTCCAGACACTCTCCTCGGAAAGCTGATGGCGCTTCCAGCGCGCGGCCTGCTGCGTGTCAGCAGTCATCCGGCGTAGCACGCGTCACCGTACATCATTAGGCGTGTCAGGAACGGCGCCGCTCGCAGGCCGCACGCGGCCCTGCAGACCCGGCCGAAACAAAGAACTTTGGCGCTCTTCTCTCTTTTCGTCTCTCTCTGTCTCTCCGGTCCGACTCCCTCTCCTCCGCTCGACCATCATCTCTTCCACCTCTGGATTTATGAATAAAATACGACACGCTCAGAATAAGAAGATGGCACTGCAGTAACTGTCAAATGCCAAGATGAAATAATAAATTCAGGTGCCTTTTTCTGCTCTGTTGAAGGAAACTTTGTTCTCTCCAAAGCTAGCTTTTTCGTCTTCGTTCTCTCGCTTGCTGCTCGCCTTTTTTTTTTTTAAAAAAAAAAATATATTTTTCCCTATATTTCTGCAAGTCTTTCTCACCTCCTTCAAGCAGTTCACATTCCCTTTCCATTTGCTCGACGCTTCTCTTTTAAAGCTTTCATGGAGTGATTGATGACATCTGAAGTAAAAGCAGGGTGATACTGTTTGTAACCTCCATCAGAACATCCATCCGCTTTATGTCTTTAAATGTAATGAAAGCACCAGTGGATAGGGCATTAGTGCTGGGCTTGGTTGATTAGAGACTGGATTGTTCTGCTGGCTGGACGGATTCAAACCGGGTCAAAATCTTAGCAATATGTGTGCTGTTTTATTAAATGTGTGTCATGTCATTAGCCTACGTTCTATTTGCATGAAACACATGCTCCTTAGGTTATTATAGTTGTATATCTGACAGACACTTTCATCCATTGTGTCTAAACATTTTATCAGGTTCTCTGGAAATCAAGCCCAGTTACAGGAATCGCTGTAGGAGAATGCAGACAAATGCTTCCTTTCCACACTTTCCTGTGCTGGTTTGTGCACATTCAACCCTCCTCCAAGTTGTCTGTAATACACCAGGAACAGAACATGGTGTGATCCACATCCCCATCACACTTTTAGAAATGAGACAAGACATTGACTGTGGCATGGCAACAGCAATGTAAAATTAAAGTTAAACATTTGCATTTATGTATCTATCCAAAGGAGCTTACAAAAGAGGAACGAAAGCAATCTTTGTCAAAAAGCCAGCAATATTTGTATTACACCATTTATTAGTCAACTACTAGAAAAGTAAAACTATTTTACAAGTTGACAGTTTAGTTCAAATTTCTACAAAGGGACTCATATGGAAATGTATCATTTTAAGTAAAAAAAAAAAAACTAAGAAAAGAAAGAAGAAGAAAAATGTACAAATATAAAAATGTACAAATGAGATGTATATAAAATAGTTCTGAATTGCCATGGGAGTCGTCCAGCTTCGGTCAGTCAGTAGGAACCTGTGAAGATCCCATGAGCCGATCATAACCCATAACCAGCTGATTACACATCTACAGCTCCTGCTGAGCAACAGCAGGATCTGTATTTACACCTGATGGAAATGTGTCATTTTGTATTTAAACTCCTGAATGCTTGAACGTGTTTATGGAGGGAGTGTGTTTGTGATGGATGATTGATGACTCCTGACAGCACACTCAATGTTTCCTCAAGCTTCATGAAACATACACACACAGTAACACCTCAAAGATCTTCCTCTCTGCCACTTCCTGTCTCTCTCTCTCACACACACACACACACACACACACACTTTTGTCTTCCACTGAGATCAAGGTAAGAATCTTAATAAGAAATATCCATGAAGTAAACACATCAGGGGCCAGTTGCATAAACTCTACCTCTGTGTTAAGACAGTGTCTTAAGAACTAATCTAACGAATTAGCAGGTAATCAGACCAATATACGTTTTTATGTAATCAACTTGAAAAAATTAGATTGTTAACTTGTAAGACTGGCCTAAGCATTTTATGCAACTAGCCACAGACTGCTCTACAGCACAATGATTAGATGATTTAAGTCAATCACTGTGATGGATTGTCCAGGCCTGAGATGCTGAGATATTCTCCTGCAACCCTACAGAAGAAAAGCGTTTGGAGAATGGATGGATGGGCAGTTAACAGTGAGTATTGTGGATTTTGCCTGCATTTAGCAGTTTACAGGTGTCATAAGTGTTTATAAGTGTGCCATTGCTGCTTTTCCACAACAAATAATAAAGCTGATGCTGATCTGATTCTGAGATAGTCCCGCCCCAAACTCCCGTCACTGGTTGAGTCAGAAGGTGACACGTAAGGCTGGTTAAACAAACTAGCATAGTTAAAACAATTCCCAAAACCATAGTTCCAATGAACAACCTGTGTTTAAAAACAGTTTCTTGTTAGTATGACAGGTTGACAGGGCATGTAGGTCATGCCTATAGGCACAGTGAGCAAAATCAACTGCAGGGCTTACTATATCTGTAATTCCATTTGAATATTTCAAACTATATGTTTTAGATAATGAAGAGCATGCATGTGCATAAATGCGCAAGTGAACCAAGTGAAGTAAATGAAAGAAAAAAAGCAAATGACGGGCAACAAAAATACTGAAGTAGTCCTCATATGTTTCTTCAAGCAGAAACATTACATTGTGGAGAAATCTGCATGTATACAGGAGTAAAGTGTATGCCAATCTTGATAAAAAAATAAAGGGTTTTCTGTTGTCTTGTATATAAACTATAACAACTCTGACATTAATTGCGACTGATTCATTAGCAGAGGTTATTGCTCCACCTTACGGTACGATGCTTCATTAATGACATCTGAGTCAACGTGGTGCGATCATGTTACTACACTTTTGAGTAACAGCTGTGACTAAATAGTTATTTCTCTAACAATTTATTGTGCTACAGTGGTTGAGCAGTGACTTGCAGTGTTGTACTGGAAAAGCATCTCAGATCTCGCAGTGTCACAGAGTCAGTGTTTCACTCGTCAACTACCAGGGATGTCAAACAACCAGTGACGGACTGACAGTGACTCTGAACGTGGAGCTGCAGCATGTTCTCACTCCAGCTCATCACATATGGACACTCGGTCAGGACCCTTGGCATCACTTCTTTAACACACCAGATGCATCAGATACAGACACATCTAATTATATATGTAGTTCAGTAACAGGCAGATAAAAGTATTGCGAACATTTCATCTTGCATTCCAAATCTTCTGAAGCAGCACAATATCTTTATGTGAGGAAAAGAGTGAAACTTTAGCTTTTAATAGTTGAAAGTGACCACACTCCACAGTTATATCAACTGCAAACTTTAGCATGACGTAATCGATCACAAGATACACAAGAACCAGTCGCATCTCACAATCAAAGCTGACATGATGCTTTCTCACAGAAAGCAATGGGGTTCCCCTGCACGTTGAACCCAGTGGGTCCGAGGGGTCCCGAGTCCAGATGTGACCAGCTGGGATTGAGAACGTGTTGGGAACTGACACAAAACCAACTAGTTGAACCAGTGGTGGAGTAGTTTTACTTCGTTACTGTACTTAAGTACATTTTTCAAGTATCTGTACTTTACTGGAGTAATTTTCAAAAAGCATAAGATCGTACTTTTTACTTCACTACATTTCATAAAACATATCGTTACTCCCTATAATATATCGCATGCTCCGAGGCGCAGAAGCGGTGTCTGATTCATGAACAAACTGATTATTTTCAATGAACCTGTTAAATCGATTCACAAATCGCACCAAACGATTCATTTACGAATTGGAATGATCCGACTGCAGCTGTTCTCGAGTTGACAGCTGATTCAAATGATCCATTTAGAGCGAGTCTCCAGTCAACTGAAATCACAAGTAAAAACTGGGAGATCTTGTGAGCGCGCGCGACTGATGCCGCGAAAAAGTAAGTTACTAATGTCGAATGTTAGGATTAATTATTGTAACTGAAAATCTTATTTAGGTCAATACTTTTAATTGTTTGGGAACTAAATCTGCTGTAAAGAGTGATCTATTTAAGCCCACTGAAATGCTTGAAAGCAGACACATTCAATTCAATTCAATTCAATTCAAATTTATTTGTATAGCGCTTTTCACGATAAATATCGTTGCAAAGCAACTTTACACCAAATTGACATTTTTACAATATATGTAGTAGTAGCTTGATGTACATATGCCAGAGATGTGTGGTAAAGTTCAATTAATGACGTAATCAAACAGACAAAGAACACTATAAATTAGTAGCAGAATTTAGTAGTGCTGTATGTTTTCAGGGTTGGCATCATCTGAAGTCCTCTGTGGGGTTGGCATCATCTCTTCTTAAGTGTTCTGGATCCAGACTGGAGCTTGTGAATTCCTAGTTACCACAGGATGTCAATCCCATGGCAAAAACAGAGAACAAATAGGAACATAATTAACGTAGCTGCTGTTCAAACTAAGAAAAGAAAGATTTGTTAAACCAGAGCTAAAAGATTAATAATGAACATTTGATCAGATATAACTGCAGGAAAAGTTTATGAGATGCATTATTTGAATGCTTGGCTAAAAAGATGTGTCTTTAATTTAGCACATCAACACCAGTGTCTCTATGTTTTAGGTCAAAAAACGTAACATTAAAATAACACAGATTAAATAAAATAACTCATGCACGTTCATCCCGCTGCCGTAACGTTAGCAGTTTTATTAAAATGCTGGGCATTTAGCCCTATGTGACGTCTGTTTTTATATTTTTTATCAACAGTAGGGTACAGAGGGGGAAACGCACCCCTTAAGGACTGTGTATTTTTTTTTTTTTTTTTTAATGTTAAATGTGTTCAGAAAAGCTATCATAGTTTTAGTGACAATGACATAAATTATGAACAAAGTATGAAAAATGTCCAGAGTTTTCATGTAATTAGATTTTTAACAAAAATTGAATTTGTACCAAAGGGGGCGTTTTACCCCACCTATGGGGCAAAACACCCCTATGGATGGGGTAAAATGAAATAAGTTTTCTCTCTGGTACATCACCAGTGTAAGCCTCATGGTGAACGCCTCAGCGCTGTCCATAGTTATAATAAAAATGTATCTTGATTTCATCTCGTGGTTATTTTGGGATAAACAGTAGTATATTGTTTGGGTCAACTAGTCGAGTAGACAGATATGAATGTTCATTCGTAACCATACTGAAAATAAGTAAATATTGTTAGCTGATGCTAACTGTCTAGCTAACAAGCTTGCTGGTGCTAAGTAGAGGTCATTTTTAGATATAAAGTCCATTTAAAGTCAAGTATTTTTATTCAACCACCTAGACAGATTGAGAGTCTAAGTGTTACTGATGTTCAGTAATTATCAAAGTGGGAAGTGATGCCCTCTGGGAGCATTTGGCCAGGGGTGTTTTTATACCACAGACAAGGTTTGAGAAGAAAAAAATCATTATGAAAATACAATTATATTTTCCTTAAAATATTCTTCCTAACTTCAGGCCTTATTCTCATATCATATATAACTGTGACGTTCTGCAAAACAACAAGCTTTAAAACACTTTTTTCTTACTGGTGAAAATTAGATGGTATTTACATCGTACATGGCGTTGTCCGTGATAGTAGCGTGGACCTTTAGTTAATGTTTGTTAGTTACGATCAGTGACCCAGCGGATAATCACAAGACAAAACAACATTTAATATGCTGCAGTACACGACGGCTAGGAGGAAACTACCCTTAAAGCAAGGCGACCGGCGCTCCTTTCACTAAGAATAAAGCGTGACACATCACAGACAGTCACATCAGACCGGCTTCCTTTGCTGTGAGTCATTTACAAGAACGGAATAATTTAAGAAAGAAGAAAGTTGGAGCCCTACTGTCAGACGTGCGCTTGATGGCCTCTTTGTCTCAACACTGACTCTAATTGCGTGTGACGTTTATAAAGAGTTCCGACTCCATTTCTTTTCATTTCCGTGAGTAAGATAGCTGTACATCCTCCCGCCATCTGCCGAGCAGCGTGAGGAAGACGATCTGTTTGAAAACGCTCCATTCCGCTATGAAGATATAATTGTTCCCCCTTAGCTGCAAAACAAAGAGCAATCAAACTATGTGTTTATTTTTAATTTCCCATGCATGTTTTATCGCGGCATATGCCAGCGCGCGCTACGGCGGGAGGACTCTATCTACACGCGCCGAGAAATGACTTCTGCCGTGCATATATGTGTGTGAGATAAAGACGGCAGAACATTATCACATTCGTGCATTTCCAGCGGCCTATTATCGTCACTCATGCACTCGCGCTCGTGCCGAGCGTCCGGGGAGGAAGGCTGGAGTCTGTCGGCGGGTTCGGTCCGGCCCCAGAGCCATACCGTACAGCATGAAAAATCGGCCTGTCTGAGGCGGCCGGATTCGCCCTGTCACTGCCTAATACACGGATTGATTCATGGTGAGAATGGATCAGGAATATGTCCTTCTGTCGAGACTATTACCCGTCTCAGCCCATCTCTCAGGCTGTAATGATGACGGCTGATGGGCCCTCTAATTTTTGTTCTTGCTGAGCAAAAGCTATTTCTATTGGTCAGGCCCTTCGGCCCCCTGAGCGGAAGCAGCTCGTGAAGCGACCCGTGACACGCTTTACTGAGAGATTCCAGCAATAACCAGCCGTATGGAGCTGCTCTTCCAGGGGCTTTCATTTCACTCAGGAACATAAAAAAGTATGTACATGCATTTATTGGAAATACTGGCTGCACTTTATTTTGAGAGTCAGCTGACATAGAGACATTCCACTAACTATAACTTTACACCATGCCAACTAACACTCATTAGATTATTAGTAGATTGTTAGGTGAGGGTTAGTGGAATAAGGTGACATGTACATGTACACTTACTTACAGTCGGTAGAATAGCCATCAAAATAGCCTTAGCAGATATGAAGCAGACAGTCGACTAATACTCTAATAATACTAATACTCAGTCTACTAATACTCTAATAATGACTGCTAGTTGATATGGAGTTACAAGCTTACTATTTTTGTCTCGTTTTGTGGATATACAATTTGATATGTTGAAAATGAGACAAAACTGTATGTGGTGATCCTGAGAAAAAAAGAATGAATGATATTTGGTTGAACTTTTGGAGTTATTACTCTTGTTTAAGGATAAAAAAGAAAGAAAGAAAGGTAATTGCAACTTTTTATCTCACAAGCAGAGAGTTTATATAAACAAGAGTTTATATCTTGCATTTCTGATGCAGTTTCTCAGAATTGTGAGTTTATGAGAATTATGAGAAAAGGTATGAATTGTAAGATAAAAAAAAAAAAAGAAAAAAAACAAAGCAGTGTTTAAAACTAACATGATTTAACAATGGCAATACTCATGAATTAACATTAACCAATATGGACAAATGTGTGAAGAAGCTATTCATTAATTCATGATACCTATTTTAGAACTTAACACATGTATCATGTACATATTATTGTAAATATGGCAACTTTTTTGTAATGCGTTCTACATCTTTGTAAGTCACCCCGTGTTTAGCCCCTGCTGACTGGCTGAAAAAAGCAACTTTATTTATTAAAGTCCATGTAAAAGTATGTATACTGGCCATTTTTGCATGCAGCGTTATCATATCACTAGCGAAGTACTGTGTTCTCGAGGCAGGAAGTCAGTCTCCTCTTTGGTCACGTGACATCTGCGGCTCAGGTGATCATTGGTTGAGTTTGAGGCCACATGTCACCGCAGAACGCCGCCCTCAAACTCACCCCGCTCACCCTCTTCACCGCAGGCCAGCGCCGAACGCTAATGCGCGTGGATTTCACTTGTGATGGCTGTTCATTTTACTGCTCATTTGAGCAGATTTACAGCGCACGTTCTATCTCTTGACCGCAGCGCCACTCTTATCTGTAATGAAAGCGAGCCGAGCATTAATCAACAGCCCCGACCATCACATTAAATGTATTGTATATGGGGAGTAAACACGCTCCACGACCCCTCCGTATCAGGCCGGTAGAGAGAGAACACGGCAGGAAAAAAAGCCTCATTATATTTGTCACAATTTCACATCTGCTGTTTTTGAAGCAATGTACCGTGAGGCCATAAACCGCATTACAACCGCGCATAAATTTGTCTGATTTGTGGCTGGAGTAACTAATTCCTTGAGTACATTTTAGAAAAACAAGCAGCCAGCCCTGAAATTGCAATTCTATAAAGGCTTTAAATTACTGAGTACGGTATGGAGGACCGGCCTGATGTGCACGTTATGGAGAGTGACGTTGCTTTCCGAGATTGAGTCAATAAAAGACAAGATGACTGAGGCATGTACTCAAACAGAATTAAAAGGAGACGAGACACCGGGCTGCAGAAGAGCCATGCATCTCATTTAGAGAGAGAGAGAGAGAGAGAGAGAGAGCTGCAGGCCATGCGTTTCATTCACACGTCTGCAGTGCAATGACAAACAGCACACGTCTCCACTAAACCATGCGTGCACTTCCAAACAGGTGTTATGTTTTGTTCAGCACAGGCCTTTCAGGTCTTTCCTCCTCTTTCGTCTTGCAGTTGTTGTCCAGATACTTCCAGAATTGCATGTAATTAATGCTTGTTTATGAAACTGAATGCAAAACATTGCATGACAGTATAAACAGGGGTCAATTCCCCAACGACATGGTAAGTCACTGCTTGACGATGCTTCGTTGGAGAAACTAACTAGCTAGTCGTGACTGCTCTCCAAAAGCACAGGACCTTTGTCACACCTCCATCATTCGAACCACGTTAGAAAGAACTGTCATTAATGACGTCAAGCTGATATAACTTCTGCTAATGAATCAGTTCGAGATCAAATCAATGTCAGATTTTTTTTGTAAATAACAAACATAGCATCTGAGGACAGGCGTTTTGTTTCGTTCTGCACAGTCCTGCATCTTCGTCTTAGCTTTTAGGACCTTGTTGCAATTGGAATCAGGAAAAGTCCACAAGGTGGGATTCAAACTCGGGACACTCAAAGCGCAACTGTGCCATATGTACAGGAATTTTTACTCTGAAACAAGTAAAGCATATACGTATCAATTTTATTTCAGTATTTCACACAGTCGTAATCATTAGTGGCGAAAGTCAAGCACCACTTTTCTGCAGAGTATTAAAGTTCACTGCGTACATAATGAATGATCGCTCAGATCATCTGTGTTTGTCACGGAGAGTGTGATCAGATGCACTACTGGAGCGAAACACAGCTGAAAAATATCCCACAGATGCGCACTGAAGGAGGAACCGAGACGCATCCACAGACCAGAAGATCTCCTGACTCCTGAACTCCAGCCAGGAAGAACACACCTAACAACCACACATAATACCTTAGCAACCCCCCAGAACACCCTAGAAACCCTATGGAGTGAAGAGCAGTCATATTTTGTTTGCAAATGGAAAGTTTTGTTCAGAAAAGGATTTCAGCACATCGCTGAGCTTCAGATGACAAACGACGTTCTGAAGTTTACTGCTCGAGCGGCGCCTGCGACCAACAGACTCATCAATTATTTCTAGACTCGAATCTCTCTGTAACTCTGCTGAAGCATATTAATACCGTAGTTCAGATCAAAACAATTCTTCTTCGACGTTCGAAAGAGGAATTCGGTGGAACGGTAGCGCAAAATTAAAATAATTTCTCTTGCAGCGTGTAAAACAATAGCACTCGGTTAGCTTTATTAAAATGCCCAATAATAACTGATTTAAAGGCTATAAAATAGTATTCATTAGAGGGTCATAGTTAAAGAATTATTGGAAGTATACCTAAACGTGTCACTTTTATAGCAAGCGAGCGAGATCATATAATTTGAAAAGAGTGTGATTATATTTGAGATTTGTCCTGAAGCATTAGCGGGGAGCTCGTAAAGAGCTGAAATTTAATATGATGCTTTCAGTCAGTTTAATTGAATTTTAATTGCCACTTTGGGCAGAAGGTTTAGATCGGATCGATAAAATATTAAAGATTCAGTGCTTCGGTGTGGAACCGTCTCCGGTTTCGCGTGGCGGAGGATCTGGCTCTGGAAGCGCTGCTTGTTTATGATGTGTTCTGCGGCGTCCGGTGCCGTTCCGGGCATGTCCGACACTACGGAGTGGATAAATTAGACAGCGGCCCAAGCCGCGGATTGCATTAATTAAGGGGCTGAGGGAAGAGCGTTCGGTCACCTTCAGAGGGAAGCCCTTAATGTGCCAGAGCTATAAATATTTTGAAATGTCACACCTCGCTGAGACAGCATCAGAGCCCAATCAGCCCCATAAATCAGCAGCGCCAAACGGCCGGGACCCAAAAGATGGCTCTTTGGTATTTTAGAAATAATTACTAATACGAAAAGGGTAATGAATGAAGCTATAAATTCCATTAAAAACAGACTAGCAGAGAATTATTTGTTAAAACTAAGCATTGCTGCAGGAAAACGGCCATTACTGAATCATTCCTTGCAGCCGTAACCGACGCAAATACAAAACCGCTTGCATGATGTCATCGCAGCCGCTGATTAACGGCCGGTTAATTGATCGAGCTCAATGTTGAGTTACACAGAGACGGCGATAATAAACGATGTGACATCACATTTAAAAAATTGCATTAGAGAACACAGAGTGCTACAGGGATGATGTTTTTTTGTAGGCCAAACCCTGGAAATGAGCATTTCTGCATTTCCGGTTTCATCATCCCGCAGTCAGTGGGTTTTTGGTTAAACGTTAAAAGAAGGCCCTTGATTAACACAAGCTCTACATAATTTCATGCATTATTCTACTCTAGAAAAACAGTACAACACTCACTCTACAGCCACAAATAAAAACAGACGCTTCGGCCGACAACAAGGCCTGTTTTTGAAGGAATAAGGATAAAAAATGTTACATTTACGTTTAGCGTAACTGTTGCACTTTTTTTTTGGTATTGTACCTGCTCTACAACAGGTTAACTGCATGCTATTCAGTATTGGTGCACATTTATTCTAAGACATAAAGCACATACACCCTAGTGATTTTTTAAAGCTTTTTCTTGTCTTGATAAAGGATGAGGTTAAACGTCACACCAAACAGGTAAACTCCTCTACTCACTAGTCACTTTCACTGTGTTTATAATTGCGCTCTTGCAAACTATTCTAACTCAAACTTTCAGGGAAATGTTTTTAAATACAGACGGAAGGAGATGTGGTTTACTTCTGGTAGTTGTATTTAGGTTTCAAAATTATCATTATGATGGACAAAACATGCAAGAATCAGAAACCTTTGTGGGTCGCAGAGCTTATTTTCTGTAATAACCCAAAAGCCAATGGAAAAAAATCCAACTGGATGGAACCAGGGCGATGCAAACTTACAGGCTGGCCATACAAACATGGTACATTGTACATCATGGTGCATTACACGTGTAAATGTACAAATGCATTAATTGCAGGTAAAGCTATTGATTTACTGTACTTCTGTATCAGAGTGAATGAGACTTATGCATTCTGCTTTAGACTGAGACGGAACAATGTGCATAAAATTCAGAATGAAATTGGAAATCAGGTCCAATCTGAACTCTAGACAGCTGCATCTGCCCTGACTGTAAAGAAAACGCTCTGTAGCTCCACTCACAGTCAACACAAAGACACAAAAACACTCTTAGTATTATTAGCAGCATCAGTCCCTCTGTCCTGTCTGCTGAAGTGTTGGAAACACATGATTTGCAGCAATTACAGAACCCGCCCATGACGAGTACTCTGTGCTTCTTATAGAGACGTCATGCGAATATGTATAAGTGGAGGACGGCTCTCCTCAGAGACACACTATGACAATAGCTGCTGTCATGTATGGAGCCCATAGTGTGGAATTGCTTTAATACTGTTCCTTGTACAACAGCTGAAATTACTGAGCCAAAACTATACATTATGAATCATTTATTGTCCCCAGCTTATGTATTACCGCCCAAGTAAATCCCAGCGAGGGCTCAAGATCCTCTCTGATGGACATGCCATTATTCACGGGGCAGCGTCTGCACAGAACGACAGCAGCGCTGAGAAACAGTAAAACACTCCCTCAAGATGAATCCTCTCGCTCCACATGCCGCTTCTGCCTCAGAGTCAAACACAACATCCTTGCTGTAATCAAGAACTTTTTATCATCTCCAGCACAGAAAATACTACCTCAAAGGAATATGCTCTGTCATGAAGCAAGAAAGTTTCTGGTGAGCCCTCGTGGAAACGTTTTGATGAAACCATAAATGAGGATGAGAATAATTGAGAAATGAGAATAAATGAGAATAATTTATAATTTTATATTCACATTAATTCTCACAAATTTTCTTTATTGTTAAATTATTTTAACACTGATTTATTTAGAAGTTAAATATTTTTTATTTATTAACTTTAAATATTTGTAAATTATATATATACGGAATCGTCAGACAGACGGGTTGCGATTGTTGGCGAGAGGACAACAAAAAATGACTGAAAATGACTTCCGGTGAGTACATGAGCTGTCATATGAGCTGTCAACCACAAGGAAAAGCTCTGGCAGTGTGAATAAACGAAATCACAATCAGTTGCAGTTCTGTTTCATAAGTCTTCCTGAATTTCTGTGTGAAAGGGCGAATAATAAAATGGTTAACTATCTAATAGCTTCTTTACTTTTGCCCTTATCCAAGCCACTTCTCCATGTTTGTTATGTTGTTAAACACATGTGCATGAGTTTGTGTATCTACATTGACATTTGGCTTTCATTTCCTAAAAAGGACTTCAAACTGTGGAAATGCCAATAGCAGACTGTGTTCAACTTCACTGTTAGATGCCACTGCTAGTCCAAAATCGCATACTCACAGAGTAGGAACCCACCTACTTCATGATAATTAAAAAAGCTCAGTATAGTTTGAGCACATGTGTAGTATGAGTGTAACCCAGTTATACTATATCTTCCATGTTGTCATTGTCATGTATCAGCATCATTTGCGTCATTTCACTGGGGTCCGTCCCAGTACTCAGACTTACAGTCTTTGGACTGATCGTCGACTTACATGACATATTTCCTGTATTAGGCTGCTATGTTCAAGTGGACGTAAAGTGTGTAGAACTCTTGATTATACGATGGGACAGTCACAGTTGTGTTGTAAAATTGCAAGTAAAGTTTTTACAGAGCTTTATTTACACATTTTATACATTTAATACTTTGTACTTTAAGCAAACTTACACATTTCTGTTCATAGTCCCTATGTAGGACACAGTTTAATTGTGCTGCTTCTAATTAAGCGATAAAAAGCATTTGCAAACATTTGACAAAATACACAGGCTTTCGTTTTAGTTCTCTAACAGCCTGAGCATTTGGAACGGCGCTGAAAGCAATTCATATATTTTAGTATATTCCTGTATAACTGTGTAACATGACAGACAATAAGGGATTGCGTGTCTTTAAATGAGTGCAGGGTGACAATCTTTAGTGGAAAACTAAAGGTATAAATCCTGTTTTTCATATAGTTACTGAGTGCATTTGTTTAAATGTCAGAAAGCACCAGTTCATGAGATCAGTGGCAAATTGTGTCAGTTTTCTCCATTCTGATTCTGTTTATTCACATCATGAAAACAGTCCAGATGTCTGATTGAGCTTTCCAGTTTGATTTGCAGACACTTGCAATGCAGTGCAGGATTGGACCATTGTTATAATATATTTATGCTGTGTTTTAAAGTTTCCATTCTTTAAAACTGCATGATGGCCAGAGAAAATTTCTCACCAAAAAATTAAGGATTATGGGTTTGTGATGACAGAATGTTCATTTATGCGTGAACTATTTGTGTAAGTGAAAGCATTTCGTGATGTTGACTGTTAAAAAGCTTATCGATCCAGCTACAGAGGCAAACTTTATTTATTAGTTGTTGTTGAGTGTACATCAGGAGCACTTCAAAGCAACATCCAATCAACGTCTAGTCTGTAGATGCAGACTGTAGAGTTTAATTGTGTGATAGTGGTTGAGATGGTTTTAGGATGCCGCTTACCCCACGCAAGCCACCGTCAGACGTTCAAGAGTTTGTCACTTTTTGAATCTGGCTAATTGTGAAAACTTTGTGCTGGTGTCTGTGCCGACAGATGAGATGAAAAGTTGCTGCTAAATTCGCAGCTGGCAGGCAAATGAATGCAGTGTGAAGCGCGCCAGCAGAAGTGCTGGTTCCCGCTGCTCTGCCAACAAAGAGCCTCCGTTCGAGACATCTGCCGCTTAGTTATCAAGGATGTTCAGTCGTTCGCTCCAGCCGAACCGCTGCACTTCCATTAGCATTGCTCAGAGCTAGCGCTCGACCTACTCAATCTTTCCCTCTGCTTTGGAGGAGTCTCTTATTCGCCGTCTTGCGTTGAGCCGAAGTCGTGTGCGATGCTCACTAGTGCTGTTTAGAATCCTAATGAGTAGGTCTCATGGAAGCAAAAGTAAATTGAGCTCACTAGCATGATAAATGATCCTAATGAGCGCTATTGTTCTCGTCTGCGACCGCTAGCTTGGGCGGGAGCCAGATGGTCGGTAGTTAGCGCTCACTTTTTGTGTTCATATCTGATAACAAGCACTAATGCGTGTCCTTTCTCATAAAATTAGTTCGATTAGTGTTGATGTGGAGGTATTTTGGATTAGAGATATATGTGTTTTAATTGTTCGTCACTGGTGTTAGTGAAAATGTTCGGTTCCCAGTGTGATTCCCGTGTTGTGTTTAGAGCACTTAGATTCACAAAAGAATAATCCTAATAATCTGTCAGATGACACGGATACAAGCGTCTACATGCTGGTTCTTGTCATTGTCGGCACTAACTTGTCTTCACTGCTTCACCGTCTGTGGACGAGGCCAGTGGCGGCGCTCAGCGTTTATTCTCTTTGTAACTCATCAGCTGTTTACCAAAGCACTTCATCTCAGCACAGCACACACTTTTATTCTGCAGCCGTGGCTCGGGACGGCCCGCGTCAGGGGACAGACAGAGACCCATCCAGATATTCTCCTCTCAGCGGCAGTCTTCATCAGACTCATGACGCCTCAGGCTTCACGCACATCTGTGACTCTCTCCTCCTGCTTTATCTGTCCACATCCCTCTCTCTGTCCTCTCCGCCATATTCCCATGATGCACATTCACAAACATCGCCGCTAAACACATCCACAATAAGGACTTTTAAATTCTGCTCTCCTGATCATTATCATTTTTATTTGCCCCTCTTCGGGTTTTATTATTGAAAGTACATTTGCAGTATAGTTTGAGTTGAAAAAATAAAATAATAAAAAAAATTCCCTACTAAAAAAGTAATAGATTTAAAATGCATTTAGTTTATACAAAGTATAGTTCAAGTCTATTAACATATTTACTGACATATCACTTGAGACTTACTAATATAAAAATTATATAAAAAAAAAGTTTAGAATATGTTTTACTGTCACTACTGATGAGAACTGAGTGATCTTTAAATAATATTGGTCTTTAAATGCAAATACTTGCAATAGTTTCACTTTAGCACAGTCAAATATACTTCAGTATATCTTACGTTGGACTCCAGCACTACTTCCACACAATTCAAGTGCATAAAGTACAAAATTAGTCGTTCCAATTTTGCAGACTTTAAATATACCAGTTTAGTATACTAAAAATACAACTGCAGGGAATTTTTATTAAGTACATAATATGTAAATGTATTTGCAGTACATTTTAGTATAAATATTTTTCACTAGGGTTATTTCATAGAAAAAAAAAAGCTTCTATACAATTATTTTGAAATGTTACATAAAATTATAAAAAGAATATAAAATATTTATATTTTTCATGATCTATTTAAATTTTTCACAGATTTGCAACATTTGCAATTATAGCAAACACTTAAAAAATGAATAAAATAAATTAAAATAAAATAAAAATTAAAAAAATAAATCTTCCTCAGTATTTTTGTTTTCTAGTGCAAATATCTAAACATCCTCAAACAAATATACATTTACTTAAAAGCCAAAATGACATAAGATATGATGTCTTGTTTTCTAAAAATGTATAAAATTAACTGAGTTTCAGTGTTTAGTGTCAATGATATATTATTATTGTTTTTATTACTAGTTGGAGTTAGTTTTTCTATTATCTTTTTTTTTTTTTTTTTTTTTTTTCAAGTTAGCATTTATTTCCAGTAATTGTTTTAGTTAACTATTATAACCCTTTATAACCCAGAGTCTATGCTTAAAACAAGAAATTTGTCAATAGAGTAAAAAAATGATCTAGTTTTCCCTTTAAATTATATAAAAATCTTTTTTTTTTTTTTGACCCCACTGACATATATTTTTCTGGCTTTAAAGGAGACGTTCACTTCCAGAACAAAAATGTACAGATAATTGACATCCAAGATGTTCAAGATGTTCTTTCTTTCTTCAGTTGTAAAGACATTACGTTTTTTGAGGAAAACATTTCAGTAATTCTGTCCATATAGTGGACTTAAGTGGCGCCCTAAGTTTGAACTTCAAAAATGCAGTTTAAATGCAGCTTCAAAGGGCTCTTAATGATCCCAGTGGAGGCAAAAATAATTGGTTATTTTCTAAAAAAAAATTGACAGTTTATATACTTTTAACCTCAGATGATCGTGTGCTCTATGCATTCCAGGTCGAGGGTATGTCGAAAAACTCCCATCTCTTTTTCTCCTCCAACTACAAAATCGCCCTACATTGCTGCAGAAATACTGACCCAGTGTTTACAAAGTGAACATGCAAAGAAGATCAAATGCCCTTTACAAAAAAAGGTAAAACAATGATGTAGATGACTTTGAAATTGGAGGAGAAAAATATATGGGAGTTTTTCGACCCTAACTGTATTGTTATAAGAGTGCACAGAGTACATACAGAGCTAGACAAGACGAGCATTTAAGGTTAAAAAGTAACAAACAAACAAACAAATCGTTTCACTAGACAAGACCCTTATTCCTCATTCAGAGCCCTTTGAAGCCGCATTTAAACTACATTTTGGAAGTTCAAAATCGGGGCACCATATCAGTCCATTATATGGAGAACATTCCTGAAATGTTTTCCCCAAAAAACATCATTTCTTTACGACTGAAAAAAAAAAGACATGAACTTGGATGGCAAGGGGGTGAGTAAATTATCTGTAAATGTTTGTTCTGGAAGTGAACTTCTCCTTTAAGTATGAACTTAATTTTGATACATTATTAAGAAAACTCCAGAATCTCCAGTAAATGTACCTTGATTTAAGAATGCTGAGATATCTGTACTGGAAAACAAGACAAAAATACTGAGGAAGAACAGTGAATTGAGAAACTGTAATATCAGTACAATAATGCTGTACATTCATCAAGACCTTAGCTGGATAATGTTTGCATATGGTTCAAAATATTACTGATTTTCTAAAATGTTCAACCCATTCTAAAGGAGGCATCACTGCAAATAATCTGAAAAGTATTATTCGGTAATATTATCAGTTTAACTGCACTGACATGATTGGACGAGAATAACTGAATTTGTTTCGTAATTGATCAGTTTTAACAATAAAACTGTTTTGGAGTGATCTGTATTGTACAAAGCTCTATATAAATGTATGACGTGTATAATGCGGGTGTGTTGCCATATTGCCCGAATCTCTTTCTCGATGACCCCGGCCCGTCCTTATCGTGGAGCTCTTCCAGACAGATCCGGTCAGAGCGCTCTGATTCGGGTCTAACGGAGACCGGCAGCGCTACGAGACGTTTGCGCAGGGAAACATCAGCAGAATCCTGAGAGTATCTGGCTGAAGCGTGCTCACGCACACGCAGTCGCGGGCCGGCTGGCGCGTCACCCCCAGTCTTGTTTTCAGGATCATTAAGCCCCAGCGCTCCACAGTTTGCCTGACAGGATGAGAAACAGCAGCGCGCTCTCACCCCGCAGGTATCTGCAGCCATTATTACTGCAAAAAACACTCTCGTTAGGGCCCTTGTTACAGCTCAAGGGGGAGCGGCTAATTAGGGGGACAAACACGGCTTGAAAATGAGTCGATTACACCTGTGGACTCTCGAATTTCCGCAAAGTCTCCGCTCCGCCACTTCATTTGTGTCCCCGAAAGAGGGGAAGCGAGAGAACGTGAAGGACAGACGCTGTCAGCCGCTCCAGAGGCTTTACGAAAATCGTCTCCAATTAGCAGCAGCGCGAGCCTCTCCAGACCGGCTCCTTTCAGCTGCTTTTCTCATTAATGCTATTTGCGCTCCTGCAGACACAAAGTAGTGTTTCGTCAGAACCTGGAAAGAAAAATGTAGCTCTGCGTTGTCATATCGGAGGCGATTCACTGAAAACCACCCAACGTGGCCATGACTCACAGTGAATCATGATTGCTTTTTTTGATGAGGCAAATGCAGCCGGACACGTGCTGAAAAGACAAAATAAGAGCAAAAGCAGAGACTTGAGGCCCGTGAAATCAAGACGGATCTGATGGTTTTTATGGCCGGCTGTAATGGCTGGCCTTTTGTTGAAACACGAGTTAGTTCCAGCGTTTAACCCCGGCGCATTAATTTCTGCTCGGCGCTGGCGACGTCTCCATCAGCAGCCCCTGTGGGGAGACGCGCTCATGTCATTAGGCAGGAGTTAATGAAATACAAGGATACACTTCCTCATTCCACAGATTACCGCAAGAACAACCGGGTGTAAATTTCAGCCGCCCGTTTGCACATAAATTGTCATCCCGGTGAGGAGAGGAGCTGCCGTAACATATAACTCCACTCCGTCGCGAACATAGTTTTCTGTCTTACGTGCGATGTTAACGGCAGCTCTAACCTGCCATATTTATATTTCAGTGATGTCTCTTTCACCTCTTATATCAAATTATAGCTCTGCTTTTCTTTAGAGGTTGTTACTGGTGAGACTTTTAATGCTATGGTGCATTTTGAGATTTTAGTCTATTTTGCTTACAGTGTGCAGAAAGAAGACATATAAATAATTATTTTGTTGCACTTTATCTATTTACATCTGTAGATTTCAACTCCAGTACATAACATCTAACACATTTATGCATTTTATTCCTCTGTTTTCTGTCTGTTGACAGTATTTTCTTATTTATGCAGTGATAAAAAGAGAAATCCAAAATTCTTCTATTAAAAATGTTGCTCCATAGTGTTTGCCTGAAATGTCGTTTACTGTAATAATCATGTAATCATCTTTGTTTAGTTTTCAAAATGTCATGTTCTTTATATATTTTAAGAAAAAAAAAATACACAGCAGAATCTGTTCACTGACAACCATCCTTAACATCCGGCTCAGTTTTACTGCTCAGGATGTGAATGTTTGTATTATTGAGGGTGTATTGATATTTTTTTCCTGTAAAACAGTCAGAGACGCTCATTACGAACGTGGTTTTTTGCAGCGTTTGCCTCAAGCGAACAGATCCAGTGTCTAAAAGCAGGAACACTAGGCCTGACAGGATCGAGCTCACATCTATAACATCCTCTGACGGCTTTAATTGCGTCAGCCGTGAGCCGAAGCGACCGCGGGCCGGAGAGATATGATTGTGTTGTGAAGGAGGAGGAGGAGACCTGCAGTCTTACAAAATATACAGTACGTTCATTATGGATGGACGGCGGCAGAACACAACAATAAAACGTCCACAGCCGGCAGCGGCGCGACGCAGAACATTAACACTGTAATTTACATAAAATTACTCACATACTGCAGCAGTAATTTAATTTGTTTGACCAGTACAGTCCAGCCGGCAGGAGGAGATTCAGAGAGGCGCGGGAGCCGTGATTATTCTTCCACATGAGCAACTCGCTCCTGAAAACGTGAGTGACAGAATAAAAACCTTTTACCGAAACACACACACACACACACGGAGCTGAGGCAGAGCTGCATGTTGTTGCATTATTTGGCGTTTGCAGAATGTGAGTGAGATGCTCTTTGTGGTCCACTGCTGTCATGACACGTCAATCAATGCCATCATGTCCTGACAAGAGTTTCCCTTCAATCTTTACGAGCTCATAATAATGAAATATGTCTCATTTTACATATTGGTTTGTCACACCACAAGGCTACTGATGCCCTAAAGTCTTGATCTCCTGTTGTTTGTCAGCTACCATTCGAGAATCAAGATTCAAGTAGCTTTAAGGGCTTTACATTGCTGAATAATTGGTAACATTGGTAATTAGAGACGTACTATCATCATTTCTATTCATATTTTGAATTACCCTAGTGAAAAATAAATATACTGAAATACAATTATTTCATGCTAAATATACTGCAAATACATTTACGTATTATCTACTTAATAAAAATACACTGGAATTGTACTTTTAGTGTACTAAACTGGTATATTTAAAGTCTCCTAATTTGGAAGAACTGATTTTGTACTTAATGCACTTTAATTGTGCGGAAGTAGTGCTGAAGTCCAACTTAAGGTACACTTAAGTATATTTGATTGTGCTAAAGTGGAACTATTGCAAGTATACTTTAGGTACACTTTAAATAATATCGGCATTTAAATGAAAAATCATACAATCCTCATCAATAGTGACATTAAAACACATTTTAGGCTTAATATTAAGAAATATGCATTGTGCACAAGTAGTACTCCACATAAAGTTTAATTACAATTTTTAGATCAGTAAGTCTTGAGGCATATGTCAGTAAATATGTTAATAGACTCGAACTAAGTATAACATAAATGCATTTTAAACCTGTTACTGTTTTACAAAGGCAGTTTTTAATTTTAGTTTTACTTGTTTTTTGAAAATTTGCCTCTATAGTTTTAATTTCAGTTTTTATTATTTAAGTACATCAGGTCAAACTAATTGAAACTGAAAAATGTTTCCTCGGCGACTAGCTGAAATAAAAGCTGAAATACTACTGAAAATTCTTTTAGTAACAATGAGATACTATTATAGGTTTAATTAAGGGTTTTGTTTTTAAATTTTCTTTCTTTACTTTTAAGTTTTTGTAATTTTATTTTATTTTGCCAGTTATGTCTATAGGGTTTTCACGATGTTTTATTTCAGTTTTAGTTTTAGCTTTAGTTATTTTAGTACATCAACTTAAACTGAATTGAAATGAGAAATTTTGCCATGGCAACCAACTGAAATTAAGTTTTTATGTTTTATTTCAGCTTAAATGTATTTTATTTCAGCCAGTTGCCAATGCAACATTTCTCATGTTTATTTTAACCTTAATTTTAGTCTCAGTTTTAGTTAACTACAGTGAGACACGCATGTACACACAATTTAGAAGAATGATACAATTGTAACAGTTTGCCCTGTATGTGTAGGTCTGCCAAAGGTAGTGAGTGTGGTAATGATGATTGTGGTGTTTCGGTAATTGATGGTGTGTGTGTTTCTGCTGACGGTGCAGGATTTGTATTTGTTCGTCTGCATTCTGCCAATGAGCCTCCATGTCTGCTGTCTCCCAGTATTTCTCTCTCTCTCTCTCTCTCTCTCTCTCTCTGTTCATCCTCCATCTCTCCGTATATCTCACTCCGTCTCTGGGCTTGTTAACGCAGGCGTGTGCATGCGCTTCTTAGCCTGAACGGTTCGGATGGTTTTCCAGCCCTCTCCCGTCTCTGATGCGGCTGGGATATTTCCAATTGCAGGCGGAATGAGCCGGGCTCGGGCGCTCTGACAGGTGAGCTGTCACCGCCTGCCGCTCAATGGCCGTCTTTAACTCGCAGCATTCACAGCCGGCCCCGTCAACTGACAGAAAAATACCCAACAGCAGCACAGAAAAGGACTTAATGTCCTATTCACCCCCAGTCACCGTTTGAAAATTGCTTCCCTTTTCTGCTCACGTATTAGATATTGTTTCCGTGACAGAAGCACTTGCTATTATTGCACTTTGAAATATGAAAGTTTCAAAAAAAGCAGAGAGAGAAAGGCGCATTTGGAGAAAAAGGTTGCGGGGGGGAGAGGGTTGTGAGGATGTAATTATTTAAAATAGTCTGCTAATGTGTATTATCATGCCATTAAATGTAAATGAGATGAGGCTAAAAGACCTGACTTGTCAATTGCTTGAATAAAGGAAAAAAGCTGAAAAGAGAAAAAAAACAAATCTTTGGATGAAAAAGGGCACTTATGTGAGCAAATGCATCGCCTGACGATCCGTCTGTTCACGGCTTGAGCTGCAGATGAAAAACGCTCGTCTCATTCTCTAATACCTGTAGTTTCACGTCCTATTCTCTTATTCCTTTCATTCTCTCATTGTTTTGCTTTCTCTTAAAGCTGCACAGTAAAATCAGACCAGCACCAGGGTTATAGTCAACTAAAACTAAAACCAAAAAAAAAAAATATATATATTTTTGTTACTTTATGTAAACGTTAGACTGTTTTATTTCAGCTGGTTGCTTATGCAACTTTCCTCATTTTCATTTAGTTTAACTGTACAATAAATGTGACAAAAACAACACAATTACTAAAACTTCAACATAATTTAAAATGAAAACAAAAAAAATATCTATTCATCCTCTTAATGTTTGATTTTCGTTCTGTTGTTATTAACACGAGGGCTAACTAAAGCTAAAACCAAAACAAAAACATTTTCATTTTTTAAAATAAAGCAGAAAGTCAAATAAGTTAAGATATAACTTATATATATATACTTTTCTTATTTTAATTCAGTTTAACTTTAATCATATATACATATAATAATTAATAATATTTTTAATAATATAAAAAAATGACAAAAACACAACAAAAACTTGAACTTAAATTAAAATTAAAACAGAAAATCCAAACATGGAAAGTGATTTAAAATAATAGTAAACACTTTAATACTGTATTCTGTGTTGACACTACAACAACTCAGCAACTGTAAGCCAGTGTTTACGTCACCGTGTGGTCAGAATACGGCAGACGGGGCGGGAGCGTGACGCGTTGTGTGTTTGCGCCTCTGATTCCTCACTCATCTGTCCTGCCGGCCGTTCCTCATGACCTGCAGCCTGTTATCGGCAACATTAGACTGAATATTAATGTTCCGCGGCGAGATGAATGTCATTAAGCCCGGCTCTTCTCTCTTTCCTCTCCACTGTACGAGAATTAATGAAACGTGCTTAACGCGCCAAAGCAAAACAAACCTGCCGTTTCCTGAACGCTGCTCTTGTGCCGTTAGAACAAACAAAGCCTTTGTGTGTCCATTTCTACTTCTTCTACGCCACTTCTGGTGTCATCAGATTCTCAAATTAATTCTGGGTCCGCGAGACCTTTGTGCGGCTCCGCAGAGCAGAAAAGGGCTAAAAATGACAGTTTGATAATGACCCCGTGGTCGAGGAGAAGCTTCGCGCGGCTCGGAGCTGGAAAGCACTTATTACTCTCTAAGTGCTGCGCGGCTGCAGCCGGCCAAAGTGAGCTGTTAACGAATATCATTTGAGGAGAATAGCCAGAGGAGGTCTTTTGATATGCAGAAGAGCTGACCCCCGCGCCGCTCCTTTAATTGGGTTTTTAATTTTCCAGGCCATCTGACGATATCAGACATGATCCTCCAGCTTTGTCACAGTGATTCGAGACGCCGTGACAAGAGGGCCGCTGATCGCCGCTTTGTGTGAGACGAAAGGATCCGGTCTGTGTGTAGATCAGCCTGATGTCCTACTTTAACTCCATCAGCGAGAGCCGCAGTCTGCGTACAGAAACACAGCCCTGCATCCACTGCCAGCAAAATGCTATTTAATGCGACTGAATGTGCTACACCCAAACAGAAGTCACTTTGAAACAATTTCCACTCTGAAATTGCTAGTAAATATCACAAGCACTTACAAAGAAACAACAAGAACCAATAGGCCTACCGAATTAAATGTACTTTAGTAAAATGTACTCCGTTAACCTTTATTTACAGCTTCAAAAATCATTTTTACAGTGTACATACATTACCATTCAAAGGCTTGGGGTCAATAAGATCTCTTTTTTTTTATATAAATTAGTACTTTAATTTATCAAGGATGCATTAAATTGATACATAAAAAGTGACAGTAAAGACATTTATGATGTTACAACAGATTTCAATTTCAAATAAATGCTGTTCTTTTGAACTTTCTATTCATCTGTGAATCCCGAAATATAAAATGTATGATGGTTTCCACAAAAATATGGCGCAGCACAACTGTTTTCAACATTGCTAATAATCATAAATGTTTGTTGAGCAGCAAATCAGCATATCAGGATGATTTCTGAAGGATGGCGTGACACTGAAGACTGGAGTAATGATGCTGCGCATCACAGCAATCAATTACAGATACTTCGAAAACACTTGTTTAAAATGAATATTTCTTTGAGAAACATTAAACAGGGTTTTGAGGAGTCCTGCACATAGCACAATCACACCAACACGTGTAATTTCAGATGAGCTTCAAAAAAGAATCTGCACATTTCCCAGAATGTATGGCATTTCTTGGCAAAAAAACCCTGCGATATATTTTTGTTGCTGATCTGTTTGCAGCAGTGTTTTCCAGCGTCCTTATATGTGCTTAACTATTATCATGAGCGCTCGCTTTTGACGTGAAGCGCTTTGAAAGGAATCTCTTCAGTCAGTCGATTGTCTCCCTCTCCAGCGTCAGTGCCCGGGGTCTGGAGTCGAGAGCCGCCGCCGCTGTGGGTTTTTAAGCGTTTCTGCCCTCTGTTTGTACAATCAGCAAGACCACACAAAGAGACTCAACCTCCTAATCTCTTAACCAAACAAGACAGCAATTACACTCGCTGATAAAGTGGGAACATTTCCATCGGAGCGGCTGCTGCGAGTCCCGGGGTTTTGTTCTCTCTCCTTCTCTCTGTTTGTCTCGTCCCTGTTTGCCAGCATCTGCCAATTTGGTGCGGCGCGGCTGCGGTGTCACCGCTTGTGCTGCTAATAATGGGCTGAGCTCAGCATGTGCTGTCCTGAGACGTGTCAGAGAGACAGACGACGAGCTCATGCCTCCAGAGATGTTTAATAGATGACCACCTCTCCGTCGCAGCCGGGAGAGTTTGAGTAAAGTACTGGAAATAATGACTGGTTACTCACACACAAACATCTGAAGAGCAGTTCCCTGTCGCTTACGGATTTTTACTGTGAAAAACACACGCTTATGGTTTCACACACGCTCAATTATTGAAATCGCATTAGACGAATCACTAATTACAGCACGTGAGAATGAGGATCCTGATTGTAATGAATATGTCCAGTGTTAATGTAATGGCAGCGCTGCTGTGATACGGGATTGTTCTCAGATGGATGAGCGTGCGACGGGCTCATATGGGAGCTGGAGATTATTTCGTCAGAGAAGGAGCCGTCGTGCTTTACGCGAGGAACAATAGGCAATCCCTTCAGCTGCTTCATCACAGCTAACAAGAGCCAAAGACGACTTGTTTCACGTGTAAATTCTGCTTGTTCTCTGGTTAACAGCGCTCAGTCGATCAGAGATGGACGTGCTTGTGTTAGAGTCTATACAACTGTCCATAATGTCATTCTTCTGAATGTCGTCTTGACAGGATCGTTTTTGTTGTTTGAATCTAAAAGTGCACATAGTCATATTTTAAAGGCATGTTTTAATACGAGTTAAAACATGCCTTTGAAATATGAGCTTTCATGGGCCGCCCCACATGTCAGCCAGTCACGTGACCGCTTGACTAACCAATGACAGACAATAGGAGGGTTTAAGAAAAATCGATCTGAAAAATATTTCTCCAGTTTCCGTTGATGATGCTAGTAGCAGTGAATGAAACCTGTGTGACATTAAAGTAATGTGTTTTGAGAGCTTTTTTGGCCCACTTCAGTACTACTAAACTTAAAGCTGAGTATACATTTTGAAACACAGCTTCTAATGGACTTGAAATGTAATGATGCTTCACTTCGGAGTGCACTGGAGAGTGAATTGACAAGCACAGTCTGTATATACTGTGGTCTGTATGCTTTGGTTTGAAATTTATAATTTCAAGTAACTACTGTATAGTTGACATAACAATCAAGTATGTTTCTGTAAAAAAAAAGCTTCAGTCAGTAATAAATAGGCACTACAGTGGGTTAATTGTACTTCTCAAGTTCAGTAAAGTTGATTATTTAAAAAGGTATTCATTTAAATCTATTTAAAAAAAAAAAAATATATATATATATAAATATATATATATATATATATATATATATATATATATATATATATATATATATATATATATATACACTACCGTTCAAAAGTTTGGGGTCAGTACATTTTTATTGTTTCTTTTTTTTTTTTTTTTTTTTAAGAAATTAATACTTTTATTCACCAAGGATGTATTAAGTTAATAATTAAAAGTTTATTAAAAGTTAATAATAAATAATTTACATTGTTATAAAATATTTATATTTTGAATAAACACTGTACTTTTTAAACTTGTTATTCATGAAAGAATCCTGAAAAAAAAAAAAAATTACAGGTTCCAAAAAATATTTGGCAGCACAACTGTTGATATTATCCAACATTGATCATTCTAATAATAAATCCGCATATTAGAATGATTTCTGAAGGATCATGTGACACTTAAGACTGGAGTAACAGCTGATAAAAATTCAGCTTTTCATCACAGGAATAAATTCTATTTTAAAGTATGTTAAAATAAAAAACATTATTTTATATTGTAAAAACATTTTGCAATATTACTGTTTTTTTTTTCTATATTTTTAATCAAATAAATGCAGCCTTGATGAGCATAAGAGACTACTTTAAAGACTATTACAAGTCTTACTGACCCCAAACTTTTGAACGGTAGTGTATATATAACACTTATTTTTTCATTATATGTTGCCCCAAAAACACATTATTATGCAAATTAGATATCGTTAATAGATACTTTGTTTATAATGGGAAAACCTGTTCATGGCCATTTTACACACATTTTGCGTAAAGAAAATGGGATATTCTGTTATATCTTTCATAACATAGTTGAGAATCATCTTTATATAAAGTTTGGTACAAATTTGTTTTTATTTTTATTTTTTTATATATATATATGACTTTTTAAAGTCCTGGTATCTTCCACAGAGGACGTAGCATAACATATAATGTAAATTATAATTTTTCTACATTTTTATTTTAATTTTTTTTATGCTCTTAACAAAGTAATGACATGAAAAATATTTTGTTTCACACGTGTAAATTCTGCTTGTTCTCTGGTTAACAGCGCTCAGTCGATCAGAGATGGACGCGCTTGTGTTAGAGTCTATACAACTGTCCATAATGTCGTTCTTCTGAATGTCGTCTTGACAGGATCGTTTTTGTTGTTAAGTCACATTTTAAAGGCATGTTTTAATACGAGTTTCCTGCACTTTCAGGGTTTGTTCTTCAGTGTGGTTTGTTTTGTGTCACCCTGCATCATAGTGTTGTTGTATGTTCAGCTGTGGTGTGTGATGTTCAGATGTTCAGTTAGTTCGTGTGTGTCAGTTTAACACTGAGCTCTAATGAGCCGCCCCACATGTCAGCCATTCATCTTTTTAAATATGACTTTTTAAAGTCCTGGTATCTTCTACAAAGGATGTAGCATAACTATAATTTAAATAATATTTTTTCCAAATTGTTATTTATTTATTTAAGGCTCTAAGCAAGGTAATGACATTAAAAAATATTAAAATCACAAAACATTTTTTTTTTTTTTTTGTAGGATTTGTTTAAAAACCTTTATTTTTCCCTGAGAGATTTCTTGTAAACTTCATAAATAATTGCAAAGAAACAGCAAGAAACACTTTAAGCTAAATGTAAAATAATTTTATTGTAAAATGTGTTCGAATATCATCATTTACAACTTCAATATATTCTTTTTTTCTTTACAGTGTAAGTGTTCATCAAGGCACATCAGTCAAAGTGTATTTGGTTACAGTAATAATAATAATATTTATCAACAACATCTGCATAACTTTAAGGTTAGTATTAGGTTTGTTTTGAGATTAGTTGCTTGTATTTCTGTTCCAGCTATATTAAGTTTGTGTCACGTGTAAGAAGGACGCTGTCAAATAAAGTGTTAGTGTGTATTTCCTTACTACACAATAAAGTGTCCTTGAATTTGTTTGATTTAATTCTGTTTGGGTGGATTTGGGTCATTTTGACAGTCTGAAAATAAAATGTGTGTACAAATACAGATTTCAGTATACACAATGGTACTGTAAGAGGTTGTGGGTGAATTTTGTGCTTTATATTAACACATTATTAAAAGTTTTCCTGGATGTGTGTAGAATGATGTAGAACTGAAACTGATTTAATACTCAATCTGTCATTCTTGAGGTTTATAAATTCACGTTCTTTGTCTTTGTCATCTTCGATAGAGCTTTTGAAAGGTTTCTGATTGTGAAAACAGCTGTAAATCTGCGTGCGTGTGTGTCCTGCAAGGACGGACACTGAAGGGAAGTTGAGACGCGTCCCTCCTGCTGCTCATTTACTGTAAATCAGGAGAGTGTGAGTCAGATGTTCAGAAAGCTGCTTCCTGGAGTCAAAAGTGCAGCGATATTTATATGATAACACTGTTTCATCAGACTCTCTGTTACACACTCGCACATCATTAACACGCGCGCGTTAACTCGGCTCTGTAAACGCAGACATACCATAGAGTTACATTGTTTTTATATTCAGCTGCTGTATTATAAGCACTATGGACTGAGACACGCTCACCTTGACACAGCACCTAATGCAGTGTTACAAATCAAAAAGAAACGATATTACAAAATGAAGATGCATCTGGGTGGGTTAGTTAACGGTCTGTTGTGATCGCGTCATGTCATTTCATCATCATGTCATTGTTATTTTGACTGCATTATTGTCATTCTCTCAAGTTCACGGTTGCGTCTGCATCTGTCAGAGAGACTATTTGGAGTAATCAGATTAAAAAAATGAAATACATGTAATTAGATTATATTGCCATTTAAAATGCTCAGTCAGATTACAGATTCATCATTTATTGATTCTCCATAATTCTAGTTTTCTCTCTTAAATTGTCCTCTTTAAAAACACAACCACTCACATTCATAAAGTCATTGGCAACACATGTTCACAGTTCTCTGATGTCAGTTAATGTTCACATTAACATGCAGGCAAACAAATAAAACGTTTATATTTTACCGTTAAAGTGCTTTATTTTGATTGTTTTTTATTTTAAAATGAGTTAAGTTAGTTTAATTGGACATTTTGCGCATCATTGACATAAAGAAAAGACTATATTGAAATACATGTTGGTTCAAAAATAATCTAAAAGTAACCAAAAAGTAGTCAGAACACATTGCCTGATATGTGTAATCCAGTAGATCACGTTACTATCTGTAATCAGTACTGGACCAGAGTCAGTGAGTAATCTACCAGTGCCGTTTGCAGGTTCAGACTGTCCATTCTTCTTCTTCTGGATTTCAGGCTGATGTTACAGGTCCTCGACGTTCAAAGCCTGAAACTGCTCCTGATGCCTCAGCTCTGCAGAAGTTTACAGAAAGCAAAAGAACTGATGCAGAAGGAGCGACAGTCATTTCCAATTCAAGACACAAGTGCCCCATCGTTTAGGGTAATGATCGGAGGCGTGCGTGAGCGCGAGGCGCCGCTGCGGTCGTGGGCACGAGCGAGATGTTCTTCTGGGTCACTGGCAGATGTTGGACGGGTTGAGCTGATTAGACGCTGCTCCGTGTCTCTGAGTCGACTGTGGCAGCACCGCTTTCTGTTGTGCCATTATTCCGCTCACTGATTGTAATAATAACTCTCGTTTTCTTCTCCACACTGCTTTTCTCCTTAACAACCTCCTTTAAAAGTCATTATTTAAAAGCATTCCCTAATTTTGCCTCTCTGTCTGTCTGTCTTCCTTTCTGAAGCGGCTTTACACGTCAGCTATTGTGTGAAACGGCTCCTGTTTGTTTCAGTTTAAATGCCGCTATTGTGAACTTTTCTTAGCTGCTCTCATTTCCTTCATTTGGACTGTCCTTTCTTAGCTTAAAATATTCACTTCCCAAATATAGTGGAAAATGTTGTATTGTGTGCATGTAGGTGTGCAGTAGGCTATACGTTACCCATCAAAATCAAAAGAACTTAATACTTTGCATTAAATGAAGTGAAGGCAGTCACTTAAAATGTTACCATTGTTACTGTTTCCATTTCAAATAAATGCTGTTCTTTTGAACTTTCTAATGATCTGTGAATCCCGAGAAATAAAATGCTTCATCAGTATATTAGGATGACTTCTGAACGATCGTGTGACACTGAAGACTGGAGTAATGATACTGATAAATTCAGTTGCGCATCACAGAAATCAATTACAGTTTAACAGATATTCTGAACTGTAATAATATTCTACTATTTCACTATATTTTGGATCAAATAAACACAAGCTCGGTAAGCAGAAGTAACTTTATTCAACATTATTCAACACTACAAATAAGTAGATTGGATTGCTTATATATCTGCCAAAAAGTAGACAGTCAAAGATGTTGTTAGCAGCTGCTTTAGCCAGTGTACAAAACTATTTCCTAAACTGTGTTGCTAAAGATCCAGCTCGGTGTGCGTTTGCTGCTGAATTTGCACTGACACACATCTGATGATCACGATGACTCTGTTTTGTTGGACCGGCTCAGAGCGTTGAGTAAATCCCATCAGCGCCAGCGTCA
The DNA here is from genome assembly GCA_036247105.1 of Cirrhinus mrigala. NCBI lineage: Eukaryota > Metazoa > Chordata > Actinopteri > Cypriniformes > Cyprinidae > Cirrhinus > Cirrhinus mrigala. The sequence goes on from CM070023.1 coordinate 34,330,546, forward strand.
CACAGGTCACCTGACCTCCACCCGCTCTCATCGCCGCTCCGTCCACGCGCCGACCATGAAGGGAAGTTTAAGAGGTCTGAAGGTCGAAGGTGAGACTCTCTCGATGTCACGGACACGGGTGTGCTGCCGTCGTCGTTGTTTTCCTCCAGATAATTTGTTAAATCCGGTTAAAGAAATCAAACCGTGTGACCCTCTTTAGCTGTGAGTGAAGAGCTGCAGAAGTGCTTCCTCTCGTCCATTTTTATCTCATTTGTCATGAACAGAACTGATAACACGGTTTAACTTTAGAAAACTCATCTGGGAAACAAGCTAGGAAAACAGAACAGCTGGACAAAAGAGTTTTGTGTTTATTTCTGTCGCCTCTGATCCACTCCTGATCAATATTAGCTGAATGAAATCAAATGTGTAGTTATTCTAGGCCTGTTGTTCAGACTGCTGTCTAAGGAATTACATTCACCTCACCCATTGAGTTTCACTCTATATTTGCCAATGTGCATAAATGCACTGACAGGAAACCCTGAAGTATGATGTAAGAGGAAAATGACAGTGAACAAAAAATGCTGAAGTAGTGCAGGTGCCGTGTTCATTACAGCAGCATCTTGGCGAGATCTAGAATTAATTGGTTCAAAAGATGGAGGTGTTGTAGTGACATGGGCAGACTAGTAGTTCTCACACTATGGTAGGTAATCAGCGAGGTACATCATTGTACAGGTTTGGCTGTTATTGTGCATTTCTGATGCCGGCGCCATCAGACAAATTGCTTTTGTTGCCGGAAACTCTGTACATGTTGATAGGAGCTCCACTGAGAAGATGAGAGCTGTGCCGAACTCACCGAGACACGCAGATAACCGGAGTGTGCTTCAGACTCTCATGCATTTATTTCATATTTATTGAATTTCTGCACACAGCAGATGATAATCTGTTAAACGTCTGAGCGCTCCTTCCCCGCACCAGCCGGCTTATTAAAACATGTAGATGAGCGTGTGACGAGATGCGCGTGTGATCGCGGCTCTCCGGACTTCACGTGTGTCTTCACGTTCTGCAATGAACGCTGAACTGAGAGCTTGTCAATTAAACTGAAAGAGTTGCTGAATTAATGTGGCTCATCTTCATTTTTCTGTTTTCTGCTTGAGTGAGTTTGGAGTTTCGTGCAGGAGAGCCGCATAATTGAGCCGCTGAAGTTCTCGGGCGTGAGGTGGGATTGTTCAGGAGCACAGGCAGGAGAATGAAGATAGCAAGTCAATACCTAATCAATCTATGGCACATCCTACATAAACTGGCAGCGTTTTAAACCTACGCCGTCGAGATTTTCCTCATGCCTTTGTGCTGCAAGTGAACGACGCTGGAGATCAGAATCGTCTCTGTCCTGACAGCTTCCAGGCAATTATAAATCGGCTTCATCAAATGGTGAGCCGTTCACCCTCCGTGCTTCATTGACAGCTCGTCGCGCGGCAGCGCCAATCGACTGAGCCGCTCATGTGAAGCTCTCAGAACAATAGACCATCAGCCGTCCTCTCCCAGAGCTCTTTGTCATCAACTACAAAGAGATGATTTAGGTTAATTAAATCCAGGCTGATTGTCGGGGCTGAGCGCCATTTCAAATGCCCCGTTTCGAAGAAATTGAATTAAATCTGGTCCGGTCGGAAAGCGCAGTCGACGTGCGGTTGCAAAACAGTCTACATTCACATTCATACGTTTGGAAGAGAATTTTATCCAAAGCGACTTCCATTGCATTTAAAGGAATCACTTGCTCACCAGTGGATCCTCTGCAGCGAATGGGTGAGAGTCCAAACAGCTGATGAAAACATCACAGTAATCCACAAGTAATCCACACCACTCCAGTCCATCAGTTAACATCTTGAGAAGACAAATCCATCACAGAGACATTTTTAACTAAAACATAATAATGCTTCCTCCAGGGAAAAAGTCCATTGTCAGAATCTGTTTTGGCTTGATCTGTGTATATTTCTCTCCTGATTCAGAGGACTATGACTTTTCTACTGTAGAAAGTGAAATATTATAGACATTTAGTTGTGTGGATTATTGTGACGTTTTTATCAGCTGTTTGGACGCTCGTTCCGACGGCACCCATTCACTGCAGAGGATCCACTGGTGAGACAGTGATGGAATGACGCATTTCTACAAATCTGATGAACAAGAAAATGATCATTTTTGAGTGAACGATTCCTTTACACATTTACATTCGATCAGTTCTTGCTTTGTCTGGGAATCGAACCCATGACCTTGGTGTCGCTAGCACCGCGCTCTGCCGTTTGAGCTACAGGAAAGCTTCACGTGCTCTGTGCGGTGCTCAAAAGCCTGAAAGCTGGCGTGATGTTCTGACAGCTGAAGAGAGCGAGTAAGAGGAGAGAGCGATGAGTAGTGGTGGTGTGGTGCCAGGCTCTCCAGCGCCGCGGTCGCTCGCTCTTGCCTGACTGGGCGGTTTACTCGGGCTGAAAGCGCAGTGCTTGTCATGTTGGAGTGCACTAATTAGACTCCAGCCTAATTTTCCAAGCTGCTCCGCTGCCCTTTAAGCCGCCATTTAAAATTCAAAGTGATGGTAATTGTACAAAAGCACGCTGATCCAGTAATCACCCCAAGGTTGCCGTTTTCTTCTTTCCTCCCCCTCTCCTCCTCCTCCAGCCAGTTTTTTTTATTGTCTGAAGCTTTAGTCTCTTATGAAGAGGCTTTAAGTAAGCACACAAACAAAACCCCCTCACACGTGAACCCTGCCCTCGGCGCGCAACACAAACCACGGGTCAGGCTTCCAGGGGTTTCGCAAGCACCACCGCCAAATTAGATGTCAAAATAAGTGTCTGCTTCTAACGGAGAAGCAGTGGGTGCATCATTTCAAATAAGAGTCATCAAATGTGATGTCAAGAGATGGACAAAACAGAAGCACAATCCATTAAAGGACCTACACGGCAAGTCAAGTGCCCTTAGTAGGGGAGCTTGTGCGTAAACTGTCTGCTGGGTAAATCGCTGAACGCATTCAGACTCAGCGGACGGCCGTTTAAGCCTTTCTACCGCAGGTTCAGTGTGTGAATGAATGAAAATCAAGCACATGAAAGTTATGCACAAAATTAAACACTGTGGAAGTGTTACACAACAGGACAATGTCATCCACCTTCATGCTAAAGGTATTAAGAGCTAAAATCTGCTGTAAGGCTAAATAAAAGCATTAACCTATAGGTCTGCTTAAGCTGCACATTTATATTAGTTCTGAGCACCTTTCGAAACGGTTTTCCTGAATAACCTGTGATTTTGGTAGACTAACAAAAACTCTGTGTGAAAAACAGACCTACTTTCTTTCGCTAAAGAGCAAAACAAACAAACCCCTGTTCTGTCTGAAGGAGAACGTGAGTGTCCGCAGCTTCAGATGTTCACCATCCATTTGAATTTTTCATTCAGAAGCAGGAATACCCAAAGCTGTTTGATGCTGTTTATTATGGCTGAGGCGTCGCTGCTGTCAGGCGCTCTCTATGAGCTCTTGAAAGAGATTCTTGAAGTGACTGGAGTGTCAGTCCTGAGACGCTCATCTGCTCGATTGTCTTTGCACTCTCAGGAAATGTAAGAGCGTGCGGCTCCTCAGCCATCACAGTATTGATACTGCAGGACGGATGTCTCAGAACAGCCGAGCGTCTGATCCGAGCTGACAGTCTGCCGGAGAGCCGTACCTGCTGCAGGTGACTGAAAACCATCAGAGGAAATGTGTTTTCTTCTTTAAAGAAGAGAGGAATCGTGTTGAAATCTGAGAACGCAGAACTGCGCTTCATTTTTAATATGATCAGATATACGGTTGATGAGCTGCAGTTGTGAAGCTCCTCCAGGCATTTATAGTGATCCCACAGCGGCTGTGCCAGTCAGGCCTGGGGATCAAATGGCTGGAAAAAATATGCAGGCCCAAATAGCTGAAATTTTCTATATATAAACTCAAATTATGAGATGCTGACATGAAATCAAATTCTTAAGAAAACAGTCAGGATTGCGAGATGAAAACTCAGATTTGTGAGGGAATTGTGAGATATATACTCAAATTTATGAGATGTGAGATCAGTTTTACGAGATGTAAACTCATTGCTGAGAGAAAAGTAAGGATTTACTTTATCTCAGAGCGAGGGACATAAAGTTAGAATTGTAACATATAAACTCAGAATTGTGAGGAAAAAGATAAAATCTCACCATTAACTTTTTATATTTTTATCCCATGGCAGAAATAAGCTGGATGGATCATTACTTGTATTTGTCCCCTTGGCAGTCTGAATAATATTTGTACATTTGTGTGAATTTGACTTGCATCCCTGCGCTCCATTATCAGCAGGTCGAATCTTTCACACTCCATTTGATGACTCTGAAGAAATATAGGCTATTTGTTTGTTTGGGTGGATAAACAGCGGTCACTTCACTCAGAACACGCTGTCAAGCGGTGATTTGACAATGAGGGGTTTGCTGGGCCGCTGAGGCGAGTGGTACGAGTGAATGACAGGCGCCGTCAGGAGCGACGCACCTTTACAGTACTTTACTGCAAACGTGCAGCAATTTAGCCATATTTCACTTTAGACAAAAGTGCCTCGCTCGCTTCAATAAGCAGCGAACAGCACAGGTCACAGACTCCTGAAAGACTGGAAAATACATTATACATACAGGATTCTTCAAAAACGACAATGTTACAGTGGACTTTTATTCTTTAGCGTGTGTTGTCTTTTATTAATGTGTGTTTTTGGTAGCGTTATGTGTGTAAATTACGCCACCATTTCCCTCAAAGAAAGAGCAACGTTTCATTAGCCGCTGGCTCAGAGCCGACCTCTCGTACCAGCCTCCCTGTTTCCAGTCTTTGTCCGCTCCGGGCTTTTCCTCGTCCTCTTCTCTCCCACAGGAAAAACTCTTGAATTTGTTCACTTATCATGAGGAAGGAGATGAAGGCCAGAACTTCTTTTATTCTGTCAGATTTGCAGAGATTACCTCCAGCATGATCCTATTAGCGGCAGAGAAAATGTGACTATTTAAAATGGATTTATGAAAAAAAAAAAAAAAGTCGTTTGAAATAGCCCTGCTTTGCTGAATGTGAGCTCTCAACACAAGTTTCCTCCTGCTGCATTCACATGGAGGCTCTAGATCTGTCTGTGCAGGACAACAAGTGCTCAAGTCATAATCCTGGACGGCAAGGGCTCCTTGAGTTCCCAGCATGCAATCTGCTGAGCCCTGAGAATGATTTGATCTCTGAGAGAATTTCTTCATCAGACCCTTGTAATCATTAACAGTGTCAATCACAGCCGCTTTCATGACTCAGTACTGGCCTGCAGGAACAACCGCCACTAATGACAATAACAACAACTGATAAGTCTGAGTGGTTACTATGGTGTTACTAGATGCTTGTACGTCTTTTAGGGGTTGCTAGGTGACGTAGGATAGTCAGGGTGGTTACTATGGTGTTTCTATATGCTTTCTAAGAATTCTATGGGTTGCTAGGGTATTGCTAGGTTGCATGTGCCATAGTCTGGGTAGTTACTAGGGTATTAAATGCTTGTAAGTGTTGTAGTGGTTGCTAGGTGACGTAGGATAGTCTGGGTGGTTACTATGGTGTTACGAGATACTTGTAAGTATTCTAGGGGTTGCTAGGATGTTGCTAGGTTGCATGTGCCATAGTCTGGGTAGTTACTAGGGTATTAAATGCTTGTAAGTGTTCTAGTGGTTACTAGGTGATGTAGGATGGTCTGGGTGGTTACTAGGGTGTTATTGGATCCGTGTAAGTATTCTATGGGTTGCTAGGGTGTTGCTAGGTGGCATGTGCCATAGTCTGGATGGTTACTAGGGTGTTATTGGATGCTTTCTAAGAATTCCAGGGGTTGCTAGGGTGTTGCTAGGTGGTATGTGCCATAGTCTGGATGGTTACTAGGGTAATAAATGTTTGTAAGTGTTCTAGTGGTTACTAGGTGATGTAGGATAGTCTGGGTGGTTACTAGGGTGTTAGTGGATGCTTGTAAGTATTCTAGAGGTTGCTAGGTGATGGATTGAAAGTCTGGGTGGTTACTATGATGTTACTAGATGCTTTCTAAGAATTCTAGGGGTTGTTAGGGGGTTGCTAGGAGTAGTGTTAGATAGTCAAGTTGGTTACTAGGGCATTAGTATGTGGTTGTCAAGGAAATCTGAACAGTTAGTGGTCAGGTAGTCTGTAGGGCATTGCTGAATGACTTCTAGGATGGCCTGGCTTTCTGTCATGGCATTCTAAGCAGTTACCAGCGTGTTGCTATGCAGTTGCTAAAGGTGCTGCTTAGGGTGTTTTGGGTAGTTACTAGGGCATTGATATGTGTTTGCGAATGGTTTCTGAATGGTTATCAGTGTGTTGCTAAGGTGTTGTGGGGGTTTCTATGGCATTACTGAGTGGTGTTCTGGCTGGTTACTAGGGCCTTACTATGTAGTTGCTAATTATTTCTGACAAGTTATCAGTGTGCTGCTATGCAGTTGTTATGGTGTTCTGGTGTTACTGAGTAGATACTAGAGTATTCTAGGTGGTTTGTAGTGTAGTCTGGGTGGTTGCTAATAAATTCTGAGCAATTGTCAGTGTGTTGCTATGTGGTTGCTAGGGTGTTCTGGGTGGTTTCTTTGGTGCTGTTAAGTGACTTGTAGGGCAGTCCTGGTGGTTGCTATGGAAATACGAGCAGTCATCACTGTGTTGCTATGTGGTTGTTATGGGGTTGGTAGGGCATTGCTGTGTGGTCACTAGAGTGCTCTGGTTGTTTGTGGGGTGGTCGCTAAGGTCGCCAAAGACACGGGCTGCTGGACCCGCGGTCCGGATGAGATCCGCACCCGTGGCGCGGCTGTCAGGCCACAATGCTGGGCCATTTAATCTCCTAGAAGCCTCTTGGGCCAAGAAGGACGAAGCTGCTGGAAGAAGCCGCCACCCTTATTACTATCAGTTATCACGGCGTTGCTATGCAGCTGCAAAGGTGTTGCTAGGTGGTTTCTAGAAGGTTCTGGGTGGTTGCTAGGGCGTTTCCAAGTGTTTTTTTGTGTGTTCAGGTTGTTTTCTGGGTGGTTTGTTCGTGTCCAGTGTGAAAAGAGGCCTGCACCCTCAAGTGACTGTGGCATTTTGCAGCCCTTCTCTCAGTGTGCTTCTGTGGGACGAGTCATAAACTGCTCAACAATCACCGCTTATGACTATAGTTGGTCAGAAAACAAGAAAAATGAATTGTTCTATAACGTGCTATATTTAAATGTCTTCCAGTGTATTTTAGGAGGTCCGCGGCGGGCGCTCAGGTAGAGTCCTGTAGAGGATGTGCTCTCTTTCTCTCTCAAAGGACTGGAGCAGTTCAGACCTTGCCCCATCACCACCATCTGCCCCCGATACACCCACCCCCGGCCCAGCGGGGCTTCTCCCATCCTGCAGCCTGAAGAGAGCCGATGATGGAGCTCTTCCAGCCTTCGCCACAGCTATGCTAAGATCATCGGTTTCACACTCCGACGCGAAGGCCATTGTGAGGAATTCACTACAATATAAAACACGATCCCTGCGTGTCTCGGTCACATGAGCCACACATCTATACAGCTGAGCTGCGAACGCATCCGGCCTTTCATTCGGCTGCGCTGGGAATCGATTCCCTGCAAAATATCGTGTGAATAATTAATTAAAAACATTGATTAGCCAGTTAGATAATATTTAATTGAGGTGCCTCGTTAAAATTCCTCATCCGCAGCCATTAACGGGTCATTAACGCGACTAATTAATTAACCGGCTTCTGAATATAAAAAGGGTTTGAATCTGTAATGAGTAAATGTTTGCTGATTAGATCCCCCTTCGCCTCAGACGAACTTTAATTGTTGGTGCACTGAGAACAAATAAGCCGCACAGTGTTTTTGATCTAATTAAGTTTGTATCTAAATCCAAATATTACAACTAGAGCATGGGTTCTGCGTCTGCACGAATGCATGAATGATGGATCCCGTTTCTGTGTTTGCAGCATCAGTGAGCAGGTTTTAAACTGTCTTCATATTTCCATTAAGCTCCTCGCTCATCAGAAGTTCCTCCAGAAGATAACGCGCATATCCCCGCACATCTCCGTCGCGCGCAGGCCGCCAGAAAGAGCGATAGAGCGAGGTGGGGGGCGATAAAGCATCCGTCCATGTGATCGGGATCGAACCCCCCGGGATCCGGCAGTACTGTACCCTCGCCAATCCCTGCTCGCCATCCAGCCGCATAAATAATGGCAGTTATCTCCCGTGGCTGTGCCTCACTGTCCTCGCCGCGTGTTTAATCAAGCGGCGGCTGACAGGATAGAGCCGTTTCTCAGGAATAATCAGAGGCGTTTTCGCCCTGGTCAGATGTACTAATCCCGCTTTCCTATAACCGGCCTTATCAGCAGCAAAGCCTCTCTCTCTGGGGAAACGCTCTGCCTTCTACCAGCCGCTAATCTGCCCAGAGAAATGGTTAACAGGATGTAAATGGGTTTCAGGATAAAATATAGGCCTGTGTAGAACATACGCCGTATTGTTAAGCTTCTCGCGTGCCGGTTATAGATTACACGGCCAATGCTCTGATGCCATCCATCGACGGAATGACGCGTATGTGGATGTCTTTAGATGCAAATGATCAGAGGCTTCGTATCACAGGAGACGGCTGAGCTCTCAGAGAGGCTGCGGGTCTCTGACGGCGAGAGTTCATTTCCTGGAAGCCAGAGCAGAGTTGACAGGATCTCATGGTATGGAAGTTGAATGAAGACAGGATAATGTAATTCCAGGCAAACACACATATGCTATTCATTTTTGTCTGCATTAAATGTATTTCACCCTATCTATGCATGTTGTTGATTTTATAACGATATTCTTTATTTGTTGTGACCTTGTCATTTTTAATCAAAATATCGAAACTGGATATTCCAGTGGAAGCTTGCATTCAGTTGCATCTGATGCAACCCTCCCGACATTTTGTTTGATAATCAATATCACCTGGATGTATGCCACAATATGGAAGAAAAGATCTGTCGTTACTCACGTTACATCACAACTTTAAACTGTACAAGAAAATTCATGTTTTGATTGGATTGCTTGACCAAAACAGTCGTGCTGTTCTTAGCAATTGACTTTCAAATGTTTGTTAAGAAAAGTTGATGCAATTGATGAGATGGATCTAAAAAAAAAAAAAAAGTGTTAGTTTATGTTAGCTTCGGTCTGTTAAATATTATTACACTTTACATTTAGATTCATGCATTTAGCAAATGCTTTTATCCAAAGTGACCTACAAAAGAGGAACAAAAGCAATTAGTCCAAGAGCTGACACTATACATAATATACAATGCCAGGATTATTAAACAACATTTATTGTTAAATACTTAAATTAAAACCAACAGTAAAAGTGCTGTAGAATTATTTTTATTTGTTCATGTTAACTAATGTTATTGTTACCAAAACAAAAGTCCCATCTGGTTTCCATGAGAATGCATCACGAATCCTGCAGCATGTTATTTTTGAGCACTTCTATTAATGTAACATGCAGTAATCTGTCAGTTTGAGCAATATGTCATCTTCAAATACGTGAATTTTTGTTAGCTAACTAATGTAAAACGACCACGTCTGATCTGTTAGTTACAGGACACAGGGAAATATAAATGTCAGCAGTAATTACATGAATGTGCGGAACAAATAAAGAAACCTTTCTACACACGAGTATAAAAGTGGCAAACACTCAAATGCATGCATGCTTTCAGTTTTAACATGTTGACATTGGATGAGGGCATGAATGGACATTGACACTGACTGTTTCTGGCTCGCTTTTCACTGTCGGTCAGCTGAGACTGAAGTCATTCAAGCACACGTCAGCTCACACGGGATGCTTTACGGCAGAACATCAGCTCCCGACGACAGGAAGCTGCATCTATAATCACGGCCTTCGTCTTTTCCTGCTACTCGCATGCGAAGCGGCTCGATCGAAGGGGCCGCGCGATCACAGACTCGTTATTTTAGACGCGTCCGCAGGTGACGACGACTCGGAGCTCGGTGACACGTGCAAAACATATAAACACAGCAGTGTCTTCAGAGCCAGCGGCGCTCACCTCCAGTCATTTACGGAGGAGCGCCGGACGACTCGTTAACAAATAATGGAGCCGGACTGTCTGTCAGCTGTCCGGCGGGTGAGATCGCTCTTCATCAAGTGCCACGCTCATCTGCACGGTGGCAACTTTTAATGGAACTGTTATAAAGCAGATCCTCAAATGAGGAATAATTTCTGTCCGCTCTCAGCAGAAGCTCACAGTGTGACGGTCCCCCCGCTGGGGTCTGATTAGGCTGCGTCCGCAGGACGGACATCGCCGGGCTTCCAGCGAGAATAAATTTGCACCTGCACTATGCCGAACAATGGCGCTCCGGCTAATGCCGAGAGATGCGCTTAATTAAAAAACATGGCTAATTTGCACACTCGGCTCCGGATCTAAATTGGAATCCAGTTCACCACTGAGTGTGTTAATTTGCACAGGAAACAGCTGACGCTGGGAGGACAGGGACTGGACGTCTCGCCGTAAACTCGCCGAGAGCAAAACACGCCGTCAAGGAAAGGAAGGAGAAAAGGCGTCCTCGACACGTCGCCAACGCGGCCGTCCAAAGTCACATCATCCGCTGCCGATTGATGAGTTCTCTGTCACGAACGCTCCTGAAAAGCGGATGAATTATGACAGCCTTCATATTAAGCAGACTTATCTGCAGCAAAGAGCATTAAGCAAGCCAAGAATATCAGCTTATAGCATCACAAATTAACCTGCCAATCAGCCGCCCCTCGCTCCAGACGTGCAGATAAGGTCCCGGAGGTCACCGACAGCACGTGCGTCCACGTGTTAGGCTGCGTTTCGACCCGTCTGAGGAATGAACTAACGATCAGTGGCGCTCCGATCGCAGATATTTGCTTAGGCTTCTTACAGATCTCCTACAACTTCCACTACTAGTGTAACTGGTTTACGAAACCAAGATGAAGAGAGTATATTTCCAGAGATTATGAAGTAATCTCTCTGATATTTGTACTCCTAATGAACACTAACCTTGACATCAGTCGAGTAGCTGAAAGACGTTCTGTTGTTTCAGGAGATCCTGCTGGGTATTAACGCTAGCCAAATGTAGATCATGTAGATTTGGACTCACATCTCTCTGAACACACAGACCAGATACAGATTTCGTATCTTTTTTTCTCTCTCTCTTTTTTTCACTATGAAGAGACAAAAATCAAACTCAATTGAGGGGTCACAGACCAAAAGTAAATGTTGCATCATATCCAAATATATTAAAATGTTGTCTAATGTTTTCAAAATCAAATTCAATTTCAGCATAATGTGTAAATTTCAATGGAAAAATAGAACAAAAAGCATTAAAACACAAAGATAAATTAGAAATGAAAATATATTCCAATGGCATTTTTAAGGCATAGCAGGCCAAAGAGTGTTATTTTAGTATCATTGAGATGCTATTTATATAAAAAAGTTTTTATGTTCTGGTTTAATTTTAACATCAGTTAAAGTTTTAATGGTTTTGATTTTAGTTTTACTATAGTAACCCTGCTAGAGATGCAGTGGAGCTGCTTCATTATTGTAAACGGCATTAAATCTGCTTGAGATGGGCAGGATTGAGAAGGACATGTCGAGGGGCGTTTGGCTCCCGTCACTCGTCACGCACGGCGGCTCGTCGTACCTGTTGGCGGAGCGCTGACAGGCGGTTTGTTTGCGCAGGAGGTCAGAGGAAGTGTGAGAATGCTGGGAAGCGGCTCTTCCAGAGGTCAGGCTTGATTTGCTGACCTGTGGGGTGTGATGTTGACCTGAGCTGGAGCTGCAGATATCAGCTCACGCCCCTCTGCTCCTCCACAATCAATCACTGCGGCTCCCGTCATGAGTTAGCCCTGAATCTGAGAGGTCAAGGTCTGGATGAGGCCGTGGTCACACTAAACCACACTTGTGTTTTCATTTTATGTGTTAATGTGATGCACTTTGGTGTATTAACACCTTTTTTTTTTAAGCATTTGAGCCAAAAATTGCATGTTTTAAGAAAAAAAAAATTTCATTGTACAAAGTAATTACTGACCTGTTTTATTTTCCCTGTTTAATTACATTTAAAAAAAAAAAAAAAATCATTCAATTGAACTCATTCCCAAAAATGGAATACTCCTTAAAATTGTCTATGATCTCAGTCTCAGTTTTAGAGCTTCATTCAGTCCTCTCACCAAAGATCAGGAAACATGACATCAATGTAAAAAAAAAAAAAAAAAAAAAGTAAAACAGCTCATGTAATATTTAGCTGGAGCTCCTGCAGTTTGTGAAGATTCAGCTGCTCATGTGTTTCAGGCCAAACTGTAACCACCACACACACTGAGATCATTCCTCAATATGTGATATTTGATAAAAAGGCTGCTCTGCCTCAGCGGTCTAACAGTGCTCGTCAGTGTCAAAATAACTGTCACAGCCAATCAAATGAAAGAAGACGGGGCTTTACTGTTCACAGATGATGAACATGAATTCCAGGGCGACGATTCAGTTTTAACAGTGAAAGAGACAGATCAATAGAAGATATAAGTAGCTAAAAATGTTTCACAACTGGTTTAATGTTAATGTTAAACAACCAACAACCGTATAGAGTGATGTAAAATACAAAATACAAAATAATTGTCTAATTTGTACAATTTGAATTAAAAATAATTTTCATGATTCATGTAATTAATAACTAAATGTGACGAGAGAAGAAACATTAACAGAGCTGTGTTTGTCAAATAAGGTAAAGAATAAATCTATTATTTACAAATCTTTTAAATTAATGGCTTTACAATAAATTTTTACTTATTTTACAGATATTCTTCTTTTATTATTATTATTATTATTATTTAAGCTAATATACTGTATATCACCATATTTGTTTTCTGAAATAGTAAGCTTAAATATGAAAATGAAACATTACCTAATTAAGTAGGTGGTAATTTCCATACATTCCATGAACAAGCCAGGTTCAAAAATTGTGTTTAATGTTAGTTTTTCCAGAGGGCAAATTTTTGTCTTTTTATCAATCCATAAATCAGAGAATAGTGTCAACAGACAGAAAACAAACACATTTTCACCATGTTTTTTTAGGAGTAAATGTTGTATAGATCAGTGTAAAAAAAAACATACATAGAGAATATAGAGAAGAATATAGAGAACTGTAAAGTTTGGTGTTTGTAAGAGAAAAAAAAAACTCTTAAAAGACACAAATTGATAAAGTGCAGTAAATTTAACATAAAATAAAAATGTATGTTGTTTGTCCTTTCACTAGTCTGAAAGAACACGTTACAGAAGCAAAACAGACCAAAATGTCAACAATTACGAAACAATGAAGAAACACTTTCCTCTGTAGCGTCTTGCCTTAGCTAAGTGTTCAAGTCACGGTTACAGCGTTGGTTTCAGGCCGTGTTTTGTAGCGGCTCATGGATCTCACATGACATTTGCACTTCTCTGTTAGCTAACCGACTAGACAAAAGCGTGTTTTCTAAGTTTGTTTAATGGCTTTGCTGAGTTTCAGTGTAGCGTGACTCTCTTAAGATTTGCATCTGCTCGTCTCTTTTGAGTTATTTCTGTCCATTGTCCTGCGGTCTATGGGGATATTGCTGTTATTGTTGCAGTTACAATCATAAGCGTGATAAGTGCGGTAAACAGAGTAACCTTTTCAACGTGTCCGTTTTCACCTGCCGCTCTCAGCTGTTTGGCCTCCATTGAAGACGCGCTCGCGGCTGCTTTCAGCGCCGTATTCAGGTGTGTGTACTCACCTCGTGAATGAGCCGCGCCGAACGCCAGCACAGCTGTTGTGCTTGTTTGGTGTTGCTGGTGTTGATGCTTTAGTGGATGTTGACACTGTTGCGGCGTGTTTCCTGACGGCTCTGCCAGCTGCCAGACCTCCGTTTCTGCCTGTCTGTCTGACATCACGTTAGCAGACGGCCTGATGACAGACGGCTCCTCGCTGCAGCACACGCTACTGTATCACCCGCTTCAACTACACACACACACACACACACACACACACGACCCTGTACATCATCAGCCTGTATGTTCACACACTTCAGCTCTGTTTACACACACATAATTCCCATTTGAGGAAATGCACATTTAGCTCGCTTATGGATACACATTTGTCCCCTATAGAACCAGAACCTGAACTATTTATAGTGTGTTTGTATCAGTCTAACTGAAAATCATAGTTTAAAGCTGTTTTGTTCAGTTTGTCTAGAAGAAAATAACACTCCTCATAGAAACAACTTGTGTTTTGTCTTGATATTCTTAACTTATACTTACTAGATACTGACTGCTGAAGTTATTATTATTTTTTTATTTTATTTTATTTTTCATTTATTATTATTATTATTTTTTTTTTTTTTTCAGTTCAGATTTGTTAGTACATAACAGAAAATATGATACTTGGTTTAAAAAGATATCACAGTAAACATTAATGCTTTTGAAGTTGTCTTTATTTATAGTAAGTTAGCTAATTTTTTGTAAACATTAACAAAATGTTTTATGTTTTATTATAAGTGAAAATTCTAGTTTCATATTCCCCTCTAAAAGGGAGTGTTTCCGGAAGGTTGGTTAAGGTTCTGTCAAGGTTCTCTCAAAGTTTATTAACGTTTATTCAAAGGTATCTTATTTTTACTAATGTTCCCAAAATGTTAGCACTTATTTTTATACAAACGTTAGAATTTATTTTTATACATAATTCATAGAAGGTTTTATTTCTGACATTTAAGTTGGACGTTAATTTTACACTTTTTAAAATGTCACTGTTGTTTCAGAACGTTTAGTGAACATTAAAAGTAACACTGCCATAATGTTTGGAAAACTGCAAAATGGAATGTTCCTTTAACATTTGCATAATCACGAAAAAAATGTTTTGAATGTTCATAGAATATTCAGAAATAACATTTTCATAACTTGATGGGAACATTTTCAAGATATTCTTCAAACATTTTTGTTAGTTGGGTTATAGCTCATTTAGATTTTGTTCATGGTGAAATCACATTGTGAGAAGCCCCCCAAAATATTATGTTGTATAAGTAACATTTTGACCTGAGTCTAAAGAAAATACAGTGATAAAGTATAGTATAGGCAGCTCACATTCAGAGTCAATCTCCATCTGCCTGTGCTCATCATTGCAATGAATCTAAGTGTTTCTCAAATAAAACTGAGCAGGAACTGCCTGATGCAGGGTGTTAGAGCTGCTGATCAGTGTCCTCATGAACGATGACTGGATGAGAAACACTCGTGGACAGCTGCGTGTGTGTGTACTGGTATTCCCTACATTATGGGGTAGAAATGTCCCACAGGGATAGTAATACCAATAAACTGACCTTGTGGACATTTTTTTTTTCCTCTCCATGAGGAAACAAGCTTATAAATCACACAGAATGAAGTGTTTGTGTGAGGGGTAGGTTTATGTGTAGGGTAAGGGAAAGGAATAGAAAATACAGTTTGTACAGTAGAAAAAAATGTACGCCTATGGAATGAATCCATAATGATAGGAATACCTTTGTGTGTGTGTGTGTGTGTGTGATTGGGGAGTGGAGTGAGATTATTCAGAGGAAGCTCATTTAACTCACTCCTGCTAATGGAAATGTCATTGCTGTATATTTCTGTTGTGTGTGTGTGAGTTCATTGTGTGTAATGCAGTGGCGTCGCACAGGTTTGAACCGACACGCAGAGCTGAAGTGATCAGTTGATCCGTTGGCTGCGTGTGCGAGGCGAGGATCAAACCCAACACACGGCGATGTGCGGCGCGGTCGGCACGGAATCTAATGAAGGATCCGTATGAGTGATGTGAGGCAGGAAAAGCCTATTAGAGCTGACAGAGGGATGATGATATTACAGGACACCCCACATCTTCATCCATCTTCCTCTGCCTCTCTGCCTGCCTCCTTCTGCTCTCTTCATTCGTCTTGTCTCTTATCAGTCTCCATTGCCTTTCTTTTCCTCTTTCCCCTCACCACCACCACCATCATCATCATCATCATCTCTCTCTCTCTCTCTGGTGGACAATACAAAGACAAATTCTGCCCTTTTCTTAGCCCATGAAACATTTAACATTTCATTTCAGATCTTGGCAGACGCAAATAAAAAATGACCAAATGAATCTTTCTTATTGTCTGCTGCGGGTTCAATTAAAATATGAGCTCAACGGGGATCGGCAGATCCGGATCCGTCGCGTCCTGCTCCGTGACGGGTTCTGGATCGGACGCTTTCATAGCTGTGATCTCCTTTCCAGCTGCAAAATCACAATTAAAGTCAAGGTTCTCCCAAAAATCTGTATGACAGAAAAAAGGCATTTGTGAAGAATATGCAGGTCGCTCTCTTCCATGTGATGATCAGAGACTGGAGCTCTCAGACACTATTAAAATAGCATGAAATAGCATAAAATAGGGATGCCCTGATGTATCAGCCAATAATCGGTAACAGCTGACAAAAGCAATTATCCGTTTTTTTAAAAAAGGGCTGATTATTTCCTGTCAATCAAAAGGGGGTGGAAAAACATACTGCAACTACATACTACATACTTACAGGACTGCAACTTGTGGAAATATCTCTCGCGTAGAATTTAGGACTGTCAAAGTTAACATGATGATAATGCATTAACACAGTCTCACTAAAACAAAAGCAGTACCATTAACACACCATATGCATTGCAATGCACCTCTAATTCAGTAATCACAAATCACTTTCAGCTTTCATTTCTCTCTATTTGATCACAAAATTCAAATAATAAATGCTGTTTTGACACTCTTGAATGTGGCATGGCGTATCACTGTAGCACCTCAGTTCAAGTGCCAGTGTGAGTCTCTTCCACTTTAATACAAGTTATAGCACAAAATAAACATGAGTGAACATCAGAAAGTGTAGAAAGATACTGAACAATTTACCAAAACGTGTCATGTCTCATATAATCACTCAATCAGTTTTTTTGCAGAGAGATGTCAATGAAACAGCTTTTGGACAATCTATATCTAAAATTTGGAACAATGTTATATTTGGGTCAGGTATGTTATCCAGTGTTCACTGTTGGTTAGTTTATTTACTGTTAATTATATATGTATGTTTAAATAAATCTGTCATGAAGGCAAATTTGTGATGTATTTGAGTTGTTTTCACTTGAGTGTGATTATTATATCTGTAAATAAATAGCTTTGTGCTTTCTTGTTAATTTCAACCGTGAGTATAGTTTAGAGCATTAGTTGGGATCTTATTGGTTGTCAGTACTGGCAGAGATATTTACTATGGGTGCAAGTATTGTAACAGTAGTCCATGTGACTCATGCCCTGTATTTTAAGTCTTCTGGAGTCATATGATATATACTCCTCCTCTACTAAAGCATTAAAATGTTGCGTCAGCATACAGCATTGTCATCGGTCGGACAGACGACTTTTACATTGCTCTTTGCGATCTCCACAGCATGTGGTCAACATTCACTGGAAAAGAGCATTGTTGGGGAAGTTACTTTTAAAAGTAGTGCATCACAGTATTGCATTACTTACTAAAAAAGTAACTAATTACATGACTTTATATGGAACGTAATGATGTTATTGTTACTTTTGCATTACTTTTTAAATGTGGCCAGGACTTGCTTGTTTGTTTTTAACATGAAAAGCTCTATTTTTAATGTAATGTAAAAGCCCTTTCACCACCGATAGTGAAATGAGTAAGCCTCAGGCTGAAAGAAAAGTAAATTCACGTCGGTACAGTAGAACACAGGAGAAGACAGTTCAACACTTTTCAGCACAAATATTTGTTTATGTAAATGAACTTTTGCTTATTTGTATGGTTGAACTGGATCAGCAGCAAAGACACTGGTTAATAAAACAGGATTAAATACATAAAGGATGTTTGTGTGCAGGTTTGCATCATATGCAGAGTTTGCATTTTACTGTTTTTATTCATTTTGAGGAATACCTCTGCACATACTCCTGATTTCTCTCAACATGGGGACAGGAGACTTGTCAGTCAATGAATGGGAACACAAAGGAACTGGCATTACTTATTTGAAAAAGTAACTCAGATATTTACTTGTAAATTAAAAAGTAATGCGTTACTTTACTAGTTACTTGAAAAAAGTAGTCTGATTACGTAAATTGCGTTACTTGTAATGCGTCACCCACAACGCTGGAAAAGAGTGGCTGATATTCATCAGCATTAACTGTTTGAGTTGCACAGAAGAAAGCAGGTCATTTGAGGGTATTTCAGTGTTCAGTTGTGAATGAACTATTCCTTTTAATGCTCTGTCTTCAAGAGACTCTTCGTTACTAGTGAACAAATTCAGACATTCAAAAAATCAATAAATTTACTCTGAAGTGTTTCTGGGATTACATAGAGGATAATACTGTCCTGTCATGACAATCCTCAAAACAAATTGTTTTGGTGCTGCATGCTTAATGAAGGATATAAAAATGGCACGCTGTTCATGTACAGAAACACCATTCACATGAATGTAATGCAGAAGGGCTGTATCGATTGGAAATGTCCAGAAACAACCTATCTGTGGTGGAAATGAAAATCAGAAAGAAGCTCTGAATATTAAGATGACATGCTGGTGTTTGATTCCTCCTCTTCAAGACACGCGAGTGCATTAAAGCTGACACGAGTGCATTTACGTGCCACCAAAAAACACTTTAATTGGTCTTCATTATGCACACTCGTCCATGCATATGAAAAGCAAATGAAAAACTCTAAAAGCATCACAGCAATTTGGATCCGTCACAGTTATTGTCAAGAAGAAGGTCTCCAGAGATGATCACGAATCCTCCAGCGCGGCGGATCGCAACCTTCCCGACTCGAGGCTCCTCGCTGACGGTATCTGATGGAGCGCAAGATATTTCTGATACTTCTGCTATCATCACAGAGCTGCGCGTCTGCAAACTTGTTTACACAAACTAGAATTGGCAATATAGTGAAATAATTAAATAAAAGAATTATAAAGAAATCGAGTAATTAAATTCCACTAACTGAATATATTTAATGATTTGCACTCTTTTATTACCAATGAATTTACATGACATTTCTAATTATAGGCATTTATTTTTTTGTTTGTGTTTGTTTGCTGGCTTGCTTGGTCGTTTGTTCCTTTAACTCACAAATAGCAATTTGTACCTGACAATATTTTAGACCTTGACAAAATTCATATTCAGTTGTAACCCTAACCTAAACTTTTTAAATGACTAAAACGTATATTCACTTCCAGGAGTTTTCTGGGTTTATAAATCACACTTTCAAAACTCCCTCATCCAGCATATCCAGGTTGTCCAAGATAATGAGAACCTGCTTCTTAAATATTAACAGCAGGTCTTAGAGGAAAAAAACTCATCAAATTCTAATAGAATTTTAACTGTTTTAGCATATTTTAAACCTTGTTTTGCCTTATTTGAAACTATCTTTTGGCCCCCCAGTGGACCCTGGCCTTTGGTTGCGCACCATTGCTGTAGTAAATAGCAGACATGATTAAATGCTTTCCAGAATCTTCCTTTTGAATGTTATCAAACCTTCAGTGGGACACATAGGGGTGAGAGGTCAGAGGTCACAGCCCTTCCTCCAGTCAGCTGCTCTTCTTCGGAGACAAATCCCGATTACCCAATATTCGTACGCAGCGTATTATTGTGCTCATTTTACATCGTTAGCTTCATCGAAGCAATGTGTTAGACGAGAGCAGGCATCATATGAGACGCTGCCCATGACGAGTGCTGCAGATCAGTCTCTTCTAATGTCAGCAGCATCCCTTCATGCAGCGCAGAGTCTCCTCGGCCCGTCAAGCCTTTGTGCTTCAGTCTGCGTCGTGGCGCGTCGACGAGCCGCCGCAAACGGCAACATTAAAGAGCCCGTGGATGATACGCATTCACGGAGGCCGCCGTCTGTAAAAATATCCTGGAAATGTAGGCCGGATTATTCCTCGGCTGATATATTAGCTATCAAAACAGAGGAAGCCGAAGTCGCGGGACTTAGCTAAAGACTTTATGCAAAACAAGATCTCTCCGCCTTTCCCTTCGACGGCTGCGCTCAATGACTTCACGCGTTACAGACGTTTTGCCGTGAAGTAATTAAAGGATTATTATAATACAAATCACATCGGCTGTTTGGCGTGGCGTGGAGCCGTCTGGCAGGCTCAAAGCTTTCGCAGGGGCCGGTGACTGAATAACACAGGCGTCTTTCTGATGGGCAGGAAGACACGTTAATACCTGAAAGAGCCGCTATCCCGTGTCATTTCCACTAGAAAGACCGCTTTCTTTCCTCCGCCGCCGACAGACTGTAAATCGCCCGCAGACAGACAACAGAGTTGTGCGGCAAACAACTTCATTTGATCAGCTTTATGTAAAACAGAAGCTTTGCGGGCACAGCAAATTAATTGTAAATGTTTACGCAGGATTTTAGGAAGTGTGCTAAACGAGATAATCCCACCCGCGACCCACAGGGGAGCCGCTAATAAATTTATAAGAAAAACGCATCTGCTCGTGGTGAACTGGCGTCTAGCACGGCCGACATCCGGTATTATTGGTCACGCGGACGCCGTCCGGGAGTCCCGCCGGCCATCGGCTGCTCCTCGTCTTTGTTTTCGGTGATTGGCTCTCCCAGACGGCCTGGCGTCATTAGCGGACTGAGGATTGTGGCTGACTAATTCCTTTAACACATGACACACAATTACTGCGAGAGAAGGCAGACAAAGGGAGAGGTCTTTCACCCGTTTCCACACTCTGAGAGGATGTTAATGATGAGCCGCTCGCCGCGGTGTAATCAGCTCTGCCTTCCATCAGGAGGACTTAATTAGCTACTGTTATGAGCGTAAACACAGCTCGACTCGGACCGCCGGCCCCTCGCTGTTTAACGTGCCGACAAATCCAGAGCGCTGCCAGCCGTTTTCGCTCGTGTCGTGTCTCAGTCACGTACAGTATTAGATGATGTGATTCTGGCTTCTGAAAACCTGCTGTGAAATACTCTCTTAAAAATACAGCTTCCTTACTGGCATAAAGAACCTTCAACATTCATGGAATGTTTTTATTATAATGGAAAAAGGTTCTTTAGATTATTAAAATATTCTTCGCAGTAAGAAAAAAGTGATCACTGAAAGATTCTTTGGGGAACCAAAATGACTTTGCTGCAAAAACAACCTTTAGAACCTTTATTTTTAAGAGTGCATCAGTTACTGCAGAAACACATTGAGTTCTTGAGGCAAAACAGCAAGATATTTTGTATGAATCTGAACATCATGTTTAGAGATGTTCAATTCATTTATGAATCACTCAGTATGTGTCAAATACAGTGTCCTCTACAAATATTGGCACCCTTGGTAAATATGAGCAAAGACAGCTCTAGAAATAAATCTGCATTGTTTATCCTTTTGATCTTTCATTCAAAAAATTCACAAAATTGTAACCTTTTAGTGAAGTAAAACAATTAAAAGTGTGGGGAAAATCTCATTATGAAATAAATGTTTTTCTTTAGTTCATGTTGGCCACAGTTATTGGCACACAATTATTGCAACGTCCTTTTTCCAAGATAACAGCTCCGAGTCTCTCCTATAATTCCTGATGAGTTTGGAGAACACCTGACAAGCGATCAGAGACTATTATTGCATGCAGAATAACTCCTTATCCTTCAGATTCACAGCTCCATGTTGGTGCTTCTCCTCTTCAGTTCACCCCACTCATTTTCTACAGGGTTCAGGTCAGGCAACTGGGATGGTCATGGCAGAAGCTTCATTTTGTCCTCAGTGACATTTTGATGTTTGTTTTGGATCATTGTCCTGAGGTTTAGGTTTAGATTTTTTTATTTGTTGGTATTTGACAGAAACCACGATGCCATGTATCTAAACAAGATGTCCAGGACCTCCAGCAGAAAAATGGGCCCAGAACATTAAAGATCCAGCAGTATATTTACTGTGGGCATGGGGAACTTTTTTACCCCTGTTTGCACCAAACCCATCTTGAGTCCCGTTTGAAGTTTCAGTTGTATCTGACAACTGAATATGCTGGAGTTTGTTTTTGGATAAGCGAGCAGGATTTCTCTTGAAACCCTCCTAAACAACATGTGGTGATGTAAGGACTATTTTGAGGGTTTTTTTTTTTTTTTTTACTTTCTGCCCCAAGACTCAACTAATCTCTGCAGTTCTCCAGCTGTCATCCTTGAAGAGACTGTGGCCACTTAAACTCTCCTCCTCACTGTGCATTAGGACGATATAGACATATAGACAAATTTGTAACATTTTCTGTTGGTTGGAACTTCTTAATTATTGCCCTGATGGTGGAAATGGGGATTTTCAATACTTTAGCTCTTTTCTTACAGTGTGAAGCTCAACAGTCTTGTACGGTCCATCAGAACTATATTCTTTGGTTCTACTGCTTGCAATGGATGATTAAGGGAATTTGGCCTTTGTGTTCCTCATATTTATAATCCTGTGCCACAAGAAGTCATGGCTGGACAATTTCATGCTCTAGTCACCCTGGTGTGCTAAAAAATGTAAATATGAATGGGAACATACTTCAGAGGTATTTTACTCATAAGAATTTCTAGGGGTGCCAATAATTGTGTTGATTGTTTTACTTCAAATGAAAGGTTAGAATGAATTTTTTTAATGAAAGATCAAAAGGATCATATTTTTTTCCACAGCTGCCGTTGTTCATATTTACCAAGGGTGCCAATATTTGTGGAGGGCACTGTATATACTGTATACTAATAACAATAAACTATGGATAATTACAAACAACCTAACAAAACCAAACCAAACCGTTTCTAAAGGGTGTTTATCACAATGAAGTCATAGAAGAGACATTTTCAGTTCCTTTAAGAACCTTTCAGTTGTCAGTTCTCACAAGAACCATTTGTTTTCTTGGTGTGAAGAACATTTTCATTATCTAAAGGAACTTTCTCCACTATAAAGAATCTTCAGTCGTTCAAATGGATATTAGAGGTTCTCAGAACCTTTCCTTTGAGTGTATATTAAACACATGTAGTTAATAACTACTACTCAGTGGCTTATTTGTGTAATTACACTGTAACAGTATCACCTTAACATAGAAACCTAGTCATGTGATGCAAAGTCAGTCAAACCATGATTATTAAAGTTTTCATTACTGTCCACATCCAACAGATAGTGTGCAGATTATGATATACATATTCTGCTGTTGGATGCTTGTTGATAGCGTAATTTAAAGCAGCGCCTTTGACTGAGAGATGGTCATCTAATAAAACATGAATTCATGAATTTAGGAATAAAAAGAAAAGAAAGGGTTCTGAGAAAGAAATAAGGCTCAGGCGTATGTTTAAAACCCACAATTTATGACAACAGATCTCTTCCGCTACTTATGCAGCCTGATCATGAGGGGAAAAACGTGCTGAAGCAAATGAAATAACAGTGTAAACTACTGTGCATTCCGTACAAATGCACACTGAGAGCGACGAGATCATCTTGATGTCCTTTTTGTTCTCCAAAAATGTAAACCAGAGCGAATCCATCACGGTGTGGAGCAGGATCTGTGAAATACTGTGGTGAGGTCACATATTAAAGCTGAAAATGTGCAGTCAGCAGAAGGCCTGCGGACCCAACGATCCCGCTGAATGCGCCGCGCCGGTGATTTATTGCGGCGGCGAACGCTCGGCCCTGCTGCGTTCTGACAGAGCCGGGCTTTATGTAAAACAAACCCAGGCTTTTTAATCTACTCGCTCTCTGCAGAACTATCCGCGAGATTTCCCCAAGTGCCCAAATGACAAGGGCTGCATTTAATTGTGGGAGGCTTGAATATGATAAGCCAAGCATAGGTGGGTTATTACAGCATAAAGGCTGCCGGTGGGAGCAGTTCGGGGTAATAAACGGCCACAGACTGCGAGCTCATATAGATGTGGAGGAAGCTCAGGTGATGAGATGGAGAACGGTGTCCCAGCATCCTTCACTGCTCGATGAGGCTCGCTGTCACGGGATATGAATGCGCCTGATGCATCGCCGCGTGCTCGCCTGTTTGTGCTCATATTCAGCTCAAACGGCGTGACGGAGGCTGCTCGACCTTCTCTCACACTCTCTTAAAAAGAAAGCTGCTTTATTGACATTGATGGTTCCATGAAGAACCTCCAACATCTATCTGCACAAAACGTATAGTGGAAGAAGGTTCTTTAGGTTATTAAAATGTTCTTCACGCTAAGAAAAACATGCGTCTGATGACTGAAAGATTCTTTAAGGAACCAGACGTGGTTCTTCTGGGGAATCACTGAGAATCGCCTTTATTTTTATGAGTGTGCGCATGTGTCATGGCATCACTGCTTACTCGTGCATCATGAAAAATATGATGACCCACCTTCCAAAATACTGTCATCTATAACAACCCGTTTTTACTGCGTGAGAAAAACATTAAGCATGGTAAGAGACAACATGCTGTTTGCAAAATGAAAGAATTATTTCCAAAATTAAAACATTATCTAGATACGTTTCTGCCCTCTACAGATGTGCAAACACATTCGATTACTTTCGCAAGAAAAACCTAACGATTCAAAAGTATAGCTGAACAAAATGAAATTGTGCAACCAAAGTCAATAATGCAGAGAAACTCTCACGTGCAAAATAAGAGGAACACTTCTTTGTTCTTGTTTTTTCTTATGGTTAAGAACTGTAGAGTAAGTGCTTGCAACACCAAGGTCATGGGTTCAATTCCTAGGGGAATGCATGAACTGATGAAACGAAGACCTTGAAAGCAATGCAACTTGCTTTGGATAAAAGTGTCTGGCAAATGCAATAATCGCGATTAATCTTATTACTTCCGAAAGTAGCATTACAAATTCTGTTAAAAGGTACCACACAGCCTATCTAGTTTGAATATCACAGACTATCGTGTTCAGATGATAATGAACTGATGAAAGGTAGACCTTAAATTCAGTGTCGCTTTGGATAAAAGTGTCTGCCAAATGAATAAATGCAATAACTGAGATTACAAATTTTGTTAAAAATGACCACATAACCTAGTCTGAATATCACTAACTAGCCTATCATATTCAGATGTACTACAGACGCTGTAGTTAGAAGTCCTGATTCTGATGGAGCTTGAAGGTCGTCTCCTCTGAACTCTCATTCCTGACCTGTTGTGGAGTATTTCATGTTTTCAGAGACTAACTATAACGAGAATTGGTGAATACTTACACACGGCTCGTACATCTCTCCATACGTACTCTGTTTTTTTTTTTGTTTTTTGTTTGTTTGTTTTTTCCCATGATGACCTGCACTTGAGCATCACCTCCTCGGGCGAATTAGACGCGGCTAATAGATCGACAAGCGACTGCTACAAAAGCCTTCAGTCAACACGGCATTTAAGATCCATTATCACGCGGGTAAACGCATCTTCATTGATCTGTTGGACAGACAGAAATATGTTTTCTTGTTCCCCCATCAAAAGCAGAAAGCAAACTAAAAACTGACACGCAGCGTGCTGGAAGAGCATCACTACAGACGTGACATTTACAGGAGAGTAAATAACGCTGTGGATTATCGGCCCGTCTGTAAACTGTGCGCTGAATATGGTGTATTGTAGCAGCCCGAGATGCTAATATCAGCCCAACACTCGCGCCGACGATCCCGAGAGCGCTGCGAGTTTACAAAAGAGGCTGAAAAGTGAGTAACTGCACTATGAGTTCATTTACATGGGCGCCGCGATTGTGCCTGAAATGATCCCGCCTGAGTGTTAAAGTGCTCCGTGATGAAGAGGACGCGCCGCCGCGCTGTTTTAATAATAATCTTGGATTTACCAGAGCTTGTTAAAGCGGGAGCTCGCTGGCTTTTGCGGCAAAGTCGGTTGCGCTGTAATTTCAAAATTGCGCTGGTGAGTGAATTGCGGGTTGAGGGTCTCGCAGCGGGAGCCGGATCGCTCGCTGTCGTTTAATGGCACATAAGCAGAGCGACTCAGACCCGCGGCAGCATCGACTGCACATTACCAGACAGATAATGTCAAGCGTTTGCTGTGCTGCTTTATATTGGCTCTGGAGCAATCTCTCTCTCTCTCTCTGCTGTAATGCACAGTGGGTAATTCACACTATATTAAAAACTGTTGGTGCAACAAAAGCGCTGTAATCACCAGCGCAAATGATCAGCTGCAAATGAAAGGAGCTCGCGTGTGGAACGTGTCCCAGCATCCTCCTCTGGCACACTAATCACAATCGCGCTCGCTCGCTCTCCATGTGAAATGTTTGTTTTGGAGGAACTGGAGCAGTCCTGTGTTTTTCTAGCTGATTAAATCTTTCTTTCTGGAAGCGCAAACAGACGTGTTTTCATTAGCGAGCGTTTTCGTGAATTGTTTTCACTCGAAAGCTCGAGCTCCATCATCACGTGTCATTTGAAATGGTCGTCAGCGATGCGAGGGCGCGGGATTTCCGTCAGAAGCGCCTCGCGTTCACTGTTTACGTGCGGGGAGGCCGTGAAATGCTGATGACTCCTGCGAAGGCCGCGCGTCTCCTCTCCTCGTGTGATCGCGGCATTAGCTTAAGCGTCAGCTCGAGAGCGGTGACGCTCACAAAACAGCTACAGTGGCAAACTCAAAGCCAAACTTTATGTTTCGCGCGATGGAGGGCGAGCGCCTGCGCTTTCGTCTGATTACAGCCCGTGTTCCCGCTTTGCTCCTCATTCACACGAGGCTGCTGAATACAAGCCGATTATGGATAACAAGCACATTACAGCACAGCGGGCGGCTCCGCAGCTCATTTCAGATTTCAATTGCTTCTGAAACGCGCGCAGGACATTGAATGTATCAGACTGAAGTGACGCGCGCTGATGCGTTTGACATCAGACCTCGGGACGAATGCATGTTTGTGCGCAAAGAGCCTCTTCATTTACTGCTTATCGAAAATGATGGTGCTTCACACTCTAGTCATTCTCGTGGACATATTTTTGTGATTCAAAACCTTGCAATCATTGGAAATGAAGCTTTAAACTATTAAAAAAAAGTGTATTTGGCTTTGCTACCCATACTGACTTTTTTGTTTGTTTGTGCATGGGACATTCTATAATTTAGGGTGGACAGGGTACAGTTGGTACACTTTTTGCTTTTTCTTTTACCACACCAAAACTAGGGACTGAAAATAAGTGGTTTTTCATATGACATTTCCTTAACTTCTCTACTAAAATATTAATAATTATTCACATTCATAACTAGGTCATATTTGTCACAGTTAGCTCATAAACACAAGAAGCTGTACGAGTACAGCTGGAACAGTACCCGAGAACGGTTTGAGACACCCGTAATGCTGTAAAGCTGCCTAACCAATTCATTGCAAATGTACCTTTAAAAACGAGAATTCAACCATTTTTTATTTCCATTCAGTATTTTGTTTGATTATTTGTTTAGTTAAAGAGTAGTCATTTGTAAAACATTTTACAGTAATGGCAAACAGCGATACAATATTTAATTTCAGTTCATCATTTTAATAGTAACAACTGAAAAGTTGAGTATCAGTAAAAAACATCAAAACAAATGCAAACAGCAATAATAAAACAGATCAAATGCAAACAATAACCTAATAAACATAATAACAATAATAAACAAAAAAATAAATGATACACTGTGTTTCAACTGTACCCCGCTGACCACCTCAAACATTTCTCTAGATTTTACAGCGACACAAAGTCATGCAACATGTCAGTTTTTAGAGCACAGATTAAGGTTTACGAAAATGTAAGAAGCAATTCAAGCTATTCAGTGTGGAATGGACGTGGTGAAGTGAAAAACTTACCTTAGAAAAAAAAAAAACTTCTGCTGTTATCTTCAGACTGGAGAACCGCATGTATTTCAGATTTCCCACGATCGAAGAGGGCACTAATACGCATATGCAAAGCAAATATCACAGATCAGACTTGTTGCGCACATAAAGTTAATAAAGTTATTTAAGGGTTTTCAACTGTACCCCTGCACCAACTGTACCCGGTCTACCCTACATTCTATGGCCCTTGATGATAATGATATTTTCTCAAGAAATATCATATTTTATCCATTAAGTGAATACACACTATAATGTCACACATACTATATATTTCATGCACCCTGTTTTTCAGTTTGTTTAAAATTGCCTTTGAGCCTAAATTTAATTTTCTTTCAAATAAGAAAATATTTCAAAAATATATAATCATGTTTACGATAATAAGTGTCAACTATGTCACTAATCAAACAGTCTTTTGAAAACTCTGTGTGTGCAGGCTTTTGTTGCAACTTTTTTTGGATTATAGTGTCTTTCGCATCTAGACTTTTCGGCCTTTTGTTGGTGCTGTGAGTTTTTACTGATTTCCTCAGCTTGTAAATCCTGCAGTTTGCGTGACACACAGTAACTTCTCATGTGTTCACATCCGTTCTAAAGATAGTCAGTAAATGAAAGTGAAAGAAAGCTAATTTTCATCTCATCCCAGCGTCTCCACGCGATGTCATCTTACTCTCACCTGTGTTTGTTTTCTAATGAACGCCCGTGTCTTTAAATGGGCACCTTCACATGCTCGCAGGTATCATAATGACTGTTATCACACCCGCATCTGAAATCACCATAATAATCATGTAGCAGGAGCCGCGCGGCCGACCACAGACACGGAGAGAGGTGTAAAGAACAGAAAGCGGTGAGGAACAACAGCATCAGCGCTTCTGATTGGTGAGAACTGACATTCTGAAGAGATAAATGGACTACAAGACCACCGTTTGTGTTTTATTTGTTATTCGTTTTAAAAAAGGAAGATGTATGTGAAAGTGATTCGCTTTGGATTTTTGTAAGTCATTGTTTACCGCAGAATAATTAAAGTCAGGGTGAAATTCTGTGGACTTGGTCATTTTTTTTCTATATCCAGTCAACCTGTTATTTTGACCAAATAAGCTCCTCGCAGGGTGATTGGGATCCCGACTGAAAATGGAGGCTCCTGGATTGTCCTGATGGGCTGCATTTAGCTGTAATGACATCATTTCTCTTATGACTAATAAACACATAATGGACATATAATATTGATCTAGAGTGTTTTCACATAGAGACACAGAGACACCTCTGCACGCTGCGACTGACCACAATCAAGTATTTCATAGATATTTTTTTTTAGATTAGTACATATAAACCTTGCAAGCGCCAAACCTGACAAACACAGCAAGGCATTTACCCCTCGATATTTAATCGTGCATGATAACGTGGCGGTCAGGTGTTGGCACTGAGCGTCTCTGGTGTTGAGAAGCTGCCAGGAAACTCCAGGACAACAGTTGGACTCTGAGATCCTCCCAAATAAACACAATCTCTTTCTCCTTCTCCAGAGCGTTTCCACACCAGAATGTCCAGAGCACTCGTCTATTACATGCCGTTTAATTAACGCTACTTAAATGTCTATTAAATTGAAAACGCTCGGCTGGTTTTTGCTGACCTCTCTTCTCTTGTCTTCAGCTCCTCATTATGAAGCTTCGTTTACAGGTATGAAGGCCTGCGGTAATTAGAGGGGCTTCAGCGAGTCAAACGCTCCTGCTTACAGTCACGTAAACAACCATTATTCCTGACAGATCCAGTGCCTTTACAACAAACATGATCAGCCTTTCAAATTCACTCCAGCAGCACCTCCATGTAGAGGAGAACTTCTCTTTTCCTGTCTTTGCTGTCTTCAACTATACTTATGATTTTCACTCACACTTTACATTAGATGTGTTGAACTATTGAAACGTAAAGCGTTTGGTATAATGTTTGCATCTAAGAACAATGGCTATAATGATAACTGTATTAGCGTCCACACCAACAGTATGGTTAACGCTGCGTTTCACAAAGAAACAAACATGGATACATCTAAATAAATGTTTTTATCAGCTGGAGGCTTATGGCTCTGAATGTGATTGCAGTGATGCTGTTGGGCTGCGTTGTGATAGTTATTTTGGTGTTGACTTGCTGTTCTCTTGTTTTTCACTGAACAAGTGGCCCATCTAATTATTTGTTCTCATCGTTTACTGCCTTCACTGCCTCTGTCTGTATGAATAAAATGTAAAGGTAGAACTTTGTTTAACAGTGTCCTTGTTACACAAAATTACTATAGTAGTAAGAGTAAATTAAGCAGCTAACCATAAACAAAGCCCTAATCCTAGCCCTATAGAAAGTATGGTGATAAATATGAATTAATATTTTAATATATTTTAATTATTACACTGTAAAAATAATATCTTACAGTGTGACCAATTTTAAAAATGCTACTGTATATTACTGTTATTGTGTTCTGATAATAATGTGTTTCTGTTTACACTGGGCTGCAACATAAGATGAATATTTACAATAGTGTAATTACAGATGTCACTATGTGCAGTTGCATTACAGGTAAGTACGGTGTAATAACTTATTTATACTAGATTTCTATATACTTTATATATAGAAGGACATGAATCCGTTTTCACAAAAGCTGCTTGTGTACATTGATTATGATTATGAGGTTACACTTTATTTTAAGGTGTTGTTACAGTGTAATTATACATTTAAGTACTGAGTAATATTAATTAACTACATGTGCTTACTTAGGTTAGGATTAGGGTTTAGCTTAGGGTTACTTGCATGTAATTGTCGTTATAATAATAATAACATGCAACATATGTAACAAGGACACCTTAAAATAAAGCGTTACCGATTAAGAGTATTCAGGAACAGGCCAGGCTTATCAGCAATATGTGTCTCTATCTACAAAACTATTAAAAAAAAGGTACCTATACATACGTTTCACCGCATTTTGCAGCTGAAATTAGCACTAATGGCAGTAATACAGAGAGAACTATTTTCAGACAGTTGTGATCACAGCACAGATAATTGATTAATAAATACTTTGCACTGCTCCTTGCACAATATTATGTTTTGAGCTCAAAACACTTTTACTATGGTGCATGATTTGTAAACTAATACAGGTTTGCGTGGCATAACCAGCTCCATATGTTTGTCTTTTATGATGTAGTGAAGTTGCTCGATAGCGCATCCGGTAAAGCATTGCACCTGCGATGTAAAACGCTCAGAAATGAGTCCTGTGAACCACAAGAGCTCCAAAGACTTGTAGAAGCAAGATAAAATGGCTTTGTTGCTTCAGAAAATGTGTTTTATACTGGGTTTGCTTTTGTTAACACTGTCAGTTGGGTTTAATGTTGGTGGTACGTTATTTTCAAATGTAGTAGAGCATTAACTTTTTACCGGACATTTAATTTCTGAACCGCCGTGGTACGTGCAACAAAACAATATAACAAAATGATGCCACGGTCAGGTTTAACTGTCTCTGAGAAAACTGAACATGCTATTTAGCAACAGACGGCAGTAAAAGCAACACAATATCATTTTACAATCATTTTGTATTCACCTTCTGTATAATCATTTTTAGGCATGTTTTTCACGACGCTGTGCTGTTTAAGAAACCCAGGCAACGAATGATATAGTTTCTAGCGCCTCCTCTGGATGCATTTCAACATATTTCAGGGTTCGCAGAAATGTAGGCAGAGTCAAGTATTTCCAGGGAGGATGGGTTGCAAAAAACCCTCTTTGTGCCGTTATCTTTTCTTTTCCATTAGTGTGTGTTGGTGATTTTTCCAGCTCTGTGGCATTTGACAGCATGTTTGATAGAATCTGTTTTCCTTCAGTGTATCAGCGTTGCATAAAAGCGTTTCTTATGAAGGCGCTACGCTCTGGTGTGAAGCTGCTAATCTGTTTGCACCTTCATCTTCAGCAGTAGCTGCACAAACATCACGCAGGAGCACTGTCTGACCTCCAGTGTCACTCTCTCAGGATTCGCTCTGTCCATTTCAAACATCTGAGCTCTAGTAAACCTCTTAGAGCTTCTTAGTAACAGTCGGTCGATCAAAGCCACTCTGCTCTCAAGTGACCTCTAAGTTGGAGCACAAGTTTTGGATTGAGCTGCTATTGTCTGACTCCACAACCCTCAACTAATAAAGCTCAGCTGGAGAAAGAACATGAAACGTGCTGCTCATGTAGTCATTTTTTCATTATTATTACCTGTTTAGTAAGGCCGCATGTAACAGAACTGGAGTTCTTATAAATGGAGTATTAGGATGGGTGGATGTGACCTCTGACCTTCTCACACACTGACTCAGACTTGTGCTTCATCGGCTTGAATAGTAATAGCTTTAGGGTTTCAGGCTTCTACAATGAAAAAAACAATAATAATAATCTTACAAAAATAATGTTACAGCCAAATGTATTAGTTTTTATCATATCAAATGATTTAAATGTATATGTTTAAAGACAAAAAAAACAAAAACATTTCTACAAAGCAAAAGTTTTTTTATTATAAAGATCATGCCATATCTAATCAGTTTTATTCACAGACAAACTACTGACAGTGACTAAAAGCAATAAGCCCCATGAAGCCGTGGTTTACAGTGAATTTATAACAGCTAAGAGGCGTTGTTAGGCAAATCAAACTTATAATTTGTTTGTACAGTACATAGTTTTTTAGTATATATTATATAAGCTTTTCTGTCAAATGATTAGAGTGAGGTCAGTTCAGCCATGAGAAATAAATAAAAAACAATGGAGGTGTGTGGTAGGACCTTATTTAGATGCATTTGTGTGTTGTTTGTGTTGTGTGTGTGTGTGTGTGTGAGAGAGAGAGAAAGAGGAGGACAAGGAACCACAGATGACACAAAGTGTGTGGCAGCTGACACTTTGAGTCTTTTGATTAGGATTTGTTGATATGCGGCGCGCGGCGGCAGGACAGCGGGCAGCGCAGCGGCTGAAGATCCGCGTGTGACACCGGCACGTCGCTGCTCTTCTGCAGTAATGACAGACTCGTGCAGCTCCTGCTGTCTGCAACAACCTCCATTATACTGCAAATAACAATCTCTCGCTTTCCAGCTCTTATTAATAACAACTCTTCATTTGTACAGTGTCAGCAAGTCTGCCTGTTGGACTGCTTTATGATTAAGATCACTTCAGTGTTAATCATGTATAAACCTTTAGAAAATATCCTATTATGAGAATAAACCGGCATAAATCTGGCACTGGGCTTCGAGTGACAACACGACACAGTACTAGAGTGATTCGTTCTACAAAAGTAACAAAACTATTAAAAATATTCATGAGATTCCTCAACACTGAGACATTTTTTTCCTCAACACTTTCAAAGAATCTCTCTCTTAAAAGTCTTGTCCTAGTTTCACGTGTCCATTACCAGTGTCCATCAGTGGACATGCATTCATATCAGGAGAATTCTGTCATGTGTTTTCATGAAAATCATGCACAGTGGCTGTAGCGATGGAACCAAAGCATTTCAAGTCAATATGATACATTTTGTTACAATTTTACCAGTGCTGATACTGATTATTTCTTAAATGGGTATGTGGTTTTTCAAAATCATCTTCATTTTTAGGAAAAAAAAATAAAAAATAAAAAAAAAATATTCATTACACTTACAGGCACACCACATGCACACATACTGGTCAATAATAATGCATGTATTATAAAAGTAAAGCACAAGTAAATAAAAATGTTTGTACCAGCAGGACCAATTATCCAATATTTTATAGAAATATTGTAAAATACCAACTAAAATACCAGCAATATTAAAAAAAAGTGCACATTTCTTAATTAGGCCATAATTTTTCCAGATCAGCTTCCACTATCTATATATTCAGCTATTTTGTCTTCCTGACTGCAGCGTTCATCCACGTGTCTGTGCATCTCACTGCGTGTGTGTGTGTGTGTGTGTGTGTGTGTGTGCAGCTACACTTGCTCCTCACAGTCATGTGACACCAACCAGATAAACATGCCATCGGTGCACAAACATTAAAAAGAACTCCTGCAAACATTTGAAAGTGATGCAGAAACCCATGTTTTGTATTAATATAGTTTTAATATCAATATTTTTTAAACAATCGATTCAATATAAGTAGCATGTATTATCAATGTACACAACCATAATGGGCATAAAACTTCAAAACTATATGCGCACAGATAAGCGGCATGTGTTTGGTGACAGTCTCTTTAGTAAGTTAATTTTAATTTTATGCAATCAAGTTCTGTGAGTTAGTTTAGTCAATATTTCAAATGAATTGCAGTTAACGTGTAGTAAAAGTGAATGGAACTGATTAGCTCAAATGTATCAAGTTCTGTTTAATTATTAGGGTGTTTTGGATTGAGGAAGAAACTTGATTTTTCTAAATAAGAATTATTTTGTGGATTGAATAATTGCGCAAAATTACTATTATTAACATTTTTCAAGAATAAAGGCTTAATCAGAAAATGGTGTTCAAGTAAAAATGGAAATATTTAAAGCTTCTTGGAAA
The DNA here is from genome assembly GCA_036247105.1 of Cirrhinus mrigala. Lineage (NCBI taxonomy): Eukaryota > Metazoa > Chordata > Actinopteri > Cypriniformes > Cyprinidae > Cirrhinus > Cirrhinus mrigala. The sequence goes on from CM070023.1 coordinate 34,364,792, forward strand.
TTTGTAAACATTCTTCCTTTTTGCATTGTTCTTAATTTGATATAAAAGTGAATTTCGTTCACTCATTTCTGGACAGTGACAGTCATTCATCCACTTTAATGTTAAAGCATCATAAGTAGTGTGGACGTCTACATCAGTCTGGAGAATGAAATCACGTCTTATATAACGTTTGTCTTCAGAGCTGAAGAACTGCAGTAGTGTGTTACCTGAGCTCCAGATCCTTCATCAAAACACATTCAGATTTACTGAGAGCAGCTGCATATCTGCATGTGCACATGTTTCAGCCTCGCTGAGCGGCGCTAATACTCAAATACTCAAATACGTTCATATTCCCTCCGTCAGGGAACGGGTCGGTGGAACGGAGTGTGCGTCATTTACATGTAAAGTCCGCTGCAGATTAGCGCTACACTTATAAACTGCTTAAGGCCTCGAACAATTTCAGCTCAACCTTTGACGCAGTATCGTGTGATTTGACACAGAATGAAAACAGATTAGGTGTCAGCGCTTGTGTTGTAAGTATGTGCTGTTTGATTGTGCGCGTTAATGAGGGTCTATTCATCCGGCATTATTGAACGCAGCGCTTTAAACACACAACTTCAGCTTTCTGTAACGCCACACGTAATGTGGCCGTAATCCTGCGTGGGAAATCGGTCAGTCGGCTGATATGGCTCGGAAATGGATTCCACATACAGGTCGCAACACGCTTAACCGGTCGTTTGGAGACGCTCTGCGTCAGTTCACAAAGGCCTGCTTGAGCTTCGAGAAAATGGTCAGAATTTTCAGCTTAACTTGGAGTTTGCACTCTGATGTCAACTAGCCAAGTTTGCGTTATTATTGAATCAGTCGCTAATATAGGGACAATAAAGATGAAACGGATGTGAAGAAACACGCGGTGAACTCTGGCCGTACTTCTGTCGTCTCCGCGAAAACGGCGTCCCGTCACACCGTCTAACAAAACCATTAAACGAGCAGCATTAAGGGCGAACGGGATGCAATTAGCCAAGAAATTACTCTGATCTGGCTGACATTTGAGCAAAAGCGTAGCACAGAATACGGCACGGCCGCTTGATTGACAGCCTAATCCACGTCTGATGGGTGCCGGCCGGCGTCGCGCGCGCGGAGCGGGTCGCCGGCAGATAACGAATACAGCTGCACAATCCTGATATGTCCGCCGTGACTCGTCACAGGGCGAATTCGACACCGTGATGAAAGTATCGACCATTAATGACAGGATCATCTCCCTGCCTGAAATAAACGCTCTAATCCCTTTTGCCAGGTCCATGAATTCCTAATATGAGTTATATAAACGGAGGTAATAAATCTGTGTTAGCTCAGTTGTGTTTGTAAAATCGTCATCTTCTCTCCCGTTGGAGACGGCAGCAGGACGTTCTCTTAAGCTGAGCGTCCTCTGATTTATTGCTCGGGATAGATTAACTTTTACAGCAATAAGAATTGCAAATGAAGGTGCTGGACCCGCTCAGAGTCTCCGGCGTTGAGCAAACAGCGGCTCGTATTTAAAGAGCGGCAGAGATAGGAACGCCTCGGTCTCCTCCGGCTGGAGTTCACGCTCCTCCGCGATGATGAAGCGCCCGCAGATTTCACCTGGACCTCACAGTCACGTAGATACACCATCAGATACACCATCAGACGCCGCGGTGCGTTACAGTCAGCAGGAGCTGCACAGACCCTACAGAACACAGGACGAGAGTCCGCAGAAAGGGATTTCTCAGACAAAATCATTGGGTTACACTAGATAAAGAAAGTTCATCAAGGCAGATGTTATGTTGGCTTGAGAAAGCCTAGCTGGAAAGTTTGAAGCAGTTTGAAAATCTTGAAGTTTGAAGTAGTTTAAAGTAGCATTAAGAATTCAAAGATCAAAGTTCAGACCCGCAGGATAGACTGTGGTTGCTAGGAGGTTACTAGGCAGTTCCTAGGCTGTTCTGTGTTGCTGGGCACTGCTATGAAGTTGCTAAACAGATGCTGAGGTGTAAATGGTTGCTGGAATGCTGTGAGTGGTTCTTGCTATGTGGTTGCAAGGCAAGGTTGTACAACGGCGTACCTCACTGATTAACCACCATAGTACGATGCATTGTTGTGGAAATGAACTAGCTAGTCACGACTGTTTCCCGAACACAGTCACATCTCCATTGTTTAAACCACATTAGTTCAACAAAACAGGGCCGTTGTTAATGACGTGGTGGAGTAAAAACTTCTGCTGTTTAACTGATTTGAGATCCCTAAGATGCTGCGATATTGAACGTCGCACCTGATGACTAATGTACTATTTTTTGTTCCCTAAACACATAGATTATCAATAGATTACATTTTTAGATTATCAATAGATTATCAACCATGCAAGTTTGCGAATGTTCGTTTGAGCTATGGTTGCGGGAACCACCAAATCCTTGAACTGTGCTGGAAACTGCAGGGTGTTTTGGGTGGTTGCTAGGAGGTTGCTATGGGATTTCTAAGGTTTCCTTGGTTGTTAGGGTGTTGCTAGCCAATGTTTTATTGATATCATATACACATTCTGTAGGTAACTATGAAGTTTACTCTGCTCTTCTCCCAGCTCACCAGAGACTTACTTTAATGTCTTTCATGGGGAGAGGATGAATTCAGCACAAACTTACATGTCATTATAAAATGTTTAAACTTCCAAATTCATTTACTTGCACATATTTCAGAATCGGAATATCAGATATTTCATAACACAGTGAGCACGTTTGTGAATATTAATAATAAAAAAGGAAAAACAATATAAAAGTGATACACATCATACAGCGCTGTTGTGGCTGCGTTGTGTCACGTGACAACCATGACACGTCGCCATGGAAACAAAAAGGTGATACTTTCTAAAATAATGGTCGCCTAAAAAAACTCACTCTGGGGGCTCAGCTACAATATTTTAAGCTCATGTGTGAAAGGGTTAAGTAACTTCAGGACACAACATTATGTGATTGTGATTCAAATTAAGTCATTAACATTAACAAATGTTGTGAAATGCTGTAAAAATATGTTGCTTGTTGTTAGTTTATAATAATTATAATGTTAAAAAATGTCACCTTATTGTTTTTTCTTTGTTATTTTTTTTTTTATTATTGTATTATCTTTAAGTGTTGCCAATAATTTTATTAGACCAAGTGACTTTGGGTCACACTTTATCTTAGGTAATTACACTATTATAAATGTGTATCTCACACAGTAATACCAGTAAATTGCGGTAAAATTACAGGAACGACTTTACTGGTAAATTGTGTGATGTCATTAAACAGAAATGACTTCTTAATGGAGTGCTCTCGTTCTGTGTTCGCACAGAGCAGATTACTGGTAATTTACTGGTAATGTTACAAATTCTCATACCGGTAAATTGCTGGAATGAATTTACCAGTATTCTTGAAAAGGTCCTGTTCACACATGATCTCTTAATGGTAGTTTACCAGTAAAGGTGCTTATGTTCGACCCCACTACACTGTAAGAATGACTGTGAATTTAACGGTAAAAGGCTGTAAAAAAGGCTACAGTAAAAAACTGTTAAATGGTTAGCAGTAAGTTCCCCTACTATATACGGCGAAAAACTGTATTGGACAGTGCATGTAATTTTACAGCAGTATACCCTTTTCGGAAGTGAAAAAGAACGTAAAATTCACAGTGAATAACTGTAAATTGACATTTCCAGAATTCCCTGTGTTACATTTCAAATTTGATGTTTTTTTGTTGAAATAATTATTTTTCTTCTTGGTTTTTTCTTATTAGGTTTGTACATTAGGGTTGTATGTTACATCTAATGTTGTTACATTAATGTTTATTGCATTATTTCAGTTTGATGTGTGTTACCATGATGGTGTTTAGTGTTTAGTGTTTGTGTGAATGACACTGTGCACCTTCTATATATGTTAGTATTTAAAAGCTGCTCGTGATGGGCTTTGGTTTGTCATGTGGCTTTTTCATCACCACCTGCTTTTGGTGGTTATCAGTGTATTACGAAGGTACAAAACAGATTTCAGTACTTCCATAGGTTGGTACATTAACATTATATTGGTTAATGAAATTACGGTATTTACCTGTAAAATTGAAGTTAAAAACGTAAAAACAAAAACGTTGATACCATATGTTTTATGGTAAAATTTTGGCAAACACAGCTGCTGTTTTTTACCGGAAATTTTACAGAATTTTTTTACGGTGTATTATAACACTATCATAGTAACAAACTGTACCGCTTTGAAAATTGGTTACACTTTATTTTAATTTTATTTTATTTGAACTTACTATGCACTGTAAAAAAAAATAACAAATAGTTGAGAAAACTTGAAAAAGTAAGGCAACTTGATAAGACTTTTAAGTTCTCTCAACAATAGTTTTTCTCAGTAAAGATATTTGTTTAGCCAACATAAATTAGTTTTTTCATGCAATGCCGATTGTCTTATTTTGCTAATATAAAAAGTCTTGTCACAGCAACTGAAACAACAATTACTGTTGTTTTTTTCTGTGTCAGTTATTTATTTTGTTATGTATCAATTTTTTGTTTATTTACAAATGACAAACAGTGAATTGTTATAGAAACCTTAATGGATAACTTAGTCATTTATATGTAGACAACAATGTCTTTGTTTATAAAACATCTCACAAGACTAAGATATCCAGCAAACAGATATAAGCGGTTGAAGATACTCTAGGCCTCAAAACTAGACACACAAACCTCAAGAACGGTTGCAATCAACAAATGTTAAAAAGATGAGCTCTTTACGTGCAACAAAACAACAACAAAAAGTTTAAATGAAGTCAGCAAACAGCAAAACAATAATCCTGTAACAGTAACTGCATGATTTATTCATGCTGCAATGCATGCTGGGAACTCACAAATCTGTAACATTTCAACAATATGAAATTCTTTGTTCAGACAACCGTGTTTGACTAGTTGGGTCAACATTTGGGGCAGTTTTGTTGGTCTGACAAGGGTTTTTATGTCATTTCAAGAAAAGAGCATTTTTTAGTATCTGAGACTCAAAATGTTTGGACAATATGTATTTGCAATTTTTACAGTGTGTGGTTAGGCTTCAGTTATGCAGAATTTCCTGTTATCACTATAGTAAGTCCATGTCAAGACGTGTCAAATAAAGAGTCACTGAGTTAGAGTTTAATCTGACACACAGTCTTTGATCACATCAACAACAAAAGATATGGGATACCTGTTTCTCTTTACCTTTCAAGTCTGTCTGTTTATTGTGTTGTTATACATGACGATACGATTGGTGTTATTATTGTTCTTCCGTCGTTGCTTTATTCATCAGAACAGATGAATCTGAGACACACGACCCTTCTGCTGTAATGTTGTTCTGTGGTGAGGAGTACCGCCGACCGCTGTGGAGATCTGATCGTCCGGTCGCCACATGGAAACGTCCCACGCGGAGCAGAGCCTCGACACTCGCGGCGGGACGGGCGCCGCATGACGAGGATGCGTCCCGTAAGTCGACATGATTGTAGCTATTTCAGGGGGCGGAGGGCGATGATTACAGCGCCGGAGAGCACGAGTGAATGCTTTATGAATATTTCATGTAAATGTAAGCGCCACTTACTGGACACAAGGCCTGATTGATGGGAAAGTGCCTCTCAATGCCTCGACTCTGAAGGCTCTCAGACGCCCTCCTTCAGCTCCTGCTTCAAGCGGCCGCGCTAATAGCAGAATAAAGATGTATTTAGCAGGAGAGCTCTTCATTAATGCTCTTCGTTAAACAAAAGTAGCCGTATAGGATTTGTGTCAGTCAGCGATATGAAAAGAACCCATGAGAAACACGCTGAAAAGGAAAATGCAGCTTTTAGCCGCCGAGCGCTCTGCTATTTTCTGTTTGGCTGTCTTTTATAAAGCTGCACTTTATTTGGCCGTGAGCAGCGGGAGGCAGAGAAAGAAACGGCGCCAATCGCTCGGGCTTAAGAGGAAAAGCGCCGCCGTTAGTGCTTTCAGAGGTGAGCGGACAGACAGAAATCTGACCTCCGCAAACAGTTCGTCTTTATACGGCTCCGCTTAGACCAGATGCAGCTGCAGAGTTCAACATTTCTATGCTCTGTGCGTTGTGTGCTTTCTAAAAGATCTGAGAAAAATCTCCATTGTAAAGATGAAAAATAGCAGCACAGTTGATCTGCGCTCTTAACATTTAGCATGACTAAAAGCATTCATTACACGGCCCTTAATTAAACCAAGCACGTTCTTCTATTAACGGCGTTTCATTATCAGACCATTATCAATCTCTTCTCCTTAATGAATCTTACAGATGTGATGGGTGGGAGCGTGTGCTGTAAGGAACAGACGTACAGTAATCTCACCCACGAACGGCCCCTGGGGTCACAGGTCATCGTCAGCGTTAGTTTGAGCTCTTTGTGTCTCGTGAACGAGCGGCGACGGCAGCGTCTCCCCACAGTCGCATTTGATACAGATTCTGTTCTGTTGTCATGAATCTTCTGTCACAACATCCTGGCAGCTGAGACGCTGTGCTCTTTATCAGAGCAGTAAGTCCATTCAAACGAGTCTCAGTGCTTGACAAACGATATCTGACGTGATCTGCTGCCTTCATGGCTGATTTCTGCGTGCTGATGTGCATGGACCGAGAGCTTCTACTGTTACGTCAACGTAAAACAGAAATGAAAAACCAATGCTGTGAACACATTATAATGCAGAGCTCATGGCATTCAAACCCTAAACCTGCACATCTTAACAGCTTTAAGATTCTGAAAAATATGAACAAACAAAGAGGGAAATAGTATATCCCTGTCCACTGCTGCTGTCATTAAAGCAAAAGAGAGACATTATGGTGATAATATCATCAGAAATGAATGTTTAATCACAGATGAGGAGATGCTGCTGATCATCACAATATGACTAGTTATTAATGCACTGAAAAAAAAAAAATGTAGGATTTCATTTGAAGCAACTTTTGGTTATAAATTGCTGGTAAACTTTATAAATAATAACAAATAAATGACAAGTAACAATTAAATGTGAAATTTTGAAGTGGAATTTTCTTATAAACGCATACCACTGGAAAAAAATAAAATAAAATAAATAAATAATAATAATGTATATACTAAGATAATGTTAATATACCAACCCACTCAAGTACTAAAATCTGTTTTGTAACTTTAAATTAAGGTGAATTCGGGTAAAGTGGCCCATTTTTTGTAAAACGCGTTATTTAGATACCTTGATGTTTTTTCTTTACTTTTCTTTATCACTTTTGCTAACTTTAGGGTCCAGCTATAATATTACAATTTGAATACAGTTCATATAAAGTGTTATTTGCAAGATATATACAAATAAACATTTTGAGTCATGTACTTCAGACAAATTTGGGCCATCCCTTAGTTACAGCATTTTGCATCTTAATTAAAAACACGATTTATTAACGCATATGATCAGACAAACATATTTAACAAACCCAAAACAGATATGACTTACAGGTTATGAGTAAAATAAATCAAGTGTAAATCCACATCTCAATTCATGTGTGAAATTCCAAACAACAGAAAAAAACATGTTGTGCTGACATTAAATTTGATGAATCAGAATATTGATTAAAAAAAAAAAGAACTTTACAATATATTAAAGCTGTGACTGTAACACATGCACCAACAAATAGGCTAAAAAAATAATAAGAGGAACATTTAAAATGGTAACCCTATGTAAAAATGTTTTTTTTTTTTTTCTGTATATGCTCTCTAAACACTTTAAACTATTTTTAATTGTATCCATATTTTAAAGTTTTCTGTTCTACATCTATATTTTTCTCCTCTCATTCTTTCTTCACTCCACAGATTGATGCCTCGACTGCCTTTCTATTCTCTCTTTCCTTTCTTCTATCTCTGACTTGAATTCCTGACTGCAGTCCTCATTTCTGTTTTCTAAATAGTTAATTATACACGTCAACCATAAAATAACCAGTGAATGTCAATTTATTTAATGAATTTGAGTATCATTACTAAAGGTTAAAGGCTGGCCCACTTTATCTAACACATTCAGCCAAAGTGGGCCAGCAATATTTAAACACCTTACAAGAAAACTAACATTTTTTTTTTTTTAAATAATGCAAATAATGCAATATCCATGCATTTAATAGCATAAGATTTAGCCTAATGTTCATATAGTACAGAAAATGATAGGAAAAAACTAAGAAACATAGTTCATTCAGTAAAAAGTCATCAAATGTGAGTTGACACATTCTAGGATGTGAGGATTCTAGGAATGTCAATATATTTATTTTTATCTAATTTTTTTACTGTAAATTATACAATGATTTCTACTATTCCACCATAAAGATCTGTACAAAAAAATCCTTGTTTTACAGTGTATGTAATTATTCTACCATATAATCCTGATGAAACATGTTTGAATGAGAAAAAAAAGTGCTTTTATGGATTGATCAGCACATATCTGCACTGTATTTCTGTAAAATATCTGCACATCTCAGGGGTTTTCATTGTAGTTTGTAGTGCTATAGAAATGAATGGAAATCAGCTGAAGTGTCTGCATGTATTCATGGCTTCACGTGTTAATGACTTTTTTCAACTGAGACTCTCGTGTGATTTCACATATTACTCACCATGTTCAGCTGTGTGTTGGTGTTCATATGAGTGAGACGGGCTCAGCTGTAAAATAAGCTCCGTCTCTGATGCTCCATGAAACACTGATCTGATCCCAAAACTGTCTGTCTGTCAGTCCATCTGTGTGTGTGTGTGTGTGTGTGTCTCTCTGTCTGTCCATCTGTGTGTGTGTCTGTCTGTCTGTGTGTCTCAGGAACAGGAATCAGCGCCTTTGCTCCAGCGGCATGTGAAGGCGAAGCGCGAGGCGTATCTCTCTCGTCGCCGCTAGTTACGACTCCCGTGTAAATGCACACATTTTAACAGGCCCAGAAAGAACGGCGCGTCCGCTCAGAAGCAAATGCGAGCGTTAGCGTGCCGCTGTGACCCGGAGGGCAATTATTCCTCTGTGTGTCTAATGGAGGCCGGACACTGATGGCGCAGAGGAGGGGACGCCTGCCAATCACAACACGGACAAATGGCACTAAGAGCGGCCCATTTGCACGCGGCCCTGGATGAAGCTTGTCATGGTGTCATTTCCTTTTCAATGAGGACGGCGGTCTGGGGCGGCAGGCCTGTGTTTTTCTCGCGACGTCTCTCTCTCTCTACTTTTAGCCGCGCCGTTCCCTTCATTTCTCCCTCAAAGCGAAATAAACGGCAGCCCCCGTGAAGTCGAGCGGAAAAGTGCCGCTGATGGAGGGAAATGCAAATTGCTGCACTTAAAACAGGCCGGCGCTGGAGTTTGACGGGGAGCGTTTCCCGCGAAGCCTCCCGATTATATTTCCGACGGTGTTTTGGAGGAACGCGCGGTGATTTACATCAGACGTCACGCGTGTGTCAGGATCGGCAGGCCGTGGAACGCGTGTCGTTTTAAGACGGTTTGATGAGGTTCTTCTTACCTGCGGTACGAATTAATGACTGAACACGTCCTCTACCAGAAACACAAATACAGTCGATCGCGCACCACTTCTGACAGATTTATCGAGCAATTAATGCTACGGCAAAGTGCGAACGCGTCCCAGACGAACACCTTCGGTCTGTTGTTCTGCTAAATGACATGCTAATGAAAGCTTTCAAATAATCTGCGTGTTTCCAGCCACTGACTTCAGTCAAGAAGACAAAGACGTGCCGCAAACTCCTCAGCCTTCACTCACGCTTTCAGTTAACGGCTGATTTCATGATTATTGAGCTCATGCAATTAAATACACACACCTGAGACTGCGGCATTGTTTTCTGGTTTGCTAAAACTGAATTTGCCGAACGAAGCTCCTCAAACAGTGACACGTTTCTCAAAACTATGAATGCTTTTTCAGCTGTTTTCACACGCAGTCACACAAATGTTTTCTTTTTACACCAGTGCAGCTTCCTTAAAATTCAGCACAAGCTCTTAGTCCTGTCAAGAGTTTGGTCACTGCGTATTTTTGAGATTGCGTTTATTGATTCGAAATTTTGGTCACACTTTTTATTAGTGTCCTTAACTGCTATGTACTTAAGGCCCCAAAAAATGAATTGTTGGGTGCAATTTATTTAGCGTCTTTAGCAACTACTGAGGTGGGATATGGCTAAGTTTAGGACAGGTTGGGTAGGTTAAGGGGTAGAGGTATTTAATTTGTGGTAAATTAGGGTTAAGGTGATGTATGTAACTACATGCAGGTATTTTTAAATTGGGTCTGGGAATTTATTTATTTATAAAAAAGAGTTATTGCTAAAAGCAAAGTAAGCAAACAAAACAAAATGATTGTCAATTTACTTTCACACCTAGTGTTTTTGTGTGTGTAATCTAAATCTCTAAATCTCTCTCATCTCTCTCAGGTCCAAACCTGTAGGCTATTATTTGTTTAAAGGGACGATTATTAATTAATAAGATCTTTAACCCTTTAACTGTCACCATCCACCCTGTGGGACGTCTAAGTTTACTTCACCATATTACAAATAAATCCTAATCTAATCATGACAAACTGTACATCGTTGGAAAGGTCTAAGACTCCTAAATAGATATTTTACCATATTTGTGTGTTACAAATTATTTAGGAAAAGTAATAGATTAATATATGTCAAGAGCGCAACTTAAAAAATCTACATCATAACATGAGTTCTGATCTTTGTCACAAAATACTTTCTTCGTTGCCTTTTTCCCTTTCATGCTTTAGAAATCATAAGAAATTATATATCAGTTCAAAACTTAAAATCTCAAAATTCATCCTTTGAAAGGCATTTTAAAATCAGACATTGCATTACCACAGAAAATGTACATCAATATCATATTACAAAACGTTTTCATTCATGAATTATAATAATTTAAGTCTGGATAGTGCATTTTTATGTCTGTGTTAAAAAATGGGAGTGACAATTAAAGGGTTAACTGTGGTCTGGCAATATAGAGCCTGGTTCATATGGACTGACTTGCTAACACGGTTATGGTGTTTCTCCTTTTGTGTTTCATATACAGATTGAGGCTCTGGGATGAGTCTGATCTGGGAAATGGTTGATATTTGTGGCGGGGTGATCGGATGTTCACGGCAGCAGTTCAGTCCCGGGCTTTTATGCTGGCAGGTTTGCGAGGATAACGCTCAGGCCTCGTGACGCCTCAGTCTGCTAATGCATGTGTCACGCCGTGTCCAGCGCTCGGCGATTAGCATAACGGCCTCGCCGAACGGCCCTCGACCCGTGCCGAATGAAGCTTCCTCTTTCTGCTCCCACACGTCCAGCCTCTTCAACTTCACCTTCCACCGCGCTTTTAAATCTGAGCTGACAGCGCATTTTACTGAAAACTGTCAGCCGTTTGTTTGCCTCCTAATTCACCGGTCACTTTCAATTAGTTTTTATCCCATCCAAAACAATGCAGCATTTAAAGTTCCTCCAGACCGTCCATCTGACCTCGTGAACCCGCAGCTCTTTGTGTTCGTCAGAGAGCGAGGGGTTAAAAAATTCAAGAGGGGTTTTGATAGCAACATTTATTTAACCCTTGTGCTGAAAATCCTTCACCTGATGTGGTGTTCCTGGTCAAAAATGACCTGTCTTTTAAAAATTGCTTGTAAACCTCTCGTTATGCTGTATTATTGCCCAATATCGGATTCAATCTTTTTGTCAACTTGTTTTTTTCAATTAGCACAGATTTTTGATTTATTTTTGGAGCCGACTGATCTTGGGCCTCATTGATCTGAGTTTATGAACCTCAGTTTTGAGTGGAAAAAGCATTATTAGCGGATAATTTTGGCAATGTTCTCTCAAAAACAGAGGAGCATAAGAAACAAATACAAAATCTGTGCTAACTGAAAGAAAACAAATCTTAGATTTGGTAACAACATAGCATACTGAGAGCATACACCAGCGATTTTAGTAGACTGAATGTTTTAGATTATAAAAATCACAAAGTGCAAAAATGATCAAGAAATTGTTATACCATGTGTGAGTCACTAAGTGTTTTTCCAGTGTACTAACGTTAACCAGCATTTTTGGGAAAAAGAGAAATCATCTTGAAAATAGGAGGGTTAATTTGTCTCTGATAGTTTGATGTGCAGCCAGACTTTGCTTCTCTTTAATCAGGGGTCGTGCATTGTGTTCCTGTGTTGAAAACTCTTTTTCCTCTCTTCCTGGATTACAGGCTGCCGCCGAAACCCTCCAACGCTGTAATCCGGCCGGAAGTGACGATCCGACTAGTTATCGGCACGAAAACAGAGGAGCAGAAATTCTTTTAGCACCGGCAAATGCAGTGTAAGCGGCTTACAGCGTCATCATTTGTTTGGCTTGTTGTTTAGGTTAGTGTTTGTTATGCGGATATTTAATCCAAGAGAAGTAAACTTATTTGGACGCTTAACGGATTAATAAAGCGCTTCTGCGCAGGCACGGTGATAACGTGCGTTCCGCTTTTCCGTCTGTTTCAGTGACAGTTCTGGCCTGTTTATGTCACTGAATGCGGCTCATATCAGCACAGGCTGCAATCAGAGGCCGCGCGGTTGTCGGAGGTGAGGCTCGCGGTGTTTTGCCGTTCTTCACAATGAGCTTTGTTTCTGCGCGCGGCTGATACGGGCGAGTAGGAAGCGCGCGCTCGGCCCAGACTACACAGCGCTATCGCATCCAGCTCTTATCGGCGCTAATTCCTTTAAGGTTCCATAACAGCAATTAGCATTTTCCTCCTCTTGTGTGAAATTCACAAAGAAACCGAAGGGCGGGAAGGAGATGGCGAGGAGAGCGATCGCCGTTCTAAATGCCGCTTCATGTTATTTTGATGACGGTGTATCGTCTCAATCAAAGCCTGTTGTGTCTCATCTGAGAGCACCACATGATGCTAATGGGTTAATTCTGTAAACTGCTTTTCCTCGCAGTGTGTTTGAGGAGAGAAAGGCGAGCGTCCGGGCCAAAGAAAATAACACGAGCTGCTGCGCTGCTTCTTAACGGACTCTTGATCAGTGAGAAATGCTCCTCAGACTGTGTAGAGTCCATCACACTGAAACACCAGCGAAACAACATGAGGAGGAGGAGGTGTGGGCAGAAAAAATAATTTATTTTTCTTTCAGAAACAAAAACAACAACAAAAATCCTGTTTATTTTCTCCATTCTCCAAAGTGGTTTGTGCCAATTAAAAACATTTTAGCAATGTTCCGTTCAGCGGGTGACGTATGGTTTCTACAGCAGCATATATCATCACTCCATGCATGGAGTGATTAATAATGATAATAAATGCATTGCTAAAGTGCTGGAGAAGAACTACACTACCCATAATCCTGAGTTGAGCTCCACCAATCACACACCAGTCAACCAGCAGAAGAGTTTAGCAGCGGCCGAACACTCCCATGAAGCCTGCCAGTTTCTGATACAGTCTCCGTACACTTCAGAAATATAGCTTTAATGTGTGTAGTTAAAGACTTCAAGTCAGTAGTTTTGTATTGTACTGTCATTTCAGACACAGTGCATCATGGGATGAGTAGTTCAATCATATTCATTAAAGAAGTCAGATCACAGAAATTAATTGCGCTTCACAGCTGGTTTGTTTGGTCTTTACTTCTGAAAATTCCTATGGAGAAAATAAAGGCAGAGGGTCATTCCACCAAATCGGCGCCTTTTGCGTCCCTAAGAAATGATCAAACGCAGATGTAGTAGAACAACAAAATAAATGTGCAATTTAAAAACATAACAATACTATGTATGCTTTCGTCAATGTTACATAAAAAAAGTCAATTAAATATTATTTTAAATGATTTGAATAGCATTCATGCTGGTAAGGGTAAGGTTTTTGGCCTGTCCTTCACTATGAGTTTTAATTTGCTAAATTAAGGCAAAATGGTATAAAAATCAAATTTGCATATTGTTCTAAATATAGTCTCACTGTCATTTTATTGGTGTCCCCTGATTTCATGTCAGCCCTGTGACCTTCATCAAAAAACCCTTGTAAAATAATGTACATTCAAGTGCCATCACTTCTGGGAGGCTACATCATCTCTCAACCAGGATTCTGACACTTAAAACACAAGCATGTTTCTCTCACTCCTCTATAATGCTCTATTTTTGATGATTTATGAGGCTTGACTGAGGGGGGCATCATGCAATGCCAATCCTGTTACCATTCTTAAAATGTAAATTTAAACAAATATTTCTTAGATTTAATATAATCAATGTCTACAAGTAAAATCCTTTCGAGGTGTACAATATGTACTTTTGTGAACTTGACTATTAGCTAGCAAATCTGAAATCGTCAAACCTGTTACTGTCAACCCGTTACTTTTTAAAGAAACTGATTTTGACGTGGGTAACAGGGATGACATTGATTAGGATTGACTCTGTTTTTAGAGATTGTCTGTGTAAAATTCAAACATTTTAAAGGTCACCCTCAGTATATTATTGCGCTAATGCCTATATCATTTAGTGGCATTTGAGTAGTATCTAGTATCTGGTATCTGGTAACGCTTGTGTCGGTAACAGGGTTGACAAAAATACCAAAAACATGAGGTCATAAAACAATAAATTACATAGCCTAAGATGGCACAATACAATTTCACAGATTTCATGCAATGACCCAGAAGTGGTTGTGGTGGAAGTGGGTGTTCACTGCTGCGTCTGCTATCACCACTGACACTCCTTTCATTGTTTTTCGAATCAACAGCTCATGCGATGAGCTAAAATAAGGCACTTATATTTCCTCTCAGTTAAAGTTAACTTTCCTCCATGTTTAGAAACTAAAGACCAAACAAACTTCTTCATTGTCTTGTCATTGTTCAGGCTATGCAAAACTTTATGACACAGCAGATGTTAAACTAAAGCCAATATCCTGAAAAGTCTTACTGTTCAGTTAAAATTAGCAGCAAATGATTTTATAAGGGTTTGACATTTGTCTCATTTTTAGACTAATAATCAAGACTCATGAACTGTGTTCACAAATTCATCCACAGTAGTGGTTATTTTAAGATGTATTACCGTAGCTCAAAAATCACCCAAAAATGAACATGCTGGCATGATTGTGTGTGTGTTCAGGTATTCCCTGCATTATGGGGACTAAATGTCCCCACAAAATGGCAATATTCAAAATCCTTTTGACCATTTTTTAGTCCCCATGAGGAAACGAGCTTATAAAAACCAACAGAATGAAGTGTTTTTAGAATCTAAAATGCCTGTATTTTGAGTGAGGGCTAGGTTTAGGTGTAGGGTTAGGGTAGGGGGATACAAAATACAGTTTGTACAGTTGAAAAACCATTACACCTATGGAACGAACCCATAATGATAGGAATACCAATGTGTGTGTGTGTGTGTGCGCGTCTGATCGCCGTAAGGTGAGAGCACAGTGACATTGTGACAGTTGCGAGGACTGAGCGTCCCCCATTGGGCCCCGGGGCATTTTAATTGGCCCACTTCCGAACTGTAATTTTTTCAAATTGCTTTGAGACGCTGGGCTCTCTTAAAGAAATCAATGCAGATGTAATAATATCTGTAATTGTCTGCCACGCTCCAGGGACACCATAAAAGCCTGGGATCAATGCAGGGAAGCACTGAGGGTTAATTCTGTCTTTTTTCCTCTGTAATGACAGCGACAAGAGGGTCGAGGTGCAACTTTTTACAATTTCTATTGTCTTGGAGCTGCTTAATTAAGCTGAATGCAGTTAGTTGAGTCCTCATGACTGGAGAGCCCTCGATTCATGACGTATCGGGACATAAAGCTTTCCCTCGCTGCTCACGAGTCTCTCACGGGTGAACGCATGAAGCTCGTGGCCTCTGGAGCTCCTAATGACCAATCAAACGCTCGGACCCAGCAGGAATGGAGTGTGACTGTCGGGATGTCGCCCTCACTTAGAAAGCATGTGAAGACGGGCGGCTCTGCCTGCAGGTGCCTGCACTGACCTCTGCAGGGCGGCGTCCTGAGCTCCCTGGAGATGTGTTAGGAGTCGGGGGTAAAAGTTCACAGGTATTACCCTCTCAGGGTCAACATGGCCTTTGACTAATTACCTCATTAAACCTTGTGCCAATATTCTCTGGCCGAGTGCCGTGACTCTGGTCTGTTGTGTGGAACCTCCGAGCGACCCGCGAGTAAAGTGCCCAAGTGTGTGAGGATTGAGCTTGACTTTGACTTGAGGTCGAGGACACCTCGAGAGTTACAGACACACACAGTACCAGATAATTGTGCATCTGCCTTCTTCTGGATACAGTAACTAGGACACATATCTTTCTTAAAAAAATAAAGGCTCTTTATTAGCATTGATGGTTCCATGAAGAACCTTTGAACATCATTCTGCACAAAAGGCTCTTTATAATGGGAAAAAGGTTCATATTCTTCACATTAAGAAATAAATGATTCTTTTAAAGAAGTCCACTTCCAGAACAAAAATTGACAGATAGTGTTCTCACCCCCTTGTCATCCACGATGTTCATGTCTTTCTTTTTTCAGTTGTAAAGACATTATGTTTTTTGAGGAAAACATATCAGCATTTTTCTCCATATAACGGACTGATATGGTGCCCTGAGTTTGAACTTCCAAAATGTAGTTTAAATGCAGCTTCAAACGATCCCAAATGCGGAAGAAGGGTCTTATCTAGCGAAACGATCGCTTATTTTCATTAAAGTAATACAATTTAAATACTTTTTAATGTCAAAAGCTCGTCTTGTCTTGCTCTCCCAGTTTTTTTCATCACAGTTAGGGTATGTCGAAAAACTCCCATCTCATGTTCTCCCTCAACTTCAAAATCGTCCTATATCACTGTTTTACCATTTTTGTTAAGGATGTTTGATCTTCTTTGCATGTTCACTTTGCAAAGACTGTGTCGGTGCTTCTGCAGCAACTGACTAGTTTACCTGCTCATATAATGCGTGGATATTTAAAGGATAAAGTAAGAAGGCAGAAAATTAAGGTGGTGGAGGGATGCAGGCAGCTGTTTGATTGACAGGATTAGATGAACAAGCTCCTCCCAAATCCTTGTATTTTGTCAGGGTTTCTCAACTCTGGCCCTAGAGGTCCTGAAGAGTTCAGCTCCGATCAAACACTCCTGAACCAGTAAATCCAGGTCTTTCAGATTACTAGAATGTTACAGGCAGGTGAGTTAAGATCAAGTTGGATATTCGTGCAGAGCAAACACTTTCAGATTAAGACTGAGATGTTTTCAGCGTTTGGGTCGTTCGAGGCTCCTCACCTCCCCTCTGAGACCAGCATATGTTTTTTTTTTGCATGTGCTTTTCCACAGCGTCTTTTTATGCCTTAATATCAATTATCAGCGTGATGAATATTCTCTCATCATGGCTTCAGTTCATTAATGTTGTTTACAGTCATTGTTTGAGAGTCAACGCTTTTCTATTTCCATGCCAACAATCAATCTCCTTCCTCTTTTGCTCTGAAATTAATTAATGTTTATATTTGAGAGCGTTAATATTGTCTGGTGTTTCCGAGACATTGTAATTCCTCCATGAAAAATTCTCCAATTACCATAAAACGTATGAATGATAATTATGGAACAATGTAATGTCAATGGTTCCCTGATTAATCCCTGAGAACACAGCCAAATGGTGTATGCAGTCGCTTACTAATTGATAAGCAATTTCATTTATTCTTAATTACTGGGAGGCCCATTTTCTGGCAGTCACGATTATATGTCCAAGCGCACTTATCCGTTCGGGCCTGATGCACGTACTGTATTAAGCCATCTTCCTCTTCCTCCCGCCGCACTTTTGAAGGCGTTCAGCCCCCATTACTCAAACACGGCGTCGCAAAGTTTCCTCCGCGCGAACACAGCGTGAATGCGGCGGCGACGACGAGGAAAACCGACATCATTATCTGGGGCAGAGGACGCGGCCGCTCGTCGCTCCTTCCGAAGGTCCCGTCGCGCAGGTGCGAGGCCGAGAGCGGATCAGGCTCGTCGTTTCGCCGTGTCAAAACAGGCCGATCGGCCTCAGCGCTTCTCAGAGCGTTTGTGTGCCGATTATCCCGGGCCTGAATTCTTCATTTGGTCACACCGCTGCTCCTGAATGGTCACCTTTGAGAAGATTAACCCCTTCATTAAAAACGCCTGAGCGGGGTCACTCCGCTGCCTGCCTTTGATCTACCGGCTATGGAGAAATTATTAGCAATTTCTAAGCCCTGCCATGTGATTTGTTTTTGTAAATTTTTTTAGAAATGATTTCTAATCCTATTATGTGTCCCGGGGGTGAAGCTGCATTAAGTATACGAGGCTTTCGCGGTGTAGGGCACCGACACCGATAACAGACGGGACCCAGGGAATACGAGCGGACCCGAACCCGACGGCACCGGCAGGTAAATCGGCGGCTCCTCGGTGCGGGACGCTCGTGTGGGCAACCGCGGCTTTCTGACCGGGAGCCACGCATATCCAGGAGGAAAAAATAATTTGCAATTTCTACACCTCCAATCTCCTTTTCAGGGCCCAAGACTTCACAGAACAAAAGTCAGCGCCTCAGTCTAAATCTTGTCTGACAATGCGTAGCAGCCCGTGCTATTTTGGGCCCTTTGTGGTGCCAATCTCCCATCTCTCCTGTGACATTTTTCCAAAGAAAAAGTAGATTTCCTAGAGACTCTGCCCTTTGAAACTTCCACAGTGTGTTCTGGCACATTCAGGGTCCTTTCCCGCGAGTTCCTCAACACGCCACAAAACGAGGAATCGCATTTTTTTGCATAAGCGCATCGCGCTAAAATCAACGGAGAGGAGATTTGTGTCATTTTAATTTACATAAAAAGGGAAAGGGTATTTTTAACTTGAAATTTTCAGACAGAAGTGCTTCAGATTGTAATGTCTCCCTTTAACGTCGCTGGCGATATAATCGCGGCGGTTTTATACACCTCTAAAGCCTTTTGATAAAAATGTTTTGTGGGCGAGAGGGAATATTTTTTCACGTACTGTTTACTCAGTGATGAGCGCAAGACACGTCGGTTTCATTAGCACCTCGCGTGAATCTCGTCCGGTCTGACCGTGCGGTCGGTCTGTCAGAGACTGTGGCGTGCGCGCAACTTTCCTTTAGCAGTCGAGCGGCTCCTGGAGTTGGCAAAGACCGAACATCACATTAATTTGCCACAGAGGATTTGGATATCACGCCATGTCATTATTCAGCCAAATGAAAAGAGGGGGGAAAGTCGCTCTAAATAACACACTTCTAATTGGCTGTGTTTTGCGGTTAATTTCCATAAAAAGGCTGAGAGCAGCCCACCTCTCCTGGCAGGGTTTGGAGCTCTGGCTCTTTTCACCATTAATCAGGGAAACACTCGTTCAGCTCGAGCCTCGGAGGGCGGCGGGTCGCACTGTTAAATAGGAAGGGACTGACACTATATCTTCTCCAGAGCACTGTAATTGTATAGGTGTAAATTACTGTTAGAAATGCTCGGCCCGAAGACGGGCGAGTTCGCAGAATTGGTGCGCCTTCCAGAAGGCTCTCTGCGTGAGAGTTTTTGAAAAAGGAAAGCGAAGATGGAAAAACATTGGCGATTTACCATCTAATAAGGCTTCGACGTAGAACCGTGCTTTCTTTGAAATGCTTAATTAATCATACGTGTTTTTGTCACAAAGACTAATATAATTGTACAAAAACACATGGCGTCAGAAAGTGGAGCGGTTTCCACGCCGTTTTTCTGTAAGTGTCGTCGCATTCCTTTACGTCGTGCATTGTGTTTTTCAGGCTCTGGTCAGCAGCGCTTTAACAGCGCGGTGGGAAGCTGCTCTTTGTGATGCCGGCATTCAGAGGCGCTCGGACCGCTACTGTACCGGCGCTGCGGTGGAGCCCGTAATGCACCGTGCACGACCCTGCTGCTGTGATTTTCCGGCTGTCATTTAGTTCTGGCTGCTGAGGGCCACTGAATAAAGGTGGTCTTAACAGAACGGCCCCCTCCCTCCAGGCCCTGGGCATTACTGGATTAATTTGGTTTGTGAGGACTCAAGCTAGCGTTAGTATCCCAGCCTTATCGTCTTTTAAAGCCTCCTCCGAGAGCGTAAGATACTGATGTGATAGCTCCTGAATTATTTCATAGGCTGGGTTTTAACATCACGCATAATGACATTCAATCTTTCCGTTTCCCAAGAACAATTTCAACAAGAAGCTTACAGTAAGAGGGCATTAAAATGAGCACTTATATTCCAGTCTGGTCATCAAGCTTCAGCATGGGGGGGGGCAAATAATCTCATTTCATTTTCAACAAATGTAGTGTTGACTGTGTTCATCAAGCTCAGCCAAAATTATGTTGAACCCCGCTCACGGAAAGTGCCGGATCTCTCCGCTCAACCCAACAGACACCAGAGAAAACTTTATCATTGCCTCACAAAAGCGGTTTGAAGGGTCTACATGATGATTATTTGTTTAGTAAAGAGGCCATCTTGGACTGTTCTCCCACCGGTCCACTTTAGAGCTTCATAGACGGAGAGCAGAAAGATGGAGCTGCCAAGTGAAGCTTTATGAGGACAATTTAACATAATGGTCAAATAAATACTGGTGTTAAAAACACGACATTCCAGCCATTACCATATATCTGACTGACGTCTTCACTGCGTTCCACTGATTTCACTATGTTTGTCTAAAATGGCTGTAAAAATTGCAGCGATACAGAGCACAAGCCTCACGTCCAGCATCCTCCATGAACTGATGCCATTAATATAATGCTGGGGTTTTCATTAAACATGCTGAGTCTTTTTGAGACCATGCCGTAGATGAATGATCAAGAGCGGCACTTGCAAAAGTAAAATTAAACATGGACCAGGCTTTGTGGTTCATTTCCATAAGTTAGAATTTTTTGGTCATGCAACTGCAGCTCCATCTCGTTCTTGGAAAAAAGAAGTCGAAGGAAAGCTATGTTTCAGTAACACATTTAAAATCTGACAACAATGGTTATCGCATAGGGCTTTTTGTTTAACTCTTTCTCTTTCTTAGCAGGAAGTTTCTCTCTTCTCATTGGCTGCTGTGTGGATCAGGTGTGTTGGTCGAGTAACACTCACTTGCACAGTTCAGAGTAACACGCCTTGTGTTCCTAACGGTTCGAGCGGCCAGAGCTGCGGGTCTAATGTGTTTCGTGAGGTCATCGGAACCTGAGACTGTTGAAGGCATCAGAGGTTCAGCCCGTTCCTCAAAGCAGCCGTAACTCCGCCTTCCTTTCCAGCGGCGGGAGCGCGCGCCTAATTTACGAGCGTGAGCGATGCCAACTCGCTCTCTGAGGAGCGCCAATTTTAACACCTCAAATGCTTTAATGCATCCCAGTTGACCTTAATTATAAAAGCACAGCGCTCACACACTCGGATACCTGCCGCAAGCTCCTCTGGAACGCGCTCAATGTTAATAGCTGCATCCTGTGAAGAAATCAATAAGACTAGAAAGGGAGAAATCACAGTATCTAGACACCCTCTGCCCTTCCTCGCCGTCCCCGGGGGAACGTGTTGTATCGCTCCACGTGCTCACGGCCGAGAGTCCGATCCAGACAGTCGACGGATCGGCAGACTTCCAGTAATCCTGCGGCAGCATCGTTCAGCAGCTAAGGACATCTGAGAATCGGCGCGCAGGGCCCGTTTTAAATTGACCCATAACGTTGAGTTATTGCTCGTAAGTCCCAGGCGTGGCATGGAACGTTCCGCCATCGCTGCGCTGATAAACTGCTCAGACAATAGATAACTTTTTATGTACCTCCTCATGCAGAGCACAAATATTATCACTAGTTCATGAATTAACTCTCGTCCACTCAGCTGCAGTTAAGAGCGGCCTTAATTAAAGATCAATACCGTCGTGCCGTATATTCGGCAGCGCTGATCACGGAGAATCCCAGGAGATCCGCCTTTCCACGTCTGTCCTTGTTGAAAGGCTGCTCTTCTTCTGTCTGGTATTCATGAATTATAGCACTGACTGTGTTTATCTGCACCTGTCGTTATGCCAGTAATGACATGCGTGCGTGCAACTACTTGAGTGCGTGTCCTGGCACATCAGCGGCGCGGGTCTGCCGAATCCGTACCTGGAGAGCGGGGTGGAGCCGCGATCAAAGCTCTGGCCGCTCTCCAGTAACACACCTGAGGCTTGTGTTTATGGAGCAGGAGGCAGCGGCCGCGGGCTGCTAAACTCCCTCAGATCTGTGTAATCTGCTCGGACTGTGTCTGACAGAACAGAGATGCACCTGCTGATTCTGAAAGCCTCACTCATCCCGCCGGTACAGGGTCCCTCGCACGCCTTCCCGCCGCTAAGCTGCTTTCCCAAAGCCAGACGCCTCATTTGCTTCGTCACCCTCAGCCGGGTTAATGAAGTCTGCTTATTGTCTTAGGTAAAGTTGCGGCCTCGCTGTCCTGTGTTAAGATTTACCCTCCAGAGACGCGAGAAGGAAAAGCAGACATTTTGTTGTGCAGTTCTTAGCTCTAGACACAGCGCTCTATATTCGTGCGTGCACTGCAGAAAATTGCTAACTTTTTGGTAACACTTTATTTTGATAGTCCACTTTAGACATTCTGCTGACTATAGATAACTTTGCAAGTACTTCAACTTATTCTACTAACCTTAACCCTAACCTAACAGCCTGCCAGTACTCGTAGTTGACATGTGGTTGCAAAGTTACTTATAGTCAGTAAAATGCCAAAATGAAGTGTAACCTTTTTTTCAATGGTAATACATCTCTCCATCACGTGATCTTGAGGTACGACTGTATCAAGCCGCTCTCGAGGGAGACGCTCTGTTTGTACAGATTTCGGGGGTGTTGATCCGATAGCCCACGCGACCCGCTCTTATCGACGCCGACTGGCTCCGGTTCAACCCGCCCAGGTCTCGGAGGACCCGTTGACCGACTCGCCCCCTCCTACCAGAGTAAGCCAGGTTAAACAGTTAAACGGCAGCAGCAAATCCCGCGCTGCCCTGTGGGAAATTTGTCTTTAATCCCAAACTTATAGGCACACAATCAAAGGCAAAAACCCCAAGCAACAAATCTGATCCCGCGACCCCCCCAAGACCGCACAATCCGCGGCCTCCTGGGAAAGCGGCGAGAGCGGCGGCGGACGAGGCCGAGATGGATAAATAGCTAAATGATGAGACAGTCGGGGGACGTGGGAGCGCTGTCTGGCTACGGCCGTTCACCTCCAATTTGGCAGCCGTGCAAAGAAAGGCAATTGTGCGGCGGGTCCCGCGCGGCAGCCGGCGCGCATCATTACAGGCTCAAGTGCGGCTTCGGGAATGATTAATGACGTGTCGGGCGTGAAAACAAAGCGTCGCGTCCACCTGCTCCGGCAGGACAGGTACGGAAAAGGGCACGAGCCGAATCGTGGAACAGTGAGCGACAGCGACATTACCTGCGACTGTACGCTCATTACCAGGAATAAACACTTTACTCTGAACACGGACTATCTGCATTTACCCGCTGCAGATACATATAAAGCACAAAAATAATGTAAAATACATGCACTCCCGTTCAGACGTCTGCTTGTGCTGTGAGCAGGTAATTGTCATGTGAGGTGCGAGAGAGTCGGGCCTGCAGCATGACTGATTTGGCTCTCTGCGCATCTGTGTTTGTTGCATGCAGGCTGCATTACTGTTGACATGTATGTGATGCTGTGTGAGGGGCTCTGGACTCTAATGAGGCGGTGCTGCACACGGCTGAAGCGCAGACAGACAGCACCACCCAGAGGACTCCTTGAGAATCACACACCCTCGTGTTCATTATATCCATCTGCCTGAAGAGCACTTGATGTATCTGATGTATTGTACTGCTTGCCTCACACATGCAATAAACTCATAGTGCTTCAAACTAAGCATGGTTTTTATTCAAATGTCCATGATTTTTAAAGGCACAAAGATGTTCAAAATTCTTAATGCAATATAAATAGATGGAGAAAACTGGGTAACACTTTACAATACGGGTGCACAAATATGCACTAAATAATGCTTAACTAATGCACAGGTAATCACGAGTTAATGTATAACTCATGAAGAACTAAAGCATATATTAATGATTACTACGTCAGCAAATAATGAACATTCTATATGATTCACAGATGAAGTAATAAATCATTAGATATTAGTTAAATGTGTCATAATGTATTAATTCCCTAATAACATATTATATTAACTAATAGTGTAGATTCACGTGTTAATTACCACAGTGGGTCGAAGCCATGCATTTCAACTTCCAGTTGTCTGCTTCAATTAATGATTTGCAAATGATTTGCAAATGTATCTTTATGTTATGACTTCACTTGTTGAGGCACAGAACTATTAACTAATTGTTAAATAATATGTCATTTTGGTTATGGATTTTGGATTAGTTAGTTAGTCGTGTGCCTCAACAAGTAAAGTCATAACATAATGATTCCCATGCAAATCATTAGCTAATATTTAATTAAAGCAGACAATTAGAAGTTGAAATGCACGGCTTCGACCCATTGTGGTAATTAACACATGAATTTACACTATTAGTTAATATAATAAGTTATTAGGGAATTAATACATTATGACACATTTAACTAATCACAATTTATTGATTACTTAATCTATAAATCATATAGAATCTTTATTTGTTGCTGATGCAGTAATTATTAATATTTGGTTTAGTTAAACATTAACTCATGATTATCTGTGCAATAGTTAAGCATGAATTAATGCATATTAGTTCCACCGTATTGTAAAGTGATACAGAAAACTGTTTTTTTTTTTTTGTTTGTTTCAGATTTTTGTAGTATTTTGAATAATTAATGGAAGGAAGAGGCTTGTTTTCTTTCCTCTATATATTAACTCACTTAAAATGAACGCCGGACCACTGAGTAACTATTATTATAGGATTACACTTCTAAACCTATCAGTAATATTTTAGTTTATTGTGTTTATTTTGTGATATGCTTATATGCATTTGAATAATTGCTGACTAGTGCTTTTGCACATTAAAATGTACTGTCATGTAATTCCTCAAACTGTGTCATGTGTGCAATACGACTGGAACAACTGGATTCGTTTTACATTGCACCTTTTTAACCTCCTTGTACATTTTTGGTAGTCTAATGATATTATTCTGATGTCAACTTAATTATATGTTGTATGTGTTATATTTTTTTCTACTTTCTGATCAAAGTTTTGTTGATATTCCAGTAAGGTTTCCGGTAAGAAACTCTGCAGATCTGAAGCTGCTCAATTTGATTTGGAAGGAATGCTGTGAGTCTGGGGCTGGATGAGCAGAGGTCAAAGGTCAGCCTCCGCATCTCTAACCTCACATCATGCTGTGAGAGCTTAGAAGATCTGCAATGAAACTCTCAAGACGATCCAGAACATTCAAAACACAAGAAGAGAAGAGCTTCAGTCTTCCTCAGATTGCTCAAGGGCTGAAGAACTGATGGATGCTGGGATTGTTGACTTTTCCTCTGTGTGTGTGTGTTTACTCAGTGATAGTTTGGGGACATCAAGGGACGCTCTCAGTTGGGAACATGATTCATAAAGGAAATCTCTGATGTTTTGTTGTCTTTTTTTTATGAATTTACGGATGCAAAATTCACTTTTACTTGTTGTTTGAACATGCGCTGAAGATGCAGTGGATTACGTTTGTTTTTGAAGGGAATGCGCCTGCCTAAATGCGTCTATGTTAGCGCGAATCATTCGTGATCCAGCTTTCTACAGAAGAAGTGAATATAAGGGTTTTTTATGCATCTTTGCCTTTCCTAATGTTGTGCTAGTTAGCAAGTTTCGCAGATAAATGCAGCTAAAGTAAAAATGAGTCTCATGAGAACGGCTCGTCACCCCACAGAAGAGAGGGGCGGGGTGAGGAGAGCTCATTAGCATTTAAAGCAATATGCAACAAAATGGGTTGCTTTGAAAAGAGCTGATTTTGACAAGGTAAAAAGGGTGTTTTTACACTACCATTGAGAAATTTTAGCCAAAGCATGTAGACATAGACTTTTCATTTAGACCCTAAAGAATTATATCAACTTACTGTGCAGCATTATACCCACCATATTTCAATGAAAGAGCAATGTGGCCATAACTTGAATGTGTGAGACTTCCAGTCTCATTCACTTCCAGTTGTTTTAGCTGTACAAAAACAGTCCGTCATGCTGTTTGATATTGTAAACTAATTGTTTTTATCACATTTAAATTTCTTAACAAAATCATAAATGCATTAGTTTGTGCCAAAGTAGTTGTACCTTTTACTTCACCATGTTTTTCAACGAAACATCACATCTAATTTGTTTGATAATTTTTTTAGTCTTCTTCTCTGGTCAGTCCTGACCTGAAGTTAAATCTGGCTGACGAGCGTCGGGCGTTTCATACCGCCGATCACAGCTCGTTGTGTTCTTCATGCTGGCTCCATAATGAGAAGATACGCAGGATCTCTGCACCTCCAGACAGCGGCGGGACTTCTAGAAACACGGGATCGCGGCTCTTTGAAGCGATTAGTCGCGGCAGCTTCCTTTGAGTGTAAGGACTGGAAAAATCAAACCCAAAATGACAAAGCCCAGAAGAATACCTGAAAGAGAACAATATGTGCTGCCACATGTATGTGTTGCTTTACACACCCCGGCTGTTTCATCCTCTTCCGATAGCGAGCGTGTCTTCCTGTGAAGCTGAGCGTCGCGTCTGGAGAATCTTTCAACGCGAAACTGGAGGGTAGAGGAACGCGCAGAGATCTCAGAAGAACAGCTCAGGGACAAACGCGAGCTGTACGCCGCGCCTCCCCTTGTAGTCCCGCGCTCAGACAAGTGTGCGTTTAGCGGCGCGCGTGCAGACGTTCGGGCCGGTGGGACGTGTGCGGGTATGTGTTTATCAGAAGAGAAGCTTTCCTCTGGCGCTCTTCCGGGTGAAGCTCGAGTTAACAAAGCCGTGGAGTTTCTGCAAAGGAAGCCGACGAACGGCGCTCCCTGAACTGTAGTTTTAATGAGGCTCCTGGGGTCAGCGCTCGCTTCATCGCGCTTCTGCGCCACACACTGGTTTAGTATTTCAAATAAAACCGGTTACATTTCAGTTTGTGCAAAAAGCCAGTCGTTCTTCATAACCAGTGCTTTAGTTGAGTGCGGTCGGCGACTGACTCGGTTAGTGCGTTGCATCTTGCAAGCAAGCGTAAGTTAGGGCTTCAAATCAAGATCTGGGCCCAGTTTGCAGAAACTGCTTAAACTAGTCTTAAAAGTTAGTCATCTAATTTTTTTTTTTTCTGACTGGTTACAACTGGTCTAATTTGAAAAGTAGGACTGATTACTATTTCAACTGCTAGTTGGTCAAACCAGTCCTTAAGGGATAGTTCACCCAATATTGAAAATTCAGTCATTAATCACTCACCCTCATGTCATTCCAAACCCGTAAGACCTTCGTTCGTCTTCAGAACACAAATTAAGACATTTGTGATGAAATCCGAGAGCTCTCTGACTCTGCACAGACAGCAATGCAGCTGACACGTCCAAGGTCCAGAAAGGTAGTAAATACATCATTAAAATAGTCCATGTGACATCAGCGGTTCAACCGTAATATCATGAATACTTTTTGTGTGTGCAAAGAAAACAAAAATACAGACTTCATTTAACAATTTCTTCTCTTCCGTGCGAGACAAGAGAACCACGACGCATTCACTGCAAATGTACAAGTTTACACGGTTATGGACTTTAAATTCCAAGGCTATCAAGACTGTGCTGTTGTATTTGTAGAGTTTGTGGTTACAAATAGGCAAAAACAAGAATTGCCGCAAATGCATGGTTATTGATAATGAAAGGATAATGAAATTGAGACTGTATGACTGTATCTGTGTTTAAATATTTAGGCATAGTATTTCATGGTATTTTAAACTCCATATCAATAATTTAATCAAGAATCAGGCTGAGTTTCTATTTTAGGATCATGTTTTTCTATGACTGCTATAAGAAAAAGCATGTTACTTTTCATTCTGTTTTTAATTACTGCGATATTTGACACAGCAGCGTTTGATGCTTACACATACATGACAGTTTACTATGGTGAAACTCTGTGGATATGTGTCGTGTGTCGCATGAGGACAGCGCCTGGTAAAGTCAAGTCTTTTATAAACTTTCTCATGTTTATGGATGCTGTGAATGTTTTATGCTTCCGTTCTCGTAAAGTCGAAAAAGAGATTTCCTGATAAAATAAAGTATAATAATATGTGTATATGGTTGGTTTTGCCCACGGTGCATTGTATTCATACAGCCAGCAGGTGGCACTGATGAAGGCTTTGTGAAATTGCATTGCTTTAATATTTTACACACTGGAACAAATATATTTGTTCATGCCCTCAGAACTGAGGGTTAAAAATGTAAACATCTCAAACACAAATATGAATATTCTATTTTATGTATTACTAAAATATGGTGGAGGTCAGATGGGGACTGTTGTATTTTATATAGGCCTGTAGTTTCATGATGATAGTATGTCCTAAAACCTGCATACCCACTCACAAATAATTACTTACCATCACAAAACGTACATGATCATTAGAGCCAAAGCCTTACTGCGCCTACGGTCCTGTTTAATGAAGGTGAAAAAGGTCACAAAACTACAGTATAACTATAGGTGCATAGTACAGGTGTGATTTGGGACAATGTGTCTGCATCTGACACTGTTTAGCCAATGACTTCACAGACACACACATAAAAGGCTCCTCACAAAACTGATTTCACACAGAGAGCTAAACAGGGAGAGCTTCGGTGATAACTAAGCCAAAATTTAATTACTAATTTCTTGCAAATGACATCAAAAGTGGAAAAGGTTGGCCAAAAACATACAACAATTTACACACAAACTGCCATGATATGCAGCAGAGGATGTGTTTATGATCACTCAGATTATTCATGTATCACAGCAGACAGGATGTGGCTCGGTCACTGGATTCAGACATGCCACTTCCTGCATCCCACTGTTCATACTATCCATCCTAAACAGTATGTGAGATTAGAATAAGTGTGTCCCAAAGCAGAGTATGCTTAAAAAAAAGTCCCCGGATGGTCTGCTATTTCAGGTAGTGTGGATCTGTGCACACTCTGATGACGAATATTGCCCACAATCCACTGTGCTTTGGAAAAGCATTCGGTTCAGAACTACAAATACGAATAAAAAGCATTAAAGAGACTACAAACATGGTGCGTGTGTGTGCGATGGATGGTTAAGTAGAGAGATTTGGAAAAAGGGGGTTGAGTAACCCATAACATTTAACCTGGTGAAAATATGTATTTAATGTTATCTGTGTTATATTTCATCTGCAACAACAATGTGGACTTTTATAAACATCTGTTTGGTCATTAACTTTTAAATGCATCATTATGTAAACAATACGAGTTCTCCGCAAAGACCTGCGGCTGGCAGATCAACGAGCGACCTCCAGTGTGGTGAGAATGAAGTGAAATGAAATGAAATGAAATGAGGAGGATGTGAACGTTGACAAGATGACTGACAGGCCAGTTTACAGCGACAGGGTGTGTGTAACTATGTGTTTGTTAAAGATGCAGTTGTGTGACGTGATGGTGTGTCCCAAAGCTGATCAGCGCCACCTACTGTACAGGAGTGAATATGGTCTTCATTTAAGTTCAGCTCTTTTAGAGCCTTGAGTTTGTGTGAAACAAAATGAGTGTTTACAGACTGAAGCGCACTGTGCGTCTTTCCCCTTCAGCTGTGTTGGATGACGCTGCCTTTCATTACAGCCGCCACGCCTGAACAGTGAGCTCAGCATTCACCTGTAACCTGGTCAATGATGGCCTTGAGTTTTGAGAAGAATCACCTGCATTATCAGCCATGTTCACATCACTGAGAGAGGCAGACCTGCAAACCGAGCCATAATGTCCCTCATTTCTACAATGGTTGCAATCCGGTTCCATGAAGAACCTTTACCATCCATGAATCTTTCCTTTACTTAAAAGGTTCTTTATAGAGGAAAAAAAGGCTCTTTAGATTATTCAAATATTCTTCACATTAAACATGGTTCTTTTAAGAAGTGATAACTGAAGGTTCTTCAAAAGTGGTTCTTCTGTGGAATTGCATTGAAATTTGGATTTTAGCACCTTGTTGCCTTTTCACCAGCTCTCTCAGTCAAACACAGCAGACTGCTTTCTCTAATGTAGATGCAGGAATCTATTTGTTGCCGCTCCGTCTCACGATCTACCAGCCCGTCAATGCTCGATCATCTGTCTGCGCTGCCCTGGGCGGACATTTCTTCATTCTCGGAGAGTTCAGCGATCGTCTCTCCGATGGTCATTCTCGCTCTTCCGTGCTGATAGTCGCAGTGATGTGAAGACGTCCTCTGCCTCGTCTCGACTGTAGCTCGAGTCCGGATCTGATCCTGTCTGTTCTGCGGTGTAGAAACTCTCCTGTTCTTAATTCACTGCACTGATCAGATGCTGAACTCTGACCCCATGCTGTCTCACCATCAGCAGCAGAACGGCTTTTGATAAACGGAAGAGTCTCATTCACTTTGAACCCACTACAACTCTATGACCACTTCTGACCATCCACTAGATGGCACTGATACACCATCACACACTCCAGATATCTATCATCATCTTTTTCCTGTCCTTACATCATTGTGGAAGTGTCTTCTTTCAGTAGGGTGACCTTTATTTTTCTCATTTTCATTGTTCTCTTGTTGTGTTTATATTCATGCGTCTGTAGAATGCTAACTCCAACAACTCATAGATAAAATAACCAATGAAAAGTAACCATTATTTATACACATCCAGTCAAATGTTGCACTGCAAACATAAATGACAGCTTTAACTCCTCCATGATGAGTGTGCATTACGTGATTTTAATGCACAACACAGGAGCAGAGAACCAACTGACTCATGAACTTTTACAGTCGTATGGACTAATGGGATCTGTACGCAGGGGTTAGGAAGGGTAACAGTTTATTATAATTACTTTTATTAATAAATCATTAACAGACATTACATAACGCTTAACAAATCATTAGTTACCAAATTCACATAGCTACAAATATGAAATATACATATACAAATATTAAATAAACTAACTTATTTAATATTACATAATGACTAAACAGATCGTTGTTTAATGTAAATTGAAACGCTTATAAATGTCATTTAACTTTCAATTCATATGATCATGCAATTAAAAAAAGAAAAAAACAAACTACAAATGATTTTGACAGATGGTTTACAATGATTGAAATCTTCATTAATAAATCATTAACAAACATTATATAATCCTTTACGGATCATTAGTTAATATGTATTTAAATAACCATGAGATAACATGCTTGTTAATGTTTAAAAAAAAGATTACATAATGATTAACAGATCATTATTTAATGTAAATGAAATGCTAACAAATCTCATTAAACTACATATGTATTACATTTTTTTACATTTACATTTAAATGTTGTGGAAAATAATTTAATTAGTAAATTTTAAGCACTTCACATAATATTCATGTTAACATTATTAACTTCATAACCACAGTCTATATATATATATATATATCATTTGTAAATGTTTATAGTTTATAAATGTTTTCATTTAGGATCTTTAAGGCCATTGGACTTTTAGCCACTATAACAACATTTGTGTAAAGGTGGTTAGTTAAGTTTAACCAGATGTTTGCGACAGACATGACAAGAGATATTTGTAACTTGGGTGCAAAACATGTTTTTATTACCTCAAGATTTACTATACGAGGTCTACTATATCCTTAAACAAAGGATATTTTTTGGATCATACTTCAACGGGAGAGAACAAACACTTTTTTTTTTTTTAAGAAAATACTTGTTCATTTATCAAAACAATGTGATATAAACCGTTTCAACCATTTCCCCTTATAGTAATCAAATTAACCCTGGAACACTGTTGACCACTTAACCACAACCCTTGAACCTACTCATGCAACTAAACCTGTGTCAAACCTCGCCCATATCACACCTCAACAGCAGCAAATGTGTTTTGGAGTAGAACATGAACACAATAAGTACTTTGTACCTAACAATCATTATTATTATGGTAGCACTATATTTTACAGTCCTGTTCCTCATCTACATACTATGTAATTACAGTAACTAAGTAATAACTAGGTTCTAAGCCTTAACCTATCCCTAAACATAACCCTACCCTGTGTAGTTACCTTATATTACCAGTACTTTCTTAGGTAACTACATTGTAAGTACTGTACACTGTAAGTACATGTAAGTACACATACTGTAAAATAAAGTGCAATCGATATTATTATTTGTAGATAAGTTACAGACACCTAATATAAAGTGGGACCAGTCGTTGTATTGTTTAATGTTCTGTTGACATCAAGATTGCTCATAGCTACCAAGCACCTTTTTTTGCATTTGAAGAGTTTATTTGAAGACTTTCTGCAGTTGGGTTATTTTGATCAACTTAAATACTGGTAACTTACAAAATCAAAAGTTTATTGAAAGTATATATAAACCTTATCTTTGTAATCTCATACTTGGACGATCTATGATTGTTTTTTTTTTGTTTGTTTGTTTGTTTGTTTGTTTGTTTTTTTGTGATGGTTGTTCATGAGTCCCTTGTTTGTTCTCAATAGCTAAACTGAGCACTGTTCTTCAGAAAAATCCTCCAGCTCCTGCAGATTCTTTCATTTTCCAGCATCTTTTGCATATTTGAACCCTTTCCAGCAGTGACAAAAAACAGTCGTAGATCAACCTGGTAACCACACACAGTATTAGGAAACCAAGGGTTCCCAAACTTTTGAAGGGGGTTATTTTAATAATTTCAGCTATTTTCTTGTCTTGTGGACTATATGTAAAAATCTTTTATGTAAAATATCTAACTTAGGACAGTACTAAATAAAAAACAACATGCATTTTGTATGATCTCTTTTATTTTGTTAAAATGATTCATATTTTCACAGACTCTGCAAGGGGTTCCCAAACGTTCGTATGCCTCTGTATCGACAGTTGTGATCATAGACTGTATGGTTGTGATTACACACAGTTTTCCCTCACCACTGTATTGACTTCTGTTCACAAACAACAAGGGTGCTTGTCAGCTTCTGCAGTAAAACGTGAACTCGCGATGCCTTAAAAGTGAGCGATCGCAAGATCTATATTCTGCTAGACAGGTCTCGGTGCTTCCGGTTCACCTGTGTTGCATATGCCTCGTTAAATATGAAGCTGTTTTACTCAAAGATGCCTTCAAAGCAGACACTGCAGATGATCATAACCAATGTCCATCACACATGTGGATTGATATATCATTTTTTT
The DNA here is from genome assembly GCA_036247105.1 of Cirrhinus mrigala. Classification (NCBI taxonomy): domain Eukaryota; kingdom Metazoa; phylum Chordata; class Actinopteri; order Cypriniformes; family Cyprinidae; genus Cirrhinus; species Cirrhinus mrigala. Next base: position 34,397,947 of record CM070023.1, read on the forward strand.
TTATTATTATTATTTTTATTCTTTTCACTAACATTTATATATAAAAACTGACTAAAACATCACCAATAAAAACAGCTAGCTAGTTCAACTGATTACCTTAAAAGTTCATTGATAATCGCCATTATTTAATACGGCTATTAACATGTTCTCCAACAAGTGGAAGCGATGAAGTCAGGGTTATGGACCTGTTTTGTTGTTGTTTTGCTCCCCCTGTGCTCTCTATGTCCTAGTTTTTCCCTCATGTGTCATCCTGTCCTTATTTGGTCTACCTGTTCCTCTTCTCATTGTGTTAATTTGACCCAGGTGTTCCATATTGATTTGCCTCGTTTAAAGAGTGTTTGGTTCCTGAGTTCCTTATCCAGTGTTAAACGTCATTTGATCTCTGTGTTCCCTCCTGCCTTGTATTCCTTTTTGGTTTTGTTTATTAAAGTCTGTTTATTCGAAGTTTATCTCCTACATCTCCTTGCTCCTGTCCCTTGAAGAACGTGACAGATGAGACCTGTTTTTGGTGATACCACTTTTTCTAAAATACTGTTTGTCAGTTTTTGCAAATAAACTCTTCATTTGTACTTTTGTAAATCCAAAAAAAGTGCATTAGGTAATATATGAACTGAACTTTAATGTCATTTGTAAGCATTTTAATTTACATTAAATTTTGCTCTCCCCAAGAGCAGTTTATATTCCTGGGTATCTCAATCAGGGAACAGACATCCTGTCAAGGCAAGGGCAGAGGCCCAGGGAATGGAGGCTCCACCCCAACGTGGTGGAGTAAATCTGGAGGGTGTTCGAGTTCCTTCCATGAGGAAACTGTACTGCCTGAAGTGCAAACTCAGTTAACTGCCCAGTTGGTTTAATGCTGGAGTTCCTGCAAGAACGATTCTCCACAGGGTTGACTCCCCCACCTTAAAGGTATATGTGGTGGCCAAAGCTGCTTTCCACACCATTTTGGGTAGTCAGTCATTGGGAAGAAACCCGCTGGTGGCACGTTTCTTCCGTGGTGCTTTGAGGCTGAGGCCTGCATTATGCACTAAGGTCACGGCATAGGAGCTGGCCGTGGTCCTACAGTAGAGGGCCTGAACCTCTCGAGGAGTTTCCAAAAAAGTTTCTGACACTAAAAACAGTGTTTCTATTGGCCACTTTGTCTCTCTAGAGAGTCATTGACCTTCAGGCCTTTTCTGTGTCCCTGTCATGTCTTGAGTTTATACCAGAAATGGTCAAGTCAAGTCACCTTTATTTATATAGCGCTTTTAAAAATACAGATTGTGTCAAGGCAGCACTTAAGCAGCAAAACGACAAAAGTAACCACTCAATTTCCAGTTAAAGGCAGTTTATCATTGAATTCCGTGATGTCATCATCCAGCTCAGTTCAGTTCAAATAGTGTCTGTTTAAGTGTCCCCAACTAAGCGTGCCAAAAGCCAAAGGCGACAGCGGCAATGAACCAAAACTCTATCGGTGACAGAAATGGAGAAGAAACCTTGGAAGAGTTGGGCGGCCAGTTCTTCTCTGGCCAGATGAACCAGCAGGTTAATTCCAGGCTGCAGAAAAGTCAGATTCTGCAGAGGACTCATCTGGTTCCCGTGGTCTTGTGCCGATGGCCATCTACGTGACGAGGTCCTCACTGGGGATCTGTCTCTAGGGCTCATCTAGTTGACGTGGTCTCCGCAAACATTTTCCGCTAACATCCGGCTGTAGAGATTGTCTATAGGTCCTGATCCATCGTCTGGACTGGATATGGACTGGAACAGGGTGACTACAGTGACCATCTGATCTGGATACAGATGACCTTGGAATAACAAAAGACAGGCTTATTTTAGTGTCTATGCCATTCTTCTTACAATGTAACAAGTACATCTAATCTAGATTTAAACTGACAGAGTGTGTCTGCCTCCCGAACAGTGTTGGGTAGATTGTTCCAGAGTTTGGGCACTAAGTAGGAAAAGGATCTGCCATCCGCAGTTGACTTTGATATTCTAGGTATTATCAAATTGAGTTTCGAGAACGCAGTGGACGGGAAGGACTATAATGTAATAATAATAATGCTCACCCAAGTACTGAGAAGCTTAACCATCCAGGGCTTTATAAGTAATTAGCAAGATTTCAAAATCTATACAATGTTTAATAGGGAGCCAGTGCAGTGTTGACAGAACCGGGCTAATATGATCATACTTTCTGGTTCTAGTAAGAACTCTAGCTGCTGCATTTTGGACCAGCTGGAGTTTGTTTATTAAGCACAGAACAACCACCCAATAAAGCATTACAATAATCTATCCTTGAGATCATGAACGCATGAATTAACATTTCTACCTTTGCTATTGAGAGCATAAGTCGTAATTTAGATATATTTTTGAGATGGAAAAATGTGGTTTTACAAATCCTAGAAATGTGGCTTTTGAAGGAAAGATTGCTATCAGATAGCACACCTAGGTTCCTAACTGATGACGAAGAACTGACAGAACAGCCATCAAGTATTACAGTGTTTTAGGTTATTACATTCTGAGATTTTAGGTCCGATAATTAAAACCTCTTTTTTCAGAAGTTAGCAGAAAGAAATTGCCATCCAGTTTTTTATATCGACTAGGCTTTAGTTTAGCAAATTGGTATGTTTCACCAGAGTATCGTAAGCATAAGAGTGAAAGCTAACACCATGTTTCCTGATGATATCTCCCAAGGGTAACATGTAAAACATAAAAAGTAATGGCCCTAGTACTGAGCCTTGAGGTACTCCATACTGCACAACTGATGGTAGTCAGGTAAGTATGAGTCTAACCATGCCAATTCACTTCCATTAATGCCAACATAATTTTCTAGTCCATTTAAAAAAATGTTGTGGTTGATAGTGTTGAACACAGTGCTAAGATCCAGTAGCACTAATATAGAGATACAACCAAGATCAGATGATAGGAGCAGGTCATTTGTAACTCTAATGAGAGCAGTCTCAGTACTATGATCCAGACTAAATCCTGACTGTAAAGCCTCACAGATACCATTTTTCTCTAAGAACGAACATAATTGTGAGGATACTACCTTTTCTAGTATCTTTGACAGAAAGGGGAGATTTGAGATCTTGAGGTCTAGAATTAACTAGTTCTTTGGGGTCAAGTTGTGATTTTTTTTTTTTTTTTTTAATGAGAGGCAGTTAATAACAGCCAGTTGAAGGTTTTGGGTACATACCCTAATGACAAAGATGAACTAATAATACCCAGAAGAGGATCTATGACTTCTTGAAGCACCTCTTTTAGTAGCTTATATGGAATAGGGTCTAACATACATGTTGGTTTAGTTGATTTAACAAGTTTATAAAATTCTTCCTCTCTTATAGTAGAGAATGAGTGGAATTACTTCTCAGTCTATAGTGCATCTGACCCGATACTGTAGGTGACGGCTGCTTGGTTGCAATTTTATCTCTAATAATATTGATCTTAGAAATAAAGTTCATAAAGTCAGTACTGCTGTGTTGTTGGGAAATGTCAATGCCTGTTGATGCTTTATTTTTTTGTTAATTTAGCCACTGTATTGAATTAATACTTGGGGTTGTTTGTTTTCTTCTAAAAGAGATGAAAAGTAATCAGATGTAGCAGTTTTTAATGCTTTTCTATAGGATAGGGTACATTCATGCTATGCAGTACGAAATACCTCTAGTTTTGTTTTCCTCCAGCTGCGCTCCATTTTCTGGGCTGCTTTCATTAGGTTGCAAGTGTGCTCGTTATACCACAGGGTCGGACTGTTTTCATTAATCTTCCTTAAAGGGGTCATCGGATGCCCATTTTCCACAAGTTGATATGATTCTTTAGGGTCTTAATGAAAAGTCTCTAATATACTTTGATTAAAAATTCTCAAGGGTTTTGTAAAACAACACCCTTTTCACCTTGCCAAAATCAGCTCTGCAAAAATCATCTCATTCTAAGGGGTTGTTCCTTTAAATGCAAATGAGCTCTGCTCACCCCGCCCCTCTCTTCTCTCTGTGGAAAGACCGTCATGTTTACATTAGCCGCATTTAGCCGCTAAACCTCCTAACTAGCACCTTATAAGGAAAGGCGATCGCAAAGATTCATAAAAAACTCACTTATACTCACTTCTGCTGTAAGTGAAGCTGGATCATGAATGATTCGCGTGAACATAGATGGATATATGTAGATCGGGAGGTGCATTCCCTTCACAAACAAACGTAATCCACTGCATCTTCAGCGGCTCAGATGTCGGGAGTAAATGACGACCACTATGTTCATTATTACATCCAGCAACACAACACCTCAATCGCTCAATCGGAGATATTCTTGTCTAACTTACATCCCTGCTCCGGCATCAAAACATGGAAAGTTACTGGACTGTGACAGCTGGTCTGGTAAGAGCTCATGTCAATCAACTATGGTGGGAGCAGCATCTGTTGGTGTGACGGCACAATGACATCTGAGAACGGCTCGATTTGAAAAAAGGGATATTATTTTTACAGATTAATTAAAAACCACTGCATGGATTTTTATCATTATAGGGTAGATTTGTATATATATACTGCCAACACACATTAATGCTCAAACAACATGAAAAAGTGAACTTAGCTTCCAACGACCCCTTTAAGTGTAAAAGAGCAACCATATCTAAAGAGAGAGTTCATAGTGTCTGTTATGTCATCAAGTTGTTCTGAGCTATTGGATATGCTGAGTTATTGAGATAAATCAGGAAGATTATTTACAAAGCAGTCTTTTGTGGTAGAAGTGATGGTTCTACCATGCTTGTAACAAGGAGTTGAATTTACAGCTTTAGCTATATGGAGTATACATGAGACTATGATCTGAGATATCATCACTCTACAGCAAAATTTCAACACCATTAACATCAATTCCATGTGATGGTATTAAATCTAGAGTATGATTTCGACAATAAGTAGGTCCTGACACATGTTATCTAACCCCAATAGAGTTCATAATGTCTATAAATGGTGATCCCAATGCATCTGTTTCATTATCAACATTGATATTAAAATCACCAACAATTAAGACTTTATCTGCAGCCAGCACTAACTCTGATAGAAAATCAGCAAATTCTTTTAATAAAGTCTGTATGGTGCCCTGGTGGCCTGTATACAGTAGCCAGTACAAACATCACAGGATTTATCTTTTTTTTTTTTTTTTTTTTTTTTTATTTGATCAGGGACAATGCACAAACAACATTAGTCTAAAATAAGAAAAGATGTCATGTGCCAGGTTATAGCAAAAATGCTAATTTCCACCCGCAGTCCCTGGACAGGTTGTTGTTACACTTACAAAAGCTTATCAAATATATACAGAAAAATACATAGAAGCTCACATCATAAAAGCACTTTCTATCAACACCTTCTATTAACACTTGTTTCTCTAGATGATGTTATATGAATCACCATTACTTCAAACAAGTTATGCTTAAAGCCCGTTCTCTGAGAAACACTGAAAATATTACTATAAATTGTAGAAACACCTCCCCCTTTACCTTTTAGATGTGGCTCATGTTTATAACAGTAATCTTGGGGGTAGACTCATTTTAAAATAATGTAATCATCTTGGTTTTAGCCAGGTTTCTGTCAAAGAGAGCAGTGATCATAACCTGGATGTCATCATTTACAATCATTTATCATCTACATAAAAAGCACTCTCATAGAAAGGGGAACTAATATTCAATAAGCCAAGCTTTATCATATGTTTCTCTGTATTATTTTATGTTTTTTTATTTGCTGAACATCAATGAATTGTTACTCTTAAATTGGTTTGGATGTTTGTGTATTTTCTAGTTTGGGGAACAGACACAGTCTCTATAATATGAGATCTAGGTGAAAGAGTCTCTTTGTGCTGAGAATTAACTGATTTCGGTGACGTGAGGCGGTTTAGCCAGTCTGTCTGCTTCCTGACCTGGGCCCCAGTTAGTCAAGTACAAACTTTAAGACTCTGTGCCATATTTCTAGAGAGAAGAGCGGCACCACCCCTGGAGGGATGAAGACCATCTCTTTTCAACAGGTCAGGTCCGCCCCCAAAACTCATCCAATTGTCTATGTTATTCTGCGGGCACCACTTAGACATCCAGCCATTTAGTGACAACAGTCTGCTATGTATCTCGTCACCACAGTAAGGCACGTCCTGATTTTGCTGAGTTAGATGTGTTCCTGGGTCAACATATTTTGTTGACCCTGGAACAACATTTTAATCCAAAAATTTAATCTTGACCACATCCCTACACCTAAACCTAACCTTACCCATGAGTAATCCCTAAAATCAGAGGAAATGATAGATGAATGACACTGATGTACATGCACCAAACACTGATTGTAAGGCTAAACTTCACAAAAACTATAAACTCTTTTTTCAAATCTGATTGGTTAATCACAATGTTGTTCCAGGGTCAACAAAGATGTTGATCCAGGAACATGTCGTACTTGGTAAAATCAGGTTCTGCCCACAGTAAGCAGGGAGGGGACCAGAGCAAATTACAGTATCTGACATCGTACTTGCAACTTTCAGTTGATCAAGTGTGCATTGTATATACATTTTATTTCTGTTATATATGGCTGTTATAAGTTTTACTAGCCAGCAGATGGCGCTGTTGTCGTTATCTCTGAATCAAGGGGAAAAGACTCATTTCCCATCTATAACCCCAATCAAGCTTCCACTGTCAACCACAACCAAGACATGCTGAGAGCTGTTGAACAGAAGAGATTATCGTTTGCCTTGTTATTGTATGACAATCAGTATGGATGTGCTAACAAAAGTGACTCATGTTTTACTAGATGAAAATCAGATCTGACCACATGTGACCTGCAGCTTGAATACTCGCCTGAAACATTTGAAAAATCAACATTGATTCAGTGGTGCTTCAAACAAACAAACAAACGCGCAGATGTGCTGCTGAAGGAGCCATGTAAGATTGTCATTAGGTCTGTATTTATGAATGAATGCAAAGCTTAGTTATTAACTAATTAAAAAATGCAAACAAACAAACAAAAAATAAATATATGTTTTATTATTAATCAAAGGTTAAGAAATAACACGCCATTGAGCTCTGTGTGTTCAAATGAAACTTTATTAATAACCCTGTAAAGCCTCCGTTCTTCAAAAGATCTTGATGATCAGATTTGACACTCACTGATTTTTCTACAAAATGATTCATGGAGAATCAAGTAAAGCCAAGCTGCTTCAGTCTGGTAATTGTTCATCTGGAAATATGATTTTGGAAGATAGGTGGCAGTAATGGACTTTTTGTTTGGAACCGCTGTTAAGAAGAAGAAGTAGTAGTCCATGGAATCAAGTTTACCATGATTCCAGCTATATTTAAAGAGACCTGTAAACTCAGACAGGACAGGACACACTCTACAAACCTCAAGTCTGATGTGATCAAACGCTGTGACACACACACACACACACACACTGGTGAAACAGAACTCCTCATTTGTGTCTGAGCATCACAGCTCTGTTTACATGCACGCAAATAATCTGTTAGTCAGACTGATGGCTCAATCGGATTGAAAAGCCCTCACATAAACATCTTAATCGAACTGACTGAGCTTGATCTAAGTTGAATATTGATTGTATTGGAAGGGGCGCTGCGGACCTGAAATAATCTCAACTATTTATCTATCTTCTCAATCAGATTCAACAATACTGCACACATGTGCAGTGGATAACTGAACTAACTGAACATGCATGATAATGTCTACCAGAGCAGTACAATCTGTTTACACATGTTCTGCTTCACAAGTCATCAATGTAAAACAACAGAATATAAAACTTACTCACAGTAGCTCTGGTGACATTACTTGCACTGTTCAATAAGACATGCAAATAAACTTCAGAATAAACTACTAAATAAATTCCTCGATGCGCATCAGAAAACTCAAGTGATTTGATACCTGAACTCAAATTGTATTTTAAAGGGGTCATCGGATGCCAAGTTCACTTTTTCATGTTGTTTGAACATTAATGTGTGTTGGCAGTGCATGTATAAATCTACCCTATAATGATAAAAATCCATGCAGTGGTTTTTAATTCATCTGTAAAAATAATATCCCCTTTTTCAAATCGAGTCGTTCTCAGATGCCTGTCGGTGTGCCGTCACACCAACGGAGGCCACTCCCATGATAGTTGATTGACATGAGATCTTACCAGATCAGCTGTCACAGTCCAGTAACTTTCCTTATTTCGATGCCGAAGCAGGGATGTAAGTTTGACAAGAATATCTCAGATTGAGCGATTGAGGTGTTATGTTGCTGGATGTAATAATGAACGTAGTGGTCGTCATTTACTCCAAATGAGCAGAGCTCATTTGGATTTAAAGGAACAACCCCTTAGAATGAGATGATTTTTGCAGAGCTGATTTTGGCAAGGTAAAAAGGGTGTTGTTTTACAAAACCATTGAGAATTTTTAATCAAAGTATATTAGAGACTTTTCATTAAGACCCTAAAGAATCATATCAACTTGTGGAAAATGGGCATCCGACGACCCCTTTAATAATTCTGAAATGCCTAGGTCAAAGTCTGTATTGCATTTATTTGGACTGATGAAAATTAGTGCATGTAAATGCTTGAATCTGACTATATTGTGATGTGCATGTTTATGGACATCTTACAAATGTGTGTATATTTATTTACTTTATTTTCCCATGTTTTATGAACTGGTCAGTGGTTGAGACAGAATGTTTACTAAGTATTTGTTAAAACTGCTTTTTTGACATGCATGTCAAATTTCTCTCTCAAATTTTCTATGGTTTAGAACTGCTCTAGTGGCAGATATACTCGCAGTAGCACCGGTGACATTACCGCCGTAGAACCTCTGGTTTTGGCTTTGGTTTTGTCCAGAATAAATGTAATGCACATTCATAAATGAGTAAATGTATTGGACTGTAGCTTTCAAAACGTCAGAATGTGGAATTAGATTGGATTCATGATGATTGACAAAAAATTAGTGCATGTGAAGCATTTAGCTGAAGTCCCACATTATAGTAGGTGACTAGTCCTCTTCATGATGAACACATCCGATGAAGATGAGGCGTACGGAGCGGAGCGCGTCATGCGGCTCTGGTGACTCACTCGTGAGGACGGAGGAGGAGTGAAGCTCGGATCACGGCGGGAGGAGGAGGACGACGACGAGGAGGAGGGAGCTCATTTCAATGCTCGTCTCATGCGGGCCGCTTCACTTCCATCTGCAGCACTGCAGAATGTAAAAAAGCCACAGCCGGCCCAGAACAAAAGCTCCATTCAACATGTTGAGCCGCTTCCCTTTCACACACACACACACACACACACACGCTATTGGACACGCATGGGCCCGCAGACATGAAAGGCCTGAATCGGAGGCATTCTTCTCCGCTACACCTCGCCGTCATGCTTCGACTCCCTCTGCTTCCACCTCCACTCACATCTGCATGAGGTTCTCAGGCCTCCTCGCGTCCACGGCGGCGCGTTCATCGTTACATCACTTTCACATTCATCGTCTCTCCAGCAAGGCTGTAAGTGGTCAAAAGCGTCGCTGGATTCATTTCACTTCCTCTAGGGTCACCTGAGCACGACGGTGAACGAGGTCAATCACACTGTCGTCATTCATTCACCCTAATGCCGCTACAAACCCGTATTTCTTCAGTAGAACACACAAGAGATATTCTAAAGAATTTTTAAACAACAGCATAAAAGCACCGTAGACGTAGTCCAGTACTTCCAGTGTTCTGAAACCATTCAACAGATTCATGTGAGGAACAGAAAAAAAATTCAGATGCGTGGCATCATGTTTGAGGTGAAAGGCACAAAAGCACATGACGTTCAATTTCATTGAGATCCAGCCTGACGTGATGTTTAAATGATGTTTAAATGTCTAAAGGTCATTTGTTTAGAGAGAGCAAGATTTTTAGTACTCCCTAAAAAAGTAACTAATTACGTTACTTACTTGTTGTGTAAAGTAATGCATTACATTACGTTTACATTCCTTTTAAATTTGGGCAGGGCTTGCTTGATCGTTTTTTATATAAAAAGTTTTTTTATTTTTGGCAAAAGTTAAAGCCCTTTCACACCAAAAGTGAAAGGAATAAGCTTCAGGCTGAAGAAAAAGTAAACTGACGTCTGTACAGTAGAACGCAGGAGAATAAAGTTCAACAGACTTCAGCAATAAAAACTCAAATGTTAGTTTATCTATAGTCATTTTTGCTTATTAGTATGGTTGAATTGGATCATCGAAGGTCAGCAGAAAAGACACTGGTTAATAAAATGGGATTAAATACATAAAGGATATTTGTGTTATTTAACGTATAGTGGAGGTTTGTGTCATATTCTGAGTTTGCATTTCAAAGTTTTTATTCATTTTGAGGAATACTGAATCTGTGAGATGAATTAATGCATGTTCACATTTAGTCTAAAACTACAGTAACATCAAGTTTTCACAGCGCACACAACACCTCTGCTTTACTTCCGATTTCTCTCAACATGGGGACAGAAGACTTGTCAGTCAATGAATGGAAGGTAACTGACATTACTTATTTGAAAAAGTAACTCAGATATTTTCTTGTAAATTAAAAAGTAATGTGTTACTTTACTAGTTACTTGAAAAAGTAATCTGATTATGTAACTAGCGTTACTTGTAAAGCATTACCCACAACACTGGTATTAGAATCATTCATTCAACCAATTTGTTCAAAAACACTGATTCATTTTTGTTGGTGAAAACTGTCAAACTTGGCACTGTTGTGTATGAAATGGTCAATGAATATAATCAACTTATTTTTATTGAACTGTTTTATGAAATGAATATCACATTTGCAATCATGCTGATATTCAGGAAATGGCACTCTTGCTGTGATATTGCTTAACTATATTATGTTATAAACAAATGTCAAAATAAATCATCTTAACACGGTTTATTGTTCACTGACTATGCGAGTTTAACTACCCCCAGTAGTGTAAACACTGAGCCATCAAAACATTCAGAGCGACCCACTCAGATCCGTCAATCACTTTCCAGCTCGACCAATAGCGAGAGTTTGGGGCGTGGCTACTGCAGCAGCAGAGCCAGAGATCGTCTTACTATAGGGAGATGAGAGGGTCTGTTGGAGAAAGCATAACAGTTAACTTGGATCACATGTGTCTTGATAACCAATCACATTAAAGCATTGACGTGATTGAATTTCAGTTGCAGTTGTACGACACTCAGTCGCCGTTAACGGGTACCGTAGGAATGAATGGGAAGTGCCGTAAGCTGAATCCCACCTGTCGCTAAAAGTCACTGACTTCTCTTAGGAAAAGGCATTTTTTCGTGGTAAACTCTAAAAATTGTTAAATCCAAAAGTATGTTGAAGATTAGCAGATAGGCTGTTGAGTCATTAAATGATAAGTTGTTTTCTCCAAAAAGCTGTTTATTCAGCATAGTGAAACTTCTCCTCCACTGACATCCGTCCCAAAAAAATGGCCTCTGGTCTCCTTTCCCACATACTGCCAAACCAGAAGTGCTAGCTTTAGCCATTATGCTTTTTTGACTAATGGTTGCAGGCTCGCCTTTTAGTGGCTTTGACAGAGCCGAGCCAGAGAGCGTTTAGCCGGTGTGGGAACACAGCTGATGGGAAAAAGAGTCAGTTACAGATATGCTGTTAATTAATAATCATTAACTTTAATTCGTTAACTTTTCTTCCTCAGTAAAACGGTAAAAGAGATTTTAGCTGAAAATGTGGTTCTTGGTCATTTTAAGAATGCCAGTCAATGGCTACCAACTTTAAGAGTAAAAAAAGCATATCAGGGAAAACAAAATACCTGTGACTCTTGACAATATATTCAGGTCTTATGAAGTGAAACGATCGGTCTGTGCAAGAAACTGAACATTATTTACAAAATGATTACCTGTAATCCAGAGCCTCAGGCAAATGGGGAAATATGTTTTTTTTTTTCTGCAAACTGGTTCTTTTGGTCAGTTCATTTCAACGAACTGGTTCAGTTCACTAGTTCGTTTCTGTAATCACGTGATGACATAATGCAGTGCTTCCCAGTCCAGGTCCTGGAGAACCCCCAGCACTGCACGTTTTTGATGTCTCTCTTATCTGACACACACATTTGAGGTCTTGGAGCAGGGTGGCCCAAACTCGGTCCTGGAGGGCCGCTGTCCTGCAGAGTTTAGCGCCAACCCCAATTAGACACACCTGAACCAGCTAATCAAACTCTTGCTAGGCATACTAGAATCTTCTTAGCAGGTGTTGAGGCAAGTTGGAGCTAAAGTTTGCAGGACACCGGCCCTCCAGGACCGAGTTTAGGCACCCCAGTCTTGGAGTATTTTCTAATGAGCTGATGAGTTGATTAGGGAGACATCTAAAATGAGCAGTGTTGAGGATTCTTCAGGACCAGGATTGGGAAAACACTGATCTCACATATATTGTTATACCATAATGAAAGTTTTTGTCTCTATAGAATTAAGTGAAAAAACTAGTCTTCATCAGCTCACCTGTTTGCATAAACCATGAGAAACCGTATAAACGTAATTTCCCTATTTTATCCAAGTGCTCGGTTCACATGTACACACATCATCTGCTCATCAAGGAATGAAAAACAACATAATTTTCTCATTATCTTCACCTGAAATGTTACTATGATAATGCTAGGCAGTGACAGCAGGAATAACGTGTTATTGCTGGTAATATGTTGCTAATAAATACACCTTTTATAATTACGTTTTTGAATACTCTCTCTCTCTGTGTGTGTGCGAGTTCTGCTCTGCTCTTAATTTCATAAAACTTGCTTCTCTTCTTTGAACACTGCTGATAAAGTCACATTTACCTCATCTCTACTATTTATTTTCTTACCTATGAAACTTAATTAAACTTAATATGAAATGCATGACAAAAATGTAATTATATCACAACAAAACAAAACAATTTATTTTTTTTATACGTTAACTCTGCCATAACTAGCTTTGATGTGAAATGATTCACAAGGATTCACCACCTTGGGTCACATGTACCCTTCGTTAATGGACTTGAGGTAGGGCCATTGGTGAAGGGATTCGGTGTATGCCAAGGTGAATCGTATCCCATCATTAATCATGTTCAGGAACTCATGTGGCCTGAAATCATGAGATGTTGAAGAAAACTTGGCAGTGCAAATGAATTTGATTCGATTTGCATACAATGTGTGTTAAATGTAAATTGTATTGGTGCAGAGATGAGTATGTTTATGTTCTAAAATGTTTGCAACTTCTTTTATCATTTAATTAGAAGCACCACAATTAAATTGTGTCCTACATAGGGACTATGAACAGATATGTGTAAGCTTCTTTTAAAGAGCAAAGTATTAAACTGTAAATTAACTGTGGAGATGCTGAAGAGGAGGTGGGACTTGTGCACTCTCGCAGAACACATCAATATCTAAGGAGTGCCTAAATGAAATGTGGCGTAATTAAAGGGGTCCTATTATGTTCTTTTACAAAGTCTTGATTTTGTTTTGGAGGTGTACTAGAACATGCTCTCATGCACTCTAAAAACTGCTGGGTTAAACACAACCTAGCGTTCACTTTTACATGTTGTTTGAACATTAATGTGTGTTGGCAGTGTATGTACAAATCTACCCTATAATGATAAAAATCCATGCAGTGGTTTTTAATTAATCTGTAAAAATAATATCCCTTTTTTCAAATCGAGCCGTTCTCAGATGTCATTGTGCCGTCACACCAACAGATGCTGCTCCCACCATAGTTGATTGACATGAGCTCTTACCTCAGACCAGCTGTCACAGTCCAGTAACTTTCCATGTTTTGATGCCGGAGCAGGGATGTAAGTTAGACAAGAATATCTCTGATTGAGGTGTTGTGTTGTTGGGTGTAATAATGAACGTAGTGGTCATCATTCACTCCCAACATCTGAGCCGCTGAAGATGCAGTGGATTACGTTTGTTTTTTTGAAGGGAATGCACCTCCCGATCTACATATATCCGTCTATGTTCGCGCGAATCATTCATGATCCAGCTTCACTTACAGCAGAAGTGAGTATAAGGGATTTTTTTTTTAGAATCTCTGCGATCGCCTTTCCTAATAATGTGCTAGTTAGCAAGTTTAGCGGCTAAACGCGGCTAAAGTAAACAGACTCGTCTCTCCACAGAGGGAAGAGAGGGGCGGGGCGAGCAGAGCTCATTTGCATTTAAAGCAGCCTCGACCAGAATGAGATGATTTTTGCAGAACTGATTTTTGCAAGGTAAAATGGTTGCTGTTTTACACAACCATTGAGAATTTTTAACCAAAGTATATTATAGACTTTTCATTAAGACCCTAAAGAATCATATCAAGTTGTGGAAAATGGGCATCCGACGACCCCTTTAAGGTATAGTTGATGCTACAGTAGTGTTGGGTCCTATCGTCAGCCTGCAATTGCCAATTGCCAATATATTATATTATCGTGCTAATTTATTTAAATACATACTTAATTTCATTGCCTGAAACCAGCTCCAGCATAAGGCTAAAAGCAGCCTAATGTTTTTAATGACTTAATTTGTATTTAACATGACAATTGAATAAAAACATTGTAAGTTTATTAGAATGCTTACATTTCCTTAGTTATTCAAATCGCAGCTACAGAAAACGAGCAAAGAACATTATCAAAGAACATCATCACTGATTAGCCTAGTCTAGTGCAAGTTTATGCATTTTAAAAAACACTCATGTTATAAGTGAAGCTACCTACTCTGTATGATGAATAAATCTCTTACCACACACTGCTCACGTTTGTGGCGCGTTGCGGCTCTGGCACGGCCACCAGAGCTGATCGCGGCCACTCTAACCAACCCTTGTGTTTATACCAGCCACGCATTGAAGTGTCCTAGAAGAGGTTATCCGCGCTGCATCGCTAAAGTTAGGCTAATCCCCCAACTCGTCCCTACCCACCCCCCAACCATTCGAATTTCCGTAGGCAGGATTTATTTTAATGATATTCTAATGGGCCGCATTGTGACATCACAGCACCTAGAAAACAACGCTGTAGTCCAAAGGAGCCATTTGTTGTAGTTCTTGAAAAGGGATTTTTTAAAAACAAATTATCTCCCTTTGGAGTGGACTTGGAGATTTGTAACTTTGTAGATCTTTTTTATGAACAAACATACACACCACGCACTGACTAAAACTCAAACAGTGAAAAAGCATAATAGGATCCCTTTAAGATAATTACAGCTTGACATGAACACACCTTTAACGTCATGAACTAAATTTAAATAAAAACTAAAATATCAAGTAAAGACGAATGTCTTGCGGAAAGATCTGTCACTATTTCCATTACTTTATCGCAGGTTTACATTTCAGTGTTCATAAATGCAGTGACTTTAGATGACTTCATTTTGAGTAAACTATGGATTTGGGTATGATACTTGTATGGTGTTTTTTGATAGATGTGGTTCTGTTATTTTATCAAATGAATGGTGTGGAGAGCTTTTTGTTTAGAGTATTTGAGCAGTGAGAACTCGTTCACGGCTGTACTTTGCAACATCCATCCAACAAATCCAAAAGCCGCAAAACAGTCTGTTTTCAGTGCTGCAGGTGTTCAAGAAAGAGCTTTTTGTTGTCTTGTGTGCTCAAGGTGGAATTACATCTGAGACGCCTTGAAGGTGAAAAGCCGTATCTGCTTCTTCAAATCTGAACTGTGAAGACCACATGAGGAACTGATTTATTTTTATAAAGGCAGCGTTACAATAAATAGAACATTTGCTCTCGCCCGTTTGTGTCTGACTGTTCGTGATGCCACAAAGTCTGGTTCCAATACCAAAACCGGCGGTGGTATTTATAGCATTTTTTTTACCGAAGATGAGCCGCAGACAGCAGAAGTGTTAGAGGAAGATTTGCCAAGTACATTTCAGGAAATGCTGGTCAAATGAAGCAGAGTTTTGAGCCGGTCAGCAGCAGATGTTGTCGTGCGTGTGGAGCTCAGATTGGCGTTTGGGGATTTCCATGTGACCAGTCTCAGAAGAGTCCACTTCCTCTCTGTGTGTCTGTGAGCCGCCACAGCACTGCTTCTGATGAGAACAATATTAATACTGAAGCGAGAAGCCGTCAGGACCGAAGCGCTCGTACGTCACGAACGACTCGGGGCGTGTCGAGTGACTAAAGGTCACACAGTGAAGAAGATGCTCCTGAAAAACTCCCAGTAGTAAAAGTCACATTCATCCATGTCTGTGAGAATCTGACAGTACTCTTATTACAGTATGCAATATACAATTCGGCCAAAAATGATCCTTCTGTCTTTATCGGACTGAACGATCTCTTCAAGAATCATAAAGCAGAAAGAAACCTGCCGTGAAGATGATTCGTCTTATGAAATGTGTGCGAGTGGCTTCAGCGCTGCTGTCTGAACTACAGAGAAACACAAAGCAGCTTCTTAAACAACATGCTGTCGCTATGACAACCGAGAAGAATTAAGCTCTTTCTATTTGGAGAAACTCTTACATAACCGACCACTGTATGACTAACCATTTCAATTTTACAACTCAAATCCTTATTTGATTCATATTTGGCTTGGACTCAAAGCGATCATAAGTGAAATTCAGACAAACAACCAATTACACAGAGCACAAATGCCACTGATTTACATCAGATTATCTGAGATCCTTGTGTGTTTTTCATCGTTGGTCTGCAGTGTGTATCTCACTGCGAAATAGTCTGGAATCAAACCCGTGAATCTTGGAGGATGTTTGTGGTCTCTATGAAACATTTGGGCATGTTCCCAAACTCTCCTCGGATTAGGAGGGTCGTGTGAGCAGCATCGCCCGGAGGATCGTGTCAGATCACACGACGACACTGTCACTCATCTGAACTCCGCACGATTACGGCGTGAGTCCTGGCGGAGGAAGAGTGCCGCGTCAGAGGCGGATGAGGATGAAGCCGGGCTGGAATGAGCGGCGGAGGGATCTGTGTTCATGCGCTCAGGCCATCCGCTCTTCCGCCCAGTTTTCCGATGTGATTCGTCTGCGCTGAAAATGGAGTTCGCGTAAAGCAGATCCCTCAAACTTCCCAGCGAGAATTCCCATCGTTCGGCACGTTACCGCAACGCGTTCCGTCCCGATTTTAGACTCTCGTCCACCTCCAGCCTTCCCGTGCGCGCTGAGGGAGCGGAAAGCAGCCTGGTCTTCGTTTGATCGCTGAAATTCTGCCGTGTGAAGTTATCGCCTGATCGCTTCGTGTGGATTTTCCAAACTCGCTTTCGCTGGGATTTTGGGATTTTTGTCGGGCCAGGATGAGGAAGACGCCGACGGTTTCCCCGCTGGATGTGATTTATCGCTCAGATGGGTCGAAGTGTTGCTTTCACTGCTTTCATACTCCCTTCCCGTTCTGAATCCAGTGTTTTGGCTTCTCGTGCAGCATGCTCGACTGCAGATCGGATCGCTTTTTCTCAATAACGGCCTTTCGTGGTGCTTTCACCGAGAAAATGGAGATATTTGCGCTTTATTTCCCCGCCGTGAGTGCGAGCTCGATGATATTTCCAGGATTTGGATCCCCGTGAGAAAAAATGAGCGAAGAATCAAATCCAAACAGCGAGTAAGTGCGCGCACGCACGCACACACACGCAAAAATACACAACACAGAATATGTCTGGTAGATGTCTGAATATGTCCTATATATCCACAGATGTCAGATTGTGTGACGTTATTATATAAACTCAAGATGTCTTATTATAATATATCTTGTCTGCGTGACAGCTACAAAATTGTAACAATCGTATTTATCACTTTTTATATAATGTATGTATGTATTTAATTATGGACACGAAAATGACCTGTTGGCGAGCTGTCAATTAGTGTAATGAAAATGCTTATTTTGACGCTTAATAATGTATATGATGTTTTGTTATGTAATAGATGTGTGGTAAATACAGCGCAGGTTTGAGCAGATTTGAGAGCTGTTGCTGATCATCGTCACATCGCGATATGTTTCTGTGGAAGCCTCGCTGAGTTTATGTGCGATATGTGAGGTGTTAATGCTCAGTGTAATGTTATTTACTGAGATCCATTAGCGCAGTGTCCGGCCGTGTCTCAAACTCTAGTGAGTCGCCTATCTAGGCAGGATGTTTGCGCATGACAGGCGCGTGGAGCGCGCGGTGAGCGCAGGCCGCGTGAGCGGGTTTGACACGCAGCCTCAGAGCGCAGGGCGCCATGTTTTCTCAATCATCACAAGCCTCATTCATAAAAATGTCTAAAACACGAGACCTGACAGCAGCTTTCGCTGCTCCGCGGACGCACTGCAACGGATTTGCTGTGGATTGTGCGCTGTTTTTAGGTTTATGGCCAGTATTTGTGCTGATGTTCCCTTCTGAAGCGCCTCTTGCTGACAGCGCGAGAGAGACGGAGCTGCGCTGGTCACGTGACCCGCCTCCATTCATAAAGAAACCGCGTGTCCATTCACACACACACACAATGACAATTTCCATAAATTGATTGTCGTTCAAAAAAAGTCGGTTAATGCACTTTAAAACCACACGTGGAGATTTCAAAATATCAAATGTACATACTTGGCTTTTTGATTGTTTGCTTATTTACATATACTAACAAAATGGATGTTTATGAGAATTTTTTTTCTTTTATTGATAACATATTTTCAGTCCACTCTGGACTGAAAATATTTAGTTTTATGAATGATCATGAATTGCTATACTTAAGATATCTTTTTTATTTTTTTTTTTTATTTCTTATTTTTTATGCTGCAAATGACAGTTTTCTCCTAAGCCAGGTCACTGTTTTGCCTTTTCAACTACCATTATAATTATCAGAAAATAATCAGTCCTTTACATGCTTTGAAACAACTGCCCAAAATGACTTTAATTGGTTGATAGATGATTGACAGATACATCAATGCATTACTAATGAGCACTGAAGGCATTTTGCATGAAACTGTTTAATGTACTTTTAGCAAACTGAAGCAGGGGGTAGTAGTATAGGCCGGTACTCACCCCTATACAACTACTACTGTATATGGATCCATTCAGAATCACTAAACCTCTGACCACCACATAATCTAAAACACCTTCAGCCGGCATTTATTATAAAACTCTTTTTAAGTCAAAAAAACCTTGAAAAGATTAATTTACTGGCATCTGGACGTAAGTCACTATTCTTTGCATTAGCGCTGTTCTGAACTGTTTGACTCGATCCTTGGACTTTCCAGGAGTTTACCGGTTTAAAATGATGTTATCGCAAAAACCTGCTTCATTTCATTTTTAAGGTATTGTTTTCGTTATAATGTACTGATTCGATAGCCCGCTCTCATGAAAATGCGTATCACTAGCACTGGTGTGCTATTCATAGCTGAAAATGTGCATATAATACGTGCATATGAGATATGATTATATGTTTCACGTCTATATGATATGCAGTTTTTTTGGCCTGCATATAATACGCATCTGCCCCACACCCATTGCGTATCATACACCAAAGTCAATGTATTTGCATAAATAGTACGCCAAATTGAAACAGAAAATTGTGCTGAGACGCGCTTTCATGAGATCAGGTGACAACCCCTGAGGTAGACCGACTCAACTAGTATTCATTCACATGCTTTGTCGAGGTGTCGAGAGGTGACCCCTGCTGGCAGTGTGATGTATGTAGTGTCATCTCTATTCACTCAGACACTGACGCTTCGACTACGGCAACATGTCAGAAGTGACGACACGCACAAAAAAGTGCTGGGCCGTAATTTTTTACAAAGTGAATGACAAAGCGGCTTCACGTCGTATGAGCTTCTGTTTGTCTGAATGGATCGTTGACTCGTCTTTGACTTTCGTACCGGCACTTTTTTGCTCCTCGCTGAGCTCCATGTAGAGCAGGTTTCTGATGCCCGTAGATCTCATGATGACACGCTGAGGTTCTCTGAGCCTCCTGCGCTCTTCTCGTGGGCTGAATTTTATGGGACGTCCAGCCTGGACAGATGCACATATTTAGATGACTGCGCAGAGATCTTGATCTAGAAATCTAGAAAGAGAGATCTAGAAAGTTCCTCACAGTGATCCTCCGGCTGATGTTTGGCTTCTGCGATCACATCTGTACTGCGCTGAATGACGCGAGACGAGTTCACGCGTGCGTCTGATCAGGAAGTGAAACGCTCTCTTCATTGTCTAATATCAGTTAAAAACAAAACCAGAACTGAATTGATCTAAATAATGACTCTGTTGTACTCTCTGTACAGCTGTGAATTGAGTTTGTCTCATAACTGAAGACTTGAACAGCACTGAATCAACATTGAATTGACTTGAGCGGAATAGTTTGATTCATTTGAATTTCCTGCTGTGAAGCTGTTTTGAAACTGCAGAAAATGCGGAAGTAAATGTGACTTGACTTAATATCACTTCATTAGTAAATACAAACGCAGATATGTGTTATATTTCTAAAAATGAAGTTGACACATCATACATGCACGACTAGAAGGTTCACGTGGTATGTGTTCACAACTCTCTGATCTCACGCCTGTTGTGATTGTTTTAATGTCTCTCGAAGTTCACTTTTAATGTTCGTGAGATGTTTTTGCATGAAAAGTGTCATGTCTGCAGTGCGTGATGATTTGTAGCCTCATTCTGATCTCGTGTCAGTAACACTTCATCTGCTTTAAGACCGTATAGAGACTGTCATGATCGCTGACTGTCAGCGCTGCTCACCGGTGACGATACTGCAGTGAGGACGAGTCCTGCTGATCAGTGACCTCTTATGTGTCAAAAGATCAAAGCAGGTGTGATTGCTCATCATGTGATTGATTTCCTAGATCATTCCACTGCTGCTTCTCTGTCAAAGGATCTGTTACTGGGCTTAAGACAAATTGTCATCTGGAGAGCAAAAACTACTAATTTATAGTTTAACTGGATGAGAATAGTGGAGTCCACACTACATGACAGATTTGTGCACCAGTTTACAGTCATTGTCGTGAAAGTCAGAGTTGACAGAAAATCACGCAGTGTGTGACAGACACAGACTCTGATTCCATCCGATCAGATGATATCAGACACGTTCGATGGTTGGTTTAAGGCAGATTTCAGAAGATGTTTTTTCTGTTTGTAGTGTTCAGAATGATCTAATACAAATATCAGTGTGTAAGGCCCAGTATTTCTCTCTGATCATTTGCAAACTCGGTAAGCATTTTAAAGGAGAAGTCCGCTTCCAAAACAAAGATTCACATATAATGTAGTCACCCCCTTGTCATCCAAGATGTTCATGTCTTTCTTTCTTCAGTTGTGTAGAAATAGTTTTTTTTGAGGAAAACGTATCAGGATTTTTCTCCATATAATGGACTGATATGGTGCCCCGATTTTGAACTTCCAGGATGTTCCAGAAGAAGGGTCTCATCTAGTAAAACGATCGGTTATTTTAATTTAAAAAACTGCAATTTAAATACTTTTTAATCTCAAACGCTCGTCTTGTCTTGCTCTGCCTAAACTCTGTGAATTCTGACTCAAGACAGTTAGGGTATGTCGAAAAACTCCAATCGTATTTTCTCCCTCAAAATCATTTCAAAATCATCCTCCATCACTGCAGAAGTACCGACCCAGTGTTTGCAAAGTGAACATGCAAAGAAGATCAAACACCCTCAACAATAAAGGTAAAACAGTGATATAGGACGATTTTGAAGTTGAGGGAGAACATGAGATGGGAGTTTTTCAACACACCCTAACTGACATGAACCGGAACAAAAACAGTCCAGGCAGAGTAAGACAAGACGAGCTTTGACATTAAAAAGTATATAAATTGTATTATTTTTATGAAAATAACCAATCGTTTCGCTAGATAAGACCCTTCTTCCTCGGCTGGGATGGTTTGAAGACGCATTTAAACTGCATTGTGGAAGTTCAAATTCGGGGCACCATATCAGTCCATTATATGGAGAAAAATCCTGATATGTTTTCATCAAAAAACATAGTTTCTTTACGAATGAAGAAAGGAAGACATGAACATCTTGGTTGACAAGGGGGTGACTACATTATATGTGAATCTTTGTTTTGGAAGTGAACTTCTCCTACAAAGCCTGATCAGATGCTAAAGGTGGTGTCGTGTGTTTCTCATCAGAAGAGGATGTTTCTCATGACGGTGTGGACGCATCAGTGATCTGCTCTGGTCGGACTCTGTGGAAGCTCATTCTGATGTGTTTCTCACTTCCTTTCAGAGGCAGAAAAATGATGAGTTCATTCTACACAAACGGTTATATCTGTGTGTTTGTGTACATCTATTTTGTTGATGTAGCTGCTGTCGTCAAGACAGTTTGTCGGTGAAGCTCATGAGACGTGAGCTGATCATCTCTGTGTTTCCTACAGAAACAGCATCTGATTCTTCCTGAGTTCTCTTTGAGCTCGAGTGTTTGACTTGTAGGAACACAATCACATGTGTGAGCTGACAAACTCTTGGAAAACAGGAAGGATCGGGGTCTGTGTGTGTCTCCACACACGTATGTATGTATTTGTGTGTGTGTGACTAAGGAAGTTTGTGATGTCTCAGTTGATGAGTCACTTTACTGCTGGTTGTACTGCAGATGAGTTACTCATGGTGAAACACTGCAGAATAACACTGTAAAATAAATAAGTCATTGGCATTTGGTTATGCAATCTAGACCGAGTAAAACATTCATTAATAGCTCTGATCAGAGGGACTCTTAAAGGAATAGTTCAGCCAAAAATGAAAATCTGCTCACCCTCAGATCAGCCAAAATGTGGAGGAGTTTTACTTTCCTTTAGATTTGGGGAAGCGCAGCATTCCTTCATTTGGTCACCAGTGGATTCTCTGCAGTGAATGGGTGCCATCAGAATGAAAGCCTAAACGGCTGATAGTTTAACATGGACAACCTTTATTTGAAAAACGTCCATGCTGGGGATATAGTAATTTTCCTATATACAGTCCTGTGCAAAAGTCATGGTTGTCATTCCATCTCAAGCGGTGCTAAAACTGTAGTTGGTTACATTTTTGATTTGAGTAATTTTTAAGTGTTTAACCACATTGTTTGTGTTTGTCTCATTGCTAACAGCACATGATAATGTTCAGCTCTATATAAAGAGCGTTTGGAAAGTGTACTCTAGACTCTGTCAGAGCCTTCGGTCGGTCTGTTCACGCTGTTACCTCAGCTGGCACGTCTTATAAATGAGTCGAGTGGCAAGTATTTGTGCTGATTTTCGTGTTGATGTCTGTATTGCACTAGTGTGGGGTCAACGGTCTGTGACTGAGAGCAGGTTTTCAATGTGACTGACTGTCCAGAATAGTAGGCCCCCTAAATTTCCGCGATGCGGGAAGGGTT
This sequence comes from Cirrhinus mrigala, assembly GCA_036247105.1. Lineage (NCBI taxonomy): Eukaryota > Metazoa > Chordata > Actinopteri > Cypriniformes > Cyprinidae > Cirrhinus > Cirrhinus mrigala. The sequence continues at coordinate 34,421,162 of CM070023.1, forward strand.
AATAGTAAATTCCCCTTTGTTTGCCCAAAAAAATATTTGCTTAATTTTCAATTAAAGGATAAATGAAATTAGTGTTTTATGCCTTCATTTGATAACCAGAACATTTTAAAGGCACAACACAGAATTTCTGAGGGTAAAAAACCTTTCATAAGGCTGTTTTAAGAATAAATTGAATAAATTAAGTATGCATTCAAATAATTAGACATGCTTAAACACAGAATTTGATAACAATAAAACATGGTGAGAAAAAATAAAACGTCATAGTGCCCTAAACATGTCATTTTTGTTAAACCTTTATTAAATTGATGTGAAATTGTATAAGTTTCATGATTTGAATTAATTAGACATTAGCTCTTTGATTAATAAAATGTAATTTACCATTAAGAAAGAGTTGAGAAAAATTAAAACTGATTTCATAGAGCCCTAGAATAGTCTGTACACCTAAAAACATGATGATCACTCAGTCCAGGATGGTGTGTTTGCAGTGCTCTGCTGCAGCGGCTGTGTGTCACCGAGTTCAGCTGAACACTACAGGACCCGTTAGAGAACGGTGGATGACGTAACGCAAACATCACGCTCACCCTGCTGATTCTTTCTGGAGGATGTTCCTAATCATTCTGCAGAGTGTGGTCTTTCAAGAAATGTCATCTGATCATTTTGGTTTCTAATGGTTGTTGTGTTGAGGTTGAGTTATTGGGTGTGTTCAGGACTCTGGGCCGGAGGTGCTCTCGTTCTCATGCAGATGAAAAGAGCAGCTCGTCCACAAGCGCACGTTCAGGCATCGTGTCATGAGGAGCAGGAAAGGCTCCTCCTCATCTCACTCCTGCTCCGTGTGTCTTGTCTTTCACTCCTGGGTCTGTGAACATTGTTCCCTTCACATGTGACTGTTGGTTTAAAGCTAATGTCCTCATTGAGACCAGACGTGTCTGGATGTTTTGAACATTTGATGTTCTGTGGTTCATGTCGTTCTGGTCTGACGGAGATCCACTGACCTTCTGAAAGTGTGGTTCGTCTTCTGAATGTTGGACCGGCTGAACTGTGGTTTGGTTTCTGCTGCAAGTCGAGTGTCTGAAGCGGGTGAACGCAGCAGTTGGATTGGTTCGTTCATAGTAGTAATTACTGAACATGATGTCAGCGGACACTCGATGTAAACGCTCGTTTATCTGCCTGACAAGAGAACTCCCTTTTATGGCAAGTCTGTTCACGTGTCCTCATCTTAACCCACCGCCTCCCCAGCACCACCTGCCTACATCTGTGACGGGGATCTTCCTCTGTCTAGCAGCAGCAGATCTAGTCTGCCAAGACCAAACCTGTGCACATTCTGTTTACACTAATAAAGGTTTTACACTCTATCCCAAGAGGTTTTCATCAGAGCACCTGGAGATTTGGTTTAGTCCTTGCACTGCTCATAGAGTGAGCTATTAAATATAACTATTAAAAAAATAAAATAAAAGTGATGATAATATCATTGGACTTTATTTCGTTTTCTTTCTTTTCTTTTTTTTTTATTTTTATAAAATAATAAACAAAATAATAAAGTGTGGTAGTACTATTATTATTTTTAATTAAAAGGGAGTATTAAATAAATTTTTTTTTTTTTAAACTAATTTTCAAACCTAAAATTTTTTGGCGGGTTGCCGTTAAGCAAGTATACGCACTACCGGGTTTAGTGCTTCCGATTGAATAGTGTTCAGTGAAGAGAGTCAAGGCCGGAATACACTGCACCACTTTTAAAATCTGAACAGATTTTTAAAACACCAGGGGCCTCATGTATCAAGGCTGCGTACGCACAAAAACTTTGCTTACGCCAGTTTTCACGCTCACGGTCGGATTTACTAACAGTGAAATTAACGTGAGAATGTGCGTTCCTCCACGCCAACTTCATGTCTGGCGTACGTACATTTCTCGTGTTTTTTGTCCGTTGGCGACTCTTAGAGGCAATGAAGTGAAGTTGCAAGTCTGTCGCAACACCACCTGAGAGAAACATTGCTATTACTTTGTTATTGGTAAAATAGGCTAATTGACTCACTATTGTCACACTAGCCTTATGGGAATGTTCTCAATAATGCAATTAAGTTAGAACATATAAAAGCATGTGCAAATTTATACAACCCTTCGTCTATGGCAATGACAGCGTTGGCCTTATTAGAGGACATTGCCAATGGCAGAATCTGAAGAGAACGAGTTTTTAGGGACCAAAGTGATTTTCTAGACCACAATGATGATACGATACAGTTGACCAGCCAAACATTAAACCACAATTTGCAGCGATAAAGGCGTCATCTGAAGAAGAATTTGCATATGTGAAACGGAAACATTTCCATTCAATAAATGTGCAAATAATATGTGATGCACAAATTCACCTAACAAATATTGTGGCAAGGTGGCCAAATATTTATTATGGCAAAATAAATAAAATATAAGTTCATTTTTTTGACCAGTTCCTTTAATGAGTGGCTTATGTCTCTGAGTGACACTTTGTCGGTGCGCAGCAGTTCTCCGCTTAACTTCCACCCTTATATCTATGTATCTTTATATCTATATATTTTTTAAGTTCATTTACAGTGCGAGTTTCAGATCCCACCACGTTGACGGCGTCCGCCAAACTCTCCCACTCATTTCTTTTTCTTTTGTTATTAATTCCGGAGGACAAAGTTCCAAATAAAATATTCTTTCTAGCTTTGACCTCGTATAGTAGCACCTCCAATTCACTTTCGGTAAAGTTTCGCTTCTTGCTGCTTGCTTTTGGCAAAGTGGACTCATCACCATATTAAAATATACTGATTTGGGGAGGAGACCGGTTGGGGTTTTGTGCTCGTGCGCTCAATTTCACGTTAATTGAGATGTACAAAGACAATATCCGCGGGATGCTGCGTACGCAGAGTTTCATACATCTGATTGTTTTGTGCGTACGCAGAATTACAGCTTTGTCCGTACGCTGTTTTAGTGTGAATTCAACGCAAGTCTTTGTACATGAGGCCCCCGCTGTCATACACTTACCAACTCTGTAAATAGTGACAGAGGAAAACTGGCCATCATACACTACACGACTGAGGATCATACACTAGCAGACTTTGAGGTCGTTCCGATCACAACAAACTCGTGCAGAAACGCGCCTTGTTGCTAGGAGACGCACGACAAATGAAAACAATATGTGTTATAAAATCGGCTGAAAATATCAAACATGTTTGGATGGAATCAACGTCTGAAGCTAAAAAATGGGATTCTGTGACCATAATACACAACGCGATGGACTCTGTCTACTCAAATCTGCAGACTGGCTCTGACTTTCAGCAGCTAGTGTCAACTTCTCCAGACTGTGAATCAGCGGAAAATCGGGGGAAAAAATCATTTAGTGTATTCCAGGCTTCAGTGAATGAAATGTCACATTTTTGCATCGTTCTTTGAAAACGGCAACAAATTGCCCAGAATTAAGCTTTCAGTTCTAATAGAAATCTTATACGATATCACCGATTGTCGATCTAAAATGGTAATTGTGCATTAACAGCTGTCAACTGTGTCAGTACACGAATGCGTGCTCTGATCTGTTTATAGATGCAGCTCTACACAGCTATGACTGAATGGACACGGAGGAACACTGTCGTTGAAATCACTGTAACAGCATTGTTCTTTACTTATTGTCCAGCTGATGAACGATAAACACACTTAACAGCCGATCAGAATTGATCTTGCTTTAAAGAGCTCCAGTAATTAAAGACATAGTTTACCCAAAAATGAAAATTGTCATTAATTACAGCAATGGTACAATCACATTTTGAACCCTGAAACGTAGTAAGGACATCAATGAACAGTCCATGTGACATCAGTGGTTCACCTGTGATGTTTTGTACTTCATATACTTTGTGTGCTCACTGTGCTGCCGTCAAACACTCGTGTGTGTATCATGTTTTCGTCTGAAGACCTGTGGTCAGATGCACTTGTGCCTCAAAACGCTTGTATGATATGAATATATTGTAAACTCAGTCAGCTCTGTCTGTTTCCAAACAAAACATCTGATAGAGCAGATCTGTGCTTTAGTCTGAAACCGTTCTGTGATTCGTCAATAATCATCAAACGGTAATAATGCTGGAACAGAGAATCTGAAGGAGCTCTGTTGATTGCTTTCTTCTTGTTGTTATTACTAATGTTTGGGGCTATTAGTAGATGGTGATTAGTTGCCTTTTGATTATTACCATACTGTTGTTTTCAGTTATTAATTTCTAATTATTATGAAAATACTTGTATAAATATTTCTTCATCAGTCCCAGATCAGGGGCGTCACTAGATCCTTTTTACGGAGACAAAATGTACTCCTGAACGCTTGTCTGATTGTGGAGATTACTGTATATTGACTTATTTGTTGAATCATTTTCCCTGGTGATGTTTCAGCAGTCTTCTCATGTGTTCCTCTGAGCCCTGAACCTGAACTAGTGATTTGTGACTGAATCACTCTTTTGATCTAATTTCAGTTCACCCACACACTGAGGTGGAAATGTACCTGTCCAATGGACCTTTCTCACATTTCCGGGTTTCTCATAGCGGAGGTCGTCACAGTTGAGTAAAATCTGAGAGCAGTGAATGGGAGAGTACCACAAATATATTTTTTGCATTCCCATTTGCTCAGATATCAAAAGAAAAACTCCACGACAGTGTTTTCACGACTTTCAGTCAGAGGAAAAAAAATTGAGAGAGACTGATACCAGCAGTCAGAAGAGAGAACAATGTCAAAGATGAAAAGGTGATATAATACAAAGTATAGTGTTATAAATGCACATATTTTTTTTAAAATTCAAACTATGAAAAACAATTTCAGTGATTTCCGATGATGGTGACCATTGAAACGCGTCATCACAGTCTTGTGAAAAGGGTCCATTGTAACTGTAAATGACATTTAGGGCTGCTGGTTGAGCTCATCTGAATTAAAGCAATAGTTCACCCAAAAATGACAATTGTCATCATTTAAGCTCCCTCAAGTTGTCCCAAATCTGTACGAGTTTCTTTCTTCAGCTGAACACAAAAGATGATATTTTGAAGAATGTTGGGAAAGAAACTCTTTTTGTTAGCTATTGATTTCAACAGTATTTTTTCCTATTTTAATTAAGTCATTGGGCTACAGAATACTATCTTTTGTGTCCAACAGCAGGTTTGGATCAACACGAGGGAGAGTAAATGATGACAGAAATGTCATTTTCAGCTGAACTGACCATTTACTGTAGTTCATACATTTGTTTTAGGGGCACGTGATCATCAGCCGTGTATTTTCCAGTATTGAGGCGTTGAATGTGCTGTATTTTTTTCTCTGTGTGATGCTGGTATCGTCCCGTAGACGATGGTGTGAATGAGAGCGTGCTGAAGATGAGCTCTGATGGCCTGCGTCTGTCTATTCGGTATATTATAAGGCATAAAAATACAAACATAAAAAAAAAGGATGTAATATTTTTCTGTCTGCCTGTTTTTGAGATTCTTCTAGTGTGTATTGTACATACTTGTTTTGTAAAATTGGAATAAACTTATTATTTAAACATTAAAAAGGGAAAAGTGTGTGCTTGGGTTAATGTCTTCCTGTTAAGTGACATGTTTGCTGAAAGTCAGGTCTCGCGGCTCGTTTGCAGGGCGGCCAGAAATGCTTTGAGGTTTGTTTCGGCTTCCTCTGTGAAATATTCATCACTGCTTCCTTCTCCAAACCTCACGGGTTTCATGACTGACCCAGAGGCCGTGCCCGCGCTGACCTTTGACTTCTGCTGTTTCCGGCCTGAGGAAATCATCGTCAGATGGGCGCCGTTTCACGTGAACGTTATGAGTGTGTTTCTGCGTTTAACTGTGAGATCTGTGGTGTTTCATCATGACCATCTGATGAGTGAAAGAATCGACACGCTGTCTCACTATTACTGACGTATGGAAACGGTAGTGTGGTTTCTGAATTCAGCCTGTGTGTCTGCTTCAACAGTTTGTTTTCAGTGAATCTCAGTGAGTCTCATGGTTTGTATGTGCATCTCTCATGTTGTGTTGTTTTATCCCCTGTCTGTTGGTCTTTAACAGTATGAACACTGAATCTAAACTAAGATTGAAATCATATTTATTGTGTGCACATTATTGACATCATCATATGTTAAATGTCATTAAGTACTACATGCTGTGAGACTATGGATTTACAGGGTGATTAGATGTTGTTCTGGACAGTTCCCACATTAACTGTAAGGTTTGGTCATGGGGTTATAAGGTTATAGTTAGGTTGCGGGGTAACGTTGGGTTATGATTGGAGTAAAGTTAACGACGTAACTACAAAAGCTTTAAATGTAATTACAGCGCAGCCACATGCAAGAGGGCTCCAGACTGCATTTGCGACCAAAAATATTAATTTGTGAGTGAAGTTTTTGCCGAGGTCGCCACTGGCGCCTATATATATTTGCATGTTATTTTGCATGAAATGCCTTTTTTTTCCTGATTGCTTTTCATCTTTTGTCATGTTCACTTTTAAACTCAGACGATGCGCATCAAAGTTTCAGTGGAAAAAAAAGACTTTCAAACCGTCCTCATCTCTGCCGAACAGCAGCGTTAACGGCACGCCTGCTAAACGTGACGCGATGACGCAGTCGTGCGAAGTGAAAGTGCAGAAGAGCAGTGTCTGTTTCGTGCACAACTTAAACTACAACAAGTAAAGCTGTCAGCTGTGTGGATATAGGAGATATCGTTAACAATTCTCATTTAATCTTTACTAATATGGCTTCTTGTTATCAAGATCTTAGTCGATATGCTGTGTTCCGTTAATGCGTGATCTTCATATTATTTCTAGCGCACTTGCCATCCAGTAATCGCAACAAGCTTTGTGCTCCGTTATCTTTTAATAAACAAAGTATCAGCTTTAAAATTATGCCAAATTCATAACAAAATTCAAACAATAAATACGGTTTTAACACTCTTTAATGCGGCAGGGGTGATCGCTTTAGCGCCTCGGTTCAAGCAGCAAGTGGACCCATTCTTTCCCATTTATTACTATAGTATGAAATGAACATGAATGAACATCAAACTTTTATGAGAGAGCCTACAGTACAACTTACTGAAATGTCTCATGTAATCCCTCATTCTGTCGAACTGGGGAAAATGCGTAAAGCTCGTAAACAGTGCCGTGTAACACCTCAGAATGACCATTCGGTGTCCATAAGCTCATCAGTCAGCTAGAAAAATAACTATAAAGAGGAGCATTTTGCTATATTAATGCACTATTGCATATCAATATTTGTACTTAACCTGCTGTCACTATGATAAAAAATGCAAGAATACAAGGTAAAGATGAAATTCAACACCTCCTATAAAATTGCATGTTACTAATGAAGCGGTTATGGGATGCATTGAGGAGGAGCCCAAACTACACTCAGTGGCCAAATGATGTTTGTGGTCTGTGATATTGCCACAGATTCTGTGTAATAAACAATTCTTTGTGACTGTATATTTCAAGTCAGAAAAGACATTTAGTTCTCATTTTAAGTGAACCTTAGTTCCCAGGTCATCTATAAGATGGATTGAAATGCTGATTAAGACAAGAAAAGATAAATACATGACAGTATGATGATAAATGTTAAAGTGTTTAAAAAAAATAAAAAAAAAATAAAGCACATTTGTTCTGTGGCACCTGAAAAAAAAATTGTCACCCAGGTTTGTTTCTTATATGAGCCAATGGCTCCTTACTTTTTTTATTTTTTTGTCTGGAGCCCTGATAACTATATTGTAAATAAAGTACACACTAGTTAAGTGTGACCCATAATTGATTCTTTGTTTTACATAAACTATACTTTTCTCTCAGTTATGGTGTTATTGCCACCGGCCACTGATGAGATTTGCTCTACATTAAGTGTTTTTGTTTCTAAGATTCAGTGTGTTGTTGTGTGTCATTTGCAGCTATAGGTTTGTGTGTGAGAATCAGAGTCTCAGCAGGAGATCTGTGCTGTAGGTGACGTGTGTGTGTGTGTGTGTGTGGTCTTGTTTTTATTTCCTGGTGGGGACCTAAACCTGAATACACACAGGCTCATGGGACCTAAATTGAGGTCCCCATGGGAAAACAAGCTTATGAATCACACAGAATGAGTTTTTCTGAGAAAGTAAAAATGCAGAAAGTTTTCTGTAAGGTTTAGGGGTAGGGATAAGAAACCAGACACGTGTGTCTGTGGACTGTGTCAGTGTTTCATGACGTGTGTGTTGCGCTCCCGTCCCGCAGTGAGAGTTACGCGTGTGTGAGAGCGGTGGTCATGACTCGCGATGACTCCAGCGGCGGATGGCTTCCTCTGGGCGCCAGCGGGCCCAGCTGCGTCACCGTACACAAGGTCAGCCGGACGGAGGCCGACGGCACCGGCGGAGCGGATTTCCTCATCCACGGAGAGCGGCTCAAAGACAAAACGGTAACGTGACATCATCATCCTCCTCATGGTGACCTCACACATTTACAGGAAGTGTCTGTTCGACGCTTCTGCATGGTGATGATGGGACTGCATTCAGTGTTTTTTTACTGAGAAAATCCCAAGATCATTCTGAGAGATTATTGTGGCATTTATAAGTAATGTAAAGCTAATATAAAATAATATACGACTGTGCAGGAGCCAGTTACAGTAACGCGTGCAGACGGATGTCTGCCCTGATTGATTTCCTGTTTCTCCTGTTTCCTGTGGCCTGAGCGCTGCGTTGTGAAAACACTGAATGAAGCAGAACCACAACTCCACGTCAGCCGATATACATCCACATACTTCTTTAACTTGACTGTCATTTTAGTGCCATTTTTATTAACATATTGGATTAGTAGAACGTCTAAATAAAGTGTTGAATATGGGTTTTTAGTTTTGTTTACTGTATTTGATTTACTTCAAAGATTTAGTCATTTAGTTCTGCCTTTTTACTGTTTTTATTAGGCTTTTCTATGTCTGTCATTTTCATGCATTTTATTTTAGTACTTGTTGCCTTGGCAGCTACCAGAAATTAAGTTAGAAAATACATGTATTAGATACAAAACATGAAATAATTGTTACCTTATTATTTATTAATTTTTTTTTTTTTATAGTTATCTATAACAATCCTGACTTGTAAGGATGTGCCGTGAAACCGCTCTGACGACGTTTCGTTCATTAAGCGCGGTCGGTCTGCGTGAGTAACGAGGTCTTTTTTTGTGGTCTTCAGGTGCTGCTGGACTGCGTCATCAGGAGGGATCTGGTGTATAATAAGGTCAATCCCCTCTTCCACCACTGGAGGATCGGCAACATGAAGTTCGGCCTGACCTTCCAGAGCCCGGCGGACGCCCGGGCCTTCGACCGCGGGATACGGCGAGCCATGGAGGACATTAAACAAGGTGAGCGTCCCGCAGGAGCAGCTGAATCTGAGCGGCAGCGGTGTGACGCTCTGTGAGCGCTTTCTCTTTCGTTCATGATGATCACACTTCAGTCAGAAACGCATCCTCTCGCAGACTCTCAGTGTTTCAGACAGGTCCTATCCCCTCTTTTCCTCCTCAGTCAACATCAAATTGATCCGGATGTGACTAATGTGTAGAGCTGCTTTACACCTGAAATGGAATATTTTTCATAATTGATTAATTTTACAACATTAACACTGTTGTTTCCCTCTTTATTAATGTAAAGCTGCTTTAAAAGCGTCTGTATTGCATAAACCGCTGTAGTCACATTTATTTCTATTGTTCTTTATACAGTACAGGCTGATTTGAAACAGCTTCATAATAAATTAACCATCAATAATGAACCACATTCAGATAGTGTTATCTGTTACATGTTGAGTTTGTTTTTAATTCAGACGCCGGTGTTTGTGAGTCTGCTGTGACTGCGGCGTGTTTCAGTGACACGCGTGTGCGTGTCCAGGTTACGGTCTGTCGATCGCACGCTCTCAGCTCCATGCGATGGCGTCGCGTCGTGTCGTGCCGTGTCGTGACGTCAGCGCTCGTTTGCTGAAGTGGAATTTTCCAGTGTGTGTTGTGTAACGGCGCGCAGCTTCTTCAGTATTCCTGCTGCATGACTCCAGACTGCAGCCTGCCCGCTCTCAGGAGCCTGTTTCTGTGGCAACCGGGACACAGCGGTGCTGGACGCGTCATGACGACACACACACACACACACACACATATAACACACATATAACTCACTCACACACACATGACTAGTGGTCACCTGATGGCTGATGCCAGTCCTACTGAGATTTTAAGTCAATTTTTCAACAATTTAACTGCACATTTGCATGTTTAACATTATAGAATTTCAGTTAATGGTCACATAACATGCATTTAAATAAATAAAATCTATATATTTTTAATATTTAATAGTTAAATATTTTTAGTAGTTGTTTTATTTTGATTTTGTAGCTGAACTTTAAAATGGACTCAAAACTCATTTTAGTTGTGATCGTGTCTCAGTCCACATCACGTTGGGCCTCATTTATGAAACGAACGTACAACAGAAAATTGGGCGTACGGTCATTTCTAGACAAAACTTGGAATTTATCAATGTGGTCATGAGCGGTGGCTACGATCAAATCTCACGTCAGGTCTGAGCTCGTGTACGCAAGTGTTTGAGTTGGCCTCAATTTGCGTGCAGCATAGAGAATTTCAGACAATTTTATAATGACAAGATTTTGTTCTTTTCAGTTATTTTCCTTGCCGACAAACAAAGCTTTTTTATTTTTTTAGGGCGTTAGATTTATATGCGCAAATAGCAGAATAAACAGACCATGAGGATTCACACATCATCACATCACCCACCTGCTGCACTTCAGTGAATGGAGAAAAACAGACATTATAGAAGGAATAAAATAAATAGGGCTAGCATACACAAAATATATTTCTCTTAAATAATTAACAGATCAACAGAAGAAAAAACAAAACAAAACTCTGCAACAACTATAGGCCCCTTTCATATTTGTGGCAGTCTTAATGCATTTTGTTATATATTTACATTATTAAATGTAACTGATCAGGCAGGCGCCTCACGCACACACACAACATTTCAGAGTTGCTAACTTGACATTTCAGTCATTCATCAAACTAAAATGCAGTCAACCAAACATAAAATTTACACTACTTAATTTAAAAGGTCTGCCGTAAAATGCAAAATAAAGTGCAGCGCCAAAATAAAAAAAATTGCACAAGTGAAGGATGATTTATGTGGATATTGGAACACAAGTGAAGTACAAAAACTTATTTACATCATGGATGATAATTGTTTTGTTTTCATTTTTTTATTTTGCATTTTAACAACATCATGGATAATACTTTAGCAACCAAATGTTACATGGCAAAAAATGCTGTTTAGTTTCACTTTACTCATTTATTCAGTTTAGCTTGACGTTTGTATTCACTAGTCTATTTTGTGTTTTACTTTTATAGTTTAATATAAAATTTTATAGCTACTCATTTTTCATTCTTGTTCCGTAATACCATTAAATTTAAAGGGTTTGTTGTGGATTAAGTAGAACTAAATAGGCTATAATGTTTATAAATGTTTTGTTATATACAGTATAAATTAATGCCATTGTTTGCAAATATAAGGTTAAAGGGTGTTTTTAGAGTAAGATCAATTTCTCTTTCATGAGTTTACTTCCTCTTTTTGACCGGGTTTCGTTTCTCCGTGTCGTAAACTCTAAGGGCAAGGCTTCTGAACCGGGGTGTTTTTAGGGATGTGATATTCAAATGACGATTGTTTTCAGCCACCACATTTATCGGCGTACGATCATTAGTACGACGGGATTGGCTGCAAACTAATGTTTCATGAATCACACGTGAACTCTGTCGTAAGTTGATTAGATTTTTGCGCACGGATCTGCACTTGTTTCTACGTTAGACTGATAAATGAGGCCCAATGTCACTACTGTCTGCAAAAATCCATAACAATTCCACAAGAATGTTGGAACATGTTAATAAAGTATTATATTAATATACTTTAAACACACAGAGATCAGTGCATTCACTGTGAATCACTGGAAACACCGGATCACGAGCTGCTGGTGTGTAAGTGAATGCAGTGCTGCGCTTCTCTCTGAAACACACATCACATCACATCACATCACATCACACAGCTGAGTGATTCAATCACAGCCTTAATCACACTGAGACCTATTACAATTATCACACAGCCCCATTCATTTATTTTATTTTGACATTGGATAGCTTTTCACCCACTCACAGCCCCTGTTTAGAACATGTAAATATATATATATATATATATATTAGGGATGTCGCAATCTCAATTCTCTTCGGTACGACCTCCATGGTTCAATACGTGCTTGTGAATTGCGGTTTTTCGGTTTTGCGTTTAAATAACTTCCTTGTTTTATTTCTCTCTGAATTTGCTGTATGTTTGCCCGCGATTTCACGTGCTGAAATGAGGAAACTCTTCCCCGCTTATATTTGAAAAAGCAAAACACGCAGAGCATCTTCCATTCTAATGACATGCAATGATGAGCCTTTCTAAACCTGGTGTCCAACAAAAGTTATAAAAACAAAAGTTATAAAAAAAAACAAAAAAAAACTTGTTTTTAATTCACAACATCAGTCGAGTGTTTGAAATAACTTTCTTATGTGATCTGATGTGGATTCTCATCACAGAATGAGGCAGACAATAAATTCTATGCTCATATTCTATGTATGTCGATTAGCAATGGCTTATGAAAATACACAAGATGGCTTGAAGAACACAGATAGACCATATATTATTGTAGACGAGTGTTTATTGTCCTTACATTTCATCATTCAAAACGTTTAACGTTATATTTTTGTATCCAGTCACAGACTCACAGCAATAGCGATGCCTTTATCCATATTAGAGAAGCTGGAACGGAACGTCATCAGTGTTATCTCTTTGACGAACTATTTTCTGCACGAGGGCGCCCTCTGGCGTCCAGTATGAATGAACCCCATTCTATTTTGAGTAAAAATCGAAAAAACCTCTCAAAAGAAAAAAAAATAAACAATAATAGACATATACTAAACCACGCTATTTTCAATGTACAGAGGTTTAAGGTAGTATTTTAAGGTAGTAAAAAACAAAAAACAAAAAACAAAAAAAACACAGTGAAGTGGTCAGAGATCAGAACCGAACCGAAAACCGTGGCTAAAAACCGAGGTACGTATTGAACCGTGGACTAACTGTATTGTTGCATCCCTAATATATATATATATATATATATATATATATATATATATATATATATATATATATATATATATATATATTAGGGCTGAGAATTTAACGCGTTAATTAGATTAATTAATCACAGAAAAAAATAATGCGTTAATATTTTTAACGCAATTAACGTGCCCCGCCCCCCTACAGACCTGTAACGTTACACTTTGTAGAACTGCAGCAAGCTAGAAACAAAACTAACAAGATGCAAAACGAAAAGGACGAAGAACTGCATGGCTGGCTAAAGGGCAATTTTAAGTACAAAAGAGATGCTAGTGGAGCCATTGATAAAACCAAAGTCAGTTGCGTTGTTTGTGACAAGGAATTTGTCACATCATCCAAGCAGTTCTAGTTTGAAATAGCACCTGAACTCAAAGCATGTTTTAGCGAGCTTGGTAGTCACCTCACCCCCGGCTGCGACAGTCAGCAAGCTCCGCCAAACCACGCTGACTGAGACGAGTCACCAAGTCTACATCTCAATCATTAACAAATGCGATATCTAAATGGATTGCAATGGACTGTAGGCCTGTTAATGTTGTGGAAGACAAGGGGCTGAAGCCGGCCTCACACTACAGGATTTTTAGCCCGATTTTGCCCTCCCGAGAATCGGAGAAAAAATCTTGTCGAGCACCTCGGTGGGTCCCGATGTTCGGCACGGATTATCTGGTAATGTGAGACGTTCACAGATCGAATCTTGCACCTCCCGATCTGCTCTCACACAAATCGGGGCCGCTATGAAAAATGAAAGAATTCATATTTTCTCATTTTATTTGTATTATCTTATTGTTTTATTGGATAGAATAAGTACGTTTTAGGCTAAATTTCAGTTTAAGTCCCAGTTTAAGTTACATGTTACATTTATCAGAGATGTGAAAGAATGAATTCGGTAAACAAAAAAAAAAAAAAGCGGCTTTTCTGCTAGGGATGTGATGGTGACAGTTGCATGTTACTTTGGAATTTAGTGGCGATTTGGCGTCAAGCCATTGTTAGTTTTTAGCTCGTTTAAGTTTTCCCTCTTTTCCTCACTGTCCTTTGCTTTTATCAAGGTCTAGCTCATAAATGCACCGTGCGCATTTTACTTTCACTTTTAAATTAGCGGCAATTCGGCGTCAGTTGCTTAAATACAATTCAAACAACAAGTTAATACAACGTTACACTAACTTAGCCTATGAATAATCATAGAACTTTTATTAACAAAATGAATAAAAATAGCTTACACTATGCTACATGTCTAGGCTAATATAAAATAACAAATAACGTAGGCTACATAAAGTTTAAACGCTGTGGAACCAAATAACATTTATTAGCCAAACGAATAAGAAAGAAATTACACAAAGTTTAAGTAAAGTAAAAATCAGCAAACACTGTAGAACTAAATAAATAAGAAACAAATGTTAAAAAAAACTTCCAAAATCACCACAGATAAACGGCAAAAGTCAATTGGTTTTTCAAAATGAAAAGCATTGCCAAACATGAGCTATTACGTTTGGTTTCGAAACTAAATCTTTCACCATCGTCTTGTCTGTTTCACCTGACCACACTCTTTTTACTCTTTGTACAGCAGTCATTGTAAATTCTAAATGTATTTTAATGTAGAACGTATGTTACATAAATGTATGAAATATACAACATATGGGCCAAAAAAACAGTGCTGCTAGTCTGCCAGTGGGTGCCCCCCGTCATGCCACTGTTGTGCAGAATAAAAGGGCCTCTTTAAACTCTGAAAATGTGAACAAGTTAGTCTGTCTTAGCAACTGGTTAAAAGAGAAGTAAGAATTTAGACTAGTGTAGCATAAGGGACAGGCTTATGTTCAATAACAATAATGTCATGTCCACTGCAATTTAGTTGATAGGCTTGTCAGTAATAAACAAAATTGTCATGGTCGTTGCTACCTTAGACATTGGTTTATGTTCAGTAATAATTTAAAACTCATTTGTAACCAATTGTGACATTGTACCCAATGTCATTGGTTTGTGTTCAATAAGTTACAATTGTCATACACTGTAACCTAATTCATAGGTTGTGTTCAGTCAGTGATAAAAATGTCATGACCATTGTAGCCTAAGTTATAGGCTTGTATCCAATAATAAATGGTAAAAAACTGCTTCTTGTAATGTCTGTATATATGTGCGATTAAATGCGATTAATTAGATGAATTAATCGCCACACCATGTAATTAATTAGATCAGAAATTTTAATCGCTTGACAGCACTAATATAAATAAATATATATAAACAACAGTGTCTGCAGTGAAATCTAAAAATGAAAAGTTATTTAAGAAATGCTTCAATATGAAAAATAATCAATTGAACTTTATGTAAAATAGATTTCTACTTCAGGTTGGAACTTCTGAATTCTGTAATGGTATTTCACACATTTAAAGAGTTTGTTAGGACCAGAAGGGAAGTGAACTGAGCAGCAGTTCATCAGTGATCCGCTCAGCGTGTCCACTGAGATTCTGCACTCGGGTTCAGTGCTGTCAAAATAAAAGTCCTGCTCACAACACTCATCAGCTGATGCTGACAATTAAAAACAGAAACTGTTGGCGTCGCAAATTAATCTGTTGACTCATCTTTGCGGTGTATGATCTCATGTCATGTTGAAAGCCCTTGTGGACTGTCTGATGTTACAGCACTGCTGCTTTTGTGAATTTTTTTTTTTTTTTTTTACCGTGTACTTACTGTGGTAAACCACACATCGCCTTGAGTGCTAGAAATTCTTGTAATAGTAGAGCTGGAGCGGTTTGATCTGAATGTGTGTGATGTTCATCTGCAGGCGGCGCAACGTACAGCGACTCGGACGCTCCTGAAGACGCCTCGTCACAGGTGAGACGCACACACACGCACAGGTTTTCATTTACACAGATGAGCGTATCTGAAGAGGGCCATAGATACCCATGAGTCCTCTGTGTGACCGTGGACATGTGATCACACATGTCTCTCTCTGGTCCTGTGAGGTGTGTGTTGAAGAGTGGACATGGAGTCAAAAGAGCACAGGTACATGTTATTATTGTGAATTTAAACGATAAAAAAAAAAATATATATATATAATATATATTGAAGAGTTCAGATGCAAAACCAGACGTATTTCTTTAAAATGAGCATTTCTTTCTGGCTACTTTGTATAGGTTTCTATGTAAGTACTGGTACTTCTGATTGGGCTGAGGCTGGAATTTAACGAGTTTGAAGTAAAAGTATTTGATGGACGTATAATATGTGTCAAGAGCATTCACTCAGTATCATTATCTCATTTTTGACCGAGATGGCTTTTATCTGGTTTTGCATCTGAACTCATCTGAACTTCATATATATATATATATATATATATATAAAGTGAAATTAGAATATTAATGGAAACTGTAATAGTATAAAAATAATCCTTAAATAACAGAGATGCTGTCGTTGAGGAGTCTTAGGAAGCGCTGCGATGACTCTCATCTATCTCCTGCAGCGTTGCGTTCGATTCATTCATAGATTAAGAGCTAAAAATGTCGTGCAGATCATCCATGATCAGACCCAATCGCACGCCTGTTGCTAGGCAGCGGTTGCGGCGAGCGCGTCTCCATGGTGATGCAGAGGCACAGTCTGTCACGTGAGTTTCTGTCAGAGCGGCAGGTGAGCGACGCTCCGCTTCTGTTACAGTAGAGCTGCTGTCTACCGCAGGGCATGCTGGGAGTTCAGGCTGCTGGTCCGTGTACGTGTGCATCAGTACAGTGCCGTATCCTCGCGTTATTTCGGTGTCACGTGTGTTGTGTGAACGTCTGACACGGACCCATCAGAACACGCAGACAGCAGATCTGCTTTTCTCCTTAAATAAGAGTCATGACAGACATTAGTCAAGTTGAATTCAACACGTGAAAGTGAGGCTGTGAGGGACAGACCTGGTCTTTACAATCATACACACTGGACAAGGAGCCAGTTTCACAGCTCACAACATCCGAAGCTGTTTTTGTCTACTTAAGTGTTTTCAAGAAAGCTGAAACATCAGCTGAACTATTGAGTAAGTTGTTGTCGCACTGAACTTCAGTCCCTCACAGCCTCATTTCAATATTTGTGACTGATTTTCTGTGACCGCGATCTGCTGATTTGTCCAGTTATCTAGTTACATGTTCTTGTCCAGTTACATGATCTGTTGAGACAGTCACGTGACGTCGAGTCGGATGGCATTGAGGAATTTATTCGGTAAAGGTGTTTTCATCATAAAAGATAAGATCCGCACATGTTTGAGCGCAGACATTCTTTACATGCATTTAAAGATTTTATGTGCATCTTATTATTTCCATACAATTGGCATAAAAACACTTCAGCTGAAACGGCTACATCTGCGTCAAAATCAGTGTGAGTGTGTGAGACAGGAGACTGAAGTCACAGGAAGTGTCTCTTAGCAACCGCAGGACGTTCATTACCGGAGCAAACAGATATAAACAGACCTGGACACACACTTCCACTCATGTGATCACACACACACACACACACACACACACATTCAGTGTTATTCAGTGTCAGTGTGATATTTCCTCTTTCTGTTTCTTGTAATGTGAGGAGCAGCTGACATGCTCACGTCACACGATGTGGCTCAGGCGGCGGGGCGCTGGTGTGTGTGAGGCGTCAGTCACAGGTGAGGAGTGTCAGGCTGTCAGGTCATGTCAGGATGGGCCGGTTCATGCGGAGGGTCTGGTGAACAACAGTGGTCAGACCCTCTCACTGCGGTCAGAGGCGTCACGCGTGAATCGGGCGCGTTTGAGCGTCTCACGGGTTCAGAGCTCCCTCTGCTGGTGTGTTCCTGCAGTCTCTGCTCATGCTGATCGACTCGCACTGGCTCACACGTATTTCAGCAGTTGATGCATTTAAAGCCTAAGCGCTTTTTAACATTAGGATTTTGGATTGTAGTCTTGATATGCGTGTGCATCTGTGAAAGATTCATTCACAGAACCACCCGAAATAGGAGATTCACTCTATTTATCTGTCAGTTAATATGAGCTCATCAAAGCTGCAGCTGTAAATGAACTAAAAATCTGTACTTGTGTTTGAGCTTCATGATTTCATTTCAATTTTACTGAAAGTCTTAAAGGAGTTGTTCACCAAACAATGAAGACTTTCTGAAAACATACTGGCCCTCAGGTCATCCAAGATGTAGATAAATTTGTTTGTTCATCAGATTTGTCCTTCCATTACTGTCTCACCAATGGATCCTCTGCAGTGAATGGGTGCCGTCAGAATGAGAGTCCAAACAGCTGATAAAAACATCACAGTAATCCACACCACTCCAGTCCATCAGTTAACATCTTGAGAAGACATATCTGTCAAAATGTCTTAAAGTCCTCTATAAAAGTGGTCTGAATCAAGGGAGAAATCTGCACAGATCAAACACCGTTACAAGCCGAAACGGCTCTAAACAAATATGTGGCTGGATTTTGATGTGAGAGACAACAGGACATGGACTTTTTCACTGGAGGAAGCGTTATTATGGATTACAGACTCGTATTTTAGTTAAAATGTCTTGATAGATTAGTCTTCTCAAGATGATAACTGATGGACTGGAGTGGTGTGGATTACTTGTGGATTATTGTGATGTTTTTATCAGCTGTTTGGACTCTCATTCTGACGGCACCCATTCACTGCAGAGGATCTATTGGTGAGACAGTGATGGAATGACACATTTCTACAAATCTGATGAACAAACAGACTCATCTACAACTTGGATGGCCTGAGGATGGGGGCATTTTCATTTG
This sequence comes from Cirrhinus mrigala, assembly GCA_036247105.1. Lineage (NCBI taxonomy): Eukaryota > Metazoa > Chordata > Actinopteri > Cypriniformes > Cyprinidae > Cirrhinus > Cirrhinus mrigala. The sequence continues at coordinate 34,440,054 of CM070023.1, forward strand.
TGGGTGGATATTACAGTAGGTCATCTTGCTAATGTTTGTGTTTGCTGTGATTGACAGGAGACTGTGTCTGTCGGTACGCCGGTGAGGGACGTCTTCTGTTCTCGTGGTGTCGTGTCCACTGAACCCTTCCGCAGCTCTTACATTCGAGCTCAGCCCTTCGATGAGGCTCTTACTGCCAGCCAGCGGTTCCTGCCTCCACAGGTACAACAAACACACACACACACACACACACACACACACACACAAAATAATAACAGTTACTGTGTATTGAATTTTAATTTCTTATCTTAAATTGAGTCAAATACAGTGCTGCAGTGATGTATTTCTATAGACTGTAAGTTTGCCTTACTCTGGTTTCCTCCACAAAAACTCAACAGGCTTTTTCCATTTGTGACCCTGGACCACAAAACCAGTCTCAAGTAGCGCGAGTATGTTTGTAGCAATACCAACAATACATCGGATGGGTCAGAATGATTTTTCTTTTATGCCAAAAATCATTAGGATATTAAGTAAAGATCATGGTCCTTGAAGATATTTTGTAAAATTCCCACTGTAAATACACCAAAACTTTTGATTAGTAATATGCATTAGTATGAGCTTCATTTGGACAATTTTAAAGGTGATTTTATCAATATTTAGATTTTTTTTTTTGCACCCTCAGATTCCAGATTTTTAAATCATACATCAATGGGAAGTTTATTTATTCAACTTTCAGATGATGTAAAAAATCTCAATTAAAAAAAAAAAAAAGATCTTTATGACTGGTTTTGTGGTCCAGGGTCATGATTTTTACGTTTTGTCCATTTAAAAAACCTTCACAATTGGACACATTCTTTATGAATTTTAAATCCTAAATACAATTATCAGAAGTTAAAAAAAGCTAAATGTAGGCTATAAATGAGCTACACCATCAACAATTCTTCCAGTCTTTATTTAAAAACATTTTCACTGAAAACAAATGTACAGATAATGTACTCACCCCCTGGTCATCTAAGATGTGCATGTCTTTCTTTCTTCAGTTGATAAGGAATTGTTTTTTGAGGAAAAACATTTCAGGAATGTTCTCCATGTAATGGACTTCAATGGTGCTCGTGAGTTTGAACTTCCAAAATGCAGTTTAAATGCAGCTTCTAATGTCTCTAAACAATCCCAGCCACGGAAGAAGGCTCTTACCTAGCAAAACGATCTGTCGTTTTCAAAACAAACTGATAATTTCCATACTTTTTAACCTCATATGCTCGTCTTGTCTTGTCTCGTCTCTGCGATGTGTAATCTGGGTCAGTACAGTTAGGGTATGTCAAAAAACTCCTGTCTCAATTTCTTCTTCAACGTCAAAATCGTCCTAAATCGCTGTTTTACCATTTTTTTTGTTAAGGGTGTTTGATCTTCTGGGCATGTTCACTTTGTAAACACTGGGTCGGTACTTCTGCAGCGATGTAGGATGATTTTGAAGTTGGGAAAGAAAATGATATTGGGAGCGTTTCGACATACCCGAACTGTATTGGGAAAAAAACGCAGACTTAGACGAGCATTTGAGGTTAAAAAGTATATGGATTTTTAATTTGTTTCAAAAATGACAGATCATTTTGCTAGATAAGACCCTTCTTCCTCGGCTGGAATCGTTTAGAGCCCTTAGAAGCTGCATTTAAACTGCATTTTGGAAGTTCAAACTTGGGGGTACCAATGAAGTCCACTATATGGAGAAAAATGCTGAATTTTTTTCCTCAAAAAACATAATTTCTTATTGACTGAAGAAAGAAAGACACGAACATCTTGGATGACAAGTAAATTATCTGTAAATATTTGTTCTGGAAGTGAACTTCTCCTTTAAAATAGTTCATAAAACAGACTAGTAAGTAGATGAGTTTACCTGTTCACTGTGTTTTATTTGCAAGACAATCTCTGTAGTCCCATTTACATATTTGGCCCTTTTTTTTTTTTTTTTTTTTCAAGCAAAAAAGACGTCATGGAATAAATGTGTACCAAAATTGAATAGCAGGTGTTCAACCAACTGTAGATGAATTATAAAATCATACAACTCTAGAACAAAAGTGCAGCACTCACTCTACAATTGTAGCTAAAACTTCTTAAAAACTTCTTAAGTTCTTTAAAAACAATGGCATTTCAGCCAGCAGGTCAGATGAAGACCCTGAAGTTGTCCGACGTATGCGTTTTTATTTATGATATTGGAGTGAGTGTTGTACTTTTTTTTCCTAGAGTCGAGTCAAAGATGAAAAAATGTCGAGGTTGTGTTAAACACAGACCACAGTTCAGCCGGTTGTCAGAGCAGATATTTACAGTTTCTCAGGCTCGTTGAGGTTGACGGTCTGTCGACCTGGTTTCTGTGTCGCCGCCGCCTCCGCAGGTCTCCTTCAACGCCAGGCGTCACGTGAGCTTTCACATGGACGAGGAGGAGATCGTCCGCATCAACCCGCGGAAGGACGTCCTCATCCGAGGCTACGAGGACTACCGGCACCCCGTGCTGTGGAAGCAGGACCCGGAGCGCGAGGAACCCGACGCCTCCGCCGCCTTCTCCAAGCTGGACGGCAAGAAGTGCGAGTACCTGTACGGCGAGGGAGCGGGGGGGCACGCCGGCGGCAAGGACTCGGTCAAGACGCAGCAGCCGGCGGCCCTCGGCAAGGGCAAGGCGTCCCGGCGGCGGCGCGAGGACGGCGAGCGCTCGCGCTGCATCTACTGCCGCGAGATGTTCAACCGCGAGGACAACCGGCGGGGTCAGTGCCAGGACGCGCCCGACCCCATCAAGCAGTGCATCTACAAGGTGAGCTGCATGCTGTGTGCCGAGAGCATGCTGTACCACTGCATGTCCGACTCGGAGGGCGACTTCTCGGACCCGTGCTCCTGCGACACCAGCGAGGAGCAGTTCTGCGTGCGCTGGCTGGCGCTGCTGGGTCTGTCTCTGCTGGCGCCCTGCATGTGCTGCTACCCGCCGCTGCGCGCCTGCCACCGCTGCGGGGAGGCGTGTCGCTGCTGCGGCGGCAAGCACAAGGCCGCGGGCTGAGCCGGCCCGGCCGGGCGCTGTTTTCGTTGGCCCGAGACGGGCGAAGCGTCGCTCACCGCTCGACTGGAGCTCGTGGAGAGAGTGGCCGAGCGCGGGCGTCGGCGGAGCCGCGCCGAGGAGCCGCCGGCGTGAGGAGGAACGTCCTCTCCGCACGGACGCGGGCGGGAAGCTTCGCGCGTCGCGTGTAACTATGTGAAGAATTTATTATAATAATACAAATGATAATAATTAATAATAATGCTATCGTCGTGTCTTGTACAGAGATCTAACACATGTACGCTAAAGGGATTTCTTGGCT